>CM056196.1:73221486-74421486 GCA_029692085.1 Gymnothorax javanicus
AATTGGCCCAAAGGGGTTGCAAAAATCCAACAAAGGAATGCTTCAAAGAGCAGATCAAAAAAAGAACAAAATGAGAGAAATGAAAAGCCACCAGAAACTCTACGGAGGAAAACCAATTAACAAAAATAAACAAACTCAGCGATGGCACAAGGCACATGCGAAAATATAGAACAAGAGCTATAGAAAAGACTATGAATGCTACAAGCATATATACACAAAGCAAGACCATGACCGCAAAACGGGCATTAAACGAATGGTAAACGAGACTCTGTCTGCCAGCTAGAGATGGCAATTTCGATCCGGAAGAATGGCTTCAAAACATTTCAACACTTCCGGTTCCGACGCGGTGTTCGAGAGATGTTTCGAATCGTCACGTAATCGCTATCTGTCCACCCGAAAGGTTTTAAAAAGCCAAGAGAAAATACAGGTGTTTTGTTGCGTTGAGTTGTGATGAGAGATTTTGTGAGGATTTCGCTACAGTAGTTCAAAATAAAAGATAGACAGATAGATAGATAGATAGATAGATAGATAGATAGATAGATAGATAGATTTTCTAGAGCTTACCAGGTATTTTCAAATGTGTCAATAAGTTGAGGCATGTTTGTTTATTTATTTATTTTTTTGTTTAAGTAAACTTGTAATTTGATTTCAGATGGTAGAGAAGCAGAGGAGCCAGCTGAATAAAAAAAAGTGCAGCAAACATTATCCATGAATAAAAATCTTTGAGCAAAATGTTTCTGAATCTAAATCTTTATACCACATTTTATTGATGTGTATAATCTCAAAGAGGTGCAATACCAACTAGGCATTCTCAAAAATTGTAATTGTCAAGTCCATTTATATATAAAAGGCTGACCTGTCGCAATCATTCTCAATGAATGAATGAATGAATGAATGAATGAGAACATTTAACGGCAAAATAAACAAACAGCGCTATACAATAAGAAATAGTAGTCATATCGTACAAAAAATAAATAATTGACTGATCGTGCCTGTGTCAAAACTATTTATATTTTTGGATTTGTGAAAAGGGGGGCTTCAGCCATAGACAGTAAACGAAGTGGACGGCGGGATGGCGCTATTTTCAACAGTAGAGTGAGAAGCTCAATTGAACGAGTTTCAGTTGGGCACCATGCCTACTGCGCAGGCTCGGAGTCAGCCCGCTGACGTAAACCAACGTCATGAGAAGCGGTAAATCTTCTGGTAAAAGTACCCTACACATAATTCCCAGCGAGCAAGCGATTGCATCTGTAAGTATAATCTGATTCCGTTCGATGTTATTATGTTTTGTGAATTATATTCATGTTTGTATGGTTTCTGCTGTTTGAAGCGCATGTGTACGACTGAGAAGCTATGTAAAAATGATCAATGGAGTGATGAGAATTGAGATTTTTTTTATGGCAAGGGACATAGTGAGACCATCTGGCAGAAACATGTTAATTTCGGCCAGGTATGCTAAATGTCATGAGACAGTAATGTTTGCTGCTGTTTAATAAAGGAGTTTCATCATTATTTAACCACTATGAGATCAGTAACCACGGTGAGATCACACAATTCGGTTTATTTAATTTTGCATGATTTGCAGCGCGCCAATAACTGTCTCATAGCTTTATGCATACTCTCCCGATAGTTAACGCTAATCGTTGCATCCATAATATGACCTATAGACTGTAAAAGTTGTTGCATGGTACATCGCTAGCATGTTAGCTACGGCCACCACATGTTGAACTTTTTAGCTTACCGTGAAAAGGCAGTAGGTAGATGCATACCTGCAAACTAGTAGCTTTTTTCTGGGAAATTCGCCGTTTTCACAACAAAATATGTCATTTGCGTGAATCGTCCAGATCCGATTTTTTTTTTTTCGGGGGGTTGCTTGTTGCGCCCCCAAAGTTTGTCACCTTTTTCAGACCATCTGAGTTTGTAGGTATGTAGATGGATAGATAGCTAGACGGATAGATAGATATACTTTATCCTGAAGGAAATTAAGAAATGTTAAGTAATGTTATTTCCTTATTATCAACCCAATAAAGGATAAGAGGAATATTCAGTTATTTCATGAAGCTATATAATATTACGCGTCATGTGAAATGGCACAAATGACATGTAATTTGTGCAGTTACACTCAGTATTAAATATTTTGTCTTCATCTCTCCTTAAAGGTTAAGCTTAATAATGGCACATAGCAGCAAAGGTAACTATCATTTTCACACACAAAGCTGTTATGTCTTTTTACAGAACAGTTGTTTGACTCAATATAATTTGCGTTATATTGGATAGTATATGCATTCTTTTTTCATGATAGAACCGTGATATAATCAAGTTTGTACGCAAAAAGTGTAAGAAAAAAAATGTGTTTTGATGTGCATTTCTTGTTTCTATTTCAGCACGTCCAGTTGTCTGGATTATGGGCAGCAGCTACATTCGTCGTGGGGAAGAGAGGGCACGGGAGCCCATTGGCGTGGATCTCGGCCTGGATATTTTGCATTTCGTGTACGACAGTCTTGACTGTGCATGCAATATTTAATTCACAATGTCAATGGTGATGGAATTGATTTGCTCACTGACTACAAGTACTATTTTAACTCTGGTGTGGAAATAAAGCGTGAATCCGTTCGATCCATCTGACTAATTTTCAAGAGAGAGACCGAATAAAGGCTGTTGTCTATCTTCAACAGAACAAAACAGACGAATAAAAAGACCAAGGAAAGTCGATAGCTGTCAATTTGCATTTTGTCGAACACAAACATTGTTACGTTTATACGCCCAATAATTGCTGGAATACTAGAAAAATTTGAACTTTTATGACTGTCAGACGCGGAGTATTTTAGGATCTCTGTCCGACAGTCACTAAATTTGTCATAAATGCACTAAGTCCCGCTCCAATGTCGACTATTTTGAGCAGAGCTTAAACAGAGGCATTGGTTGAAATTCTCAGTACTCATCTTGAAGAACTGAGCCGTCTTATCAAAACATTCACGTTTAATATCTAAAAGATTCAGATTTGAAGAAATAAAAAACAATAATCGACTGTCGGACACGGAGTTAAACTGAAACCATCCGACGGTCGGACACGGAGTTATATTAAAACCCTGTCCGACTTTCGGACTCATAGACACTGCGTATAATGCAACGTCGATGAATGTCCGTACACGTTATTAAATTACTCTCTAGTTTCCACACTTCAATGTACCCATTACATTGATTGACTATTTGCCATCAACCGATTGTTTATATTACATCATATGGCTAATGCCAACGTTGATAAAAGGAAGCGCTAGTGAACTCTGGCTACTCCTTTACTAAGCTTCATCTTTGCCCCTGTCCCGTTAAAACACTGCTCTCAAAAAAGGCCACTGCACTGCATGGATCGAGGGGATAGAGAAAAGTTTTCTCCTGATTTCGATCAGCTGAGCCTTTCTTCCCTCCTTGTCTTTTGGAGCTCTGTATAAACAGATAAAGCAACTTGTCCACTGTTTCAATTATTATGCAGGTAAGAAGTATTGTCATTGAATGTCAATTAAAAGTAGCTAGCTTGTTAGCCACCTAGTTAATTTAATTAACTACTAAGTCAATGCAGTACCCGCGACGGTAAGGGAGCCAAGGTAGCTCACTGGTGACCATTCTCAATCGCTCGCGTTCGCTTTCAGTCAGCGGTCTATTCAAGTCAATGGGACGGCTAATTAGCTAGCTAGCACGAAATGCGATTTTTTTCTATTAAAGTGACAACTTTGCGTTTATATGTTAACTTACGCTTGAAACGTTTTATTACAGCCAATCAAATGAATATTGCTGCAAAAGGCAGCCGCACATCTCAGCATTTTCACGCTTCTATCGACTTATTTGAAATTAGCCTCATATGAAACCATTCAATTTTTATGTTTGATGTATCTAAATGGCGACCGAGTGCTTCGCTTTGGATTATGTAAATATGACATCCTCAGCAATCTAGTGTTCTAAATGGGCTATGTATATCTATGGCTCACGCATGTTGACGGATAAATGTTTTCAGCATTCCTATTCTAAAGAATACGGTTATTTACGTCCTGTGCGACAGAAAGTCGCCGGCATTTCACGTCACTTTTAGCCTAGCCTGGTGCCATCGGCTAAAAGTGCTTACTATTAGACCGTAACGCTACATACGAAGTAAAGACGCCTGGTACAAAATGTAGTTTCTCTGTAGAAAATATTATCGCTGACATGAAGACTCATAATGCTTTTAGTGTAAAGTTATTTGATGTCAAAAGTGAGACAAAATGAATGGGGGTGAATGGAGAAGCTACCGCTAGTTGATCATCTGCTATCTACTTTGAGCGTTCAATTGACCTTCAACTTCCGGGTGTATTCCTACCCCCTTGGCTTCAGCACATCAACACCAACAATAATTAAAGGCTGCAATGACAACTTCTGCCAGTGGATGCCAATGTTGAGCCAGCAAGTTTTGAAATGTTTCAAAACATTTAGAAACAATGGTTTGAATGTTTTGAAATGTTTCAAAGCTTCAAATTTGCCATCCCTACTGCCAGCCAACTCTAGCCTCTCCCCAGATATAGCAGCCAGAATCACGAGACAAACGAGGAACACCTGTAGACCGACAGGGAGAACGAGATTGCTTGATTACAAGGCACGAATGACAAGAGAGGAAAAACAGCGCAGTAAAAATGAGACAACAAAGGCAGGTAATTGCTTATTAAGAAAATGAGCGTGTTGCAGCATATAAGAACCCAATAAGATACTATGAACAGTTAAAGTGTTAAACTAGATAATAGTAAAGCACAGGTAAGAATGTAGCTAAAGCAGGAAGCATGCCAGTTTAATCCCTATCTAGATTAGTAATGGCTAGTACGTGTCTGTCAAATGGAAACACCCCTCGTGACTGATTAGTAAGTTGTTAGTAATAAATTAAAATGATTAACAAGCATGAAGACTAGGAAGCCTAGAAGGAAGAAACGTAAGACAGAAGTTTGAAACCGTAAGCCACTCCCGAATGTCAATCAATCAATCAATCAATCAATAACCTTTATAGCAGGGAAGTCCTACTGAGACAGAGGTCTCTTTTGCAGGGGAGCCGTGATTACAATAAAACAATTACAATGGAAGGTTAAAGACAAACAGCACACATAAAGATATACAAAAGTCACAAACAACAATTTCAGATTAAAGGAATAATAAGTTTTAAACTAGAATAAAACATAACAAGAATGAAAAAAATATGAATAAATAAAAATAATAATATATATATATAAATATATATATATGTATATATATTCACACACACACACACACACATACATACATAAGAACACAGGACAGAGAAAATTAAATCCTAAATCCTACCATAAACTAAAAGCAAATACATCTGGCCTCCAGAACGAATATATCCAACACTAATTTCTTGAAAGACACGAAGGGGATAAGGCTGTCTAGCTTCAAGGTATCCTGGAAATTATTCCACATACAAGGTGCAAATGCACTAAAAGAGGTACTGCCCAAATTTGTTCCAGTCCTGGGAGCCTCTAACAAGAACCACTCTTGTGATCTAGTATGCTGACTTCTGATTTTGATGGATAAGAGCTTCGTGAGATATGAGGGAAATTTGCCTAGCAAAGCTTTATAAATAAAATACAATGTAGCTTCCTTCTAAAATGAAGGGAAAACCACCCCACAGAATTATATAAAGCACAGTGATGGGTTCGGAAACCATCACCTGTGATGAAGCGCAATGCGCTATGATAGTACCTTAAGATCCTTGGATGCAATCTAACAGAGGCATGCCTGTAAAGGACATCTCTGTAATCAAATATAGGTAATATTGTTGCCTCGACAATCCTCTTCCTATTGTCCAAAGAAAAACAGGACCTGTTTCTGTAAAGAAACCCGATTTTCATTCTAAGTTTCTTGGACAGGTTGGACACATGCGTCTTAAAAGAGAAGTCATGATCCAACCAGATACCCAGATATTTGTAAGACTGAACCTGCTCAATTTGAGCACCAGTCACTGAGAAAATTGTTATTGTTGAGGCAGAAACCTTGTAAGTTTTCAAGAGCAGGCTTGACTTAAAGCTAGATACCATTAAGTCATTGAGTATCTGAAGTGATATATTCACAATAGTTAAAAGAAACTGGCGAACCTAGTTGGCCTGAACGGCCTGTTCTCGCCACTCATGTTATGTTATGTTAAAATGGAGTCACCTGGCATAATTGCATTCTGTGCAGAAAAGATCATGAACTTTGTTTTATCAGTATTTAGAACCAGTTTAACATCAGCTAGAGCATGCTGTATAATGTTAAAAGCAGATTGTAAATATATGAGGGCCTGTAAGCATGTTGGAGCAGAGGAATAAAGCACTGTGTCATCAGCATAAAAATGAACCTTGCAATTTGTTACATTACGAGCAATGTCATTTTTATAAATTGTGAATAAAATTGGAACAAGAATGGAACCTTGGGGTACACCTTTTGTCACCTATAAAAATTGATACTGCGCATCCCCAGAAATAATAGCTTGCGTTCTACTTGAGAGGTAGTCCTGGAACCATGAGCATGCTCTGTAACCAAGACCAATGGAGGACAACTTATTTAAGAAGATTATATGGTCTACTGTGTCAAACGCTTTTGCTAAATCATTTTTGTTTACTGTCCACAGCTGTTACTAAATCATTTATAACCAATGAAGCTGCTGTAATGGTGCTATGCCCAGGCCTGAAACCAGATTGCTGAGACGTTAAAATGTTGTTGGAAGTTAAGAAATTGCAAAGTTGTTGTTTTATAAGAGATTCTAAAATCTTAGCCATGCGTGGCAATTTTGAGATGGACCTATAGCTGTTTACTGAACTGGGATCACCCCCCTTTAAATAAAGGAAAAACATGAGCCGCTTTCCATATTATGGGAATAGACCCGGTCAATAATGACAAGTTAAAAATATTAGTTATTGAATGTGCAATCAGTGGGGCTGCAAGACGCAAAAGACTCGAGACTAAGTGATCCTCTCCAGTGGAATTATTTACATCTATACGTTTTAATTCTACAAGGACCTCATTCACGTGTAATTTCCTGAAAACAATTCTCTAGGATTTTGAGAATTTGTAAATGCACTAGAGCTAAGGTCAGACACATCTCCTTTAGTGAATTGATTATTAAAATTTTCAAAAACGTTTCCGGCTGCTATGAAATGTTGGTTAAAAAAGTCATATTTTGTGCTTATCAGTAATAGGACCGGAATCCGTGTGGATGGAATGTGGTAATGAAGAAGAAGGACTATTATTCAGGGACTTGACAATTTTCCAAAATTTTGCCGGATTACCTTGACATTTAGCCAATGACGAAATGAAATATTCAGATTTTGCCTTTTTTTATCAGTAAGCAGCATTTATTTCTTAGTTTTCTGAAAACCTGCCAGTCTGAGAGTGTCTGAGTTTCCCTAGCTTTAAACCAAGGTTCATCCCTTACACGAAGATCATTGGATAAAGCAACCGAAAACCAAGGATTCCTTCTGTTTTTTACTCGGAATCTCTTGACCAGAGCATGCTTATCAACTGCACGATTAAACACAGAAGTAAAATGAGAGCTAGGTCAGGGTCTGGAATAAAACCTGCAAAGCTTAAATCACTCCAGAAAATATCGTGGAGGAAGGCCTGTTCACAGAAATGTTTAAAATTTCTTTTCGTAATAAAACATGGGGGTGTCTTTGAAACTTTCATATCCCTAATACACGCTACTGGGCAGTGATCACTAACATCCTGGGGAAAGACGCTGCTCGGAGCGTACTTGTGTGGCCTATTTGTTAAAATTAGATCAATTAAAGTTGACCGGGATAAATCTTTAAAATTTGGTCGCGTAGGCTCTGAGATAAGTTGCGACAGAATCAGGTCATCACAGACTTCTTTGAAATGGTTTGAGGACGGCGATAGCCAGTCGATGTTGAAATCGCCCGCAACAACTAATTCAGCGTGTGCATAAGCAGACAAGATTTTAGAGAGATTGATTATGGAGGAGGAAAGCGTGCTCGGTGGGCAATACACACCTGCTAGTATAATACTTCCACTACCCAAACCTGTTTTAAGAACAAGACACTCAAATTGCTGACGCCTATTCCGAGATCAAGGGGTCCTTTTCTGTCTCACTATAGGCCAAAATTTTTTTTCCTCCTTTTTGCTAACTTATATGTTAGAATGATTTTTCAAGGACTCTTGCATTTTGATCTCATTGGGATTTGCACAAAAATGCTCGGTTATCTCCGTGCAGGCAAGTGAAGACAACTTCTTTGGAGATGGACACTACAGAAAATTAAAGGTGTGAAAAATGCTCTTTAAAAACATGTCAGACAAGCATATTTTACATAATTTTCACTATTTACTTCTAAAATAAGCTTACAGTTACGCAATTAAATGAATACAATTTCAATTACACCTCTTAGACCTTTGCAGCTTCCAGTTTAAATTAAAAGTCTTACAGGCATACAATGTCTTTTTGTATTACCTTCCTTTCCATTTATGATTATTTGATGTGACAGAACATAAGAAGTAAACCTCTCTCATTATAAAGGGGTACAAACCCTCTAGATTACCATGGAATAAGATTATACAGCATGAAAATGTTATGTCTGGTTATAAAACCCCCCCAAAATGAAGCTCCAAAAGGGGGACGGACACTACAATTTTTCTGGTACATCAAGGTTTTTTTCCATTACAAATGTATCTATTATATGTAGGTATGTTCCAAAAATGTAATCTAGCTTACAAATACTCATATATCAAGCAATTATCGGCCGGCGGCTGATAATTAGGGAGTGAATCGCTTCCTAGAATAGACACACAGTGCATGAAGTGTGACCGATGTGAGAATGTAAGTCGCAAAACGTAAATCTTGGTTGCAGACTGGAGCGCTGAGATGCTTTATAGGCTTTCTGATTTCATGAAGTGATGTAGAGTACAATTCTGTAGTGTCCGTCCCCCTTCTACATTACAACAATGTGTGCTACAATTATTACAATAATTGTTCATCTTTGATGATAAAGTTACATTAACAACTCTAACACTTGAGGGTTCATAAAACAATTGAGTGAAACATGATTACTGCAACCATTTTGATAAGAATATAAGTTGTTTACAGATTTAGAAGTTTATTTTTTAAAACTTGTGAATAAAAATAAGATTTCTTTTCACTGATTTGCTAAACAATGACTTGAAATAGAGCATTGAGATGAATGACATATAATACAAACAAATTTAAAACAATGGGGTTCTTTGGGACTCCCCTTTGGGCATTCAAACATATTAGTTTTGAAAGGGGGACGGACACTACATATCTGGACAGACACTACATCACATGTTTAGTGCTCCTTGTAAAATATAAAGCTGTCCAATTTTAATGATTCATGGCTGTTTTTTCTAAGCCTTCTTGGAATAATTGACACACCACTTTTCAATCATTCATGACAACCCTGATAGGACTAAATGGCAAGGGGACGGACACTACAAAAAATCAGCTTCACTTTTAAGGCTCACTTCAAAAATTCACTGTGCGATATTGGCGCTTTGTAGTAGGTTGCCTCCATCATTTACCATTCCCACTAGACTTTGAGTTTACCTATAGCCTAAATATCAATGTTTCAGTGTGATTTCCCAAGTTTGGGAACCACATAATTTACACAAGGCAAGAAAAAACAAAAACCCATAACAAATCATTTTTTAAATGTTTAATCATGGTTTGCATCCGTACTTCTTTTTCTTCTTGAAAATACCTGAAAAATCAAAAGAAACATATATTGATTATGTTTGGATACAATAATAATATAAATTTATACTAGGGGTCAACAAAAGCAATCAAAAACAGTGAATTTTGGATTGAGACTCCGTAACGCTCCAAAAACAGCCTTTTTGAGACACAAAAACTGCAATATTTTCATTAATTCTCGACCGACTTAAATGATTTTTTGAGGACAGTTTTGATAATCTCTTCCCCGTGTAACACACCTATCAGAATTTCCTTACTATGTGACATTTTATAGATACTAACCCGTAACGAGCTCAAAATCAAAACGGAACGCTTGATCTTGGAATAGGCGTTAGGCATAGAGAAGGATAATAAAACATTAACAGTGAGATAGGATTTTACAAAAATCACTACACCTCCCCCTCTCTTGTAGTACGAGAAGTAAAACATGGAAACGACCATGCAGACACTGGAGAGGCGGATTGGCTGGGCAGACCAGGAAGGCGAGACCTGGCGAGACACAAAACATGGCACAAGTAAAAACATGAACAATGAACACACAAGAAGATCCTGGCACAAGAAACTGTTAAAACCCCAAACAGTGTCCGGGCAGACGGCACAGGACCCTGGAAACACAACACAATATTGCAAAAGGACAAATCACAGGAGATGGCAGAGTGTCAAAATTCATTGCTTTATGTGGCGTCATCTGTGACAACTTTCTTATGAGCGAGCAAATTCATCATTGCCCCTTACTTAATTTCTCTCATGACTTTCTTAAATCAGCAACAGCATCACAAAACTTTCTCGAAGGGGGAACACGATTTGACGGAAGAGCTGAAACAGACACAACGCCGGAACGAGACCAGGGGCCTATAGCACGAAGGCAGGAAAAAGGATTAGCCCAGGATCAGCACCGGATTAGCCCGATTTCAAGCCCCATTTCGGTTGCACAGAGTGTGTGGGTTAAGCCATGCCACTACTTACCATGGAAACAAGGTCTGTGGAGCTAGCTAGCTCCAGAGCATAGACTGTATAAAAAGATGGACGCAGCACTCGGGTCTGAAAACAGGGCCAATGCGGAAATCTCCAAAATTTGCATTATATTTAATGGCCAGCAGATGGCAATGTTGGTGGTTGCAGAAAAAAGTTCAATCCTATAGAGGTCTATGAGAAAATGACCCTACTTTCCCACCTGATTTATTATTTAAATAATGGTTTTCCACATTACTTTATTGTATCTATCGCAAGTTTCACATCTCCTTCGATATATGATGCTCATTTTTGTAAATTATGGTCCCAAATAGACTAAAATTAAGGATAAAGCCAGAATAGTCTTTAGGGGCGTGGCTATCCTCTGGTCCTTGTCTAATACGGTCAGATCCACAAGTTGATCCACCCCTTGCTCCTCCCTGGATATTCAATTCACGCTCTCGTCCAATAGGAATCACATCCGGTTTCAAAATAACAAAATGGCGCAATTCAAATTGCCAAAAACAAGGCTTCCTAAATGGGATGCTGAAACCAATGGGTGATGTCACGGTTGCGTCGTCCATCTTTTTATACAGTCTATGCTCCAGAGCAGGCTCAGCAACAGATAAGCTCCTGGCTCCAGCCAATTTCACCTCACCTCAGTCCGGAGTCACTCACATTGAAAATCAGTGTTCTTAATAGTCATTCTAAATTGCCCACCACACATTGCTATCTCAATTATAGTAGGCCCAAAGGAATTATCTTCAAAAATTGTGACCATTCATGTCAGTAAAATAGCCAATATTCAATCATTATATTCAAGTATCCATGTGACATTCACCATCACAATTCAGTCAATCCCCCTTCCATGTCACATTTTAACAATATTTAGAATCTAGCATTATCAGATTTGTCCTTATTCCCCAAGTTGAGACTGTCATTTCTAGTTCAGTTTGGTCGTATTCAGAGAGAAAAAGGTATGACTGAAATGTTTCAGCGCGGTCTTAAATCACTGCGGTAACCCCCTTCATGTAGCACTGAATTGGCGGAGTAGCTGCTAGTTTTCTCCGTCTTATTCAGACTGCGACGGGTAAAAGGTAGAGTCGGCTGTAGCGCCGGGTACGTGCGCAATGTTGTCCGCTTCATGATACTGGAATCAAACATTTTCAGGAGGCTCCTTGACGTTATTTTCTGACCTGAACATTTTACTTTTTAATTTGAATATGCCTCCATCAGAAGTGATTAAAATGAGAAAATAAAGTCAACTTGTCTGAAAAAACGTCAACTAGATCAGACTATCGTTTCAGAGTTTGTGCAGGACAAAAAAGGGCTTGAGACAAAATTGTGGTATATAGGAGAAAATATGCTTGTAAAAATATTTGTAAGCACTTGAGTTTGCTTGGCAGTACACGTGCATTTTAAGCACAATCACATCTGCCTCTTTTCTTGTCTAGATGTTATATCTTAAATCTGCCGATCAACGACGGCTTATCCCATTCACACAGACGCCGAAGTGAATCAGCTTTTCGACAGCGCTAAAACACCTCCCGAGTTGTATCTGAAACGGCTCACTTTAATATTCCTCTCAAATGCCTTGCACTATTTAGATAGAAACTGAAGGAGTAGCAGAGGCGTTTCAGAGACGCAGGCGTCCCTCCTGTCTGAACGTGGTCTTTGAGTGAAAGTTGGCACATGCATCTGCTGCATCTAATGGTGATGAACAGCAATTCTGTCATCGATCTCAAGGTCTATTTGAAGTAGCAATGTGCGCGCACTCAGTGGGATCAGCCGCAGCTGGCTTGACTTAGCCGATCCTCCTCCACCTGCTGCTGGCTTTGTGCAATCAATTAAGCCAGCGACGCGCAGGGTTCTGCCGATGCTGGTCGGCGCCAGCACTCGGAATGCACCGACCACCGCTCAGTTCAGATAGTTAGTGCTTTTCCCAACCGGCACTATTTTTTCAAAGATCAGTTAAAATGAATGCATCCAGTGTCCAATAAAATTGCTAGAAACAAAAGATAAATAACCCTAAATATGCCGCCCCCCCCCTTCTTGTTATTGTCAGCAAAGCGAACGTTCATTTTCGACACACGCCCCGTCTGCGCTGGTCTTCATTGATACTGAAAAACCTGCCCAACAGTGATGGAGACACCGAGTGCCATCCGAGCCCGTGTGTGCTGGGTATTTATGACGAATTGAATCTGAGGCTGTGGGGAAATGATCGGTGCGGTCATCTCAATCTAATGAAAGACAGGCAATTATAATCGGGCAGGGTGATTGATTTCTGTAGCGCTGCACTTTGCATGTCGAGAAAAGTTCTCTTGTTATATAAATGACAGCAAAACTAAATAAATCTCTGCCGAGGACAGTAGCATTCTTTACATATTAATCGATCAGTGTTTAATGACAGTGGCGGTCGGTGGACGGAAAACCGAGGGGGCAGAAAACATACCTTGAAACGGATGATATTAGTGACCCAATTTTCATCATTGTTCTTGGTTAACACGTTTTCCAACAATATGAAAAATCCATTTGCAGTTAAAGGAGAAGTACCATTTTTACAGTTTTGACATTATTTGTGGCGTAAAATACAATCATTTACTCACCCATATAACTTTCGTGTCACTAGAAGTCCTTTGGAAGATATTTAGATCCAAAGAGAGCCGCCTATATCCGTATAATGGGAGTGAACGGGGCACCGAGAGCGCAGCCTCTAATGCCGCAACATCTGTCGCGAAACTCATTCATTTCACCAATATTTTGTTATGATTCGTTGTGTTGTTCCCCTTTTGAGTCCGGGGGCCTATTGCACAAAAGTCGGATCCTGAGATCAACGCCAAATTGAGGATTGCCATATCCCAAACAGCGCGTCGCTGGCTTAATTGATTGCACAAAGCCAACAGCGGGTGGAGGAGAATTGGCTAAGTGAAGCCCGTTGCCGCTGATCCTGCTGAGTGCGCGCACACGGCTACCTCAAATAGACCCCGACATCGATCACAGAATCGCTGATTATCACCATGGACACTAAGTAGCTGCAGCAAACGCATGCGCCAGCAACACTCAAAGACCACGTTCAAACAGAGGGACGATGGGATCGGCTGAAATGCTTCTGCTTGCTATTCCTTTAGTTTCTGTCTGAATGGTGCGAGACGTTTGAGAGGAGTATCAAAGTTAGCTAAACTCAAGTGAGAGTAAACTCGGGAGGTGTTTCAACGCCGTCAAAAAGGAGTTGCAGAGGCATCTCAGCGGTACCGTGAACGAGACAAACCGTCGCTGTCAGACAGACTTAAAATCTCGCGAAACACACTCGTGCTGAGTTTTTGTGTGGCAAGTGCATGATATCATTATTGTCGGAACTGTATTAAGCACATCCATGGCGGCATATGTTTGTTTCAATTGGGTTTCGCATGTGCGCTATAGGCCTTATTGTGTCCTGACCTGTACAAACTGAATAAAAGTCCGGTCTAGAAGACGTCAGATTAGTTGAGTTTACTTGCTGCTATCAATCACCTCTGATGAAGACACTTAAATTTAAAAGTAGAATGTTAGCGTCAGAAAATTACGTCAAGGAGCCTCCTGAAAATGTTCGATTCCAGTATCGCGAAGCGAGCGACATTGCACTAGTGTCCAGCATTAAGGCAACGACTCCACCTTACCCGTCGCAGTCTGAATAAAGACGGAGAAAAGTAGCAGCAGTGATGTAGGTAGGGGGTTACCGCAGCGATTTAAGACCGCGCTGAAACACGGTAAACTACTTCATTCAGCACTGCTCATTTTCTACTCTGATGGAAGTCTCAACTTGGGGAATAAGGACAAATCTGATAATGACGGATTCTAAATATGGTTAAAATGTGACATGGAAGGGGGGCTGATTGAACTGTGATGGTCACTGTCACATGGATAGGCCTACTTGAATATAATGATCGAATATTGGCTATTTTACTGACATCAATGGTCACAAGTTTCTAAAATAATTACTCTGGGCCTATTATAATTGAGATAGCAACGTGTAGTGGACAATTCAGAATGACTGTTAAGGACGTTGATTTTCAATTTGGGCGACTGCTGAATGAGGTGAGGTGAAATTGGCTGCAGACAGGAGCTTAGCTAGTTCGTAAGCTTGCTCCGGTGCTGGCTAGCTCCACAGACTTTGTTTCCATAGTAACTAGTGCCATGGCTTAGCTCACACGCTCTGTGCAACCGAAATGGGGCTTGAGATCAGGCTAATCCCGTGCCGATCCTGGGCTAATCCCTTATCCTGCCTTTGTGCAATAGGCCCCGGGGTTGCCTGTTATCGTCATCCGGTGTCTGTAGCATGACCTACTAACCTCCGATCCATGTGCACAGGTTACTGTATAGCCTAATAACATCATTACACAAAGCTTCATTAGAAATGCATTACCTCCATTGTGCCTGTTGTGCCCGCTGCAACCATCGGGATGGCATTCTTCCTCAGATTCAGGCGTTGCACTTTCTGGCCCTCTTTTTGTGGCCTTGCGGGAAAAAAGTCTTCCGTAGCGAGGTGAGCACTGCAAACCTGAAGATCCGCATGCCTCAATGCTTCCACTTGAGTATTCGGGTCTATTTTCAGCGCAACTAGCCAGAGCTTTAGCAATTCCAAATTGCGTAAAGGTAGCCTATGGAAGCTAAACGTTGTCCAACTGGTCATTTTGTTGCAACAACTTGGAAAAACGCAAACACGAACCATGATGTTTTACCAGCACGTAAAGCAGCCGACTGTCGCTGGTGAAATGAGTGAGTTTCGGGACAAATAATGCGGCATTAGAGGCTGCGTTCTCGCTGCTCCGTTCACTCCCATTATTCGGATATACGCGGCCCTCTTTGGATCTAAATACCTTCCGAAGGACTTCTTCTTCTTCTTCTTCTTCTTTTGATTTCCTGGTAGTCTAGACGCCCGACGGCGTATTGCTGCCTCCCACTGATTTTGTTAGATACTCCTCATTTTATTCGGCGGCCTTACACCTTACGGTGCAGACCTGAGTCCAAAAGAAAATCCATAACAGCTTTCCCCACTTCCCTTTGATGTTCCTCCAGGTTGAGAATGTTCCATAAAGATATACACTGTAGCCCAGTACCAAGAACTGCAGAGAACAGTATATTCCTCTCCGTTGTATTCCTCTCCTGCCTCATCCTTTCAGATACTGCAAAGTCTACCTCTACATTTGGTAGTAGCCATGGGGGAACAGAAGGCCAGACCACTGCAGAACCCTGCCGCACCCGACTCAATCCCAGCTCCTCCTCCTCCTCTCCTACCCTGTAAACAAAACTTCTGCTTTCCCCACCTCCTCCTCCTCCCCACTCCCAACACGCCTCCACCAGCTGCCTGCCTGGATGATCTTGCTGCTCATACCCATATAACTTGGCCACATAGTGTAAAGCAAGTTTCCTTCTCCTTAATCCCAGTGGGGTCTCTCCCATCTCCACCAACAAGGCTGGAATTGGGGTTGAGCAAAACGCTCCACTACACACTCTCAGTGCTTTTGCCTGCACTCTATCCAGTCTTGCCAGGTTAGTTTTGGCTGCAGCTCCATATGCCAAGCACCCATAGTCTAAGGCTGAACGGATCATGGCTCTGTAAATCATCATCTGTGTGTCTCTATCTGCTCCCCATGTGGTCCCAGCAAGACGCCTTCCGAAGGACTTCTAGTAACACGAAAGTTATATGGGTGAGTAAATGATCGTATTTTATGCCACAAATTGTTATGATCCTGCTCTGTCTGTCTTGATTCTGCCATGTTCATTATTGTTCCTGCCATGCTTGTTATGTTTTCCCTAGTCCCTGTTATGTTTATGATTATGTCTGTTAGGTTTTGCCATGTTCTGTTTAGTTTTTGCATTTTGCCATGTTTTCGTTTTTGCCACTCCCAATCCACTCTTCTGTTAGTTTCCGGTCCATGTCTTTGTTCATGCCCTTCATTGCACTTTGTCTCCCCTGTCTGGTCTTTTGTTAAGCTACAGCTTCTCCCCAGTCCTGCGTGTCACATGCTTAGGTGATTTCATGGTTTCTGGGTTTCAAAAATTCCTTCCAATCTCGTTTGCTTCCTTCGCCTCTCTTTTCTGTTTTACTAACCAATACTAACAGTTTGTTATTTTTGTTAAAGTTACTAACCCAGACTAACATTGTATATAATACTAACTTACTAACGAGCACTAGGGATTGTATAGCTGCACTTACTAATTGATTAACAAGCTCTCAGCACTCGCCCTGTTCTAGTCTCCGCCTCTTGCCTTCACTTTGTCTCTCCTGCAATTCAGCGGATCCTCCGCACCTGCTCCACTCTGTCCTACCTCTCATTATCTGTGCACATTAGAACTCCCTAACCGGAGCTGTATGTTTTGTCATAGGTTGTCTCGTGTTCCCTGTCCGCGTTTTGGCTTTTGCCAATTTCATGTGATTAGGTTCTCCCTCATGTTCCCTCCTTTGTAATTAGTCTGATCCTCATCACCTGATCCTAATCATAGCATGTGACTTCCCTTGAGTGTATTTAAGCTGTCTTCTCACTGCAGTTCCCCGTCAGAACGTTTCCCTTGTTTACCTGTGCTGCTCTTGTTTCTCGCCTTGTACTCATAGTGTTTCTCTTCTGACTGGACCGTCCGACCTTCGATTTTTGGCTCTGCTTTTTGGTACTATTGTCTGCATCTGTTTACGAACCCTTTTTGCCCGACTACGAGTTTTGTGTTTGCTGCCCTGGTAACGGTTTGGATTACGCCCACTGGATTTTGGCTTTTGCTTCTCTGACATACCTGTGTCTGTGTACCGAACCTGTTTTTGCCCGACCACGAGTACTGTTATTGCTGCCCTGGTTTACGACTCTGATTCTGCCCTACTGGATTGTGATTTTGGATTGTGGACTCTGTACCGTTTTTTTTTGCCCTGTGGGGTTCACCCCCCAACTACAATAAATCACTTTTTGCTGCTACTTCCTGGTCTCAAGATTTGGTTCCAGAACGGTACCTCACAGTACGTTCTGACCACTATGGAACCAGCGAGTCTCCACCCTCTGCAGTCAGCTGTGAAGGAGCAGGGCGCACAGCTAGAGTTTCAGCAGCAGCAGCTACGGGCCTTGATGCAGCACATGCAGACGATGTCCCACCAGATGGCAGACCTTACCCGCTCCTTACATGATGCGCAATCCCGCCACGCTCCCCAGCAACCCGCAACTACCCCTCCTGCTTCTGTTCCAGTGCTCACCTCTTCCTCACCTGCTCCGGTGCACGAACCACGCCTGCCCCCTCCAGAGAAGTATGACGGCGAACCTGGATCCTGCCGCGCCTTCCTGACCCAGTGTAAGCTGATCTTCAGCCTTCAACCTGCCACTTTCCTTCTGAGCAATCCCGCGTGGCGTACATCATCACGCAGCTGACCGGGAGAGCTAAGCAGTGGGCTACGTCGGCCTGGGAGGCAGGACTACCTTGTGTGCAAACATCCAGTCTGTTGGAGGAGGAGATGAAGAGGGTGTTTGATCGCTCCAGACACGGGCATGAAGCGGGGAGGGAGATTCTGCGAATCCGTCAAGGCACCCGTTCCGTCTCCGACTACGCCATCGAGTTTCGGACCCTCGCTACCAACAGCAAGTGGCAGCAGAGAGCGCTATACGACGCCTTCCTCCATGGTCTCTCGGAACAAATCAAAGACTAACTCCTTCCACGTGACCTGCCTGAAGACCTGAACCGGATCATAGAGCTCGCCATCCGGGTCGATTCTCGTTTGGAGGAGCGTAGACGGGCTTCCAAGCCACCGGGGCTGTCCCACTCTCCGCTTCAATCTGTCTCCAACCGTAAAGCCTCCTCTGAACCTGAACCCATGCAGCTTGACCGTGCCAGACTCACGAGTGAGGAGAGGGAGCGCAGGCAGAGAGAGCGGGCCTGCTTTTACTGCGGCAAGACCGGCCACTTCATTTCACGGTGCCAAGAAAAGAGAAAACCACACCCACTAACTAGGAGAGGAGCGTTAGTGGGCACCATCCCGACCGACCACTCCTCAAAGAACGGCACCTGCTTCCCTGTGTCCCTGGAGTGGAGTGGAGGAGGGAGGAAGACCACTGCACTGTTAGATTCTGGTGCTGAGGAAAACTTCATCGACCATGAGGCTGCTCAGAAGTGGGGCATACCAGTAGAGAAGATCTCCCCTACTCGAGTTGCCAACTCCCTCAACGGCCAGCCAATCGGCCTTATAACCCACACCACGGGCCCAGTCAAGTTACGGATCTCAGGCAATCACCAAGAGACTATAAAGCTTCACCTAATCACCTCTCCTCATTCCCCGGTCATCCTGGGCCATCCCTGGATGGCTAAGCACAACCCAGAGGTTGACTGGGGAAAACATGAGATCAAAGGCTGGAGTCCCAGTTGTTCACATTCTTGCTTGAGTGATGCTCTAGATCATGTTCCTGCCCCCCTGTTGGAGGAGATTCCGAACCTGGAGAAGGTTCCCTCAGAATTTCATGATCTTAAAGAAGTCTTTTCCAAATCACGGGCCACCTGCTTGCCACCACATCGCCCCTATGATTGTGCCATCGACTTGAAACCTGGTACCATGCCCCCTAGAGGTCGCCTGTTTTCCCTGTCACGTCCTGAGACTCTGGCCATGGAAAAATATTTGAACGAGTCCCTTGCTGCGGGCATCATCCGTCCCTCCTCATCGCCTGCTGGGGCCGGCTTCTTCTTCGTGGGAAAGAAAGATGGATCTTTACGACCTTGTATCGATTACAGAGGACTCAATGACATTACCATTAAGAATAGATACCCCTTGCCTCTGATGAACACAGCGTTTGACCTCCTCCAGGGGGCGAAGATTTTTACCAAGCTCGACTTACGCAATGCTTACCGCCTGGTGCGTATTCGAGAAGGGGACGAATGGAAGACCGCTTTTAATACCCCCACCGGGCACTGGGAGTATTTGGTTCTTCCTTTCGGGCTTACCAACGCCCCAGCTGTGTTCCAAAACCTGGTCAATGATGTCCTAAGAGATGTAATCAATAAGTTTGTTTTTGTCTACCTCGATGACATGCTCATCTTTTCCAAATCCCAGGAAGAACATACCAACCATGTACGCCAAGTTCTCAAACGCTTATTAGAAAACCGCCTATTTGTCAAGGCAGAGAAGGCGAGTTTTGGTCCAGACCACCACCTTCTTGGGGTACATCATATCTCCTGGCACCATCCGTATGGACCCCGCCAAGGTTGAAGCTGTAACCGAGTGGCCCAGACCTACCGACCGAAAAACTCTGCAACGCTTCCTGGGGTTCGCAAATTTTTATAGAAGGTTCATCCGCAACTTCAGCACCATCGCTGCACCTCTGACGTCCCTCACTTCCAGCAAAACTAAGTTCCTCTGGTCTGAAAAAACTGAAAAAAGCATTCAAGGATCTCAAGGATAGATTCACTTCCGCCCCGATCCTCACCATCCCTGACTCCAAGAACCAGTTCATTGTGGAAGTCGACGCTTCGAATGTTGGTGCCGGGGCGGTCCTCTCTCAAAGATCATCTGAGGATGGTAAGATTCACCCATGTGCCTTCTTCTCCCGTCGCCTCAGCCAGGCCGAACGTAATTATGACATCGGCAACCGAGAACTATTGGCGGTCAAGCTGGCATTGGAGGAGTGGAGGCAGTGGTTAGAGGGTGCCGAACATCCGTTCCTAGTATGGACTGATCACAAGAACCTGGAGTACCTCCAAACTGCCAAGAGACTCAATCCTCGACAGGCCAGATGGGCACTGTTCTTCTCACGCTTTAATTTTCACCTCGCCTACCGCCCGGCAGCAAAAAATATCAAACCTGACGCCCTGTCTCGCTGCTTTGAAGTGCCCAGTGAGGAGCCCGCCTCAGACACCATTCTTCCGAAGGAAACCTTCATCAACGCCATCGACATGGACATCGAGAAAGAGGTGAGAGAAGCGCAAGACGATTCTGCTGCTCCCAGTTCATGCCCTGATCATTGCCTGTTTGTTCCTGCTACCCTGCGCCCCCGAGTCCTGGACTGGGGGCACGCATCTAACCTTTCATGCCACCCAGGAATACGCCACACCCTGGACTTCATCTCTCGCCGGTTCTGGTGGCCCAAAATGCGTCAGGACATCCGGGACTATGTCGCTGCCTGCTCGGTCTGTGCCCAGGGTAAATCTTCACACCAACCACCTCACGGCCTGTTACAGCCTCTACCCACTGACATCACCTCTGATCGTGGTCCCCAGTTCACAGCTAAATTTTGGAAATCATTTTGCAACTCACTAGGTACATCCGTCAGTTTATCCTCAGGTTTTCACCCTCAAACCAATGGCCAGACCGAGCGGGCCAATCAATGCATTGAAACTGTTCTCCGTTGCCTTTGTTCCAAGAACCCCTCCTCCTGGAGTCACCAACTTCCCTGGGCTGAATACGCTATCAACAGTCACACTTCCGCTGCCTCTGGTCTGTCCCCTTTTGAAGCCTGTCTGGGTTATCAACCACCCTTATTTCCCTGCCAGGAAGAGGAAGTTGCGGTCCCATCTGCCCACGAGTTCGTTCGCCGCTGCAAGCGGACCTGGAAGTCCACCCGAGAAGCGCTGCTCAGGTCGGTGGCCCGCATGAAGACCCTAGCGGACAAAAGACGCACTGCGGCTCCTGCTTACCGGCCTGGGCAGCACGTGTGGCTGTCTTCCAGGGACATTCCCTTAAGGGGGAGTGGGGGAAAGCTGTTCCCCAAGTTCCTGGGTCCCTTCACTATCGAGAAGGTGTTCAGTCCCACAGCTGTTCACCTCCGTCTACCCCTGTCCATGCGCCGTATTCACCCCACTTTTCATGTCTCTCAAATTAAACCTGCTGTTTCCCACCCCCTTTCTTCTGGTCCTGATCCCCCACCACCCACCCGTATCATCGACGGAGGCGAAGCCTACACAGTGCGAACATTGTTGGACTGTCATCGACGAGGTCGCGGATACCAGTACCTCGTCGACTGGGAGGGCTACGGTCCAGAGCACCGTGGCTGGATTCCTGCCCGCTACATCCTCGACAAGTCCCTAATCTCAGACTTCCATGCTACGCACCCCAGACCAACGAGGTGAAACGCCAGGAGGCGTTTCTTAAGAGGGGGGGTACTGTTATGATCCTGCTCTGTCTGTCTTGATTCTGCCATGTTCATTATTGTTCCTGCCATGCTTGTTATGTTTTCCCTAGTCCCTGTTATGTTTATGATTATGTCTGTTAGGTTTTGCCATGTTCTATTTAGTTTTTGCATTTTGCCATGTTTTCGTTTTTGCCACTCCCAATCCACTCTTCTGTTAGTTTCCGGTCCATGTCTTTGTTCATGCCCTTCATTGCACTTTGTCTCCCCTGTCTGGTCTTTTGTTAAGCTACAGCTTCTCCCCAGTCCTGCGTGTCACATGCTTAGGTGATTTCATGGTTTCTGGGTTTCAAACATTCCTTCCAATCTCGTTTGCTTCCTTCGCCTCTCTTTTCTGTTTTACTAACCAATACTAACAGTTTGTTATTTTTGTTAAAGTTACTAACCCAGACTAACATTGTATATAATACTAACTTACTAACGAGCACTAGGGATTGTATAGCTGCACTTACTAATTGATTAACAGGCTCTCAGCACTCGCCCTGTTCTAGTCTCCGCCTCTTGCCTTCACTTTGTCTCTCCTGCAATTCAGCGGATCCTCCGCACCTGCTCCACTCTGTCCTACCTCATTATCTGTGCACATTAGAACTCCCTAACCGGAGCTGTATGTTTTGTCATAGGTTGTCTCGTGTTCCCTGTCCGCGTTTTGGCTTTTGCCAATTTCATGTGATTAGGTTCTCCCTCATGTTCCCTCCTTTGTAATTAGTCTGATCCTCATCACCTGATCCTAATCATAGCATGTGACTTCCCTTGAGTGTATTTAAGCTGTCTTCTCACTGCAGTTCCCCGTCAGAACGTTTCCCTTGTTTACCTGTGCTGCTCTTTTGTTTCTCGCCTTGTACTCATAGTGTTTCTCTTCTGACTGGACCGTCCGACCTTCGGATTTTTGGCTCTGCTTTTTGGTACTATTGTCTGCATCTGTTTACGAACCCTTTTTTTGCCCGACTCACGAGTTTTGTGTTTGCTGCCCTGGTAACGGTTTGGATTACGCCCACTGGATTTTGGCTTTTGCTTCTCTGACATACCTGTGTCTGTGTACCGAACCTGTTTTTGCCCGACCACGAGTACTGTTATTGCTGCCCTGGTTTACGACTCTGATTCTGCCCTACTGGATTGTGATTTTGGATTGTGGACTCTGTACCGTTGCTTTTTGCCCTGTGGGGGTTCACCCCCCCAACTACAATAAATCACTTTTTGCTGCTACTTCCTGGTCTCGCATTTGGTTCCAGAACGGTACCTCACACAAATAATGTCAAAACGGTAAAAACGGTACTTCTCCTTTAAGTACACAGTTTCCCTTTTAATGAAATGGCAAGGCGAGTGAATAATAAATTCAATAAAAATGTTTAATGCGCGTGCCTTAATAGGTAACCTTCACGAAAAAAAAACCTACTGTGGATTTTCCGCGTTAACTTTTGCCACATCTTACAAAGCAAGAAATGCGCTCTTTTTTGCCTTCAGTTGACGCGTTTTATCTCTCGTCTTAACAAAGACAGTTAGCTACACCTGAGAAGGAAGCGTTAAAGTAACTTTTATCAAGAAAAAAGGCTGAAACAGATCAAGACAAATAAGCAGTTTAAAGACGTTTATCGCCCTCCTTGTTCTCTGTCCAACGGGCGCCACTGAAGAAATGTTTGAAACATAAATGACAGTTGTTAATTTGTATTCAGAAATTTAATCAAATCCATTTGGATACAAAATAGAAAAACAAGTTTATGAATATGGCATCTATGAAAATTAGAGGCATCTCGCTATGCACCGAGGAGCACATCAAAGAAACAGTAATCTGGTGACACAGAGGCAATATCTGCTTTTGAATTGATGCAAAAATTTTCCAGCAAGCACACGCTCACAAACGAACAATTCTCCAACCAGCACTCCGAGCATCCTGGGCAGTACCCTGGACGCACTGTTTAGGATATGGCAATCCCTGCATCGGCTTTGATCCAGGATCTCAAAATCTGACTTTTGTGCATTAGGCCCCAGGAGCTGCAGTTGGAGAATGAAAAAAGTGCAAGCCTCTGGTCTTTTAAGTCAATGGGATGAATAATTCGCTAGCTAGCGTGCTGGCACTTTTTGCAATTAAATTAATAAATTCAAGCTTCTACAACAACTGTTACACGTGTAACTTCATACTTTAATAGCGAGAAGCTTATGCATGCTAGCCAGCCAGGGGTGCGTTTGCAGCCGACTCCGATCGAGTGGATTTAGTGCATAGGAGCCGAGAAGAAGGAACAACTCGTGAAGGAAGAGTTGAGAAATAACACCCAGTACATTTACATCATCGTCTGTACAAAAACATGGACGTAGCTTCCATGACATCACCCATTGGTTTCTGAATATCCACTCAGAAGCTCATTTGGTCGCCATCTTGGCACTTACGTGACTCTGCCTACCTCCTGGCTAATCCAAAAATGGGCAAAAAGGTGGACCGTTGCTGGGGCTGAGGCCAATGGGCGGGGCCGAATGGAGCCTGTTTGCAGAAATACGTCCTCCTAGCTCGAAGCTTCCAAGCTAGCTACAGCTTACAATCTAGGCTAAGAAGCCAGCGCCGCTCGATGCTTCCTAGTTCGCTGTGGCCGAGATTCTAGGTCATATCTGTCCTTGTAAAGGAATGGAGCTTGCTTGCGGTGGCGGGTTGAACGCTGTTTATATCCGTTAAGCACTTGCAAGACAAACGTTGTTCGTATCCGTGAAGCAGTTGCGAGACGAACGCTGTACACCACTGGGAAGTTGCGGCGGTTGGCTCACTGAGTATCAATGTCCCCCTGGGAGTGCGAGCAGGTGCTCGGCTTAGCTTTTTTACACACCTGAGCCAGGTCCTATTAACGATAGTATGGCCAGTCAAATGATTACACTGCTGTACGTACACTACAGGCCAGAAGTTTAGGGCCACCCTCAGATTTTTAAAAAAATAATCCCACGGTACTGTAGCTCACCTGGACATTCACTCCACCAAAGTTTTCCACTCCTTTTGTTTAAGTCAACCATTGAATGGTATTATTTCAGTTGCCAATTAAACATAAACACTATAGTTATTTTCACAATTTATTTATAAAAAAGATTCAGCTAATATTCTTAATTTGGAAAATAAATGATTGCTTTTAGGTCACAGTGACACCTACCAAATCTCCATTTGAATATATAAAACTTTATCAGTTTTCTTATCATTTTTACTCTCATTCCTAAGGTGATATATCTTCATGTTTTTGTCTGTGATTTGTTTGGAATATGGATGTGTATTTAGCCACATATTACGGGCCAGACACGGCATTTATATGTTGATATATCAAGGGCTGACTGCAATAAACAGTTAAGTCCAGATGTTATATATTGGACATAACTGTTTATTGCAGTCAGCCCTCGATATGGTCATTGTTTCTGGGCCGCACCGCAGGGCAGTGAAAACAACGTCTGGAAATTCCCCCGTGCCTTTTGCATGCAGCTGCACGGACTGCCCATAGGTTTTCCATTCAAAATTTCCAGACGTCTCTTTCACTGGCCTGCGATGCGGCCCAGAAACAATAACTATCAACATATAAACGTAGTTTCTGGACCGTAATATGTGGCTAGATGTGTATTGTGTGCTTATGTTTAACTTACTTTAATGTTACTGTATGATTAGAAGTAAATGATTCACACGTATGGCATATCCTATCTTCCTGAATAGCCCGTTTTGTGACGTCAATAAACGTGTTTTCTTGAAATCTACCAAATCCCACCAACTTAATTTGCACTTTAATGATTCTCGGATATTTGAGGAGGAAGTGACATTTACACTTGAATTTCAAAATGCAATTTTGCGAGTTGAAACACTGTCCAGTTTATTGAATCACACAACAAAAAATTGGGTAATGAAATTTCACTGTTCCAGGTCAGGCTCGGTCTGTATCCCAACAAAATAAATAGAGATGTAAATATTTATTTCAGAATGAAGAACATATTTCCAGTCCTGAGTATTTAAAATATTAATTAATTTGATCTGTAAAAATATTAACAAAATGAAAAAGAAAAAAAACACCAAATACATAGTCAAATCTACTTAGTTCAACAATTTATGAAGAGTTTTTTACTTTATACTAGCTTTCTAGAGAAGTCTTCATTAGTTCAGTATTTGTATTTGCATTCAAAAACTTTCAAAAAATTTTTAAAAGTCTAAGTACAAAGAAAATTAGCTTTATTGAAGTTAGTTCCATAAACTATGTATATTTCATTTGTAAAATTATTCAACAAGAATAAAAAATTGGCTTAAAATTATTATTCATGGGATTTGAACTGTGGATCTCTCTTGCAACAACTGATCTTTCAGATGAGTTGTAAGAGTTACCTCCCTTAGACATGGTAGAATGTTGCCAAAGTTATGTTATTAATAAACAGTTGTTTCATTTAACAATCTGACAACCCGAACCTTTATAAAATAGCATCATTTTAAGTTACTTTGGCATTTTCTTGTTATATTTTCATTTTTGTTCATACATTTCAAATTTTGGCCCATAATTTCATCATGTTTCAAAGACTAAAGTAAGGTCCTTGATACGCTGACTTCCCATGAGTGAAACGATATCTTATTCACTTTCGTGTTTACATTATATTTCTGTATTACATCAAATGTTTCAGACAGATGGCAACTGTTACCCTCATTTTCTGTGAAATATGCAGTAAACATCAACAAATAATAGGTCAGCTAGTTAGCCTATCTGTGACTATATTTCAGAATTCCGTAAATAGAAATGACGAAAGTTCTAGTCTGAGTCGACCGGACCACGTGATAATATAGTCGTTCTGTCTGCCCTATTTCACTGCGTAGTTTCATGAAATTGTTGTTTTAACAATAACTTAAAAATTACATTTCCCTAGTAGGACTGCTTATATCAGGAAGTCAAGTTGAATGTAGGAAAAAACAACAACAAACATGGTTCAAGCAATGAATATCTTGAATAAAATTATAATTGCCTCATGACGCCATTTTACCTTTATAGCGGAATGAACTGGTTGCTTTGTTGACTAACGCAATAAGCATTACGGAGATTTGCTTATTATATTAGACAGGCACCCAGTTTAAAACCCTTAACTCGAGTTACCTCCCCTACACATTACCATGAAAATATTTTTGAAATAAAAACTGACAGTGTACATTATAAGCTGGGCACAATTTTTAATTGATAAAAATGTTTTGGAAACAAAAAAAATTCAATCAGTATTATTTTGCGAATATTTTCTGTTCCCAGATTCATGTGTTCAGCCTTGCTGCTTAGCATCTACAAAGGAAATTTCAATATGACTGCCGCTGTCGTCATATTTGAAATCGAATCAGAATGCCTCAAACTTTAATCTCCCTAGCTACAGGAAGGTGTATACAAAGTTTCAGCTCGATCAGTCACACAGTTTCAGAGAAGATTTTTAAAGATATTTTTGAAATTAAGGGGCATGGCCCCATGACAGAGGTCAAATGAAGGTCAAAATGCCATGCACAGTGAAACCAGAGTTATATACGTTGAGTCTTGTTATTTGGCACATACACAGCAAATTTCAGCTGAATCACTCCAGAAATGAGCAACTAATGAGCCAAAATGTCATTTTCAATATGGCCGCCGCAGCCGCCACATTTGAAGTCAGATTGGAAAGATGTGAACAAACTTTAGTCTCCTTAGTGGTAGGAAGATATATGGGTGTGGCTCACGAAAACGACCCCACCTTTTTATTTTGTCCACTGCCTATAAAATCCCTAAAAATCGGAATTCATTTAAGATCATAGGCTTAATGGAAAGAGCATGAGTGGAGCTCCAAGGACATATTACGTTTATGGGTCTATGACCACTATTTCCCCCTCTAATAGCTATGTAAAGTCATCTCAAAACCTCAAATACCAGAATTCAAGCATGTCCACAGGCAAAATATACATGATTAAACATGTTTTTTAGCATGTAGACCACTTATTATAGAGTTTCCCTCTAAAGTATGGAGTTTTAGCCATAGTGACATACCAAATTAAAATACCTGATCTTGACCCTGTGTCCATAGCATTCCTAGGTAAAATGTCCAGGAAATTATGTCATTTACGTTATCCCTGAACAGCTATCAGTAACATAATCTAGAATAAGCATTAAACACTCCACTCATACTCAATATTATAGCAAAAGAAGCCGTTATTAAGGAATTAAAGGAAAATTAACCCTATAGGTACTGGGTTCGAGGTGGTGACCGATCGTATCACGACTTCGTCGGCGTACGGTTTAAAAATGTCACTTATGTTATCGACGTGGTGCCGAACCTGCTTGTTCCTTGGTACTTCCAGCCTTTTAAACCCATCCAGTCGGTCCAAAACACCACGAAACATAACTATGATTTGCTTTGACATGTATAATAGCGTCTCCATAGCCCAAAATATTAAATTTATGTCATTTACATTATCTGACATTTACGTTATACAAAGCAACACGGGAGGATTTCAGCCCAAACACCGTTGTAACCCCTCTGAATCGCGCTGTCTTTTGCCTTTTCCGCGGACCTTCCTCTTCCGGTCAGAAGTGTCCCCACGCTGTTTTGGGTCGGAGGACCTGAGCTACATCGAAAAAAAGTACGTTTTTTTGCCATTTTTACACTCTGATTGGTGTAAATGACTGTGTGTTAGTGTAAAATATGTGTCAGAGATTCACCATACTGAAGATCCGAACTCTCTATGATGTTTTTCGATGGTTAGACCGAAAGAAAGTTTTGTTAATATATCTGAGTTTCAAAACATTGCGCCGAATACAAAGCTGTAGTCTTGATAACGTAAATTACCATCTACGTTGTAAATGACAAACTTTCGTGAGAAAACATGTCGGGAAAGTTGTTTGAATGTGCAGTGCCTGACAAAAAGTCTTGTCGCATAAGGACATAGTAACTAAAAATAGCATATAACTTTATTTCTAACCAATCAATTGTTACAATAAATGGTCCATTTTAATGTCAAGGGCTTTCACATTAATAATTTGGTGCAAAATGAAACCGTCAAAAAGGGTTCTGATGTTCACAGCTTGGCTAAGCCCATAACATCTGTTTTTGCTGGGACAAAAGTCTTGTCGTCTCTTCAAATGATGCAACAAATCACAGATTAGAGTTTAACCTATGACAAATACTGTAATTAACACATTCCCAGATGTGTATAGGAATAACCCCAGCGCACCAGACTTTCATATGAGGTGGACTAGACCTCTGACAACATACCAAAGATTCAACCACAGACCAAAGTGCCGATCATCAAGAGCCTGAAGACTGAGTCTGCTGCTGAGGTGGCAGACATCTTAAATGTATCCAAATGTCAAGTGGAGGGGATGAGAAAAAGATTTGAAGAAACTGGTGACGTTCATGGCAAGCGCAGGTCAGACAGACCCCGGTATGACAACTGTTTGAAAGGACCGTTTGTTGCTTCAACTGTACAAGGCCAGCGAAGCTACATGAGGAAATGTCGCCAAAAATCCCGGTATCTACAAGAAGAGTTTGTCAAATTCTCTCTCAAAGTGGTTTTCATAGCCGAATTAGTACACAGAAGCCTGCATTAAACAGAAAACATAAAACCTGCATTGCATTTGCCAAGGCCCACAGCTTGTAGAAAGGATTGATACTGGAAAAGTGGCTGAAAGTTTATTTTTCTGATGAATCATCCATTGAACTGCATCCCAGTCGCCTTACAAGACCTGTTGGAACCCTCATGGACCCAAGATTCTCCCAGAAAACAATCATGTTTGGTGGAGGAAAAATCATGGTTTGTTGTTACATCCAGTATGGGGGTGTGAGAAAGATCTGCAGAGTGGATGGCAGCATCAACAGCCTGAAATATCAAGAAGTTCTTGCTGCCCTACTTATACTGCTGCTCCTTCTCATACTTCTGCCTCCATGTCACAGTTCCTGAAAGCCAAGAAGGTGAAGGTACTCCAGGATTGGCCAACCCAGTCACCTGACATGAACAATTATTGAGCATTTCAGGGGTAAGATGAAGGAGGAGGCTTGGAAGATGAAACCATAGAATCTTGATGAACTCTGGGAGTCCTGCAAGACTGCTTTCTTTGCCATTCCAGATGATTTCATCATCAAGTTATTTCAGTCATTGCCAAGATGTATGGATGCAGTCCTCCAAGTTCATGGGAGTCATACGCAATATTAATTTCTTTTTTCCAAGGCACCATGACTTTATGTTGTGATATATAGTGTCAACTACAAGTCAGGTTATTATTTGTTGTTCCTACAACTTGGATAAGTGACAAGACTTTTGTCAGGCACTGTACATTCTATACATGATATCATCAATAGGGATGTCTAACTACTGTTCAGAAGTATTTTGGTGTTGTTTTGGCCTTAGATTATGTACCCAGGATCGATTTCGGGATAATGTAAATGACATTTTTGTTCGTAATTTCGAACGCTCAGTTTTCAATGCTTGTAGGTCTCTGAAATGACTTGCCATCTTATGTTCTTGCATTTGAATCAGATTATATAAGTGTTGTCTTCATATTTACTGCTTATTTGTGGTGTTTGGAATGAGTTTAGTACGAGGAGATTGAAAACAAAGTATGCACATCGGGATAATGTAAATGACATCTTTTATGATTACAGAGATGCCAAGTCTCACGCATTTTTTAGGCTTATTCACCGTAGTCCGCAATTATTCAATGAACGCTTATTAATGAGATTCTCACACGGAATTAAAATCCTTGTGCATTGAAGTTTCAGTTTCACTTGCGTGAAGGTGGACCTCACCATGGAAAGCGATTATGACTCTGGACTTCTCGTGCTTCTGTTTACTCAGGGATTGGAAACAATGCATGTGTTTCATGATCGTTTAAATTGTTTAAATGAAATAAGACCATTTGAAATGTCTTTATGCAATTCTATTGCTTTCAATCCCTCAGTAAAGACAAGCGTGAGAATTCCCGAGTCATAATCGATTTCCATGTCATTAGTGGGGAAATCCACGTAATGCAGGTGAAACTGATTCATTTACGGTGCAGTGACTTAAAGCAACACTAGATAGTTTGGACTCATTACTACCCCCAGCTGGTTGAGAAGCGCAAGTATCTGTTACCAGTGTCGTAAATACTGTCACTGCGTGAACGTCCCTGGGGAAAATCAATACAGGTGAATTTGTTGATGGAGCCGGCGAATCCCGAAGCCTCCTTTGGAAACATGTCCACCGACAAGGTAAAGTAGCATATGTTACGCTATATTTACAAAATATCATTACATTGTTTTGTTTACTGTGACAGAAAACTACAATGACACAAAGAATGGTAGTATTTTGCGTTTTACTAGCGGTTCGCGTGGTTGAACATTGTTTGCAAAGGATGTGATGTGTATAATGGAATAGAAAAAACATTCATGAACTCATATAGCCACAATGTCCATAACAACCAATCAGACATGAAGTAGATGCGCCGAAGCATTATTTTAGTAATTCGAATATGATCAATTTGATTTTTACTGTTATTATTATTATTATCATATTTCCATACATGCCAACTCTACCGCTTTTGGCGGTAGACTACCGCCTTTGGGGCATTTTTTTCAGAATGAAATGGCCCGAAAGTGGTAGTCTACCGCCAAAAGCGGTAGAGTTGGCATGTATGTATTTCTTGATTGATCCAGGGAAATGGCAAAACTGACGTGAAATAAACACGCTGTAGTATTAGTTTCTTGATCTGGGGATAAACAGACATGAAGCAGATGTGCTTGAGCATTCGTTTTGGATCAGGGTAAATACCAATATGAAATACAAAACAGACATGGCACATAACGTTGTAGCCATCGTTCAAAACTTTCATCATTTTGGCAGCTATCGAGGTTACTTATTACTTTCCATGCAGGCAGAACAAATGATGTTATTACAACTTTTCCGATCTCACTTTGTGATGGATAATAAAACACAATGCATTAGTAAGACAGTATGACATTTGGACTTCTACCAACGCACTGCATGTTTTTCATTTTAGGAATCCACATCCACGTCTGCCTCTGCCTCGTCTGATGTTGGTCCCTCAGCAGGTCGCAAAGGGGGGAGGGGAGGTGCAGCAAGGAGGAGAAGGAGCAGAAGAGCCAGGAGGGAGGACATTTGGTTACCTGTTTACATAAATGTTTAAAATAAATATACTCATTTTCAAGAAATGTGTCAGCCTTTATTTACACACCTCAATAACTATTTACAGATCTACACACACTCACACTCTCACATACACTCATATACTCAGATGTCACTTTGGGGAACACCCTCCCCATGCTGTACATGAGTCCTGACAAGCTCTGCAGTGGGCGGTGGTGGTTGTGCAGCCAGAAGTCCCAAGCTCCTGGGATCATCAGGTCTGAGGGACTTGCTCCTTGGAAGACCAGCTCCACTTCCAAGCCTCTTGGCAACAATGGCTCTCTGAAGGTCAATGATGTTGGAGTAATTCTTCTCCTTCAGCGTGTAGACACTCCAGCATTTAGATTTTTTATTGTAGTATCGTCTGTATCTGGAAAACAAAAACAGCACAGACTTTTTCAATTTTACTGTTGAGCAACAACAGTGTGATTTCTATAGGAAAGTGTATAACTGTACTGAAAACCTACATCTTGTGTCTGTCATGGTCATGTGTTTTGATGTCATGCCTTATGTTATGATTATGTCTTTTCTTTATTCTTTTTGGTTATTGTATATTCTGGTTTTCTGTTCCTGCCATTCTAGGTCTCATTGCACTTGTTCTCCCGTCTTGTGATCAGTTGGTTCAGTCCGTCTTCCCAGTCTGTTTGCTTACCTGCTTCGGGTGATTTCAATGGTTTCTGGTGTTTCATATTATTACTTCAATTCTCGTTTACTTCCTTCGCCTTGCTTTCCTAGATTACTAATAATACTAACAATTATATTGTGTATCATAGTCTACTAACTCAACTAATCCATGTATACAGCGCCCTCCATAATTATTGGCACCCCTGGTTAAGATGTGTTAAAAGCCTTAAAATAAATTCAATTTTTATTGCAGAAGCATACTCTCACACTGAAAATTGAAGAAAAATGTAACCTTCAGCTCAAGTGAATTTTAAGGGGAAAAAAAAGCCCTGACTAAGAAATACTTATTTTTCATAAAATCACCTGTTCCACAATTATTGGCACCCCTAACAATTCCTAGGAAATAAATGTAATTGAAGTATTTCTGTCATTTCTACAGTAATTTACAAAGTTGATCAGAGTATCTATGAACATTTAATTAGTAATTCATCACTTCCTGTTTCCCTGGGGTATAAATATGACGTGACACAGAGGCCATTTCTCTTATCCACTCTTCAACATGGGAAAGACAAAGGAACACACCATTCAAGTAAGGCAGATGTGTGTCGACCTTCACAAGTCAGGCAATGGCTACAAGAAAATAGCCACTCGCCTGCACTTGCCCATATCTACTGTCAGGAATCATTAAGAAGTTTAAAACAACTGGAACAGTGGTAAACAAGCCTGGAAGAGGACGCAAGGTTATTTTGCCACCACGCACAGTGAGGAGGATGGTAAGAGAAATAAAAAGTTCTCCAAAGCTCACTGTTAAAGAATTGCAACAAATGGTAGCACCTTGGGGTCACAAAGTCTCCAAAACAACCATCAGGCGCTATCTACGTGCCAACAAGCTGTTTGGGAGGCATGCACGGAAAAAACCTTTTCTCACTCACAATCATAAATGCAAACATCTGGAGTTCGCTAAGCGGTACTGGGACTTCAACTGGGACTGTGTGCTTTGGTCAGATGAGACCAAGATAGAGCTTTTTGGCAACAAACACTCTAAGTGGGTCTGGCGGAACACAAAAGATGAGTATGCAGAAAAGCACCTCATGCCCACTGTGAAGTATGGGGGAGGATCGGTGATGCTGTGGGCCTGTTTCTCTTCCAAAGGCCCTGGGAACCTTGTTAGGGTGCATGGCATCATGAACGCTTTGAAATACCAGGACATTTTAAATCAAAATCTGGTGGCCTCTGCCCGAAAGCTGAAGATGGGTTGTCACTGGGTCTTTCAGCAAGATAATGACCCTAAACATGTGGCCAAATCTACACAGAAATGGTTCACCAGACACAGAATCAAGCTCCTCCCATGGCCATCTCAGTCCCCAGACCTCAACCCCATTGAAAACCTGTGGAGTGAGCTGAAGAGGAGAGTGCAGAGGAGAGGACCCAGGTCACTGGATGATTTAGAGAGATTGTGCAAAGAGGAATGGTCGAAGATCCCTCTTTCTGTATTCTCCCATCTTGTGAAACATTATAGGAGAAGATTAGGTGCTGTTTTGTTGGCAAAAGGGGGTTGTACAAAGTATTAACATCAGAGGTGCTAATAATTGTGGCACACATGATTTGATGTAAAAGAATTATTTCTTAATGTGGGATTTTTTTCCCACTGAATAAATGCACTTGAATTAAAGGTTGGATTCTCCTCTTTTTTTCATTGTGGTCCTACAGTGCCTGACAAAAGTCTTGTCACTTATCCAAGTTGTAGGAACAACAAATAATAACCTGACTTGTAGTTGATCAATTGGAATCAAAAAATGGCTTATATGAAAGGCAAAGCCCTCTAGATTATGCGAAATATACCAAAATAGAGTTTTGTGTCATTCATTGAGTTTTACAATTTAATTTGTACAGACCGGTCAGATTTTTCTTGGACAAAAGTCTTGTCGCATTGAAAAAATGTGGAAATTATTCATACACTTTATTTTGAATACACAAATATGCCACTATAATATCAGAACATAAAGTCATGGTGCCTTGGAAAAAAGAATTAATATTGCGTATGACTCCCATGAGCTTGGAGGACTGCATCCATACATCTTGGCAATGACTGAAATAACTTGATGATGAAATCATCTGGAATGGCAAAGAAAGCAGTCTTGCAGGACTCCCAGAGTTCATCAAGATTCTATGGTTTCATCTTCCAAGCCTCCTCCTTCATCTTACCCCTGAAATGCTCAATAATTGTTCATGTCAGGTGACTGGGTTGGCCAATCCTGGAGTACCTTCACCTTCTTGGCTTTCAGGAACTGTGACATGGAGGCAGAAGTATGAGAAGGAGCAGCAGTATAAGTAGGGCAGCAAGAACTTCTTGATATTTCAGGCTGTTGATGTTGCCATCCACTCTGGAGATCTTTCTCACACCCTCATACTGGATGTAACAACAAACTATGATTTTTCCTCCACCAAACATGATTGTTTTCTGGGAGAATCTTGGGTCCATGAGGGTTCCAACAGGTCTTGTACGGCGACTGGGATGCAGTTCAATGGATGATTCATCAGAAAAATAAACTTTCAGCCACTTTTCCAATATCAATCCTTTCTGCGAGCTGTGGGCCTTAGCAAATGCAATGCAGGTTATTTGTTTTCTGTTTAATGCAGGCTTCTGTGTACTAATTCGGCCATGAAAACCACTTTGAGAGAGAATTTGACAAACTTTTCTTGTAGATACCGGGATTTTTGGTGACATTTCCTCATGTAGCTTTGCTGTAGTTGAAGAAGGGCTAGCCTTGTACAGTTGAAGCAACAAACGGTCCTTTCAAACAGTTGTCATACCGGGGTCTGTCTGACCTGCACTTGCCACGAACATCACCAGTTTCTTCAAATATTTTTCTTATTCCCTCCACTTGACATTTGGATACATTAAAGATGTCTGCCACCTCAGCAGCAGACTCAGTCTTCAGGCTCTTGATGATCAGCACTTTGGTCTGTGGTTGAATCTTTGGCATGTTGTCAGAGGTCTAGTCGCACCTCATATGAAAGTCTGGTGCGCTGGGGTTATTTCTATACACATCTGGGAATGTGTTAATTACAGTATTTGTCATAGGTTAAACTCTAATCTGTGATTTGTTGCATCATCTGAAGAGCCGACAAGACTTTTGTCCCAGCAAAAACACGTGTTATGGGCTTTGCCAGGCTGTGAACATCAGAACCCTTTTTGACGGTTTCATTTTGCAGCAAATTATTAATGTGAAAGCCCTTGACATTAAAATGGATCATTTATTATAACAATTGATTGGTTAGAAATAAAGTTATATGCTATTTTTAGTTACTAAGTCTTTATGCGACAAGACTTTTGTCAGGCACTGTATATTATTTAGAAAAAAACTGAATTTCTTAGAAGCTAAAGAACACATCTTAACCACGGGTGCCAATAATTATGGAGGGCAGTGTATATTACTAACTTACTAATGAACACTTTGGTTAATATGTAAAGCTGTACCTCTACTAATTATTACTAATTCAATCTCAGCAATCGCCCTGTTCTAGTCTCCGCCTCTTGCTTTGCTTTCTCTGCCTCTCCCCTGCGTTTCCGCGAGATCTCTCGCACGTGCTTAATTGCTTTCCTGCACTCATTGTCTGTGCACTTAGAACTCCTTGACTGGAGTTGTTTATCTGTCATAGGTTGTCTGCGTGAATCCTGTCCGTGTCTTGGCTTTTGCCAATTGTTGTGGTTTAGGACTTCCCCATGTGTACCTTCCTCTGTCATTAGTTCTTATCCAATTCACCTGTTCCCTGCATAGCATGTGACTTCCCTTGTGTCTATTTAGAGTCTTCACTGCTGTTCAGCCCTCGTCAGAACGTTGATCAATTTTCCTTTGTGCAGAGCTTCTTGTATGCCAATCGATTATTGTTTCTCCACGACTGTTTCGCTGTTTCAAAAAAAAATAGCTTATACCATCACAAACACCAACACCAAATGTAAGAATAAAAAAATAAAGCCTTTTTCTCACTGAGTAAAGCTGTGATTTGTGGATTTTATAATTTATTCAGATTTATTTTAGCAGGGGGCCTGACTGAGGCCATGTCTCCTTTTCAGCAGGGCCCTGCACTACAAACAATTAAAATAACAGTTTACAAGGACATTTGTAGAAAAGAAAAAAAACAGCCATTATTAAAGGGAAAACATTAAAACAACAACAATTCTCTTGATAAAATTATTTGATCAGAGTTTTAAAATGTCCAAAAGGAACCAGTTCTTTCAATTTCAGTTCAGCTTGGAACTGGTTCCAGGTGTGTGGGACATTATAATAAAAAGCGGTCTTCCCAAGCTCTGTTCTTACACGAGGAACACTAAGACACAATGAGTCCTGTGACTGTGTCCCATGGCAACCAACTCGCCACGTAAGTAGACTAGCTAGATAAAGAGGGATTTTCATTAAAACACATTTATAAACAAATAAAAACCAGTGGTAGTCTTGTTTAGCTTTCAATGACCCCCACCCTACTGACTTGTATAAAACACAATGGTGTGTGCGGAAATCAAGACCGGTGATAAATCTAATAGCAGAATGATAAATATAATCTAAAGGTTTTAAAACAGAAGTAGATGCATTTCTATAAATCACATCACCATAATCAAGCATGGGGAGTATTACGGCGTGCACAATCCTCTTTTTATTTTCAAAATTGAAACAAGCCCTATTTCTGTATAAGAAGCCTATTTTACTCCTTATCTTTTTTATTAAATTCTCAATATGCATATAAAAAGTCAGCTTGTCATCCAGCCAAATGCCCAAGTATTTATAATGGCGGACATGCTCAATTTGGCTACCCTGCAGAGTACAAATTTGAAAATCAAGGGGGTCTTTTTTTTCTAGCTTTGGTGAATGCCATGAACTTGGTTTTGTCCTCATTTAAGACGAGCTTCAAATCAATTAGAGATCTTTGAATAGAGTTAAAATCATGCTGAAGATTACATATGGCCTGCTGAACTGAAGAAGCAGTCGAGTAAATTATGGTATCGTCAGCATATAAATACAGTTTACAATGATCCAAAGATAAGCCAATATTATTAATATAGATAGTGAATAACAAAGGGCCAAGAATTGAACCTTGTGGAACTCCTCTGCTGATTTGAGCACTTCGAGACTGAATGTTTTCAAATGAAATATATTGAGTCCTATCCTCAAGATAGTTTTTAAACCAATTACAAGCAGATTTCTCGAGGCCAATGTTTGATAATCTTTTCAAAAGAAGGGCATGATCAACTGTATCAAATGCCTTAGACAAGTCAATGAAAAGGGCTGCACAATGCTGTCTGTTATCTAATGCTCTTACGTCATTTATAACTAAACAAGTAGCAGTAACAGTGCTATGCCCAGACCTGAAACCAGATTGGTGAGTATTCAAAATACAATTTTCAGTTAAAAAAGATTGTAATTGAGAATTAACTAGGGACTCCAGAATCTTAGCCAGGCAAGGCAACCTGGATATTGGACGGTAATTATTTAAATTACTTGTATCTCCCCCTTTTAATAAAGGGAGAACATTAGCAGTTTTCCATACTTTTGGTATGTTGCTTGTCATAATAGACATATTAAATATATGAGTCAGAGGTTTGGCAATGAGTGAGGCAGAGAGTTTCAATAGATATGGATCTATAATCGATAAATATAGTTTCAATAGATAAGTCATCCCTTGTAGACTTATTTACATTAATTTCATTTAGACCTTCAAGAACCTCCTCAGTTGAAACGCAACGTAAAGAAAATACAGCATTATTATTCAAAAAATAAGAGGTTGTAGGACAGGCAGATAGATCAGAGGTGCACTGCTTATCATTGGTCTGCTCAGAGAAACTTGGGTCTGCTGCTTTGTTCATCTCAAAAAGATAGCCCGCTGAAACAAAATGCTGATTAAAAGCATTACTTATTTCAACTTTACCAGTAATCAAATTTGAATTAAAAACAACTTGCGATGGAAGAGAAGGAGAGGAACTTGAACTTTCCAGCATTTTTACAGTTTTCCAGAATTGTGTGGGATTTCTACCAGCATCTGCAAGGGATTTTAAGTAAAAGTCAGATTTTGCCTTTCTAACTGACACTGTGCATTTGTTCCTAAGCTGTCTAAAATAAAGCCAATCCTGGGGTAAGTGGGTTGATCTAGCTTTAGCCCATGCTTTGTTCCTGTCTCTGAATAGTTGTGAGAGCTCCAACGAATACCATGGAATCACTCTGTCCTTAATTCTCAGCAATTTTAAAGGAGTATGCTTGTCTATCACGGAGTTAAATATAAAGGAGAAAAATTCAAGAGCAAGCTCTGTTTCAGGAATAGCTAAAACACGATGAAAATCACAATTATACAAGTCATGGAGGAAGCCTTGAGCATCAAATTTTTTATAATTTCTCTTTTTAACTATACGAGGCTTGAACCTTTGGAGTTTTGTTGTTCTTACGCATGCAATGGGACAATGATCACTAAGATCACGTGCAAAAACTGCATTAGCCAAATACTTGTGAGGATTATTTGCAATAATAACATCAATTAGTGAAGATTTTCCTGGATCTTTTAAGTTTGGGTGTGTGGGCTCTAAAATTAGCTGGAACAGATTTAGTTGAATGGATATATTCTTTAAATCATCAGATATAGAGGTGAGCCAGTCCAAGTTTAAATCCCCAAGAATAACTAATTCAGAATTCAGGTAGGGTACAAGTAAGTCAAATAATGCATTCACAGAAATCTTAGATGCACATGGCGGCCGGTAGACTCCCGATATATAAAAATGTGAATTAACATTCAATATCAATTTAATGACTAAAACCTCAAATTGTTTCTCAGCAGAATGACTGATGACACAGGTAGCCCTTAGTGTATTTTTTACATAAATGGCTATACCACCACCTCTTCCTTTCCTATCACATCTGAAAATATTAAAACCATCCACTTTAACAGTATCATCTGAGATCGAGTTATTCAGCCATGTCTCAGATACAACAAAAACATGGGGATTTGTGTCTATAACCCATATTTTTATCATGTCCAATTTAGGAACTAAGCTCCTCACATTTAAGTGCAATAGACCAAGCCCATTCCGTTTGTAAAAATCAAAAGGAGTTTTTAATGGTAAAAATCCACTGTTAAAATTAACCACAGTATTCATCTTAAATTCCCAGGGTTAACACCATTTGGCCTTGATGGGTGTTGATTAAAACTCCTTCGCTTTGTGTACTTTGTAGAATTAAGACCACCAAACCTGCAGGGGGTATCAAACAGTCTGAAATTTTATGGAACATCCAAGGGGTGATTCTTAGAATTAGAGTTCAAGTCAAAGTTGAGTAGTCATCCTTGCTGGGAGTTCAACACGCAGTAGACTATGTTTGCAGTAAGCATGTGAGTACCACGCCAATTTGGATGCACCCCATCCCTTTTAAAAAATGCATCACGCTCCCAAAATAAATTAAAATTGTCAATAAACCGATGTTGCAAGAGACGCATTGTACCTGAAGCCACGAGTGAAAGCTCAGAAGTCGAGTGAATCTTCCCGAACCCCGACCAAGAGTTGGAATGGGTACGGAGATAAAAATGTCCCGGCCATATCCATCCAAGAGATTAAAAAGTTGAGTAAAATCACTTTTCAGGAGCTCCGATTGTTGACGAGGAATGTCATTTGCGCCAACGTGTAGAATTATTTTCTTTGTGGGCATATGCCGATCCAGAATTCCAGGAGTTTTTGCAATTATATCAGCTACTGTGGCTCCACGGAAACAGTAAGTAACTGCTGCCTTATTTTTAAAACCCCGGACAATGGAGTCTCCAATGACCACCATTTTCGGAGACCGGGGAGACAGGTTCCGCTCTCTGTGCATGCTCCGTGACTGAGGAGGAAATGGCGATGAGCTGGGCCGCGGACCTGACGAATGAACTGGAGATGGCCTTGAAGGGCAAGCAGCAGATGACAGGGCAGGCGGCGGAGAACCGGAGGGAGAGGACGGCCTGCAATCATCAGATGAATGACAGTTCATGTCATCCAAGATGGAGTACCTGTTGCTGAGCGTGAGGGTCTGCGGAGGTTCGAGACGCAGTGAACAACGGCCTCTTCGCCTTCCACCTTGGATTATGCTCCACGGGGCAGGTGCCAAGGGAGTTGAGGCAGACCGTGTCTTCGGTTTTGCACCCAGTCGGATCCAGGAACCTTCGTGATGTTGCTGGCCGACCTCAAGCGCAGGACCCCGAGCTGAATCGTCCAGCACACCAGCAACAGAGGGGAGAGTTGTCACCAGTGAATCGAGGAGTTGTTCGTCCTCTTTTATCTGGTGAAGAGTGGATATTCTTTTTTCAAATTCAGCGATCTTTTGGCTAAGCTGGAGACAGCTCGTACATCCACGAGGAGAGGTAAGTGGCGACATTGCGCCATGTTATTAAAAACTTCAGCTCCTTTAGGCAGTCAGGCTTCAGAAAATGATTTAAATAATTATAAAAAGGTAATAAAATAAATAAAATAAAACAAATAAAATGATAAAACAAGTAAAATAATAAAATGTCAAAACGATAAAATGCTAAAATAATGATAAAATACGATAAAGTAAACTAAAAGCGCAGGCAGCAGCAAAGCCAGACCACTGACAGGCAACCGGACGTGACGTTTTTACTGCACATGATTGCATGGATGGGCATCAGTGACCACTTCCGTCAGGCACATTTCCTGAAGGAGCACATCCATTGTTCTGACAAAGCACTCCTACTCCATGATCACAGAATTCCTGTTGGTCTCACGCTTGTCTACAGTTAAAATATGGACTATGTCCCGGGAGTCCTGTTCAATAGTTGTGTACGTGCAATACTGTGCACAGTTGAAAGGAACGGGCATAGACTCCAAATGCAGTTCAGCATCGGCAGGGCGTTTATTGGGATCCTAACTTTGAACTAACTAATCACCCATGCCTAACTGAACTGCTCTAAGTGTGGATAGTCCAATCAGAACAGCAAGAGAGAAGGAAGAGGAATTACCAAACCGAAATTACAGGGAAGTAAGTGTGATGAAAAAGACAAGATGCCATGAGACAGAAACGGGAGGAAAACACTGAAGACCAGAGACAGAGCAATCATCCAGAAACACACATGCTCTAATGAATAAATATAATAAATAAATAAATAAATAATAGCAATACTAAAAACTAGAAACTAAAAACAAGCATACAAATCACTGATTTCTAACAGAACCCCCCCCTCTATGACCGCCACCTGGCGGTCTAAGCTTCGGCTTGAAAGTCCTTTTGTGAAAGTCCTTTATGAGCGATTTGTCGAGGATGTGACGAGCAGGAACCCATGAGCGTTCCTCCGGGCCGTATCCTTCCCAGTCCACCAAGTACTGTAGGCCCCTTCCTCGCATTTAACGTCCAGCAACTTGTGCACTGTGTATGTTTCTCCTCCATCGATGAGCCTTGGGGGAGGAGGATTGGTCGGGCAGGGGTGTGGACGGAAAACAGTACAGGTTTAATGCACGACACATGAAAGACTGGGTGGATACGGCTCATAGAGGCTGGTAGCTTGAGTTTAACAGAGACAGGGTTAATAATTTTCTCAATCACAAAAGGACCAATGAAAGGGGGGCTAGCTTGCGACTTTCAGTCCTCAGTGCAATGTCCTTGGAAGAAAGCCAAACTTTTTGTCCTACTTGATATTGCGGCGGGACGGCGGCGACGGTTGGCCTGGCGACTCATCTCGTCAGCAGCTTTCAGGAGAGCGGAACGAAGTTTCCTCCCACGTCCTTCGGCACCTCCGTAGAAATTCCTGGATGTTGGGAACATCAACTTCGACCTCCTGTGAGGGGAACAGAGGTGGTTGGTAACCGAGACAAGCTTGGAAGGGGACACACCTGAGGCAGCCGTGGGAAGGCTGTTGATGGAATATTCGACCCAGGGTAGTTGTTCGCTCCAGTCCCCTGATCTCGGGAAGTGAGGCACCGAAGGACACTCTCCATCTGCTGATTGGCCCTCTCTGTCTGCCCATTGCTCTGCGGGTGAAATCCAGAAGTTAGACTGACCGTTATCCCCAGGGCTTGACAAAAGGCTTTCCAGACTTGTGAGATGAATTGAGGGCCACGGTCGGAAACAATGTCAGAAGGGATGCCGTGTATTCTGATTACGTGTTGGACGAGTAAGTCAGCTGTTTCTCTGGCAGAGGGAAGCTTGGGAAGCGGGACGAGATGTACTGCCTTGGAGAAGCGATCAACAATGGTCAGGATGACGGTGTTACCTCTGGAGGGCGGAAGGCCGGTGACAAAATCCAACGCGATATTGGCCCATGGTCTGGAAGGTACCGGAAGCGGTTGCAGGAGACCAGCTGGTGCAGTGTGGGTGGCCTTGTTCTGGGCGCAGACCGAGCAAGCAGTCGTAAAGTTCTTCACATCTCTCCGGACTGTTGGCCACCAAAACCTGCGAGTTAGCATGGCCAAGGTCCGGTTAGCACCAGGATGGCAGGCGAGACGGGAAGAATGGGCCCACTGGAGAATTTCGGCTCGGAGGCAGTCTGGAACAAAGAGGCAGTCCTTGGGACAGTTAGTAGGTGGCCCCCCAGAAGGCTGTGACCTTCTGACTCGATCCTCCAATTCCCAAGCTAATACTCCCACCACAACACGACTGGGTAAGATGGTCTGAGGCTCCTTGGGGGGGGCGTCTGGTGAAAATTTACGTGACAGGGCATCAGGTTTCTTGTTCTGGGAGCCTGGGCGATAAGCTAAGGTGAAGTTAAATCTGTCGAAGAACAGTGACCAACGAGATTGGCGGAATTTAACCTCTTAGCTGCACGGAGGTACTCCAGATTCTTGTGGTCGGTCCAGACCTGGAATGGAACCTTAGCCCCCTCTAACCAATGACGCCACTCCTCTAGTGCCATCTTCACCGCCAGTAACTCCCGATTTCGATGTCGTAATTACGCTCGGCTGGGCTAAGTTCATGGGGAGAAGAAGGCGCAAGGGTGTACCTTGTTATCCTTGCCATTACGCTGCGACAGGACAGCCCCCACGCCCGGTGTTAGAGGCGTCTACCTCAACGATGAACTGCTTCTCAGGATCTGGCTGTTGGAGAACAGGAGCAGTGGTAAACCTTTGCTTTAGTTCTAGAAAAGCCTTCTCCGCCGAGGGGGTCCACACAAAATGAACTTTGGGGGAAGTCAGAGAGGTCAGTGGAGCAACAACGGTACTGTAATTGCGAATGAATCGACGGTAAAAATTGGCAAACCCTAGGAAGCACTGTAGTTCCTTGCGTGTAGTAGGGGTAGCCCAGTCCTTTACCGCCTTCACCTTCTCCTGGTCCATTAGGATGCCTCCTGGAGTGACCACAAATCCGAGGAAAGGGACTGTGTCCAAGTGGAATTCACACTTCTCAGCCTTGGCGTAGAGTTGGTTCTCCAGGAGGCGCTGCAGGACTGCACGAACATGACGAATGTGTTCTTCCTTGGAACGAGAGAATATTAATATATCATCAAGGTATACAAAAACAAATTGATTAATCATGTCATGCAGGATGTCGTTAACCAGGTTCTGGAAGACAGCGGGGGCGTTAGCTAGCCCAAACGGCATGACCAGGTACTCGTAGTGCCCCCTAGCGGTGTTGAAAGCTGTCTTCCATTCATCCCCTTCCTTAATCCTGACGAGGTGGTAAGCGTTGCGTAGGTCAAGTTTGGTGAAGATAGTAGCCCCTTGCAACAGCTCAAAAGCAGAATTCATTAGAGGAAGGGGATATCGGTTCTTAATAGTGATGTTATTGAGTCCCCTGTAGTCAATACATGGCCTGAGAGATCCGTCCTTCTTGCTAACGAAGAAGAAGCCAGCGCCAGCAGGAGAGGAAGAGGGACGGATGATGCCAGCAGCCAGTGACTCCTCCACATATTTCTCCATGGCCTCTTGCTCTGGACGAGACAGAGAATAGACCCCCCCCTTAGGGGCGCTGTGCCAGGTTGGAGATCAATGGCGCAGTCGTAGGGTCTGTGAGGGGGCAGAGACAGGGCACGAGACTTTGAGAAGACTTCGGCTAGATCATGGTACTCACTGGGGACCTTGGACAAATCCGGAGTGACTGGAGGCTCACTGGATCCTCCCTCGTCCTGCTTGGCGGGAGCCTTGCGGAGGCAGGAACGCAGGCAATGAGTACTCCACTCAGCCACCTGTCCAGTCCTCCAGTTGATGGTGGGGTTGTGTTGTTTCAACCAAGGGAGGCCCAGGACGATGGGAGCAGAGGAGGAGGTGATGACATGGAGCCGGATCAGCTCCTGATGGTTGCCGGAGACAATGAGCGTGAGTGGGGGGCGTAACCTGGGTCACCTGACCTAGCGGTTGCCCACAAAGACCAAGTGCTTGGAACGGCGTAGGTAGCTTCTGGGGCTGGAGCTGGAGCTGGTTGCACAGGTTGGCGTCGATCAGGTTGATGTCTGATCCTGAATCAAACAAAACATCAGTAGTCAACGATTGCTTGCCGAAAAGTAGTGACAGGAACCAGCTTGCGTGGGTCATTGTTATCTTGAACCAGCTGTCCGATCCTCCCACTCACCCCCTCCTTTTTGAGTAGGGGACAGCACTGGATACGATGACCCGCCAGCCCACAGTACAGACACGCCCCGTGCGCGCAGTCTCCTAGCTCGCTCTTGTGGCGATAACCGCAACGGTCGACCTGCATGGGTTCTCCGACCCCGGGGCTCGCCGGTCTCCTGGATAGGAGAGTCGCCCGGGGGAGATCGAAGTTGCCACGCTGGTCTGACCGTCGGGACTCTGAATGGCTCTGGCGCTCCCTCTTACGCTGCTGGATCCGAGAGTCAATCTGGATGGCCACTCTGATGAGCCCCTGCAGATCAGATGGAAGCTCGCGGGACGCCAACTCATCCTTGATGTTCTCTGCCAACCCCGGTAGAACACATCAAACTGGGCGTCTTCGCTCCAGTGTGTAGAGAGGCGCCAACGAACGGAATTGGATGGCGTAATCAGAGACACTGCAGCCGGCTTGCCGTAAACTCAGTAGTGCACTTCCTGCCTCTCGCCCCTGGTAGGACGGTCAAACACCTCCCTCATCTCCGCCATGAAATCTTCAATGGTGCGGGTGCAGGGGTGGCCAGCGCCCCACATTGAGGTTCCCCAGTCCCTTGCTCTGCCGGTCAAAAGTGTGATGACGTAGACCACTCTGGAACGTGAGGTAGGAAAGGTTAGGGGCTGTAACTCGAATATGATCGAGCACTGGGACAGGAATGCTTTGCAGGTGGTGGGGTGTCCGTCATACTCCCGTGGGGGAGTAAGACGTGGCTCCCGAATGGGAGCTGCCTCTGCCGGTGCGACTGCAGGACTGGGAAAGGTGGGACCCCGAGTGAGATGCTGAAGAGTAGCTCTCATCTCCTGCAAGTCGCGACGCTGCTGCTGAATGACGACCTCTTGTTGTTGAAAAAGTCGCTGAAGTTCAGCAGTATCCGCTGGAGTCTGTACTGGTCGACTCGTACTGAAAGGAACGGGCATAGACTCCAAATGCAGTTCAGCATCGGCAGGGCGTTTATTGGGATCCTAACTTTGAACTAACTAATCACCCATGCCTAACTGAACTGCTCTAAGTGTGGATAGTCCAATCAGAACAGCAAGAGAGAAGGAAGAGGAATTACCAAACCGAAATTACAGGGAAGAGAGTGTGATGAAAAAGACAAGATGCCATGAGACAGAAACGGGAGGAAAACACTGAAGACCAGAGACAGAGCAATCATCCAGAAACACACATGCTCTAATGAATAAATATAATAAATAAATAAATAAATAATAGCAATACTAAAAACTAGAAACTAAAAACAAGCATACAAATCACTGATTTCTAACAACAGTGACCAGCACCCAAAAAAAACCTAGCCATTAGTATCTGAACACTATTTTCATTCACTATGAAAAATAAGTACCCAGGTCTCAGTATTACTGTAATAAAATAAAGAATACATGACTAACATACTAAAACATAAAAATCCAATAAGTAAAAGTGAATAAAATATATTAGATTTATCAAATAGCAGCTTTATGGCATTAGCAGTAAACAGCAAGTGCAAAATTTATATTCAGAGGTGTGTCAGTATGGAGCAGTATGCATTATAACATTTTTTTACCATCTATGATTATAACACACTCAGTACATACCAGGGGAATCCATTTGTCCATCACCTGCAGAGCAGACAAAGAAAAAAAAAATCAATTACAAAAATGTACCATAACAGTTTCTAGACCTCCATGGCAAATCAGACAAAGGAAATAAAATAATGCCTCACCAAGGACAACCATCTCATCCTTCTGTTGCAAACGGGTTACAACTCTTTCTTTGATGGTCTGCCAGAACTGCTCAACCGGTTCAATGCAGTAGCTGTCCTGGATCTTGAAAAAGGTAGTCTCGGCCATCATTCCCATTTGCATAAACTTGAAAAGTAATGCAACTTTCCTGTAGTTGTTGCCGGAAAGTAGAATGTTTGTGGACAGCATAAAATCACCTCCCTGCATGCTGTACTTCAGCAAGGGCTGTGAATTCCACTTCCATAGACTGTGTCCAAATGGGTATAGCTGGAATGAATGAATAAATCAATCAATATAACTATAATGAAAGGCAAAAACGAACAGATAATATAGTTACACATCTCTAGTAGATCATACTCATCAACAAAATGACTATTTTGTAACTGCTCAAACCAACAGATCTCTAACCTCCTTCTACTGGGTCTAACACATTTACAACATAGGAGTAAGTCCTGTTGTCTTACCCATTCCAAAGTGACTCCAGTTCCCCGAGGCTTTAGTGTGACTTTGAAAGGTGGTCTCCCAGGGCATGCAGCTCCAGTTATGTTATCAACATACTTGCAGAGTTGTATGGGCAACTTGAGATATGAGGCAAGGGTCTCCAGGTTGGCATTATAGGTGATACAGGCACTTTAACCAACCAGCTCATCTTCATAATCAACCTTATGTTGATCAGGAATGTCAGACATGTCCTCTTCTGGGGGATCGGGCACCACAACATCAAGAACAGCCTCATCCATACTAATCTCGTGAAGCTGTTCAATCTCAGTAGACTTTGAGGCTGCACCACTGACACTATATGGACAAGCAAAATAAAAACATGAATATCTGGGCTAGTTCATAAAACTAACCATCAACAAATTTCTGCTTGAAATGCAGCTGTTATGTGCAACATACCGTAGCTGAAGAAAAGGGATATAGTTCTCATCAGAACTGTCTTCATCTTCAAAGCGTCTACGTTTAGTCCACCGCTCATCCACGTCAATACTGAACATAAACACAGAGCCACACAGATTGAAAGGATGTCAATAACAACAACAAAAAACACGATTCATCATAATCATCATCATCATCTTGACTTACATGCTATTCCTCAGGTCATTGACCACTTCTTCATCAGGAGAGCCTTGAACGTCTTCTTCTGCAACACTGAGGGAGTGCATGCTACAACCACAGCAGAAAAGAAATGAGAATAGAAAAAGACAATAGACATTCAATCAAAAACTCACCAGGTCACCATCTCAGACAAACTCACCTGGCTTCTAAAACTGCAACTTCTGGGTCTTTTTCCAGTTGCTGTATTCCTTCAACTACAAAGTTTTCCCTGGGTCAAAACAGAACATAGATCACAATTAAAGCTCACCTTCTTCTAAAAGTGATTGATAAACGCTAGTGCAGGAACACATACCTATCACCGTTCGACTCCTCCATGAGACTTGACACTGAAGGCTGGGGAAGACGTGTGCGTCCCTTGCTAGGCGTAGATGTTACTTGCCGTGTTTGATAACTAAATAAATAAATAAATAAATAACAGTGTTTGTAGTAACCTGCCGTACTCCAGAACATACACTGTACAACATATACAATGTATGCTAGCATGCTAATGTTACTGATAAACAACCGATAACAATAATAGCCTAACATTACCTCCCGACCACAATGTTCAATAATTACACTGATTATCTGCATGAACTAAGGAATCTGCAACTTTTCAAGACAAGACGTTTATAGTGTGTTAGTAAGTTAGTCATCGCTTACAGCCACTAATGTTACATGAAAATGTGCAAGCTATCGAAACGGACAGCATTATATTATCTCCCGACTGTATTACGGTTATAAACTGTGGACAAATAGCGCCCCAATGAACTCCGCATAACAACAAATCAACTCAAAGTAAAACTTGATAAGAGAATAAATATGTATATATGTAATATGACTTACAAATCCAGTAGCAGCAAGGCCAGGTTGCCATCAGTCTTCAAGCCCTTTTCCTCTTTCAGCTCGCGCCACCGAGTGTAAGCTGGTCCAATATTTATCCGTGTCCAGGCTCGTATTTTATCATTTTCTCTCTTTCTCTTCTTTGCCTCCTCAGACAAAACCTTCTTGGCTTTCTTAGCTGGCTCGGCCATGGCGTTGGTTCAGTAAAAATCCAAGTAGCTGCTGGCTAAATACAGTACCACTGGCGAGTAAACATGTGACGTATGCCGTAAAGCAGGTTGCACTAGACGCCTTTACAGCAGAGAGGCACCTACCCGCTCCGAGAAGTTACACAGTGCGGTTGTAGCCGGCGCGACCCCCCTCAGGCTGCAGAGGCGACACCATTCGTCCTATTAACAGTTTTTGTACCACTTAACGGAGTTTTGAAACATTATTTTAAGGCCGAAAAACTACCTAGTGTTGCTTTAAATTCCACGAGTGAATTTCTTCAGTGCGCGTTGATTGAATAATTGCTGACTATGGTACAGGAACGGGAATGCTACTAAGAGGCCAGAGACTCACGCAGAATGCGTGAGACTCGGCATTTCTGTGATTGTTGTGATTTTTTATGACGTCAGATACCGTCCATGTCATTTGTCATAATGTTTCTAATGTCCAGGTGGTTCCTCAAACTATATTTAATCAGTTTAATGTAAAGATGCCATTTTTAGCTCCAAACCCGGGTGCTGTAGTGATTTTCTAAAGATTTTCATAACAAGTGTCATTTACGTTATCCGTGTCATTTACGTTATTTGCCCTGCTTTCTAGTGCAGTGATGCCTTCTGTAGGCTGCAAAACTAATGTAACTTGTTTTAGCAAAGTATTATGATTGATTTGGGGGGGGGGTAAAGTGGGCAAATAAGAACTTGAGGGGTTGAGGGGTTGTTTTGATGCAAATTTCAGACGTTTTGTGTTCATTTACTTGTCAAAGTCAGTGAGTGCAGGTGAACTGCACCAGGGGATGGCATTTGGGGTACCTAACCAAAGATTTATGGATATATAATACTAAAATGAGGTTTGATTGCATATAACAGCTCTATAACATGATATAAAAGTATTTTCAGAACACATATTTGAGACTCATGATCGTGTCATTTACGTTATCGTTTGGTACCATTCACAAATCAACCTCGTGCGCCAAGGCATTTAGTAGTACACACTTAAGGACACATATGATTAATCACAAAGACCAACACTTTAATGTAAAATAGCTAAAAATTTATAAGGAGGCAGTTGCACAGAACTAGAAGTAATGGAACAGTTCAGTTTTTCAAGTTATGCGGCGGAACTAACATGCACATTTTCAGGCCAAACTTCAAACAGGTGACACATTACTAAAATGAGGTGCAGGCAGCTTCTCTGTATGTCAATTTCATTGTTGGAATGTCAGGCTAGTATAAAACAGGTTTCCACATGGCTAGGAATTGATTAACTGTACATTGAGCTTCATTAAAAACAGGTAAGTCAGCCAATAACGTAAATGACAGGGCCAAATTTGACTTCAGAGAGGACCTTCTTCAAGGACATGCCCCGGAAAAACTACTGCTCGTTTGATCACGTTTTTTTGCACATAAACCCATAACACTTGTACTTTCTAAATACTTATTAACAAGATCCAGCTAAAAAAAATATATTTTTCAAAGTCACAACCTGGCTGGGGTAGTTTTCTTGAGCCACACCCATATGCGAAGTTTCAGCTCCATCAGTCCGTAGTTTCAGAGAAGAAGATTTTTAAAGATATTTCTGAAATTAAGGGGGGTGGCCAAATGACAGAGGTCAAATGAAGGTCAAAATGCGATGCACAGCTAAACCCGTAATATATATGTTCAGTCTTGCTATTTGGCGCATATACAGCAAATTTCAGCTGAATCGCTCCAGAAATTAGTGACTAATGAGCCAAAATAGCATTTTCAATATGGCTGCCAAAGCCACCATATTTGAAGTTGGATCGGAACACCTCGAACAAACTTTGGTGTCCTCGTGGGTAGGAACATGCATGCCAAGTTTCAGCTTCATTGGCTATGTATACTGACCAAAAAAAGAAACGCAATTACGTAATCCGGTGCCAAATTCCAACAAACCCGTTGAGAAAGATGCTGTTGCTCTGAATTATTTTTGGAGGTGAGTACTTCTACCATACAAATTTTCGCGGTCACAACGCGTATTCTGGAGCTGCCATTCAATCGGAACCAAACATTGGCAGTGCTTTGGTTCAAGTACTACCATTGCCCTAACACTCCCATTTTTGTTTTGTGTTCCTCGTAGACACCGTGCCCCATAAAAGTCCAACCGAAAATGAGTACAAATCAGACAGGTTGTAATGCCACGACTAACGGAAGTTCAACGAGAATGCGCGATTGGGATGCTACAGGCTGGAAGTCGGGTAGATAGAGTTGCCCGTCAATTCGGCGTGCATTCTGCGACAATTAATCGCCTCAGAACCAGGTTTAATGCCACTGGACACACGGCTGATCGCCCCAGATCCCGTAGGCCACGCGTTACGACTCCAGCGTCTGACCGTCGTATCACGACCGACCGTCTGCTACACACCAAAGAAACCTTCATTTTGTTGAAGGAAACCTCAACGCCATCCGTCACCACGATGAAATTTTCCGTCCAGTCGTCCTTCCATTTGTCCGAGTCACCGACTAACTTTCCAACAGGACAATGCGGGTCCGCATGTGGCACGTATCCGTATGGAGTTCCTTTGGGCTGAAAACGTACAAATCCTTTCCTGGCTAGAGTTTTCTCCAGATCTTTCACCAATTGAACACTTGTGAGACATTCTGGATATGGCGATCCGGAGACATCAACCACCGCCAGCTACAGTGCGTCAGCTAAGACAAGCACTGACCAAACAGTGGAGCAGCGTTCCTCAAGCAACAATCAGACGTCTGGTGATGTCTATGAGACGCAGGTGTACCACTGTGCGCAATGCTAACGGGGGACATTTGAGATACTGATAGTGTAATTTGTGTTTCGTAATGTTGAACTTCACCTTGTTAAATAAAAGCCAGCATGGCGATATTCCAACCCGATTTTCTGTTATATCTATTGTCTGAGATTCCCTCTTTCATTTGATACCAATGAAGTGTTGATTAATAACAGTTACACTCGATAAAATCAAGAAATAGAAAATTGCATTTCTTTTTTTGGTCAGTATAGTTTCGGAGAAGAAGATGTTTACAGACACCGACGCACGACGACGACAACGGACAAGCAGGCCATGACATAAGCTCATCTGGACTTTTTCCAGGTGAGCTAATAAAAAATCTAAACAAAACACCGTGTTCTGCATTTCATTTCAGTTTCTTGTGATTCAAGGGGCTAAGACAGACTTTTGGCCTGCAGTGTAAGCTTACTAACAAACCTGATGGACCTTTATTTTCCTCCCTCACACTCACACATTTTGATCACAAATATTATTGCCCTACATTTTGACTTCAGTGAATCCTGAATTATTTGGTTACTGTGGCCAGCATACACGGGTCATCAGTGCTAACACAGCTGGGTGTCTGGCTTCAAGGCTCCATGGTTATTTCACCTGCGGCCCAGCAAATCTGTCCTTTATATTAGCTAACGATACCACTGCGGCGTGCAACTTTTCCATTGTGTTGAATAATTTAAGGAACTTGGGGACCTCGGCAGAAAGCCTTTACTCTTAGCGACACTGAATAAAGCTGAACGTGGCTAGGTAGTGACACTGTTGGCTTATTAAGTAGGTTAATGTAGCTAGCTAGCATGTGGATGATGGACTTTATGAAGAAACACACTTAGCGACAGCTAGCTAGCTTGCTAAATAACGTGGGACAGGTTAACCTCTTAACTGTCACCTGCATTTTCTCACATTTGGCCCAGATTGTTATACCACATTTCAAATGCTCAAATGAAGGATTCAAAATTTGTTTGAAAATTCCGTAGGGCCCTAAATAGGGCCCAGTGACAGTTCAGAGGTTAAATTAGCTACTGTATATAGCCTTTCCATTTACAATGATACTGCATCAGTAATCGCACTGAAAATGGAATCCATTTGTGGTGAAGCAGCGGCAATTGTGGCGCTATAAGATCTTTGCTGTGTGAATCTATTGAGTGTATAACTACAGCAATCACTGGACAAGTCCTCCAAATGCTCAGGAGAATCAGCGGAGGGACCCTGTCATCTGGTAGCATGCTATGGTGGTTCTAATGCTGTAGTTTAGTAGCCAGCTACGTTGGCAACCTGTAAGGGAAGCTGTGATGGTTTTCCAACCCCTGACTGACACCCTTTGTTCTAAAGTATTTTTACCCTAAATTCTGACACTTCTCTATTTCAGTATTACTTGGCTGCATGCCAGTATAATAACTGTGGCAGGTGTACATTCCCGTTGGCACAGCTGGACATCTGAGGAAAAAGCTAACTGAGGGATTACTGTATAAATTCTCTGGCTAGTTGGCTAGTTAACAAACTAACGCTACTTTGTGCTGTCATGTAACGTTGTATGAAACAAAACTAGAATTTCATAACCTTTCAAAATAGAACACAGACTCCAAACCAAACAGCAAGACATTATTATCCTGATATGTAGATAAAAATTCTCCAGTCACAAACGCGGCCAAAGGGTCAAGTTCAATGACTCGAATGACCCTATCTAAGGTAACGTCCCACAGATGACTGGATTAGGCCAAGGGTTAGCAGCTAAGCTAGCTGAGCTGAGGTAACCCTTCCCTCAGACAGCAAGGCTAGACCAGGGGTTAGCGGCAGGGCTTGGCGTTCCTACTCTACAGCCCAGAGCCATGTAGGCCTGTGCTCTAGCCTAGCCATATGACATAACTGGATGTGACGAGTTCTGTCTATAGACTGTGTAATTCAAGGTTCTGTCACTCAAAGTGGCCACGCCCTTAATTATGCAGAATTTTAAGCCTTTATATAATGTGAATAGTAGAGAGACAAAAAAATTAACTCCCCCCACAGTTTTCACAGAGGGGAAAATTAGCCATAGCGACCAAAACCGTATTTTGAACCAGTCTGTAAACATGTTTATTTCTGCTGTGAAATTGGGCCTTTTAACATGGGAGTCAATGGGGATTGACTCACTTCTGCTGTCAGCCTCAAGTGGCCATTTGAGGAACTGCAATTTTTGTCACTTCCATACTGGGTTCACTTTTTAAAGGCTGTATCAGCAATATGACGTCACTATTGTTGACAGTTGAAACACAACAGAGCCGCTCGCCCCTCCCCTTCGGAAGCTTGGAACATGAACGCGCTTTTCTTAAAGTGAAACTTTGCATCTTTGCATTGACTTTGAAAGTAATCTGTCACGTGAAAAATTCGTTTCGCGTCCGGTGTGAAAGCAGCTCAAGAATGGCTCACTCAGCTGGGTAAATGGCCGTGTACAGCTCGTTGTGATAAACACCCGGTAGCAACAATGACGACCATTGCCAGACGATAAATTTACACCATTAGTGCTAGCTACAACAAAGTTTCTGACAAGTGTCTTAGCTCGGCATCACAAAATGAGTGTTAACAACGCCACATAGATCACCTTTTTTAGCTAAACTTATCAAGCGGTTATACATTCATCGACGAATTCCAACTCTGAGTACTAACCAGAGAAAAAAATGAAAAACGAACACAAACTCTGGTTGGATCAGACAGAATTAGCAAACTCACTAGCTGGCCAATGGAGAGTTAGCAAAGGTTGCTAACTCGCTCCAAAGAGGAAATATCAATCTCTCAACTGTTTGATTCATTCTGACCAACATGGTCTATGCAAGATAGCCTTACAAAAACAATACACGAGCTTCCTTCAATTTTGCTTGGGATGACAATTTACAATTCACATCCAACCGAGTTAGCACCAGCTCTACTCATCTCAAGTAGAAACAAGGCGACCTGGGCATCAGAATTAAAACCATTCAACTCCCAGAATTCTCTCCAATGTTGGTATGCTTTCCCTATGTTTATTCGAGACTTTGCATAGCTGCGAGCACGTTCCTTTTTCCTCGACATGCACTCGTTCGAGCGTCTCTTTTTCGGTTTAGCTTCCACCATGCTTCACTCTGCCGCTTCGTAGTGCCACTGCCACTTCCTTTCGTTGCTCAGTTCACCCCACTTGTCGTGCATGAGCATGGAACTGGCGCAGAACACCCACCCCTGCCCTCCGATTCGTTGGAACACTTTTGTTAATGTTTGGGGACGCGGGTAGGTCCCCACAAGTTTGTGTATCTTTCTCAGTGTCTACCTGGCTGTAGGTGGCCTACAGAGACCAGAGTTTTTCACCGCTCACTCATGAGAGGAGCTGCCAACAGTTCATGAGGAAAAATCTCCTGTACGTGACAAATTATGTTTTGGCTCAGAATCGCTGATACAACCTTTAACACTCGGGGATTACCGCTTGGTTTACATGCACAGTTAAGTCAAGCTACAATAATAGATCAGGGTGCCTTGGATCTTTAAAAGTATACTTTAGTTGCACTGCTTACCATCAGTATAGCATACAGTTACATAGATGGTCTTTGTAGTAAGGTAATTTGCTGAAATTAGATGTGTTGGGTTTGAAACGGTGTCCCTCTCCTCTTCCTTCCGACGTGTGGGTGGATGATCCATGAGCCATAGAGACCAAAACTGTGTTTTGAACCAGTATGTACACGTTTATTTCCGCTGTGAAATTGGGCTTTTTAACATGGGAGTCAATGGGGATTGACTCACTTCTGCTGTCAGCCTCAAGTGGCCATTTGAGGAACTGCAATTTTTGGCACTTCCATACTGGCCTGACTTTTAACACTCGGGCATTGCCGCTTGGTTTACATGCACAATTAAGTCAAGCTACAGTAATAGATCAGGGTGCCTTGGATCTTTAAAAGTGTACTTTAGGTGCATTGTTCACCATCAGCATAGCATACTGTACCGTTACATAGATAGTCTTTGTAGTAAGGTAATTTGCTGAAATTAGATGTGTTGGGTTTGAAACAGTGTCCCTCTCCTCTTCCTTCTGACGTGTGGGTGGATGATCCATGAGCCATAGAGACCAAAACCGTGTTTTGAACCAGTCTGTAAACATGTTTATTAAGATGTCTCCACTTCGATTATTTACAATCGCCAATCTCTTCTTAACATTTAAGTTCTCAGTGGGTCTCTGTTGTTGTCAAAGTCCAGACTGGGAAAGCAACACGCTAGTCTCCCACCTGTGTTTGCTGAAATACCAGCGCACGTGCTCCGTTTCCCCTGCGCTCTTCCTCAGAAAAGGTGCTTCAGAAGATGCGGAAAACGAGGTAGAGTGATTGTGAAATTCAAGTCCTACCTGGCGGCTTCCTTTGAAGGGTCTGATCCTCGTCTCCTCCCTGACGGACGCTATTTCCTCGCGGTGAAGCACTCACTGCTCATGAGGGGCCGTTGGTCCATCCTATCCTCCCTGAACCGCTGCCCCCGCTGAAGGGAGTGATTCCTCCCATCGCTGGCTTTGCGACGCTGCCCAACCTGTGCCTGGCCCCGCTGAAGTTTCCTGCTACTCCCTCTGGCCTGGCTGTGGAGGTTCCACACCGGTGCTGTCGGCTCCGGGCTCGGAGAGGCGGGGTTACACCTGAGTTCCTTGGGCTGCTGAAACGCGCTGTGTCACTGGCTACAGAGGAGCTCAATCTTCGCATGGCTTTACTAAATACAAGGTCACTAGTAAATAAAATGTTTTTATTGAATGACTTCTTCACTTCACGGGATTTGGACTTTATGCTCCTAACAGAGACTTGGCTTCGGGATGGTGCGTGCACACTGCTTTCTGAACTCCTCCCTCCCGGCTGTTTATTCCTTAGCTCCCCTCGGAGCACTGGCAGAGGAGGCGGTTTGGCCTCAGTGTTTAAATCCAGCTTTCAGTGCCGTCTTATTCCATCTGCTACCTATGCCAGCTTTGAACTGCAAACGTTTGAGTTTCAACTTTCCTCTTTCTCCGCTATGTTTGCGGTTGTTTATCGCCCTCCAAAATTTAATTAGGATTTAATTCGTGACTTTGCAGATTTTCTGTCAGGTGCCATTGTGAAATATGATCATTTTCTAATTTCTGGAGATTTTAATATTCATGTCTGTTGTGAATTAAGACCATTGGTCACTGATTTCTTAAACCTAATTGAATCGTTTAATCTTGTTCAACGTGTTAAAGACCCGACTCACGAGAAAGGGCACATTTTAGTTTTGGTTTTATCATGACTTATCTGTGTGTGTAAATGAAATTTTTGAATCAGCGTTTATCCCTGCCCATCTGCCTGTGCTTTTCACTGTTTCAATCCCCTGTTTGAGGGCTAAAAGCTGTGCTTTTACGTGCCGTTTGCGCACAATTAACCCTCAAACTGCATCACAGTTTTCAGCCATGTATAATGACTCCATAATTTCTAGTGATATACTTAGCAGTTTGGATGATAATTACGCTTTCAACGCTGAAGAACTTTTAAGCAATTTTAATTCCACATGCGCCGATATCCTTGATTCTGTTGCACCTTTTAGAATAAGGCGCACAAAAACACTCTCAGAACCATGGCTTAACGACTCCACGTGCGCTCTCAGGCGCTCATGTCGGCATGCTGAGAGAAAGTGGAAAAAAGATAAGCTCCATGTCTCTAAAGAAGCTCTTCGTGAAAGCCTGTCTGTCTACCAGAGTGCTGTTAAGGCTGCTAAAATTGAATATTTTTCCAATCTTGTTTCTTGAAATAGTCACAAGCCCCAGGTTCTTTTTAACATTTTTAACTCTCTTGTAATTCCTTGTGACAACTCTCCAGTAGTACCCTCGCTCACCCTCTGTGAGAGTTTTCTCAAATTTTAATTGAAAAAATCTCTGCTCTTAGGCCATCTGCCTTCTCTTCTGCTGGCCCTAGCTCTGATCTCACTGTTCCTCCTTTACATGTTGTTTTTGATCAGTTTGAGCCTGTATCCCTCCCCTCACTGCCCAATGTAGTAAAGCATCTGCGGCCTACGAACTGTCCCTCAGACAGCATTCCCTCTCATCTTTTTAAAGAGGTATTCAGTACGGTGGGCTCTGTTCCTGCCTTACCACCCGATGTGTTCCAGCTGCTCTCAAAAATGCCGTTGTGCAGCCTCTTAACAAAAAGAAAAATCTGGACCCCTCTGTGCTGTCTAATTTCAGGGCAATCTCTAAAATGCCATTTTTGTCCAAAATTTTAGAGAAAGTGGTTTTTATTCAGATCCAATCATTCTTGGTGGACCATGATATCTATGAGAAATTTCGGTCTGGCTTTAAACCATGCCATAGCACTGAGACAGCACTGCTGAGAGTTTTTAATGATCTAATGGTAACTGTTGACTCGGGAAACCCTGCTATGCTAGTGCTCCTTGATTTGACAGCTGCTTTTGACACTGTGGATCATGGGATCCTCTTAGCACGACTGGAGCAGTGGGTGGGCATTACAGGCTCTGCTCTCTTATGATTCCAGTCCTACTTGACTGATCGGAGTTTTTCTGTGCAGCTAGGTGAATTCACCTCATCCTCAGCCCTTCTCACTTCTAGGGTCCCCCAAGGCTCCATCCTTGGGCCGATTCTTTTCTTGCTGTATATGCTACCATTAGGGTCAATTTTCAAGAAATATAATCTTTCTTTTCATTGTTATGCCGATGATGTTCAGATATGCCTGCCTTTAACATCAAAATCCAATGATTCTGTACAGACATTGCTTGATTGCCTAAATGATGTTGAATCCTGGATGACCGCAAACGTTTCGAATCTAAATGAAAACAAGACTGAAATCATAATGTTTGGATGTGGTCCAGCAGACTTTCCTGCTGACTTTCTGGGCCCCCTTACACCAAACATCTGGTCATCAGTGAAAAATCTTGGTGTAATATTTGATGACAGGCTGAAATTTGATCGCCAGGTTAGTTCGGTCGTGAAAAACAGCTTTTTCCATTTGAGGATTTTATCGAAAGTAAAAGGGTACCTGCCACGTAAAGATCTTGAGACTGTAATCCATCCTTTTATTAACTCACGACTGGATTACTGCAACTCATTGTATTTTGGCTTGGACCACTCACTCTTGCACCACCTGCAGCTAGTACAAAATGCAGCCGCCCATCTCCTCACTGGCAAATGCAAACGTGACCACATATCCCCTGTCCTAGCTTCGCTGCACTGGCTCCCGGTTGCTTTTAGAATAGATTTAAAATTTTTTTTGTTTGTTGTTAAAGCTCTCAATGGCCTAGCCCCCAGTACTTGACTGAGCTCCTCTGTATCCACGCCCCTGCCAGAACATTAAGATCTTCTAATCAATTATTACTGGTCACCCCTAAAATGAGGCTAAAAACTAAAGGTGACCGTGCCTTTGTGGTGGCGGCCCCTAGGCTCTGGAACAACCTGCCCTGGCACATCCGCTCTGCAGGATCGATTGTGGTTTTTAAATCCTCCCTAAAGACACGTCTTCTCCCTGGCTTTTAAAACACAGTGAACATAGTGCTATTTTACAGCACTGTGTTTATGTATTTTAGCATTTATTTTATTTTATTGTAATTGCTGCACTGTATGGGTCACTCTATCATCCATGCTGCTTTTATCTGTACAGCACTTAGGTCAACCCTGGTTGTTTTAAATGTGCTCTATAAATAAAGTTTGAGTTGAGTTGAGTTATAAGCCAGGCTAAACCCAATAATGATGTTTATTTTTCCGATTCAGGAACAACCTTCGCCAATATCCTCGCAAAACCTGCAGCGCTCCGTGTTTACAGCGAGGAGCTGTGAGTGTCCCACTCAGGAAATCACGGACGTAAGCATACTTTTGTCAGCTCTTGTATAGACAAAACTCAAGTAAATGATTAAAACGATATCTGGTTAGACAGATAAGAAATTAGAGTTTAGTTTGAAACCAATAAATTGACCGAAAACATTACAAAACAATTTATATTTGTAGTTTAGAGGAAATTTCAATAGAATGTTAGCTAAAAGGTGTCCCACTCAGGAAACTGTTCAATTAACTAGCCAATATGGTGAATCTCCTTCATATAGCTAAGGACTGCTTGTCACTTTCACAAACTATACATTTATATCGATAGCAGCAAAGAGGTACTATGACATAATTATGCAATCACTTAAGTAATTATATCGTGGCAGTAATAAATTGATCTGAGCAAATGGTTGCTAATTTCAGCGGACTCCAGTGGGACCCATCAGGATTAACTAATTCGCCGAACTGCTTGAAGCCATTGGTCTCGATGTTCTGGGCTTAAATGTCTTTTGGGTAGCTTATAGAACAATCTTTTCCTGTCTGCACACTTATTATGAGCCGTATGTCCAACCACCACACAACTTTTTGGTATGATTTTGCATTAACACGCAAAATAATCACAAAAATAAAACTGGTGTCTTCCAATGGCGGAGCTAGAACTGGTAATTGGGGGGGCACAGACACATCCCTTCATGACAACAATTAGTCCTGGCTAGTTCTCAATCATTTTCCTTTATTGACGCATTCTCCAATTATCGTAATTAGCAACTGTAGACACGGTTTCTCTCCATATGCAATCTAATAGCGTTGAAATCATGGGCAGCGGCATTGCTCTCATAGAGGCAGTCATAGTGGCTAAGGTAACAGAAGCCAGCCTGGCTAACGGTATTACAACGCCTCTGCAGTTCAAAGCGAACGTGTGGGAACACTTTGGATTCCAAGTCAAAAAGGGGAATAAAAGCACAGAGATATAAAAACACTAGAGTGGACAACGTCACTGGCTGGACCAAAGCGCACACGGCAGAATAGCTCCGCCATCTTGTGTATGTATAAATGTCCAGTGAGGCACATGAAAACAGTAGGCCAGGGGTTCCCAAACTCGGTCCTGGGGCCTCCCTGTGTATGCTGGTTTTTGCTCCACCCTGGTTTGCAATCATAGGATTTTAACAAGCTTTTAATTTGTCTTAATTAGGTGCATTTTTGTTCAGAGTAGCAATTTATCCTCTCTTGACAAACAGTATTTTGACAGATTTACATACAAACAGTGAGGAATAAATTCTGCATCCACATTGCAATATATGAGTAACAACTGCATAAAAAGAAAGAGAAAATGTACCCAATCAAAGGAAAAAAATCAATGGGTTCCTAATTGGTGAAACTGTGGGCGCATGGTTCCAAAAACTAACAATTTACTAAACAAGCAAAATGACAGAGTCAAGCCTGTTTTATGTTATGTTTTTGTTATTGAGTGCAAGCAAATTATTTTGAAAGAATTCTAATCACCTGTCTTCAGCAACCTAATTTGGAGGTTACTGATTTTCTCAGTTCCTGATTTGATCTGTTTAAAAATGTTATTACCTGAAATTTCTGGCCACACAGAAAAGAAAAAAAAACTTTATATGCAAGGTCTTTAATTCGGTCTTTTATTCTTCATGGCACAAATGGATATTTCTATTCAAATTTGGCTTAAAACAGCAAATAACATATTTAAACACAAAATGCACCCAATTGGACAAATTAACAGCTTGTTAAAGTCCTATGATGGCAATTATGATTGGGACAAAAACCAGCATACACAGGGAGGCCCCAGGACCGAGTCTGGGAACCCCTGCAGTAGGCTAAACATGGGTGTTGAAAAATTTTTATTTATTTTTTCTGGGGAGAGACTTGTTTTCCTTGTTCTTTTTTATCTTTTCATACTTTAAAAGGACACGAATAAGGAATTGTAAGTGAACAACAATATTTATGCTCCATTATTTGGCAAAGCTAAAGAATAGGCTCTACGATTGCCTTACCCTTTATATTACTGCTCAGTTAACTACGTTTTTGTTTCGTTCAAAGAAAAAGTGTTCGCATTCAGCTGTGCCTGTGAGTCTGACCCAGGTCTATACCTGGAAGAAACTAGTCGTTATATGCAAATATGAATTTATATGTATGCTTTGTGTATTACGATCGAAACAACTTCATTCTGAAGTGTTCATACCTACGTGTTGTCTTCATTTAATCCGTCTTTGCCCTGACACAATGGATAACAGGATGATGTTGCGTGTTGCCCCAACTGGGATCAATGTAGAAGTCTCAAAACTAAAGTATGTAAATGAAACCGCGCCAGTTTCAGTTTCCGCGAATACACTGTTAATAGCTAGCCTGATAAACGAATAAACTGAAGCCTTTTTTGCCAGGTAATATAACTTAAAATTTAACTGTAATTTTACAATAAGTTTACCAAAGAGTTCAGTGCATGTTCAGTGTAAACCACGGTTGAATGCGCGTAGGACTCCTCTTGCAGTTAAAATGACAAGGAGACAATGCGTTAATTTAACGGTTAAATTCAGTCAATTTATAACAGCGTAGGAAAGCCGAACTTCATTTCGTTGCTCTGTCGCAGCTGCGTATGCGCATGGTGCAAACCAGCTTGCCCGGTATACACGAGTGCTTTTGAGCGAGTGGTTTTGAATGGAAATGCATTGTGACGGGACTGGACATTTTGTCTGATAAAAGTGAAAATCCGTTATATAAAATCAGGTATATTCCATATTTATTTCATGGAAAAACATTACAGAAAAAAATTGGGACATCAGCTGTTGTCCGGTATGAGCAAGTTTCCATTTTATACGAGGACGATTTAGGCGCATTCTACTGTATTTTCCTATGAACGTTTGCCCCGATATACATACACAAGATGGCGGCCAAGTGCTGCCACAGAAACGAAGACTTTGTCCACTCTAGTGTTTTTATATCTTTGTGAGTAAAAGCAATGAGTTGGATAAAGAAAATGCAGTTTGCAAGCTTGGTCTCGCTGCCGTGAAATATTGTGGGAACACAACAAACTTGAGAACTCATTTACCAAGACACCACGCCGAGGTAGTAAAACAGGAGCAGCCGCAAAAACGAGTTCAGCCAAACTAATTTTCAGTCAATTTTGAGTCATTTTCGAGCATCATGTTTTGAGACACCATTTTCGAACTGCATTATCTCCTCAACTATTATTGATAGGATCATTTGCTTCATATACTTATTATATGGCAACTGCACAGTAGGCCAGTGAATCCATCAGGTTCTAGCTGGATTTTTGGGAAAATGCCGGGCGTCTGAACTTCGAAAAAATTTTGAACCTTAAAATTCAGAGCGCTTTATCACTCATCTGTAAAACACAAACTTTTACATAGGAATCTGAGAATTTGCATAATGTCAGTCTAGTAATAGGACTACATTATTATTATGAAATTAGGCTAATCATGTTGCTGGTGTTATGACTAATGAGGTTTGAAAATGAAAAAAAAAAAACCGCACATTTTTACAAAATTTTTATCTTATATTCACAATTTATGATTCCATGTACCAACCTAAAACCTGGTGTTTTTGAAAGAACATGTATTTATGTACAAAATATACATAAATTATTTTGGGGGTCTTTCTCATTGTCCCAGGATGATTTTTTGAAATAGTCATGATAATGATTGGTATTTTTTGCCATATACACACATGAAAATTCAAAAAGATGCGCATAAATTTGAATAAAATGCTATGGTTGTTTTGAATCAAATGGCTTTGACTCAATTTGTCCTCTGAATGATCAATATCATCAGATGTACATATACTGCAACTTAAGTTATCTCCATTTTTAAATTTTAAGTTTTGACCATGCACAATATTGCAATATATCGTGATATCATGATATCACGATATATCTTGATACTATCGTATCGTGACCCAAGTATCGTGATACGTATCGTATCGTGAGGTCCTTGCCAATACTCACCCCTAGAATAATTCGACTACTAACCACATTATCTGGGTGTCTTAGTCGGACCATGAGAAATTCGATTTAGCATGATTCCAGTCAGACTAACATGTTTACATGTATTTTAAAAGTCCGGTTATAGTCGGAATAACCCAATAATTCAATTTTTTCTAACATCATGTAAACGCACTCACTGACTCTGTAAATGATACCAGCATTTATTAGGGGGTCACTGCGTAAATGGTACTTTGACAAATCATATTTTTGACATTCCCAAAAACGTAAAATAAATGCGTAAATTGTACCGTGTACAAACAGGTTCAAAAATCGTACATTGTACGCCAGCATCGTACAAGTAGGCAGGTATGCAAATGCCTGGGGAAGTAATTTAAGGCGAGACATGGCAGGCAAAAACATCGATTTTTCATGCAGTGGTCAATTTTGAGATTTTGGGCTAGTTCACCCCTTGAATATGTATTCTTTCAAACTGCAATAAAGAAAACATTAAAATTATACATTTAGACGTTTATTTTATTACATTTTATTTACTTGCGGCAGTAACTTTCTTCTGAATTTTCCGAAAAGTTAGCATTCTAACGCAACGTACAGTACTTCGCCTCTTCACTGAAGTCTGACTTGACCGGTACCGTTGTAAAGCTCTGATTCTCCAGCACAACGCCATGTAATCCAAAAAAGGGTATTTCCTTTCTATCAGTAACCAATCGTGAAAGTTCATAGGGGGATTTAAGGCTAATAACGAAACCTCATTGGCTACTGCTGGTTTCTGCTAACGTGATTCGCTCAGATGCATCGCGTGGTGCGCTCTGACAGTTCTGTCTTTAGCTTGCCGTGAAACCTTGAATCGAAGTTGCCTCAATGCCTTCCAAAGTGTCAAAGAAAAGACGGGAGCAATTGCTCCTTGCCAGGGGGGAAAGGGGAAAACAACCCAATGGATTGCTCGAAAAACCCTTGCGAAGCACGTCTGAACATAAGCTGTCGATGGGAAACCGGGGGGGTGATGACAGTGTCACCGCTGACTGCGCAACCCAGCAGTGGCTGATAGTCCACGTCGCACGTCTAAATGAACTGATCAATAATCTTATTTGTCCTAATTGTGCTGCGTCGGGTCTGACAATAAACATTGATCCAGAAAATCATGGGTTCTGCAGCAGTTTATTGCTCGAGTGCAGTAATTGCAAAGGAGACACGAGTGCCTACAGACGAAGCGTCTTTACATCTACGCGATTGCAGAGTGAGAGTAGAAGTGATGTCGCATTTGACGTGAATGTCCGCATGGTGCTTTTGGCACATGAATTAGGGATGGGATATGCTGCACTGAAGATCAGCAAAGTGCTAGGGATCCCTTGCCTTCACCTGAAAACATACCAGAGGCATGACAAAAGAGTGACAGGTAGGCTATAGAAACAGGGTTGGGACAATTGCTAATGTCAGTGGCCAGATGAGCAGGGCTGTTACATTTTCTCCACTCTGTGTCATAGTGAAGTTGTAACAGAGAACATAGGCTAGATGTTTTTATTTGGATAAAGATGGATTCATAACAACAGTAGGCCTATAAAGTGTCATTTCATTCATAGTGTTGTGTCAGTTTAACTTTTGCAGTACAATTTTTAAATTTTCAGTTCAGTGGCAAAAACAAAGGATATTGAAATAATGCAGCCTTATCAATGTTGCCGGAAAAATATTTTCAATCAGAGAGATGGAGAGGGGAGATCATGCATGGACACACAGACACATGCGTGCGCGCACACACACAAACACACAAAAAGAGGGAGGTGTGTGTGGGGGGGGGGAAGGTGCGTCCATGCACAGTACACTCAAAGAGGGATGAAGGGAGGACACACACACACACACACACACACACACACACTAATGTATGGATCTTCCTTCTTTTGCTATAACTTACTCTAGGCAATCGTAGGCTGTTTTTATGGAAAGCATAACATTTTTCCATACATATTGTGTCATAATAGTGTAACATGGATAGAACGGCTATTAGGTTATTCTTTGTAGTCATTTATTTACGATTTGCTTGTCCAGCTGGCTGCTATGGCTGCATGGCCTACTCCCTGGTCCTTTCCAAAACAAATTGAGTCTTTGCCACTCAGGTGAAAATAAATGTACTGTATCAATAAAACCCAACAAAAAGGGAACAGTGGTTGATACAATATGCATTTTATTTTAGTGGCGGAAATTGAGAGAGGCTTGGAGTCACTGCACAGGACCAGGGAGCAGATCAGGCAGGCCTATGCAGATATTGATCCAGAGCTGGCAGAGTTGCTGAGGGAGGAGACAGATGCTGTCATTAACATCAGTGTCTCTTTTGATGGCACCTGGCAGAAAAGGGGGTTCACTTCCCATTACGGCATTGGTGTGTGCATAGACATTCTTACAGGACTGGTGATTGACTTTGAAGTCTTATCCACCTACTGCCATGCTTGTGCCCTAAAGGAAAGTGCCAAGCATGAGGGGATGATCACTGAGCAGGAATTTGACAGCTGGAGAGTCCCACACAGTGACTGTGCCAAAAATTTCATGGGTTCTAGTAAGGCAATGGAGCAGGAGGCAGCGAAGAGGATGTGGGCCAGGTTGGTCAGTCGCCACCAGCTGCGATACACTGAGATGCTCTCAGATGGGGACAGTGCTGCTTTTAAGGAAGTAGTTTCACTCAACCCATACCCTGGGCATGAGATAGTGAAGCTAGAGTGTATCAATCATGCTCACAAGCGCATGGGCACAGCGCTGAGGAAATTGAGTGCTGAGCGGAAATTAAGAGGCAAGGGTTTGGGGAAACTGACAGCAAATAAATGCAAAAATTTACAAAATTATTACAGGGGGGCAATTTTAAATAATCAGGGGTCATTGGATAAAATGAAAGCAGAGATATGGGCAGGTCTTCTCCACTGCATGTCCACTGACGAAACACCATTGCATACTAGGTGCAGTGCATCTTGGTGTTGGTATAGGAGGGCTGAAGAAAAAGGTGAGATTCCTGAAAGCCACACTAGACACGGTGCAAATTATTTATCCCGCGAGGTGGGCCAGAAGCTGATCCTCATCTACCACCGAATGTCCAGCGACAGCCTGCTGCAGTGAATGCAGCATGGCGGCACACAAAATGCGAACGAGTGTCTCAATTCTGTCATATGGGCCCGCTGCCCAAAGACTGTTTTTGTAGGTAAGCACAGGGTCGAGGCAGCGGCAAGCATGGCCATCTCCTCTTTTAATGAGGGTGCCTCTGCTATGCTTACTGTGATGGCAAACCTATGGCTAGAGAGCACACTCGTCACCGTGAACACCATCAAGCAGGCAGACCTGCTCAGGGTGTCGAAAGCAAACGCCATTCAGTCCGAGAGTGCAAAACTTAAACGGAAAATTGTGAGCACAAATAAGAAACTGAAAAGGCACCAGCAAGAGATGTCTGAGGGACCAACATATGGTGCTGGAATGGACAATTAGACTTTAAACAGCTATGACAAATCTAGGTCTGGTTCTGTGTCCTGTATAAATGCCTATGTCTATCGGGAGTTTTCTCTGCAAGTTTGTGCAGTGTAGGCCAATATGTTTATTAGTTGGATAACTACAGTTGTAGGCCTTAGATGCCTGTCATGTTATTAAATGATCAATTTTCATTAGCTTAAAATATACCAAATTACTATTAATAAGGGCCTGAACATTTATTCTGTTTGTGAGCAATTGTTTCCAATAGAAATGCATTAAATTCCCCTATGTAAATCTTTGAATGCCGTTTTCTCAAAATGAGTTTTTTGTCATGCTCCAAGTCGAACTTCTCTGCCTCTGTAGCACCTACGTACACCAAACTTTCCAGTTATACACCTAGCTATATTCTGAAGATATTTACAGAGGGATTTGCTAATATATCATCCCTAGCCTGATTTATGAGACATTTTATTCCCAAAAATATGGCGAAAATCGATTTTTTAAGGCTATGGAGAGCAAATTTTGATTTTCTCAGTAATAAAAAAAGATATCCTTAAATCCCTCTGTAATTGTTTTTTGATCTTACCTGTAAGCAAAATTTAAAAAGAATTTTTCACCTGGCTTTATCAGATGTTTAGATTTAGCTTCCTAAAATATATGCAAATTAGCGCATATTTAATGAGATAATGCCTAATTTGCATATTTAAACATAAAAATTTCAAAAACTTGTAATACATTTTTTTTTTCATACTATTGCAAGTAATCAACTGAGGAAGTTGCATGATGATATCTATTATTTAAAAATTTTGCCCTATTCACCTGTAGTGTCTCGCCTTAAAGGATAAACAAGTGAATATCTTGAGCTGCCTTGGGCCTTGTGTGATTCATCGGTCTTCTGTGATTTGTTTTCAAAGAACAGACACATTTGAACGACAAACGTGATTTAGTGGCAGCAAAGCACTTCTTCAAAGTAATTCAGCAGTGATCCCTGATATAAAATAGTACGAAAATTTTATTAATTCCATAGAGTGGATAATCTGACCCTCAAACAGAATTTTAAGTTTTCCAAGCAAAATGCCACCTGTTCATGAAGATAACATCAGTAAAGCAGCTTGTAGAAGACAAAATTGTGTGCTTATGTATCTCCATTTCATCAGCTTTCACAATACTGAGCAGCCATTTTGGAAAAAAAAAAAAAAAATCATACAATCGAGCTCCGCACATGATCCCCAATAACAGCCTAATTTCTTTTAAACAACAAACAACCAAATTTGTAAAATATTGCACATGGTTTCAGTTTAAATCAGGATGCGTAAGTATCTGTAGAATGTTTGAGAAAAAAATGTGAATAGCATTATATTGTCAAATAATATAGACAGTATTTTCAAAGGGAAAAGGGGGGATATAGAGAGCTTTATGATTAGATCAAGAACAGAGGAACAAATATTTCTTGGAAATGAAAAACAGGCCATTCGATGATTCCTTAGAAAAGCAAGCTTTTTATCCTGGGTGATTCATAATTGGCTCTGTGGAAGCTGAATGGATTGGCTTTCAACCCGATAGTCAGATTATATATATGCAATATATATGCAGAAATTCTACTGGAAATGCCTATAGTATTTATACTTACGTTAGCAAGCTTAAGGTTTGATCTTAAACATATTATTTTACCGAAAACCTCCATGTTAAATTAGCTTCTAGATTCCCTAGAGACCTCCTCAGAGGATGCTTGGCTTGTATCAGGGCTGCTGAAACAAGCCAAACAGAAATGAGAGGGACATTAATCAGTCTGAGCATGCCCTCCCTCTGTTTCTCCTGACTAAGTCACACACCAAAAGCAATGGCACACTACCATTCACATGCACAATGCACAGCACTATCTGAGCAGCTTTGAGGAGTATCATGCAATCCCCCAAATGAAACTCCTGGGTCCAAGCAAGGACTTGAGGAAGGAATATAGTAAAAGGTACATTCTTTCCCATTGCCTGCCAATAGAAATGACAAACCCTATGCATACAGCAAGATGATCAAGTCGTTCCACCATCTGTTTGTTTGGCACTTAAAGAAGCCAAATAGCCAGTGACACAAAAAAAAAAAAGAACAACAAATGCATTCCTAAAGTGAGGCTCTGTATCCCAGCAACTGAATTCAGAATGGCTTGTTCCATCTCACACAATGCCCATCACATGAAAAGATGAAAACACCACTGAGAGAGAACACTCACAGCCAGGAAATAAATTTGAATGAAAACAATGCATGGCTATATGTAACACTGATGGAGGATTAAGTGATACATGAAGTGTGAATGAAAGGAATGTAATAATGCAAAATATCAAACCCATTTTTGGCTGAAGTAACAGAAATGGATGGCAAGCTTGCATTCAAGACCTAGTAATACATGAATACAAAGAGGTTCATGTTAACCTCTCCCCCCCCATTACCTCCATTAGTCTAAGAAAACATGACCAACTGTGTTTACAACAGCCTTCAGAAATTACAAGTAGCATGTTTGCTCACTCATAATTGTGAATAACTGTTCCTGCCCTCACATGGAAATTGCCCTCAGAAAAGTGATGTTGTGTGGCTTTCTGTGTGTCCGCATGAGTCAGACCTTACAGGGAAAAACATTTTTGTAAAACTCCAACTCATTGGGCTCTAAATTCGTAGACCAGGCGCAGGCGCGGCGAATGGGGGGAGCGCCGCCAACGGGGTGTATCCAGGCGTATTTTGCAATTTCATGCCCGGTGCAGCCCGGCGCAAGTACTCCTCTGTCCCGCCTCTGTCCCTCCTGCTGGCGCAAGTGGCAAAGAGGGAGGAGAGAAGGCCTGAGTCGGTTTAACACAGCTGAGTCAAATCTTCACCAATCAAATGAGCTCCTCTCCTCACCTTTAAAATTGGAATAAAGAAGCCTCTGTCCTATATCTGCATGATGCGTGAATGTTGCATTTTACTTTGCTGCTTCAGGCATGTTTTCTGCTCTGCTTACGTTTATATTAAGCATTACAAGTATGAGTTAGCTGGCTAGCTAGGGCATTCGCAAATTATTATTACCATTAGCGAACTTGAATGGAATTTCAAAACGAAACGACGTCAGATCATTCAAACTTATGAAGTTGGAATGAAATACTACGGTTGCTCATTTATTTCTTCTGCCTGTATCATTGGGAAGAGAAACAATGGATAGCGTGTTCCTATTATTACACCCTGTTGCTGCTTAAAATTTTGGGATTAAGATGCATGGACAACAATGCAAGATACGTTACACATTTATTTTCAATATGTGATCTTAACTCAGTACGAGATCATCGTAATCAGGCTGTATTCCTTTCCCCCACTAAAAACGATAAAACGTAAGTGACAATAATAGTATTAAGCCACTTGCACACTGGACGCGAAACAAATTTTTTGCACGACAGATTACATTCAAAGTCAATGCAAAGACGCGAATACACGCGTGGACCTGGTGGAGGCGTAGCCTCTGTTTTTGAAAAACTGCCTAAAGTGTAAGCAAGTATTGGACTTTCATTTCTCTAGCTTTAAACTAAATGTGTTTGAACTCGAGCTTTCCCAGCCGGCTTTATGTGCCGTGATCTATCGTCCACCGAAATACAACAGACATCATCAATGACTTTTCTGATTTTCTGTCGGAAATTATGCCAAAGTATGACCGAGTCCTAATCGTTGGTGACTTTAACATACACGTCTGCTGCCTATGGAAGCCAATGGCTAAAGACTTCTCAACCTTCTTGACTCCTTTAGTCTTACGCAGTCTGTGGCTGAATATACTCAAGCGCATGGCCACACATTAGACTTGGTCCTATCTTGTGGAATATCTGTGTGTAACATTGATATTTGCGACGCTGTCTTCTCCGACCATAGGCCTGTTTTATTCGATATCTCCCTCCCCTGCCATAATGTTCAGCGATGCGCTCCTGCTCGTCACTGCCGGGTTTTAAACTCCACCACTATTACTCGGTTCTCAGCAGCATTCTCAACTGCTGCTGATAATCATAGAGTAGAATGCCTAAGTCCGGACAACCTGATCTCCTCATTCTACTCCACATGTCTAAGCATTCCCGATACTATTGCCCTGGTCAAAAAAATGCGGCCGAAGAATAAAACAGAACTTTGGTTGAATGATGTCAGTCGCACTAGCAGATGTGAATGCAGGAGGGGCGAACGCAAGTGGAAAAGGGATAAACTGCAGGTATCTTTTGACATCTTAAAAAACAGCTGGGTCAAATATCAAAGAACTGTTAAATATGAAAAAACCAAATATTTTTCCAACATTGTGCAACAGAACGACAACAACCCACGCATATTATTTTAAACCACTGACACTGCCCTAAATGCACCCCAGTCTATTTGGAGTGATGCCACTCCCTCTAGCTGTGAAAATTTCTTAATTTTTTTTGTGAATTAGATTTCAAGCATTAGAGCTCTTATATTTCCCCCCTCTGATGATCCGTCCATCTCTGTCACATGCCCCACGGTCTTTTTTTTTTAAAGATAATTTTTTTGGTGATTTTCACCTTTATTTGACAGTTAGGGTGCAGAGAGAGACAGGAAGGTTGGGGAGAAGAATGGGGATGACATGCGGCAAATGACCCGAGCCGGAATCGAACCCAGGTCCCCGCGAGAAGGACGCAGCCTTTATGGTGCTCGCACTTAGACCGATGTGCCACCGGGGCGCCCCTGCCCCACGGTCTTTAAAAAATTTGAAGCTTGAAACTACTGGCCAGCTGAAAGCCTCAACTGGGCCTACAGACGCCATCCCTCCTCGCCTCATTAAAGACACTATTGAGGCCACTAGAGCCAGTATTTTATCCATCATGAATAGTAGTCTCACCTCAGGCATTGTGCCCAGGCATTTTAAGCATGCTATTGTCCAGCCTTTAATTAAAAAAGCTAACCTGGACACCTCAGTCTACTCCAATTACAGGCCTATATCCAAGCTGCCTTTTCTGTCTAAAATGTTGGAGAAGCTTGAAATGAAAGCAGCTTCAGTCCTATTTAGACACACACAGACTTCTAGAGCCATTTCAATCTGGTTTTAAAGCTCGTCATAGTATCGAGTCAGCACTGCTTGAAGTATTTAATGACTTACTACAAATCACTAATGGCGGTGACTGTGCCATCCTGGTTCTCCTTGATTTTACAGCAGCATTTGACACAGTAGATCACAACATACTAATACAACCCCAATTCTGAATAAGTTGGAACGAAGTGTAAATTGTGAATAAAATCAAAATGCAATGACTTTCAGATCACATGAGCCAGTATGTTATTAACAATAGAACATAGATAACATTTCAAATGCTGAAACTGAGACATTTTACATTTTCATCCACAAAATGAGCTTATTGCAATTTTTCTGGCTGCAACAGGTCTCAAAAAAGCTGGGATACAGCCAAAAAAGGGCTGAAAAAGCAATTAATATGTAAGAGAATCAGCTGAAAGAACAATTAGCAAGTAATTAAGTTAACTGGCATCAGGTGTGTAACATGATTTGCTGTAAAAGGGATGTCTTAGAGAGGCTGAGTCTCTCAGAAGTAAAGATGAAGAAAGATTCTCCAACCTGTGAAGGCTTGCGTAAAAAAATTGTATAATACTTTAAAAACAATGTTCCTCAACGTCAAATTGCAAAAGCTTTGAAGGTCTCATCATCGACAGTGCATAACATCATCAAAAGATTCAGAGAAACTGGAAAAATCTCTGTGCGTAAGGGACAAGGCCGAAGACCTTTTCTGGATGCCCATGATTTTCGGGCCCTCAGACGCCACTGCATCACTCACCGGAATGATTCTGTCATTGACATTACTAAATGAGCCCAGGAATACTTCAAGAAACCACTGTCTATAAACACAGTTTGCCATACCATCCACAGATGCCACCTAAAACTCTATCATGCAAAAAGGAAGCCATTGTTGAGCATGATCCAGAAGCGCCGCCGTGTTCTGCGGGCCAAGGCTCATTTAAAATGGACTGTAGCAAAGTGGCAAAGTGTCCTGTGGTCAGACGAGACCAAATTTGACATTCTTTTTGGAAATAATGGGCATTGTGTCCTCTGGGCTAAAGAGGAGAAAGACCACCCCTCCTGTTATCAGCATTCAGTTCAAAAGCCAGCATCTCTGATGGTATGGCTGGGGATGCATTAGTGAATATGGTGTGGGACACTTGCATGTTTTAAAAAGCACCATGAATGCTGAAAGGTATATAAAGGTTTTAGAGCAACATATGCTTCCCTCCAGACAACATCTATTCCAGGGAAGGCCTTGTGTATTTCAGCAGGACAATGCAAAACCACATACTGCAGCTATTACAACAGCACGGCTTAGTAGTAAAAGAGTCCGTGTGCTGAACTGGCCTGCCTACAGTCCTGATCTTTCACCGATTGAGAACATTTGGTGCATAATTAAACGAAAAGTCCGTCAAAGGAGACCCAAAACTCTCCGGCAGCTGGAAGCCGGTATTAAACAAGAGTGGGATCAAATTCCAATGGCTAAACTCAAGAAACTTGTCTCCTCAATGTCCAGACGCCTCCACTCTGCATTAAAAAGAAGAGGGTATGCTACACCATGGTAAACAGGCCCCTGTCCCAACTTTTTTGAGACCTGTAGCAGCCATCAAATTTGAAATGAGCTCATTTTGTGAATAAAATTGTAAAATTTCTCAGTTTGAACATTTGCTATGTTATCTCTGTTCTATTGTGAATAAAATACTGGCTGGTGTGATTTGAAAGTCATTGGGCTCTAATTCCTTGGCGCAGCGCAGGATGGCGCAGCATGGCGTAGCGTGGCGCAGGTCACGCAGCAGTAATTTTGTCCGGTGCAGCCCGCGCAGTGGTAATTTTGTGCGGTGCAACACCGTGCGCAGCCACTTTGGCAATTTGGTAGACGGACGTGCGCCGAGATGGGTGTGGCGGCGTAGTAGAGGGAGGTGTCACATATTCATCAAGACGCAGTGACAATTTCATAGCAAAAGTCTCCGCTGAAGTTGCGCAGAAAGCTTGCCAGCTCAATCTGGTTTACTTTCTGTGCAGTGGTAATTTGGCTGACCGGGCGACAGTCGTCACCGAAAACCTCACAGGCAGGTTTCCAGAATGTCAGGCACATTTCAATGCAATAAATAATTACAGCAACCACTATTTAATGTAACTATCTGGATCAGCACATAAATTATAGTATCTACATCGATTGTCCTGATGTCAGATCAAAGAGAGAGAGAGAGATGTGGGCGCGTAAGTGCGTGTGTAGGCTATGTGGGTATGTGCCCTTCAGCTGCTTTCACACCGGACGCGAAACGAATATTTCGCACGACTGATTACATTCAAAGTCAATGCAAAGATGCGAAAACACGCGTGCATTCACGTCTTTGCATTGACTTTGAATGTAATCTGTCGTGCGAAAAATTTGTTTCGCGTCCAGTGTGCAAGCGGCTTAATACTATTATTGTCAAGGAATACAGCCTGATTGCTATGATCTCATACTGAGTTAAGATCACATATTGAAAATAAATGTGTAACGTATCTTGCTTTGTTGTCCATGCATCTTAATCCCAAAATTTTAAGCAGCAACAGGGTGTAATAATAGGAACACGCTATCCATTGTTTCTCTTCCCAATGATGCAGGCAGAAGAAATAAATGAGCAACCATCGTATTTCATTCCAACTTCATAAGTTTGAATGATCTGACGTAGTTTCGTTTTGAAATTCCATTCAAGTTCGCTAATGGTAATACTTCGCGAATGCCCTGACTAGCCAGCTAACTCACATTCGTAATGCTTAATATAGACGTAAGCAGAGCAGAAAACATGCCTGTAGCAGCAAAGTAAAATGCAACATTAACGCATCATGCGGATATAGGACAGAGGCTTCTATATTCCAACACATTAAAGGTGAAAAGAGGAGCTCATTTGATTGGTGAAGATTTGACTTGGCTGTGTTATACCCAAACATGCCTTCTCTCCTCCCTGTTTGCCACTTGCGCCGGCAGGAGGGACCGAGGCAGGACAGAGGAGTACTTGCGCCAGGCTGCACCAGGCATGAAATTGCAACATATGCCTGGACACACCCCGTTGGCGCGGCGCTCCCCCCATTCGCCGCGCCTGCGCCCGGTCTACGAATTTCGAGCCCATTGCGTGTTGATTTTGTTCACAGTTTACACTTTGTCCCAACTATTTCGGAATTGGGGTTGTATATCGCCTAGAACAGTGGGTTGGCATCAAGGGAGCTGCTCTAGAGTGGTTCAAGTCCTAACTTGCTGACAGGAGCTTCTCTATCAGCATTGAGAACACACCTCCTCCTCAGCCTCCCGCTCCTACGGGGTCCCCCAGGGGTCTATTCTTGGATCTATCCTCTTTACCCTGTACCTTCTGCCTTTGGGTTCTATCCTAAGAAAATACAACATTTCCTTCCGCTAATACGCAGACGATACTCAAATCTACATGCCACTGAAGCTCACAGACTCCAAGTCAGTTAAACGGCTCTTAGACTGTCTTGACGACATTAATGGTGCACTATGCAAGTTTGTTGACATCACTTCTGTTGACATTCGAATTCAAACAAAACAGAGGTAGCTCGACCCTCCCTCCCATAGTTCCCTCCCTCCCATGCTTCCGTAACTGTCAACTCTTGTTGGTGATTGGCCGGAACGGTTTGTTGTGTTATGGGGCACGGTCTGTGCCCCTTGTGTTTATTTGCAGTTTGTGACGCCTGTGTGGTCTCCAGAGCCCGGGTTTTTTTTTTTTTACAGTGAATTCAGGGGCAGGCAGCTAGTGGATCGTGGGGAGACGTCGGCGAATTGAGACAAAAATATAATCGCGCAGAAAATAAACAAACTTGCATAGTGCACCTATAAAGTCTGGATGTGCTTAAACTTTTTAAATCTCAATGAAAATAAAATGGAGGTTCTATTATGCAAACCTAATAAGGCCTGTAAAAATAGCCTGGACCTGGGCCCTCTGAGTTCTTTTGCTAAAGACTCTGTCAAAATTCTAGGTGTAGTTTTTGACTCCGATTTTAAACTGGATAAACAAATAAACAATGTGGTCAAATCCAGTTTCTTCCATTTAAGGCTCTTATCAAAGGTCAAACCTTTTTTATCGCCTGGTAATCTGGAGACTGCCATACATGCTTTTATTTGGTGGCTAAAACTTTGTTGTAAATGGACTTTCCAGCGAGACAATGACCTAAAGCACACCTCAAATTCCACACAGAATTGGTTCAGAGATAACAAATTCAGTGTTCTGCAACAACCATCTCATGACCTCAATCTTTTTTTAAATTTTTTTATTGGCATCTCCAATCCCACTTGAATCTGGAGTGTCCAATCGGCAAACTATAGACACAAGCAAGCTTGAATACAAGTCTTGCTGCCACCTTGGGATATGTAATGCAACCATGCGACCTGGAAAAATTTTTGCAATAACTTGAATGCAAATATTGCCTTCTCCATGGACAGATATTACTGTGTGTTCCTTTGATGTTTAATATGGTACCTAGCAAGATGCCTCTAATTTTCAAAGATAGCCATGCTGAAAATTCCAGCTTTGACCAGCCTAGGCTGGTCAGGCTAGAACTGAGCTGAATTTTAAGCTGGTTTAAGTTGGTCGACCAGAGCTGACTCCAGCTGACAATACTGGTAACCAGCTTTGACCACCTTCATCAAGATGACCAGCTTTAAACATCTGGACCAGCTAATAACACAGCTCAGACCATAAAGGCTTAGAATTCTAGGCTAGAATTCTGGTATTGTCAGCTGATAGTCTCTCTCTTCTAGATGGTTAAAGCTGGTCTCTAGGGCTTGATGAAGGTGGTCAAAAGCTGGTTAAGCTGGTAAAACTGGTGAAGGGCTAGTCGACCAACTAAAACTGTCCAAAACACAGCTTAAACCAGCCTTACCAGCCTAGGCTGGTCAAAGCTGCAATTTTCAGCAGGGAGATGCCATATTCATAAACTTGTTTTTTGACTTTGTCCAGACATTTTTGTTTAAGTTTCTGAATATGACTTAACAATTGTTATTTATGTTTCAGACATTTCTTATGAAGCTTAAAAATACTGAACAATTCAAACTTTTAGCAATTTATAAGTAACTTACAGTAATTGCATGATATTATGTTGTATTGTTAGCGACTGTTACAATCATTATAAGGTATACATAAACTTTACAGTCTGATGCCAATCAAACAATTAACGGCTGAACAAATCAGACTTGGAAATGCCTCACTCAGTATTTATGAAGCTCAACATCCCGCCAAGTGCCCTCAGATGTTAGACAAAAGTTCATTCTAAGAATTTTTGAAGAACTGTTCTCTGACCCCTCCCAAATTTATAGCACAGCAAAACTCAAATTTTTCCATTAATAAATGCTCTCTTGTCAATGTAAAATCCCCAAGTCAGTGTGCACTCCATCTTTGAACAAAAACTGGGGGGTAGTTAGGTATTCACATCCAGTTGCTGACTGTCTTGCGTCAGTGAAATGGCCGAGCTGAAAACAATAAATCAGTGGCATGTAGCCTAAAAAAAGTCATTGCGATGCACATTGCATGATGAGACAAAAATCATCCTCAACTTTTGGCAGTTTTACCCTGCTTCATCTTCCTCTTTACTTTTTCTCCCATTTGTGTGCTATTTCTTCAACTGCATTTCCAATGATGTTAGGACACTGAGAAATGCGCTATAGCTAATCAAAAAAGCCTAGTTGGACATTTGAATGGTCATAATTTTTCCCATGAATCTCGCAAAAAGAAAGCAAAATATTTCCTATTACATCAAGGGAAAGTATGCAGCCTAACCACCTATTACAACAAAAAGATTAATTATCTGACATACACTACAGGCCAAAAGTTTGGGGCCACCCTCATATTTAAAAAAAATCTAATCAAAACGCCATGTTCTGCATTTCATTTCAGTTTATTGTGATTTAAGGGGCCAAGACAGTTTCAATATGTCATACAGTCACGTTTCCAGCAAGGATTCAGGCTAGACAAAACATTTTTATGAGACTTTGCTCAGACTTTAGATTAATCAAAATAGCCACCCTTAGCCTTGATCACTGCGTCACAAATTCTTGGCATGCGATGCAACAGTTTCTTGAAGTATGCTGCTGGCAGTGATTCCCATGCAGATTTCAAGTGTTCAAACAACTGTTTTTCGTTGCTAGGGTTGGAGCACCGGACCTGCCTAGCAAGTTCATCCCATGCCAGTTCAATAGGAGAAAGGTCTGGAGACTGTGGTGGCCAAATCATGTTTCTTAAGACATTCTGCTCCTCTTTTGAATGAGTATAGTTCTAGCAAAGCTTTGAAGAATTTTTGGGGTCATTGTCTTTTTTAAAAATCTGAGGGTGGCTCCAAACTTTTGGCCTGCAGTGTAAGCTTACTAACAAACCTGATGGACCTTTATTTTCCTCCCTCACACTAACACATTTTGATCACAAATATTATTGCCCTACATTTTGACTTCAGTGAATCCTGAATTATTTGGTTACTGTGGCCAGCATACTCTTGTTTAAAAATCTGAGGGTGGCCCCAAACTTTCAGCCTGTAGTATGATACAGTTTCATTTCATTGCTATATTGTAATGACAACCCAGGGACGTACTTGTACACAGCTAATTTCTATTGGTAATTTAACTGTAGAAGAATATGTTTGTGGCTGAAGAGGACCATATAATTCTTTGTAATAGCTGACTTCACACTAAACATTTTCTCTGTATTTCATTCAACTTACAACCATGTACCATGATACCAAAAAAGAAACAACGTTTAGGTAAAGTAAACAAAAATATGTTGCACATTGGTTGTATTAAAAACAGCAAAAAAAAACAAAACAAAAAAACAATCTGCCTGGAGGATCAGGCTTTGTGTGCATGTCATGCCAATGGAATAATATAATTAGCATCATTATTATTAGGAGTAGTACCCATATGCCATTGCATCAAGCTCTGCTCTGGCAGAAATCCTAGCCTTATTGCTACCAGATGCCTCTTCCCTCTCAGTGTTCTCGGTGGAAAACTGAAGTAGTTTGTAGCAGCAATATTTGTCATAGCTGAATGGAGCCAAACTGTGGCAATAATTTAGCCTCTTTTCTGTACATATATATATTTTGTAATCAACTGTAGAGGACTAGTGAACGTGTTCTTGGTATCTTTACCCAGATACATAAAATACTGTATCCTCACTGACTTTTGAAAAGACAAGTCACAACTGATCTTTCAGTTTGTGTATGGCACCCTCTATTTTTGCAGCTTTTAACTCTAAAAGATGAGCAACAAAACCATTATTTCAGCTACAGTACAGTGTAAAAGTCTTGGGGACCCAAAAATGTTTAAATGAACATTTAATGCTACATTTTTGTAATGCTGTAGATAAAAAGCACATTTGAAGCATTGAATGTTAATTTCAAATAAATTCTTACAAAAGAACTTTGGATTTGTCTAATGCAGTTGATACAATAATGTGCCACGATAGAGCCCTGATTTCAACATCATCAACGCTGTTTTAGAATACCTGGGGAGACAGATGCAAGTGAAACTGTAAGCCTGCAGAGGAACTCTGGCATATTCTTCAATACACTTAGAACAACCAAACAGCCAGTAATCTTATAAAACTACAAAACTGCTTGACAGTGTCCCAAATATTTAGGCAAGGAAAGTCACGGTAAGTATTGATCTGATTTGCTTTGAACAGTTCACAGCACTTTCTAGTACATTTATCAGTATTTCGAAACCTTTCATTTAATGATTTTAGGAAGCATCTTTGTTTCACAGAATTTTGTTAAATGTGCCTAAAACTTTTGCACAGTGCCTGTACCTTATTGTTTTTGGGGTTTTTTTTTTTTTGGTATTTCCAGCATTGTGAGAAAGCATTAAGTGTCATTGAATGGGTAGACCATGCAAAATCTGCAAAAAGTGATAACCTGCGAGTTAATGGATTTTCTTCAAATTCCTACCATAGACTGGTCCTGGGCTAGAATGAGGGCAGGTAAAACCTTTTGGTGAATAATCACTCTGTTCAGGGGTAAGGGGCAATTAACCCTTCCAATGCATTTACAATGCAAAATTTTTATGAAATTGACAAACTTTGCCAATTTTTGGCACAATACTTGACAATCAAGACAGACTTTGCTTATTAGTAAACTGCAGCAGACATCCTAGGCTTTCTATAAAAAATATAAAATGTTGCATACTGCAAGGCATTATGGGTATATTAATCCCTTGAAAAAGGTTAACCCCTCAAAATCATAAAATAATGCCATACTTACATGCCAATATCCCAACTGCCACAGGGAGTAGGGCGACGGTTTTCCCAGAGGAGCAAGTCCAAGTGTCATTTGATCATTCAAAAAAAAAAATTTCTGGGCGCTCATTTAGATTTTGATATGAAGCACTTTGATTGACCCCATGTCCTTATACTTGTCCTCAAGCCATGTTTTGTGGCTGGATATGACTGTAGATGACTTAAAAATGCCTGCTAGCCCATAAGGAGGCAAGTCGAGGTCATCCCCCATCTAAACAGCCCCACCACCACCTCACACCTGCTTCTCAACTAGCTCCACCGCAGCAGCAGTGTTGGACTGCTCCTCCCATTGGGTTACAGGACTCCCAGATTTTTCATCCCCTAATGATAAAAAAACGTGCCACCATTGCTGACAGACGGATGGACGGATGGACGAACAGACGAGGGATAGGGTAAGGGTTAGAGATAGGGATAGAGATAGTGCTATAATGCAGGAAGAGGGCAAAGCATTATTGGGGATGAACCATCCAGGGATGAAGAGTCCAGGGACGAAAATTTTATGGGGACCAAAAGTCCACGGGAACGAAGAGTCCGGGGACAAAAATTCCTAAGGGATGCAAAGTCCGGGGACAAAAAGTCTGGGGACGAAAAATTCACGGACGAAAACTCCAGGAACAAAAAGTCCGGGGAAGAAGATTCCTAGAGCCCTGTTATTGACACTTGACACACATTCCGAACAGATAGTTTCAAAATGGCAGCCATGGCTGCTGGGAGTGATGAATCCCAGGTCAACATGCGATAAAATGCAGGTTTTTAAATGTCTCTCTTGCCATTGCATGGGGTGTAATGAATAAATATCCGATTTTTTGCTTTGAGAAAGTGTGACAAGTACATTCAAAGCCATTGTTCGGGGCTAAAAGTTCCTCTTAGAGGGAAACATGGAGAGAAGGGCTCATGACTGCCTCTGGAGAAGGAGTGTGACGACATTGCACTGTGTGCTGGGCCATTCCATGCTGTTGACAAGGATATCACTATCTGTCCAGCACATAGATACAAGCTTGGCCTTGACTGGAAGCAGCTGCGGAAGTGCCAGCACCCCTTTCACCATTCAAGTCGTCGGCCGCGTCAATGCATTGATGCAGCCACATTGTTATCCCATATGCACAAAGTAGCCTGATCAACCACAAGGTCTATGAGAAGAGTAGAGACTGGAAGGAAGGAAAACCCTGGGGCAGTGGCTAAGAAAATCAAAGCCCATTTTGTGAAAGAGGACTGGCTAGCTACCAAGCAGGCTTCAAGCTACTTCTCCCATCTCTGTCCAACAGAAGTGTGGCCACTTGACCGAGGATAATACTGATACTCCTTTAGATGACCAGCACCTGTTAGCCTCCTCCATGACAACACAATCGCAACTGCAGGCAAAGGTCATCGAACAGGTGGATCTGTGAACTCTTAGTAATTCTGAAAGAGTTCACATGGATTCTGTATCATGTATCATATTGGCTGACAACGTGGATACTTCAGTTGTCTAGTAAAGTTTTGTTCATTCTTGATGTGATTGTCATTGGTGCCATTATCATGATTATTGGCTGAACCTGGGCATACTAGCATCATCTTTTTTTTTTGTGGAGTTACAGGACCTGTTGGGCCCAACACTGCTTTACATATTTGATCCTAAATATTTTGAAATAAAGATAAATTCAACAGGTTGTTTTGTCTTTTTGTTTTTCACTTCCTGATGCTGGCTACTCTGGCGGTCTGGTAGTTGCTGTCATTCACGGCCAGTCTCTAGACTTTATTTTGACAAGACCAAAAGTTTGAAACAAGCAGAAACAAAATGTTCAGGTCTATATTGGGTTGTTGCCAATCTGTTCATAGAGAAAGTAATTAGTCTAAGACAGTCTGTGCCATATGAAAGATTTACAGAATATTGGATTGTGCATGGAAAAATGCCTGACACGCTCATTTCCCAGGGAAACGACCATATTTATGGTAGAATACCCTTAGTTTTCATGTGTTGGCATTATAATTGAATGAATAAGGCCAGGGCAGACAAAGTAACACTGTTAGTGTTACTTGTTTAGTGTACAGGTTTGTAGTTCCAGATACAGCATATAGGTGGCAGCACTGCAAAATTATGAAATATTCTCCTAATTTCTGGTGCTACTACGAAGTACTGAGTTGAGCAGCCAGTTTTTTTATTTCTGATTATGAAAGAGCAAGTAATTAGCCACCATTTCCACCATGATTCTTAGTTTCTACCCCTGTGGCAGATGACTTATAAGCTGTCAAATAGGCCTACACACAATTCCAAATTTTGTGGTGGGGGAAATATGTTGACACATAACTGGCACATTTGGAAATATTTTTTGATTATTCTTATCAGTTTGGTAGGCCATCCTATGGGCAACATTCACACAAAGGGGCAATATTGAAAGTTTAGCCGTTTTATGCGGAGGATGACCCAAATTAACCCCCTGAAAATCCTTCAAAAATGGTCCAAAATTCATTTCTTGGCGATTACTCCAACAAAACCAAATGGATGACGCTCATATTGTAGGTTCATTTATAACTTGGTAAGATGCATGAGTATACCAAATATTGGCAAAATCGGCTGACCCCGGGTTATCACCCTTTGCATGGTCGATCCATGCAATGACACTTAACCCCTTTCTTCTTCTTCTTTTTTTTACATATTTGTCACTCAAGTTTCAGATCAAACCGATTTTAAAGGTGCACTATGCAAGTTTGTTTGTTTTCTGCGCGATTATATTTTTGTCTCAATTCGCCGACATCTCCCCACGATCTGCTAGCTGCCTGCCCCTGAATTCACGGAAAAAAAACCCAGGCTCTGGAGGCCGCACAGGCGTCACAAACTGCAAACAAACACAAGGGGCACAGGCTGTACCCCATAACATAACTAACTATTCCGGCCAATCACCGACAAGAGTTGACAGTTACAGAAGCATGGGAGGGAGGGCACTATCGGAGGGAGGGGCGAGCTACCTCTGTTTTGTTTGAATTTGAATGTCAACAGAAGTGATGTCAAACAAACTTGCATAGTGCACCTTTAATATTACACAAACATAACCAGAGTACATGCAGTTTTGAAATGATGATCTCATTTTTTGACAAAAAGAGCGTTCCAACCAGACTGGGCCTTACGAGAAAAATTAACTGCTCCCTTTGTTACTAGATTAACCCAATAGCACTTAGTCTCATTATATATACAAAAGTAGATTACCTCTGTTTCCTGCAGTCGCGGCTCATGAACTGCCAACAGGGGAGGATCAAACAATCCCTTAAAAAGAATGATTGGTCACAACCTGTTTTCAATCAGTCATTTAAATTACCATTACAGAATCTCCGAAAACTCTCAACATTATCAGGTGTGGCCAGTTTTCATTTATAACGCATACCTGTCAACTCTCACACATTCGTTGTGAGTTTTAAGCTGCTTTCACACCGGACGCGAAACAAATTTTTCGCATGACAGATTACCTTCAAAGTCAATGCAAAGACGCGAATACACATTGACTTTGAATTTAATCTGTCGTGCGAAAAATTTGTTTCGCGTCCGGTGTGAAAGCAGCGCAAGTGGCAAATTTACGTTCCTCTGCAGTAGTCAGCAATTACTCAATGTGTATATAAGAGATTCTCGCGCAGAATTGAGGTCCTTGTGCATGGAGGGGTTGGAGGCAATGGAATTGCATAAGACGTTTCAAATGATCTTATTTCATTTAAACGATCGCGAAACACATGCATTGCTTCTAATCGCTGAGTAAAGAAAAGCGTGCAAAGTCCGGAGTTGCAATCGGTATGTGTTGTTAATGAAAACTGGCCACACCTGATAATGTTGAGAGTTTTTGGAGACTGGTAATTCAAACGAATGATTGAAAACAGATTGTGACCAATCTTTTTTTTTAAGGGATGGGTTTCATCCTCCCCTGTAGCCATTTCACGAGCCGCCACTGGTTCCCTGGCAATCATGTGACACGGGCGGTTTAGCCTCGCGTCACCAGGCTCTTCATACAGGGGAGAAGAGCCTGGTTTCCGTTCACTCTGAATTTTGTCTGGATTCTGGTTCCGGTCTTGAGAGCAGATCCGGAATTCACCAAATTCACCAAAGTAAAAGTGTTCACTAAAATAAAACTTTAAATTCTGGCACACCATCGATTTCCATCTCCGGTTTTGAAACTTTTTATTCATTTAAGCATGGACGCACAAAATTATATTCTTTAAATTAAAAAGTTTCACCGCATTTTTATTAGCTTGGCGCATCCATCGAATTCCGGATCCTGTCTCTCTCGCCCTGATTCCGGTTGCTTACCAAAACAGCCACTAAACTGCCCCAGACTAGGGCGGTTTGAGGCGGTCTAGAGAACAGAAGTTTCAGGCGGTATCAGTCGGTCCAAGTGCTATTGAGTTAACCAATCAAACAATATAATTGATGATTGAATTCAATTTCACTGAACGCACCAAAGCCTGATTCCTGCCAGCCCTGTTGAATCTAAACATCACTTAAGCATAACCTGTCTAGCAATGTGAAGTAGGCAAAAAGCACTACATTATGCCGTGACATAGGGAAGTTCAAGAGCAGATGAGAAACATAGCTTTTGTCATCTCTCAGTCTGGAAAGGGTTACAAAGCCATTTTTAAGGCTCTGGGACTCCGGTGAACCACAGTGAGAGCCATTATCGACAAATTCGTAGCAGTAGTGAACCCTCCCAAGAGTTGCTGACCAATCAAAATTCCTCAAAAGCCACATTGACGGCTCATCCAGGAAGTCGCAAAAGAACCCAGACTAACGTTTAATCAACTTCAGGCCTCACTTTTCTCAGTTAAGGTTAGTGTTCATGATTCCACAATAAGAAGAGACTGGGTAAAAATAGCATTCATGGGTGAGTGTCACTACCCTCATGCCTCAGTATTTGGATCCTCCCCCGTTGCATTAGTGTGTTTTGCAGTTTGTCTCCCTTAATTTATTTATTCTCCTGTCTTCCCCCCACTTCCCAGTGTAATCATTTGTATACCTCACCCCTTTTGTTGAGGCACATAATTTCTTGTGGAGTCTCAGTCCTTGCTGGATTGTCAAGGTTCATTCCCTACAAAACCTTCCAGCCAGTTTGTGTCTTCTAATATTGAGCGAAGTGCTCTTCTTCCATTATGTTTGTTAAAATTAATGAAAAGAAATGTTTTTTACTCTTCTGAGTCTATTTATAGGAAAAACCTTCCCAGCCTTAATCGGTCTCCAGGATTTGGACTACGTTCTAAAGATAACATGAGTAGCGAGAACAGGCCATTCAGCCCAACTAGCTAGTTTTTACTATAGTGAATCTATCACTTCTGATACTCAATGGTAATTGACTAAATGGTATCTAGCACTAAATCAAGCCTGCTCTTGAAAATTCCCAAGGTTTCTGCCTCAACAATATGGTCAGGTAACCTATTCCACACTGAGATTACTCTCTGTTTGAAAAAAATATTTCCTAATATCAGTGCTAAATTTACTGTTGACCAACTTCCATTTGTGACCCAGAGTTCTACTAACAAAACTTAGCCTAAGTAATCCCACATAATTCACTTTGTTAATCCCTTTAACACATTTAAACATATTCTTAATAGCCTGTGCCTGCCAGTGTCTATTCTGAGTCCATTCCTAATTGGAACACCTCCCAAGCCTTCATCCGTCTCCAGGATTGCGACTGCATCCCTCTTAAACCCTATGTTCCTGCCTGCAAGCAGTCCTGCACCTGCAAGTCAGATTCTCCACCTGGCTTCTGTCTCTGAATAGTTTCTGGCCTTGGTGCGGGCACGCCCCTCTCTCACCAGTCATACTGCCAACTTAGCTGGATTTTTGCTTCTCAGCCTTGGGAAATGACTAATCCTCTTCTTTTACTGTGTTCCTGTGAATAAATTCTGCCTTATGGATTGTACTCTGCATCAGCATTTGATTCTTTATCTGGATCATAACAGTACAATACAGCCAAATAATGGAACCCGCAGTGTCTCCCAGCCCGGTTGATGCCCTGAGGTTCCAAGGTGTTCAGATTCATCAGCAAGAGGTACAGCTCTGCCAGCTATACCAATATATTGGTGTTAACTACAGTCAACTTGAGGCAATCAGTGACATCTCCCAGAACACTGCTGCCACCACTCAAGCAGACAGCTCTATCCTGCAGCAGACCCTCCCCTCAGCCAGTTGATCCACAAGAACCCAAACTAGCGGTGTTGGACCTGTACGACAGCAACCCATCCACCCACTGAAGTTTCCTGGCCCAGTGTTCAATGCTATTCTAGCTAAAGCCATCTTAATTCCTCACAGAACAATTCAGAATGGCATTCATCATCACTCGCCTCTCTAGATGGGCCTAGATGGAATGGCCGCTTGTTGGGAGGCAGGGGACCCTACAGTTCAATCCTTTATCACCTTTGCCGAGAAGATGGGGGAGTTACTTGACCGGTCCCAGTCCGGCCAACTCGCTGCCTGGAGATGTCTCCAGCTGCACCAAGGCAACCTATCAGTGTTGGAGTACTCCATCGATTTCCGCACGCTGGCTGCCTCGACTCGCTGGGACCCCCAGGTTCTCAATGGCACTTAATCGTTTTGGCTCGTTTGACTCCTACCAGTACCCCTGACCAAGGAGCTGGATTTAGAACTGGAGTTGGTCCCCAGGCGCTGCTCTGTGGCTGCCCACTGCTCCTAACAATAGGATGGGTTAAATGCAGAGGACAGATTATCCCATGGGGTTCAATAAAGTGTATTTTATCTTATCTTATTGGATAGGATCCAGGACAAGCTGACCACCTGTGACCTGCCCCCAGACCTGGATGGCCTCACCAACTTGACGCTGTGGATAGATACTCAGCTGCTTACGAGGCAGCTGGATCAGTGGGCCAGGTTACTGACACCTGTTCTGCCTGCGTGCCAAGATGGCCTGCTTCGAGCTGGCAGTTCGCCAGGCCCAGCTTCATCAGCTTCCCTCAGCAGAACGGCTGCATCACATCAAGCTGTGTCCATGCCTGTACTGCAGAGGCACAAATCACTTAATTGTTGAATGTCCTGTACGGCAACCTCGCCCTGCCCCTGGAGGAGAGGTGCTGTCCAGAGCTGTTTATTTCTTCCTCTTGACCACTCCCGCTCATCCATTTGACCTGGCGGGGCACTAGATCTCTATGAAGCTGCTGATTTACTCGGGGGCAGAACTTTATCCATTCTGGTCTCGTTCGTCCGCCAGGCATTCAGCAAGGCACGTGCCATGTCTCTTCTGTCTCACAGACGCTATGACTGCGCCATTGAGCAACTACCCAGAACGTCGCCCTCTAGAAGCCAGCTGTACTCCCTAACAGTAAAGAATCCAAAGGTATGGAAGAGTACATGAGAGTCTCTTACCTTCTGGAATCATTCTTTGTTGCAAAGTTTCTTTGTTGCCAGCTGAAGGTGGCTTCTTCTTATTCGCTAAAAAGGTTGGATCTGAGTGTCTCTGTATTGACTGCCGAAGACTCAAGTCTATCACAGTCAAGAATCACTACCCTTGTCCTTTGATGGACTCGGCATTCATTAGCCTTCAAGGTTTCTGCTATTTAAATGACCTGGACCTATACAGTGCCTACCACTAAGTATATGGGAAGAAGATGAATGGAAGATGACGATTAACACCCCTCCGAGTACAACAAATATCTCGAGATGCCATTCAGGCTTTTTAATGCCCTGCTTTTTTCCAGAATCTCATTAATGATGTCCACCGAGACATTGTCTCCCAGCTCGCATACATCTACCTTGACGATATCCTGGTCTTCTCTCCTACCCTGGAAAAACATGCCCATCATGTTTGCTTTGTACTTCAGAGGCTGTTGGAGAATCACGTCTTCCTCAAACCAGAAAAGTGTGAATTCCACTGAACCACTGTCTCATTCCTGAGGTTCACTGTGAGGCATGGCACCTTGGGAAATAGACTGCCAAAAGGTACAGGTTGTGCTGCCCTGGTCAGACCCCATGGACAGAAAACAACTTCAGAGGTCCCTCAGGTTTTCCATATTCTTTTGGTGGTTCAATTGGGGTTAATTCACGGTTGCAGCCCCCCTAACAGCCCTCAAGTCCTTAAAATCTTTTTTCTGCTGGGCCCCCAAGGTGGTCTCCGCCTTCCGTCAGATGAAAGAGCATTTCACCAATGCTCCCGTACTCATGCTCCCACACCCCCAGCGCCAATTCAAGCAAAACAAAAAAAAGTCCTGATGTTGCAGTCACGTCCCATTTCCAACGCTTTGTGGGATAATTCGGTGGTCGAGTCGCTTCCAGTCTCGTGGAGCTGCGGAAAGCCACCTTGGCAAGCATGGTTACGGATACTTAGCCGTACGATACCGAGCATACAAGCTTATAGCAGGGGTATTGTCATTTTCTCAAGTTTCGTGAAGAGCCTTCCATAGCGATATTCAGTCGATTGATATAATTGAAGACCTGTGGGCAAGAAGTACCTAAGTAACTGAATAACCCTTTTGTGATTTTGGGGGTCAAAGTTTCAAAACACGTTACAGATATATATCTGCAACATGTTTTGAAAACTTTGACCCCCAAAATCACAAAAGTGTTATTTAGTGACTATATCTAGGAGAGACGTGCGGTCAGCGGAGGCAGCGACTTCACCTTTCATCGCTGTATTTTGTCAACCTGTTTCCACGTACAATGCCTGACTGATGATCAATTTTTACTTTTTTTACCCAACAATTAAGACCCAGCCTATATATATGTAGCCTGTAATAATTAAGAGGTGATAATAACAAAAAGATTAATTTACACTTATGTTTACGCTTTGATTCGAGAGTGCAAGGATGGAAATCTTAATAATTAATTAGAAAAAAATCTCAACTCTCTCAGTAATTCTGTGTATTGTTTTGAACTTTTGTTTATCAGATTATGAAACAAGACTGAAAAGAAACTCCCGATTTTTTTTTGAATGGCATTAAAAAGTAGGTATATAAGGGGGAAAACATTATCGTAACCATATTGACGAAGCATTGAACGCATTAGCATTGCGTTAGCTTCCTGTAAGCAAATATGTACAAATTTACTGTCTCATGAGCATTTTAAGTTCGGTGCACTGAGCAATGATGTGGAAACTGAAATTGGCACATCATTCTGCCTTTAGTTTCTGTAAATTAATTAATCAATCCTCTTATTGCTAATCAAGCAAAGTAATAGGGAGTTATTGTCAGATGGGATGACTGAATGTCAGTTTGTTTTGAGGGCACTATGGTTCTCCTGTATAATGCATGTACACTTTGTATTTTGTGTGATTTCTTTGATTATAATTGCAGTGCGTGTGATGTGGTGTTTATTTTGAGCACGCGTGTTTACAGACAAATGTTTGCACTGAGAACGTACTGCGAGTGTGGAGGAAGTAAATTGTTGCAGGTGTCCCCTATTGACTGAATGACTACTACACCTCCCAATCAGTTTAACTATTAACTTCCTGCACTATAAAAGAGACTTGAGACTCACCATCAAGGCTCTTTCCTGTCCGGACGTAATCCCTCCCCTCTGTGGATGCTCCCTGGCTGGTGGAAGAACAACTGACCGCGCCGACAAACCGAAACATGTAATGCACGACGGAGAGTGAGAGTCCATGGCCTATGCTTTCCTGGACATCATCGGCCATGCCCCTCCCAGAAAAGACTGTGTCAACTTTTAAAGGGCTGCACAGACATTGTTTTTTTACAGTTTTCCCTTACCACTTTCTAACATCACTGTGCTCCTAATTATTCAACTGCATATTTTGTGTTATCAAGGTGTCTGCATGAGTAGATTTTTTTGTAATGTACAATACAGGCCAAACGTTTGGGGCCACCCTCAAATAAAAAAAAAAAATCTAATCAAAACACCGTGTTCTGCATTTCATTTTGGTTTATTGTGATTTAAGGGGCCAAGACAGTTTCAATACATCATACAGCCACGTTTCCAGGAAGGATTCAGGCTGAACAAGACATTTTTGTGAGACTTTCCTCAGACTTTAGATTCATCGAAATAGCCACCCTTAGTCTTGATCACTGCGTCACAAATTCTTGGCATGCGATGCAACAGTTTCTTGAAGTATGCTGCTGGCAGTGATTCCCATGCAGATTTCAAGTGTTCAAACAACTGTTTTTCGTTGCTAGGGTTGGAGCACCGGACCTGCCTAGCAAGTTCATCCCATGCCAGTTCATTAGGAGAAAGGTCTGGAGACTGTGGTGGCCAAATCATGTTTCTCAAGACATTCTGCTCCTCTTTTGAAAGAATGTAGTTCTGGCAAAGCTTTGAAGAATTTTTGGGGTCATTGTCTTTTTTAAAAATCTGAGGGTGGCTCCAAACTTTTGGCCTGTAGTGTACCTTTTTATTCTTGTGTGTTAAAAGTTGACACTTTCACGGATAAGTTGAATAAATTGCTTTTAAAGAATTTGCATTCTGTTTGGTTCTGGTTCCTGGGATCATTTGATTAGCTTTATAGGCCCTGACATTATCGTTTGTTTAACGGTGAGGATTCTGCCTCACCTAACTTACCTCTGGCGGCATGTTGCTGATTTCTAGTATAATTTTGGCACTGCTGTCAACAATCAGATGATGTACAAGTAGATCTGTGCTTCTCAAACCTCTCCTGGAGTACCACCTCTCCTGCATATTTTAGATCTCACCCCGCTAGCACGGATGATTCTAATGACTTGATCATTATCAGGCACCCTCACGGGTAACAATCTGATCATTTGACTCACCAGTGCTGGAGCATGCAGACATGCAGGAGAAGTGGTACTCCAGGAGAGGTTTGAAAAGCGCTGTTGTAGACGATAAGATTACTGTTGTTCAATGTTATTATGCACATGCAATAGACTTAGGCACTAGCGGGCTGTGCACCAGAAATGTGGAAGTATCAGACGTATAAGAAATTTCAGCGACAATGCTAGATCTGGCTTTTTTGTGTATTGATGATTGCTTTAATTCATTGCTGAGGTTTATGCCTCTGAGGTGGGTACTGGAGAGGTCAACTCCTAAAGAGCAGATAAAGGGCTTCCGGTTCCGCCCCCGATAGAGATGGCAGCATAGACTACGGTCTCCCCCGACAAAACTTATAATTATCCTGCTTTTTAAACTAATAAACCATACAAAGCACGACAAACAGTTAGATAGCAGGGAAGGATGGAAACAAGAGACAAGAACAAGAAAAATACGGCCGACCCAAATGAAAACAACGACGACCTGCGAGGCGCAGAAGCTAATGCGAGCGGGAGAGACGGTGGACGGCTAAAACAGAGCGAAAAAACTAAAGTGAACATGGAGAGGATTCTGCAGGAGATTCAAGACTTCCGAAAGGAAAACAGCTGGCAGTTGGGAGATATCAAAGACGAGCTCAACAAGACTAACCAGAGAATCGGCGAGGCGGAGGACCGCATTGAAGCGGCGGAAACCAGGCTGCTAACGATGGAGCGAGTGCTGAGAAACGTGCTGCAAGTTCAAACTCAGCATGAGGAGAAACTCGTCGACCAGGAGGGAAAAGCGAGGAGGGAGAACATTAGACTCTACAATGTACCAGAAGGCGAGGAAGGAAGCTCGATGGTGGTTTTTGTGGAAAAACTCCTCAGAGAAAAACTGGATATCCCCCCAACTACAGAGCTACATATTGAAAGAGCGCACAGGGCGCTAGCCCCGCAGCCTCCGGCCACCGGCAAACCCAGATCAATCGTGATCAAATTCCACCAGTACAAAACGAAGGAAGAAGTTCTCCGCAAAGCCTGGGGCAAAAAAGAGATTTTCCTGAACAACCAGAGACTTTTTTTCGATCACGACTCCCCGACTGCGGTACTGAACAAACGAAAGGAATACAACGAAGTGAAACGAGTTTTGAAGGAGAAGAAGATTCGCTTCCAAACTCCCTATCCAGCCAGACTGCAGGTCTTCTATGAGGACGGCACCCGAATCTATCACACGATCAGCGACGCCACGAAGGATATGAAGGAGAGGGGCCTCCCAGTTACGGTTAAACCTCCGCCAGAAGATCCGCTCGACCAGATGAACCTCGATGCCTGGCATGCAGCAGGAGAGGGTCGGTCAGCGAGGGACCCCCCCAGGAGAGCTGACGTTTTGGAAAGGCTTCGGGTCTTCAGGAGGGACTCCCCCGCTTAAAAAAGGGACGAAACTACACCAAACAAACGCCCACACATAAGGTAACATTGATAACTCAGAGAAAACTATTAATACTAATAATAAAACGTACCTTATAATAAGAGAAATGAACATTTTAAGGTAAATTGAGCAAATAAACTAAATATACTTGGAACAGACTGTTTGGAATAAATCCCTTGTTTTTATTACCTGAATAGGAAAATACTGTTCTCTCTTTTGTTTTCCATGAAAAAGAAAAGAATTTAAAAAAAAAAAAATATGTTGGGGGACGAAAATAGAAAGTATCTTTTGTGATGGACACATATATCTTACGGACCATGCTGCTTTGGAGGGCCCTACTCTCACATGGGTGTAGAGAGGCTTTCCCTCCAGGACCAGAGACTCCCTCTAGTCAGTTAAAGGGTCAATTGATTGAAACCTTTTCCTTGGAAGTCTTTTTTTTGCAAATGTTGGGTCTGTTAAGTGTTAATTATTTGTTCAGTGTGTGTTATTGTTCCCAGGTTCTACCAGAGATGATGTTTGCAGCAGCTGTTTTTTGTCTATTTGAGATTACTCATGGATGAGATGACACATAAAAATATTAAGATAATTTCCTTCAATGTTAATGGTATTCTGAACCCAATAAAACGTAGTAAAATACTTACCAAAATGAAAAAAGAGAAGGCACACATTGTATATCTAGAAGAGACACATTTAGATAATAAAGAACATGAAAAACTGAGAAAAATGGGATTCACAAAAATCTTTTTTTCATCGTATAAATCCAAGCACAAACGAGGGGTGGCTATTCTGATTTCTAACAAGATCTCATTCGAACAGACACATGAACAAAAAGATAAGGAGGGTAAATTTATTCTGGTGCGGGGCGCAATAGATGGGAATGAAATCACCCTCCTTAATATCTATGCTCCTCCAGGTAGTGACTTCTCTTTTTTCAAAAGGATATTTGACATAATAATAAGTGAAACTGTGGGAATCCTAGTATGTGGAGGGGACCTGAATATTCACCTACAACCAAAATTAGATGTATCGAATCATACGCACACTTCTAAAGCAGTATCTAAAAAGTTTAACAAATTAATGAAAGATATTGATTTAGTAGACATATGGAGAGATATGTACCCCAAAACTAGACAGTATACGCACTTCTCTACCCCCCATTCTGTATATACCAGAATCGATTATTTCATCACTTTCGGTAAAGATAGGTCAAGGATCAAGGACGCAGACATAGGAACGATAGACCTGAGTGACCATGCCCCAATACACATAACCATAAACTTGGAGAACTACCGCAAAAATACAATATGGCGCTTCAATTCGAGCCTTCTCAATGACCTATCATTTAAAAGACAAATGAGCACTGAAATCCAAATGTATATAAAAGATAATGTCACAGAGGAGATTTCACCCCCTATGATATGGGATGCAGCAAAAGCCGTTCTGAGAGGCAAAATTATTGCGGCAGCATCGCTAAAAAAAAAGCAAAGTCAAAAGAAACTACTAGATTTACAAAATCAATTAAGGTTACTGGAAGATACACATGTACAGAGTCAAAATATTAACATATTACAGCAGATAAAGAAAATTAGAAACGAAATCAACATAATTTATACACAAGAAATTGAAAAAAAATGTTATTCACTAGACAAAAATACTATGAGAACGGCCCCAAATTTACAAAATTATTAGCAAGAAAACTGAAGAAGCAAGAGGCAGACAGCACAATATATAAAATACGAGACCCTCAGAAAAACACTATAGAAAGCAAACAGGATAGGATCCAAACAATCTTTGAATCGTTCTACAAACGACTGTATTCCAAAATATCAGAGGATACTAAAGACCAAATTGACTCTTTTCTGGAGACGCTAGAGTTACCTGTTATGACTGAGGATCAAAATAAGGCCTTAAATACTGAAATAACTATAAAAGAACTAAATGAAGCCATCACCAGATTAAAAGCTAACAAATCACCAGGAAGTGACAGTTTTACAACCGAATGGTATAAGGCATTTAGAAAGGAACTCATGCCTATATTATTAACAACATGCAACTGGGCCCTAAAGAAGGCAGAGATTCCACCTACCTGGAAAGAAGCCATCATATCTCTTATACCGAAAGAGGGAAAAGATAAGACTGAATGTGGGTCATACAGGCCAATTTCGATTCTTAATGTTGATTATCGAATATACACATCCATAATGGCTAGGAGAATGGAAAAATTCCTCCCTAATCTGATTCATAACGACCAAACAGGTTTCATACACATGCGTCAAACACATGATAATATAAAACATGCATTACATATTATGGATCATATCCAACAACATAAGGAAAAAGCAATGATACTAAGTTTAGATGCGGAAAAAGCCTTCGATTCGGTCAGCTGGCAATATCTCTTCAAAGTTCTAAATAAATTTGGTTTTAATGAATCCACAATAAATAATATAAAAGCTATATATGACAACCATACAGCAAGACTCAAAATTAATGGCCACATATCCAATCCCATTACATTAGAGCGAGGAGTGAGACAAGGATGTGCTTGGTCCCCACTCCTCTTTGCAATATTTTTGGAACCACTAGCCCAACATATTAGACAGAATGACAAAATTAATGGTATTAAAATTAATGGAGTAGAACATAAAATAGCCTGTTACGCAGATGACGTCCTCTTGTACCTAAGAAAGCCTGAGGCATCTTTGCCTGAAGTGATGAACTTTCTAAAAAGTCTTGGCCCCCTATCAGGTTACAAGCTTAATATCAATAAGACTGAAATCCTTACATACAACTTAAGCCCGTCCGAAAAACTTAAGAATGCATACCCGCTGAAATGGAAAACAGAATCTTTTAAATATCTAGGGGTGATACTGCCCAAAGACGTGTCACGGTTATATGAGAAAAATTATGCCCCTCTATATCGTAAAATCAAAGAAGATCTTGAGAGGTGGAACCTTGTACCCTTCCTAAGCTTAAGCTCAAGAATAGAAACAATCAAAATCAATGTCTTACCAAGATTTCTATACTTATTCCAAACCCTCCCAATTACAATTACCCCAGATAAATTTGCAGAATGGGACAAAAGTATCTCAAGATTTATATGGCAAGGAAAAAGACCGCGAGTCCAATATAAAACATTACAGTTACCTAAAGAAAAAGGAGGCTGGGGTTTACCATCTTTAAAAAATTATTATAACGTAGCACAGATCAGAACCCTACTGTGCTGGTGTAACCCATCCTATAACGCACAATGGAAGGATATCGAATCTAAACTGGTACCCGGTATTCATATACAGGCCATACTGCCAGATAAAAACCTGCCAAGATATATAGATGATTTAGAAAACCCATGGGTAAAATCAGTGCCGAAAGTCTGGAAAAAGGTTATAAAAGAACATGACTTAGAAGAAGACATTAAAATCTTGAGCTGGTGTGCGTATGATTCGGAGTTTACTCCAAACACTTTAGATTATAGATTTAAGTCCTGGATAAAAAAAGGTATAACATCTCTATGCGGTATTATACAGAAAAATGAAATTATGTGTTTTCAAACTTTAAGAGAGACATACTTATTAGAAAGAGAGGATCAATTCAGATTTTTCCAATTAAGAGACTACTATAATCCAAAAATCAAAAAGAGTGATACTAGAGATGCCAGTAAAGCCTTTATCCAACTTTTCATAAATGCATACAAATCACATAAGAATACAGGGATTATATCTCGACTATATAAGAGTCTCCAGGTTTTGAAAGACCACTCAACCAAATATATCAAGGAAAGGTGGGAGGAGGAAGGAGGTTTGCAAATAACAGAGGAAGAATGGCAAGATATCTGCACATTTCAGTGGAGATGCACAAAATCTCATGCATGGAAAGAATTCTGCTAGAAGAATGTAGTCCGCTTTTTTATTACTCCACTTGTGAAGGCACACTATGACAAAGGTAAATCTCAATGTTGGAGAAATTGTGGCTGTCGAGCTGCAAATCACTTTCATATTTTCTGGGCTTGTCAAAACATATTGAATTACTGGACAGACATACATAGAGCAATGCAGATCATCTTTAATATACAAATACCATTTGATTTTAAAACCCTATACTTAGGTCTTCTCCCCCCAGAAATTAGAGGTAGTGACACGTACTTGATGGGTATATTACTGGCAGCAGGAAAAAAGGCCCTGACTAAAAGATGGATGATGCCTTCCGGGCCAAGTTTAAACAACTGGATAGATATGACATTTGAGATATATAAAATGGAAAAGATTACTTTTTCGCTAAACCTAAAGATGGATATTTTCATACAACACTGGGAAAAATGGACGCGATATATTAAACTCCTGAGACCAGATTTTGTTACAATAACGCACTGAAGGATTTTCTCATATTTAGTTTTATCTTTATATATTTATTTTAGTATATTCCCCTCTGTCTCCGGTTAGCTTATTGTAATATGCATATGAATGTGTGCAGCCATGCTGCTGCTATTGTATTTTATTTATTTATTTATTTTTATTTTTTTTATTTCATCTCTCTGGATGTATATAGTTACATGTTGATCATTACTACTTATTTTATTTTACCTTATTTTATTTTACCCTCTTAGAAGTAAAAAGAAGTGGACGATAAGTTAAGAAAGAAAAAAGGCTGAGAGACAATTTATGTTGGTGGCCCTAATTATGGAAATGTATCCTTTTTTTCTTTTTTTCTTTTTCTCTTCCTGAGACTGTCTGTAATGCCTAAGTGTACTTCAAAATAAAAATGAAAATTGAAAAAAAAAAAGAGCAGATAAAGGCATGACCCATCCATGGGCTTTCTTCTCTCATCAACTGTTCCTTGTGGAGAGAAATTATTCCATTGGAGATCACAAGCTATTTGCATTCAAGGTGGCATTTGAGGAGTGGAGGCAGTGGCCTAAGGGATCCAGCATCCTCTTCCTTTTTTGGATGGACCACCATAACCTGGAGTACATCACCACAGCCAAAGACCTTAAACCTCTTCTTCACCAGATTGAATTTCCTCCTGACTTACTGTCCTGGTTTAAAGAATCTCAAGTCTGGCTTCTTTTCCTGTCTCTGCTCTTTTCTGCCCGAGAAACTCCCTGAAACCATCCTCCCAGAATAGGGCCTTCTGGCTGTCACTAAACTCTAGATTGAGTGTGAGGTTGAAGAGCTGCTTTAGTCCTGTTTCCCACCATCGGACATGCTAACTAACTGCCTCTTTGTTCCTCAAGCAGTGAGAAGCAGTATCCTGTTCTAGGCCCATGCTTCTCAGCTAGCATGCTATTCCGGCATCTCCGCTCCTTGGCACTCATCTGTTGACGCTTTTGGTGGCCCACTATCTGCCGAGACACCTGGTAGTGTATCGCAGCCTGTCGTTTGTGTGCCCGGTCCAAGTCCAGCAATCAGCCCTCCAGCGGTCTTCCCCAGCCCTTAAAGGTCCCTCATCAGCTATGGCCCTGCATTGCTATTTACTTCACTACCAAGCTGCCTTTTTTTTGATGGATTTCTGGTGATTCTAACAATCATGGACCTGTTCTCAAAGGTGGTCTATTAGTCCCTCTTGCTAAGCTACCCATGGCCAAGGAGACTGCCAAGCTCCTTCTACATTACATGGCATGCCTCCCCAGTTCCTGGACCATTATCACCAGTTCACCAGCAGCTTTTGGAAGGCCTTCCGCTCTCTGGTGGGTGCCAAACCCTGCCTGTCTTCAGGATTACACCTTAAAACTAATGGCAAAGTGGAGAGGCATGTAAGAGCTGGGCAAAACACATCACTGCCTGTTGGAAGATAAGCCCTGCCAGGTGGTCCCATCTTCTTCCCTGGTTAGAACTGGCTCACAACTCTCTATCCATTGCCGGCCTTAGCATGTCACCTTACCAGCCGATATTGCTGTCCAGTGCCTACCTACCTGCCTACTTTGAGTCAAAAGTTTAAAATACATTTTGGTTTATAAATTGGTTCCATGGTTTATTTTTTAAGTTCGATTGTTAATTTGTTCAATCGTGTCTAAGCTTTCATTCCAGAGTACAATGAGACATTAAATTGCATAATTTTCAATTAAAAAACTGGAAAAATTGGGGTATCCTAAAACTTTTGACCAGTACTGTATGTTCTAACGGACATTTTTAACACCTTATTGGATCAAGCCAAAGTCTCATCATGTTTCAAGAGTGCTATCATCGTCCCAGTGCCACAAAAACTTCAAATCAATCACCATTATGATGAAGTGCTTTGAGAGACTGGTAAAGGAGCACATCACCTCCGGACTCCCTCCCATGCTCGACCCATTCCAGTTTGCCTACCGGCCAAACCGCTCCACTGAGGATGCCATCTCCTCCTCTCTTCACCTGAGCCTTGCACACCTGAAGGAGAAGAACACTCACATGCGGATGCTGTTCCTGGACTTCAGTTCAGCGTTTAATACCATCATTGCACAGCATCTGGTGAAGAAACTGGGGCCCCTGGGCTTTAGCACCCCCCTGTGCAACTGGCTGCTAGACTTGCTCACTGAAAGACCACAGTCAGTGGGGGTCGGACAGAACACCTCCATTGTCATCACCCTCAGCACAGACTCCCCTCAGGGCTGTGTCCTGAGCCCTCTGCTGTTCAGTCTAATGACAAAAGACTGCATCCCCAGGGCTGCCACTGACCACATTGTGAAGTTTGCCGACGACTCAACAGTGGTAGGCCTCATCGGGGATGACAACGACCTGGCCTACAGAGAGGAGGTGGACCAGCTGGTGGGCTGATGCAGAGTCAACAACCTGATCCTGAACGTGGACAAAACCAAAGAGATCATTATAGACTTCAGGAAGAACCAGCCCAGCCACGCTCCACTTCAAATTAACAACATGGAGCTGGAGGTGGTCAGCAGTACTAAGTTCCTGGGGGTGCACATCACAGACAACCTCACCTGGTGTGTGAACACCGCGTCACTGGTTAAGAGAGCACAGCAGCGTCTGCACTTCCTGCACAGGATGAGGAGACCCCTCCTGCCTCCGCCCATCCTCACTACATTCTACAAAAGCACCATAGAGAGCATTCTGACCAGCTGCATCTCTAGGTGGTGTGGAAGCTGCAGTGCCTCCGACTGGAAGAATGTGAGGAGAGTGGTGAGGACAGTGGAGAAAATCATTGGGACTTCTCTTCCCTCCATTCAGGACCTCGCTCCTAAGCGCTGCATGTCCCGGGCCAGAAACATCATCTGTGACCCCTCACACCCTCACGATGGACTGTTCTCCCTGCTGGCCTCTGGAAAGAGGTTCTGCTGCACTCAGTGCAGGAACAGCAGGTTCTGTAACAGCTTTTTCCCCCAGGTTATCAGACTGCTGAATTCTGAATGAAAATATTCTGCTCATTTAATTACTTTCATTTTAAATACTTTTTATTACAAAACCCAAAACCAGTGAAGTTGGCACGTTATGTAAATCGTAGATAAAAACAGAATACAATGATTTGCAAATCCTTTTCAACTTATATTCAATTGAATACACTGCAAAGACAAGATGTTTAATGTTCAAACTGAGAAACTTTATTTTTTTTTTGCAAATAATCATTAACTTAGAATTTAAAGGCAGCAACACATTGCAAAAAAGTTGGCACAGGGGCCTTTTTACCACTGTGTTACATCACCTTTCCTTTTAACGACACTCAGTAAACGTTTGGGAACTGAGGAGACCAATTTTTGAAGCTTTTCAGGTGGAACTCTTTCCCATTCTTGCTTGATGTACAGCTTAAGTTGTTCAACAGTCCGGGGTCTCCGTTGTCGTATTTTACGCTTCATAATCGCCACACATTTTCAATGGGAGACAGGTCTGGACTACAGGCAGGCCAGTCTAGTACCGCACTCTTTTACTACGGAGCCATGCTGTTGTAACACGTGCAGAATGTGGCTTGGCATTGTCTTGCTGAAATAAGCAGGGGCGTCCATGAAAAAGACGTTGCTTGGATGGCAACATATGTTGCTCCAAAACCTGTATGTACCTTTCAGCATTAATGGTGCCTTCACATATGTGTAAGTTGCCCATGCCTTGGGCACTAGTACACCCCATACCATCACAGATGCTGGCTTTTGAACTTTGCGCCTATAACAGTCCGGATGGTTCTTTTCCTCTTTGGTCCGGAGGACACGACGTCCACAGTTTCCAAAAACAATTTGAAATGTGGACTCGTCAGACCACAGAACACTTTTCCACTTTGCATCAGTCCATCTTAGATGAGCTTAGGCCCAGCGAAGCCGGGCGCGTTTCTGGGTGCTGTTGATAAATGGCTTTCGCTTTGCATTGTACAGTTTTAACTTGCACTTGCAGATGTAGCGACGAACTGTAGTTACTGACAGTGGTTTTCTGAAGTGTTCCTGAGCCCATGTGGTGATGTCCTTTACACACTGATGTTGGTTTTTGATGCAGTACCGCCTGAGGGATCGAAGGTCACGGGCATTCAATGTTGGTTTTCGCCTTGTCGCTACGTGCAGTGATTTCTCCAGATTCTCTGAACCTTTTGACGATATTACGGACCGTAGATGATGAAATCCCTAAATTTCTTGCAATAGCTCGTTGAGGAATGTTGTTTTTAAGCTGTTCGACAATCAGCTCACGCATTTGTTCACTAAGTGGTGACCCTCGCCCCATCCTTGTTTGTGAATGACTGAGCATTTCAGGGAAGCTGCTTTTATACCCAATCATGGCACCCACCTGTTCCCAATTAGCCCGTTCACCTGTGGGATGTTCCAAATAAGTGTTTGATGAGCATTCCTCAACTCTCTCAGTCTTTTTTGCCACTTGTGCCAGCTTTTTTGAAACATGTTGCAGGCATCAAATTCCAAATGAGCTAATATTTGCAAAAAATTACAAAGTTTACCTGTTCGAACATTAAGTAACTTGTCTTTGCAGTGTATTCAATTGAATATAGGTTGAAAAGGATTTGTAAATCATTGTATTCTGTTTTTATTTACGATTTACACAACGTGCCAACTTCACTGGTTTTGGGTATACGAACACTTTTTAACTCCACCGGTCACTTTTTACTATTGCACTTTATAGTATCTTTGCTGCACTACATTCTGATATACTTTTATATTTTATATTTTAAATTCTGCATTGCTGAGGCAACTGTGACAAAATTTCATTCTGTGTACACTTGTTGTACTCTGAATGACAATGACGTTTGTCTATGTCTATGTCTTTGTCTTTTTTGGAAAGTGTTGCCGACATCAAATTCAAAATGATTGAATATTTCCAAAAAAACAATAAAGTTTATCAGTTTGAACATTAAATATCTTGTCTTTGTAGTGTACTCAATTCAATTTAGTTTGAATAGGATTTGCAAATCATTACATTCGGTTTTTATTCATGTTTTGCACAACGTCCCAACTTCATTGGAATTGGGGTTTGCAGATTTTTGGCTTAAGGGGTGCGGCTGCCGGTTCCTGGTGGATTTAGAGGGGTATGGGCCTGAGGAGCACTTTTGGGTACCTGGACATAGCATAATTATCCCCTCCCTGATCCTTGACTTTCCGTGTTGGGTCTTCTCCCGTGTTCCAGCAGCCTGTGTGCTTTTTGGTTTGTCTAAATTCATTTATTGTCTTGTTTTCTCCCCCACTTCCCAGTGTAATTATTTGTATGCCTTGCCCTGTCGTTTAGTGTCTTGTCCATGTAATTTGCTTGTGGTGTCTCATTCTTTGCTAGATTGTCAAAGTTCTTGCCTACTAAATCTTCCTATCAGTTTGTGTCTTCTTGCATTGAGCGAAGTACTCTTCTTCCATATGTTCAGTAAAATTAATTAACAGAAACATTATAGGGTACCTAAGGTGCAATAGCAAAACTTCACCTGTGACACCTAAGCAATAGTAGAATGTAATTTCCAGATAGTTAAGCTTGGTTTACAGAAATACAAAGGTATACAGAAAATCATGAATTTTTTTTACTGAATGCCTGGAGTTTATGGCGAGTCCTGGATGTTGCCATTTTGCGAGCTTCTGGCCCTCTTGGAAGTTGCGATGTGACGTAGGCTCATTGAGATATTTTTCTGGGCCATCCTACGGTCCATCTAGAACAGCTGGTGTTGAGGGAAATCTGGGTCCCCCCTGGGAATATTGGTCCCCCCACATCAATTTGCGTCATTTAGGTCATCTACGTAGTTCTCACAGTAGCAAAGTATTCTCAGAAATAAATAAGCCAGCTTATAGCATTTCAAATTCTATGGTAGGATTACACTTAAAACAAGTTTCACTATTTAACCCGTGAAGTCCCAAGAGTGCCATATGGCACTCAGGCGTGACTGCATTAAAATCCCAAGAGTGCCATATGTCACTCTTGATCTTGTGTGATTCACACCAATCAAAATCATTGTTATATTCATCCCAGTGCCTTTTATTGTACTTTGGCCAATAGGAGAGGACCTAAGGTTTGTTTTGACTCCAAAATCACGCCATCCGCCCATTCAACTTTATTCAGTATTCAACAATCAAAAATCACGTATCACGTACAACTTTGGAGACCTCGTGTAATTGGTGGACTGTCATGGCGGCGCGAAATTTGAAATTGACACTGAATAGTTTATGTCATAATTTTGTGAATATATATCATTTGTAACTCAAAAATAACTAGCAATAAAATATCTAAGATTATGTGAAAATAGTTTCAGGTTATTATAAAGCTCACTTTTTAGTATATAGAAAAAATTTCAACCTTAATAGTTCAATGACACAGTGTTTCATTTGTTGCAAATGAGGAAATTTTTTATTGTCCAAGATTGAAAGGGTTGTAGTCCTAAAATATTTTATTTATCACTGTGATTTATCTATCAACATGTTCCTTGTTATAAGGCAAATAACTTTTCTTTTATTTCAAGCCTTGATATTGCCAAAATAAAGATATATACTCATCAAAAAGGACCACTTTTTTTCTGAACTCATATTTTTTTGAGGTGGTTGTCTTTCAATTTTTGTTTGTCATGGTGCAATGCTCATTGGTAGAAAACATTGGAAGCTCTTCCAGAAGATCAGAGGCACATTTTGGTGATGAGAATGAAAGAGGGCCTCAAAATTTTTAGTCCAACACTAAATCACATTTTTTTTTTTTTTTTGCTAATTTTAACCCAAATGTCTCTCAATCAAAGTCAATATTGAGTGTGGCCTCCCCCAGCTGCAATAATGGCTTGGCATTGCTGCCTCATTTAGTTTATGAGATGATTAATGTCTCTAATGTCAACTGCATCCCATGCAACCTCCAAGGCCACACCCAGCTGCTGCAAACCATTTGGCTGCACTTCCAGCTCTCCAATACTCCTCCCCAACATGTCCCATACATGTTCCATTGGATTCAAGTCGGAAGATTTCGGGTGGCCAGTCTATATGCTCGATTCCATGGTCCACCAGGCATTGTGTCACCACCCTTGCTCTGTGGGGAGGGGTGTTGTCCTCCATGAAGATGAAACTTTCCCCAGCATTTTCAGCAAAGGGAATCACAAAAGGCTTCCAAGATTTCATCTCTGTACCTCACACCCGTTATTGCTCCACCTGGCACCACAAAGGGACCAGTACGGTTACCATAGCTGATTGCACCTCACACCATGATGCTGTCTCCCCTGTAGTAGTCATGTTCAGCAACACAGCAGTCTGCAAATCTCGCTCCTTGTTTTCTCCAGACTCTCACACGTCCATCATTGTGATCGAGAGAGAATATGCTCTCATCAGGGAACAGAACACGACGCCATTGCTGTTGGGTCCATCCCACATGGTTACGTGCCCAATTGAGACGGACCTGCCTGTGAGCAGGGGTCAGTGGGATCTCTTGAAATGGCCTCCTGGCATGCATATTGGCACTATGAAGTTGGTTACGGATGGTTTGATCTGAAATAGTCACTCCAGCTGCAGCAGCAAAGTCACTATTGAGTCCACATGCACTACAGAAACGGTTTCAATCTCCACTTCACTCAAGTGGCGTCTAGGCATCTCTCTTGTAAGAATGTTGTTGGAACTTGGTGGGAAATGCAAGAAAATGCTCTTACATTCACTTTTGTACCACTTTGTGTATGCCGCCCTTAGTCACACATCCAAGGTCAGGTTCTTGAACAGTGATGTTTTATTGCGTCGACAAACGCACAAACACTGTAGAACTAGACAGAAGTAAATCGAAGATTTATGGTACCACGTCATCTTGAATTTGTTATGATTCTGCCTGTGCTTGCTACCTGTTTTTGTTATTTTTCATTATTTTGTATCATTTATCATTAGTCTACTTCCCAGTTTCTGTTTTTGCCATTTGTTTTTTTTCTGTTCTGTACACTGGTGTCCAACCCTTTCTTGTGATCAGTGTGGTAAGTTCCGTCTCCCCAGTCTGTGAGCCTACATGCTTCCGGTGATTTCAGTGGTTTCTGGAGTTTCACATAATTACTTCAATTCTCATTTACTTCCTTCGCTCTGCTTTCCTTGATTACTAATAATACTAACATTTATATTTTGTTTTATACTTACTAACCTAGCTAACCCATGTACTTACTAACTAATGAGCACTTAGGTTAATTTGTAAAGTTGCACCGCTACTAATTACTTCTAACGTAACCTCAGCACTTGCCCTGTTCTAATCTCCGCCCCTTGCTTTGCTTTCCCTGTATTTACCTGTGTTTCCGCTAAATCTTTTGCACGTGCTTTATTGCTATCCTGCATTCTTTGATCTGTGCATGTAGAACTCCCTTTACCAGGGCCGTTTATCTGTCATAGGTTGTCTATGTGTTCCCAGTCTGCATCTTGGCTTTTACCAATAATTGTGTTAGCGCTTCCTCATGTGTTTACCTTCATTGCTCATTATCTGTCACTCCCACCACCTGTTTCCCCATAGCATGTGAATTCTGTTTGGTGCATTTAAGCCCTGCATTTCTGTTCATTCCCTGTCAGAACTTTGATCATTTATTCTGTGCTGAGAGACCCGTACGCCAGTTTATTTGAGAGATTTGAGACACCCTTTGCCTGACTTCCGATTTCTGCCTGTGCCCTTGTTATTGATCTGTTTATTGTTCTGTTTTTGACCCCGCCTGCCTGACTACGATTCTTGGTTTTTGCTGCCCGTCTCATCTACTCTGATTTTTGCCCACTGTTTATGTACCGTTGCCAATCTGATCCATTGTTACCGAACTCTGCCTGTCCCACGACCCTGAGCTTTGGATTGTGCTTTTTGGCACTGTACGTTTGTTATCTCTGGCCTGGACTTGGACTGAATAAAGGATTTTTTTTTTTTTTTTTTTCTCCAACTGCTTGCTTCTGGTTCCTGGGCTGTAACATTGAAGAAGTAGGACAACATCATTGGCTTTTGCGTCTTAACAGTTCTTACTCCACTTACTCCTCTGTTGTAAATTCGAGAGATACTCCTTCCACCTGATCCAGAACTCATTGGCTAAAAATTGGACTCTCTTCCATCTCTTCTTTAGGTAGAGATCTTCTCTAGAGAACTCTCCAGGTGGTGGTGCGATAATCTCAGACTTCATTGTTAGTATATGATTTGGTGTTAATGGCTCTGGTGCAGTCAGTAGATGTTCATTCAGGTGAGTACCCTGATATCTTGCAGAGCAGTCAAAGACTACACGGATCTTGCAAGGCTTCAGGGGGTGATAAACCCCATGGTGAGGGATGTACCAGGCTGGCTGACTGCTGAACTCCCCCTCGGGAACCTTTTCTGCGTCGCCTCGGGCAGTAATATCCATCATAAAGGCCATGTAGTCTTTGTAGTACAGTTCATCTTTCCTGAAGCGCCTCTATAAACACTGGAGGTGATGTTCTGCACAAGCCTTATTGTTTGGCAGAGCTTGCCTTTCTTCTTTAAAAGGCAGCAGCATCTCAAAATGCCCATTAGTCTAGTAGGAGGAAGGGGTCCCAATGTTCCCGAGACAAAAATTTTTGAAACATGGTTTTTTTAGGGCCCTTAAGGTGTTGTTGCTTGTTGCCCGGGTCAACTAATGTCCCATGGGGGTTTTTTGGTGGCCATTTTGAATTTATGTCCGCACAAATGGCGAAAACACCAATAAAACGCCAATTTTCATAACTCCTAAACCAGACATCATACAAAGACACATGAACACATTTTTTCTGATAATTTTGACACCAGGAATCAAATGGAAAGGTCACTGAGATGGTAGAACCACTCTGAATCAGAGAATAATGAACTCTGAGTAGTATCTTTTTATGAATTACTCAAAAGTTTGGAAATGTTTTTTCAGTCCATAATTTCTCGTTTTTAATAATTCTGGTTGGTGCTGTCTTTTAGAATGATGGAAAGCCTGATTAGTCACCTTTACAACGAGGTACAACTTGTAAGGATTGTGCATTCATGGAATGAGCGACAAAGCTAAACGTGTGGGAGTGACCAATTTAGAATTCTTAGAATTTCAAACACCAATAAAACGGTAATTTTCATAGCTCCTAAACCAAGCATGATACAAAGACAAATGAACACATTTGTGTTCATTCTGATGATTTTGACACCAGCAGTCAAATGGAAAGGTTGCTGAGATGGTAGAACCACTCTTTATTAGAGAAAAATGAACTCTGAGTAGTATTATAGCAAATAATACTACCTAATTGACAGCCAAAGTGGGTCATTATCTTTGTCCATCTCATCATCAATCTGTCCAACTTGCCCCCCCCCTCACCACCATGCACACACACACTTAGCTTCCCCCTCCCCTCCCCAACCCCCCCACCCCCCCCACACTCATACCCACCCATCATTGTCCATCTCTATCTCCATCTCCTCCACTTCCCCATCATCTATAGCACTGAGATCACTCGCCAACAGGTCAATCAATGACGGAGGCAAAGCTGGTCCACAACACCAGACAGGCTCTAAAATCCCTTTTTTCATTCTCCCACCCCTGATCATCATCATAGGGATTAGGCCTCCAGGAGATTGGCTCAGCGGCCCGCTTGTGGCATGCTACCCTGTAGTTAACTCGCTGCATATGTGGGATGAGTGCATTTTGGCAGGGAGGCAGGCGAGCAAAGTCTACTCGAGACTTGCAGCTGAGGGTCTCATCCTCTCCCACCATCTTCTTTAGGATCTTAGTCCTGGCCAGGTTCACAGATGTTAGACGTGACTGGCCATACATCAGACATGTGAAGACCTCCAGCTGCTCCTGCACCTCTGGTTTGACCATCCTTCTTCTGCTTGATGTCTTGTTTCAGCTTAGCTAAAAAGCGAAGGTCTTTTTGGGACATGGCTACGTCTTTGCCAATCCTCTCTGTGAAATCTGACTCAAAGATCTTCACCATGTCTGTTGGAGTAAGCATTTCCTTCACTTTAGTCCGACACATAAAGCGAACCTCAGACTTCAGTCTGTGAGGTGGTTGAGTGGGAAAGACTTCTCTTGAGATGATTCGATGACTGGCTCCAATTTCATCTTCAAAATCACCAGCAAAGTTGCTATAGCTAATGATACTCCACCCCAACACAGATTTCTGGGCAAATGGCTGGCCTTCTTCACCACTGACCACACTTCTAGGAAGAAAGACTTGGGGACAGTTATAGCCGATCAGCAATCCCACTTCACAGTCAAGTTCGGATGGCATCTCATCAGCTAGATGTCCTAGATGAGGCCAACCTTTTGCAGTTTTGCATGTGGGTATGTCAGATTTATTGGCAGGTATGTATTCTCTGCTGTATGTTACTGGGAGTTTGATTCTTTCTTCAGACATCAAGCCTCTTACTTGTAATCCATACCACTTGTGACTTGACACAACCTTTGTCCTTGACGTGATTGTGGAGATCTTGAGTCTCACAGGATCTTGCTTGGCGTGCAACAGATCAGCTATACCATTTAGAATAAAAACAGTGTCGCTCTGAGTGTCGAGCAAAGCATACACCAAAATCTCTTCCTCAGGATTAGCTGCTGTTGATACATACACAGGAAGGATTGACGACGTGTGAGTGGTTTTCTTCCTTTGAATGACTCTATTGGAGATTGCTTGCTGTGTCTGTAGATGGTCATTGGGTTGCTCAGGCCTTCTTTCTGCCGATCCTTGGCTGACCACAGACTGCGTTTGAGTTTTGAGTCGGGTTTCTCTCACGGTCTTAATGCAAACAGGTTGGATAATGTTTGTCACATATCTCACAGACTTTTCTGGAGATGCTGCGCTTGGAACTATGATCAATCTTGAGACAGCCAAAGCACAATTTCTCTGTCTGAACAAATTTCACTCTTTCTTCAACTGGCCTTTCCATGATCTTTTGACATTCATGGAAAGTATGTCCATGTTTTTTACAAGAAACACACAGAGGGTTGGTCTTCTCACTTACACTTGTAGTAAAGGTCTTAGCGCTTGAGTTACAATTTCTGTGAGGCTTGTGATCTGGATCACTTTGTCCAGCTCTTTCTTGTTCTGCTGGCTTCAACGCTTGCAGTGATGTGATAGGATTACAGGCAATCCTAGCCTCTTTGTTAAGAAACTGGACAAAGTATCTTAAGTCAGGAAAAGTTTTGTGTTCATCTTGGCAAATTGCAGCTGTTCCGTTCCGAAGGGAACTCAACCAGTCAGGTAACTTGGCTACAATTCTCTGGTTTTCAACAAAGTCATTCAGAGTTTGCAAGCCCTGAACATAAGGCATGGCGGTTTCGACGCTGGTTAAGAAGTCTGCAAACTCCTGAAGATCCTTACTATCTTTAGAAGCAATCTTATGCCATGACTGCATCTTATCTCGGTATGCCTTGCCAACTATGAAAGGATTTCCGAAGCAGTCATTGAGTATGTCCCAGACAGCACGATAGGCATCTTCCGTTCCGACTAGGGAATATCTTTCAATAGCTTGCTTGGCCGAGCCCCCCCCATACTCAAGAAAAGTTTTTCTTGAGCTGGCAAATTCTTACAATCAATTAATGTCTGAAAAGACAGCTTCCAGTCTGTGTACTGCAATGGATCTCCGAAGAAGACAGGAGGTTCTGGAATTGGAATCCTGTTGGCCGTTATTGCCTTTGCAAGCATCTTCACAAGGTCATTCGTAGCTTCATGCGAAGTGGTTAGTGTGTCTGCTTGAGGTATAGCCGCTGAAATACTGGGGCCTTGTAGGAGGGGAGAAGATGCTCCAATTGATGGAACCTTACCTTGCGAGAGCACAAGTGGAGGGACAAGAGGGCCAGACACATTGAATGCAGTGACATGTCTGTCTAAAAGGGCTAAAGCAGGAGAGTCTTCTGGCTCTTCCCCAGCATAAACCTGCACATAGTCTGGCCTGTGCAGCATTATGCCTTTTCAATTCCTCCAATCGCTCCACTTCTTTTCTCTTCCAATTTCCTTTTCCTTGCAGTGCTCTCCGCTACAAACAGAGCTTGTTGCCTTGCCTTCTCTACCTCCATCACTCTTTCTTGTGCTTCTCGCTCAGCGGTCATTCTTTTCTCCTCTGCTGCAAGTTCTCAGATCTCATCTTCACATTGATGTTGAGATTTCATGATTTTAATCACCTCTTGAGTCGCTGCCACTTCGGCTGCAGCTTGTTGGTTTTCTGTGCCGACTTAAGAGAGCCCCGATCAGAAAACTTGGAAGCAGAAAGGGATTGCAAAGAAACTATGGAAGACTCTGTGCGATCAAACACTGAATCAGTCTCAGGCCAGGGTATATCTTCTGGATCACCTGCAGCAGTAATGAAGCACTGAGCCTTTTCGATTGCAGTCTTGGTGATGGCATAACATGAATCATTTTTCCTAAAAATTTCTAGGTCAGGCACTGCAATAGCTCTGATTCGATCAAAAATGACATTTAAATCAATGGTGTAGAAGGAGAAAAAGGAGAAAAAAAATATCTCTCACTGACCAAGGCACTCCAAACTTAAAAATGTCTTTATTTAATAGACATGTCCACAGAGGACTTGTTTTAAAAATTGCCCACGCGTAGCGGCAGGGCCTTCTTCAGGGCATGACATTGACACATGACATTTAAATCAACTTGATGGGCATTAACAGCATTGACAAATTCAGTAATAAACTCTGGATCCTCTTTGTGTTTAATCGATCTTTTCAATCCATTAATCTGATACTTCCACCTTTTATACATATGTTTAAAGGCTATTCTTAGATCAATCAGTTCAGCATCTTCCAATAACTTTCCTTTTCAGTGAGTGTGCGTGGGCGTTGACTTCTCTGAATGTCTGGGAGTTCAATTGAATGGAGGCATTGCACTGGATGCAGAAACCGTAGTGTAAGTCACGTGATCCCCGAAGTAACTCAGGAAGATGGCTTTGATGGGATGGGAATGCATCGATTAATTATTATTTATTTACACAAAAAAATGTATTTCTTTGCTCTGAAATGTCGCATTTATAACCGGATATTGAACCTCAGGTCCAAATGCTCCACCTTATCCACGACACTAGCTCAACAAACTATATATTCACTGGTCGATTTAGCACTTGTATAGCTGTGCTGTGTTTGAACTTGAGCATATTGGCGCAAGGATTCTCAGTCATAAACCGGCTTTGAAAAAAAAAAAAGTTGAATATTTAGTGGTTAATTATAGTGAAAATACAAAAAACAAACCATTTAAGTGATTATACTCCTGAAGTCTTCCAGTGCATATCATAATGGCGCGAGGACTCTCAGATAGACTGGCTAAAACAATAGCAAGTACAGTTTTACCCACAAACAGCTTTTATGGCAAAATATCAAAGGTAAGAAAAATTTTTGCTCATCTCTGTAGCATTTAAAGTGTATGCCTGCTGTTCTTTTGAGTGTGGTGTCAATTTAAAATGACAAGGCTTATATCGTTGGAATCTGTGGACTGTCCTTTTTCATTTGAGGTATCGTTTGTATGCATAGCACAAATTCAGTAGAAATGCTTGCAATAGAGCACTGATCTTATTTTATTTAATGTTTTGCTAGATGCTTATTTACTTGCTTGGTACTTGAATTGTGTTTGGTTTAGGTAAAAACGGTCATCACAAACTTTTCGCCGAGTTTCTTCGCTTTAAGAGGATATTCCGCAGGACGAGGTTGCTATTAGGAAACATGCTGTGTTTATTATGCAAATTCATTGCCCCCGTTATGGGGGCGTTCAGGCTTAAGGTTAATATTTGTATTGAATATATATTTTCCACTAATTTCTTTAAATCTTCACTTTAAAACCAGTTTTTAATGGAAACAAAACCGTTGACTTACTTGTGAACTTCTGGTACGTGAAGCAGCTTTTCTCAAAGTGCTCTGAGCAAAGAACTGAATGTTTTGTTGGTTTGTAAGGCTTTCCACGGTCAATTCTTCTTAACCCTTTCGCAGGCACAGCGACATTTTTGTCGTTTTAACCAACGTGTTTTATAAAGTCTTCTTTAAATTCCCCGATTGCGGGAATTCCCTTGTTAGTTACACTCATTACCATTGGCTGTCTCTCAGGTCACCCAGCACTGTATTTTTAGCCGTGAACGAGGCATGGGATTTCCTAAAAACGCTAAATCTGAGACTACTTCCCGGTCAAATTGTGGGACATGTGAACATGGCATCGCAGTACAAATAGCCGGCATTCTAGCCGTGTTTCTAAACGTAAATACAACGTGGATGAAGTTTTTGCTTTATTGAATGACTCTGACGATGAGTTTGAATATCCAGAGAGCGGGAGTGACTTGGATCCAAACGATTTTAGCGATTCTGGAGAGGATTAAAACATAAAAACATCAGTTATGGGAAACTTATTATGAGATTTGGTGTTATTTTATTGTTATTTTGAATAACAATCATATTTTGGTAAAAACCCAAAATTAATCCGTCCGTGGGGGTATGCATCTGGGCCAAAATTTGCCTGCGAAAGGGTTAATTTAACAAGCCAATGTCTCAAAAGGGCTTCATTATTTTGTGGAAATCGATGGAAACTTATTTTGCCGTATTTTCCAGACGACTGAATGGCATTATTATTGGTGCAGGCAACAGCAGCACAAGATTTCCCCATTTTCACTATGTTGCGATCAACCTTTGTGTACATTTTGCTTCGGGGATCATGTGACCACCTACGTAACTTGCAACGACCTCATTGAATCTCCGACATCTGTGCTTTTCTGTGCCTGTTGAATTTCTATCAGCTGCTGACATTGTGTAGACTCTTTCATTTGTTTTTCTTCATCAATTTGTTCTTTACTTAAGTCTTCTTGGTCAGGAAGATCTGTCTTTCCTAGTGTGTATTGTAAGGTTTTTCACTAATGTTTGACATGTTAAATTAGGCCTACTATATCATGTCAAAATTATGATTGAGGATTAAGCTAATTTGCTCTTGAAATAGCTGATGATATGTTGCATCAGTATTTAACAGTGCATTGAACTGGGATGTAATGTATTTGAACATTCAACTTAAATATTACGAAAACATGTCAGTTAAGACTGTGAATTGAGAGATAAACGATTTCAGAACTGCAGTAGTCTACAAACTCAAAATCAGTGTTAGACTAGGCTACAATGCAATATCGAAATTAAGATGTAGCATTTAGATTAGACTATAGGCCAACAATGTGAGTAAGTGGGCTTAGACTTAATTAAAACTCAATGTAGCAACACAACCTTTGCTATGAGCAACACAACAATAGCTAGGCTTACTGACATTCAATATTCAAACAACATTAATCAATGCAATTTTCAAAAAATGGGAAATAGACTTGACTTAGAAAAAAAATTAATTCAAATATGGCGCTCAACAATTAAAATAGCAATTGTCATTAAGACATGCATATCATTTAAATCATTATCCAGTCGTAATAGTTTACTCTTGAAACAAGTTGATAAAATAAAATGTCCATAAATCATTAGAACGCACCGGAGGAAGCGCGATTGAAAGTTCCAACAACAGTTCACAGATCGGCTTGCGTGACTTCCAAGGCACCAACCTAAAACCCTAGTCACACTAGAGGTGGAATGAGCCCGAATGCGGTTGGAATGAAAATTCTTTGTAAATTCCTGGATATTCGAAGTGCGTTCTAAAAATTCTGACTGCATTCTGAGTGCATTCCAAATATTCGGGCTCATTCTAGTGGCCGGCCCGAATGTTTTGCTCATGCTCAAAACTTTCCAGGTGCATTCGAAGTGGAGAAATATCGATAGGCATTCAAAGTGCATTCTAACTGCACTCTGACTGCATTATAAATATTCTTACGGCATTCCAACAGCATTCAAAACATTCTGATTGCATTTGAGGGAGAATCGAAACGGCAAGCCACGTCAAATCCTGCCACAATGTCCTGAATGCGCCTCGAATGAGCCAGAATGCACCTCGAATGCTGCAGGACTCTATTTTGATATGAAAACAATTCAGCTGGAATGCACTTCGAATGCCGTTGGAATCTTTCGATTGCCGCTGGAATCAGTGGTGGCTGGTGAACTGGCGATAGGGGAGGCTGAAACCCATCCTTTAAAAATAATGATTGGTCATGACCTGTTTTCAATCATTCATTTAAATTACCATTACAGAAACTCCGAAAACTCTCAACATTATCAGGTGTGGCCAGTTTTCATTAATAACACATACCAGTTAACAGACGCATTCGGCGTCAGTTTTAGTGGCATATTCACGTTCCCCTGCTGTAGTCAGCAATCAACGCATATGGGATACTCGTGTTACATTCTAAGTACATTCTGAGTATTCGAGCTGCATTCTGTTTGAATTCTTGGACGTTCCAACCATATTCGGTGGCCAATCCGGGAGTGTTCTGACTGCATTCGAGGTGAATTCGTACAGCATTCGAGGCACCTTCCAACCAGACTTCGGGTGGTGTTCAGGCAGCAATTGAACCGCACTCATACGGCATTCGAGGTGTATTCTTTTTTTTTTTTTTAAAGATTATTTATTTGGGAATTTTTCCTTTATTTGATAGTTATACAACGTAGAGAGACAGGAAGATAGGGGAGAAGAATGGGGAAAGACATGCAGCAAATGACCCAAGCCAGATTTGAACCCTGGTCGCTGCAGGAAGGACACAGCCTTTATGGTACACGCACTTAGACCGATGAGCCACCGGGGCTCCCATTCGAGGTGTATTCTAAATATTCTGACTGCATTCTAACAGCATTCTAAATATTCCTACTGCGTTCCAACTACGTTCAAGCTGCATTCGAGAGCTAATACACCCAGAATGTGCAAGAATCATTTGAGGCGGTTTCGAAGCGCATTCTAAGTATTCGAACAGCATTCTTTCAAAGCTGTAAGAATTTTGGTCAATTTGAAATTCCCGCCCGAATGTTGCGCAAATTCTTCATTCTGGCTGGTTATGCTTGATTCCTGCTGATTTTGAATAAGTGTGATGAGACATTAAATGCTTGCTTGTTTGCTTAGCCTTACTTGACTGCTTGCCGCTTCAGTCCTTCAAATGAAATCGATCCTGGAATGCATAGTACGTCTTTGTCAAACACGAAAGGTCTCTTAATTGCTTGCCGACTTCAACATGTAGGTAATTTCTGGTCCTCGACTTCACCGATGCAGCAAGTGTTCTACGATGCCACCCTTAGTCACACATTCAAGGCCAGATTCTTAAACACTGATGTTTTATTGCGCCGACAAACACAGAAACACCGTAGAACTAGACAGAAATAAATCGAAGACATGCATCAATCAATCATACGTTTTTACACAACAAAACAACTTTGAATGTTACTAAAATAATAACCAAACAAGACATAACAAACAACTTTTGCCTGCTTGTGGACGAAGAGAGGATTTTACAGCTTGCATTTTTTCCGTGAGTATAAGAGGAGGTTACAACTTGTAGCTCACAATGATAAACTTGAGAGAATACAGCTTGAATTGTCTTTACCGAGTCGCTCAATCCTTGGAACTCACACAGACATCCGTTTATTCATAAAACATTCGACAGGAAGTGACATATTACATGCATGATGGGAAATTGAGTCAAACATACATCCAACATTATAAGTCAATAGCTTACGTCATATTTTAATGCAAAGTCATAATAAATACTATATAAATTGTGCAATATTTTAATATGTGAAATGAATTAGTCAAGGTTTATTACTATAATTGTGCAAATTAGCTCAATATTCCACATAGTGGAGAACTACTGAAAATCTTTGCGACTGCAAATACATTGTGTGTTCAGCTGACACACAAAAAACACCAAATTTAGGGTGTGACATGTTTAGAAAGATCTCATGCAATAATTAGAACAAACCATCCATGAAATTGATTCTCAAGTATTAGAGTTAATTCTGGACATTCATATTTCAGCATTTTTGGGTCCTTAATATGTACTGTAAATAAACCATATGAAAAATAAAAAGTGGTCCTTAACTTTTTTGGTGAGTGTTTAGAGTAAATTGTTTACCATTCATAATTCATCTTGTTTCTTTATCAAGCCAATGGGATTTGGGTGTAGCACCATAGCATTACCCCCGGGATTTAAAAGGTTAACTGACCAACGCAATGCATGAGTGGATTTGTGATCTTGCCTGATCACAAATTGCTGAATCTGTCATCTGATCGCACAAACTCCATGAACAGGTCAGATGTGACATTAGCGGACATTATACCATGATTTTCTTGTACTGTAATAACAGGTAGCTAGCTTTCTGATTAGACTACAGTTTGCTTTTATCTGCTAGCAAGCAAGATAACTAACTAAAGCAAAATGCTTACTGTATTGAAAGGTTGCTGCTTGATCTGTCGTCTGATGTCCAATCAGTCGATGATATTGCTAGCTAAAAAGCTGAAGCACAGGAACAGATGTGTACTAATGATACATTTCCTTAAACAATCATTGACATTGCGAAGGTACAGCACGAGTTTACCAAATGCTAATATGACCTAAATGAAATGTCTGCAATTGGATATAGCTTTTAAAGTTACATGTGCTATTGCCAAGTTTGCAAGGGACAGGGAGCAACAGCAGCAAGCTGCGATGAAAGCTAGGTCACAATTAAAAACACACAAATATAGCTAGCATGGCAAAAACGTGACAACTTTAAATGAATTAGCCAAAGTCGACTTTGCAATTGGTATAACCAGCCAGTCCTACGTTAGCTCAATTACAACACTAACTTACTTTTACAACCATAGTTATATTGTGGACTTAAGGTTAGCCAATGTCACTTAGTGTGTCACATTGCCGCAGAATTTTGCTGGCTTTTCACCTCTTAAAATGTAATAACCTTAGCTAAGTTCTGTCATTCGCAATCACCCAACACAGTCAAACAGGAGGCAAGAAAGAGTTGATGAACTGAAACAGGCCAGCACGGGTGAACTATTAACAATTTTTACAATATGAACCTTTTAAAATTTTTATCAGCGCTTACCATTTTGACAGCTGATCTGGTGCTGGGCCTTTCACTAACTGCTGGATCATAAAATCAAAAAAAGAGCATTTTCAATGAAGGCGAGCAATGTAATTTTTAAGGTCCTCTTTCAGTGTCAGACATTCAGTTTCCCCTGCATCCACTGTAAATCACAAGTTTGTGTTCTTCGCAGAAATAACACCCTTCGTCGGACTTTTGAGGCAAGCTGTTTCCCTATTGGCTCCACACTGAGCATTCAGGCTTTCTCTTCAGTTTGCTTCAGCATATTTGGTTCCAGTGACGAAACTATCCAAAGAGTCTGATTCATCACTGGCACTTTTCCCAGAACAATCCATTTCTGGTCCAAAAATGTACCCATATTTGTCATGGTTAGTGTCCCCCCGGATGCCTAAAACAATCCAACAGGCACTACGACCATGGGCCTAAATGAACAGAAGGCTCAAATGACAGGCTGGTTAGAAAAAATTGAAGGTTTAATTATTAAAACAAAACAGAGCCAAACACAGAGCAGCACAGGTCGCAAACGCCAGAACAGGATCAAAATGCGGAGGCACCCTTACCTCCACCTTAATGGGCTACACCTGTTGCCCATCAAGGTGGAGGTGAAGGAATGCAGCAGGGGAGGGGCTGCAAGGCTAAACCCTGACACATATTGTCCTGAAAATTCCAGAGCTTCTAAAACATTTGCCACTTTATGAACCAAGCCGCACACCCAAACAAATGCAATGAGTAACTTGCGGGCTGGCGTAATCAACGGCTTGACATCACGGCACAGTCGAATATGGCTGCCCGCTGGGTTCAGCTTGGCCCTTTGGCGGCATGGCTTTCTACAAGGAATTTGCCATTTCTGGTGCACCAAAAAACATTTTAACCATGCAAAAAGTTTATTCTATGGCCAAATATCAATTATTATTCCACATTAAGGTGCACCTTCGGTATCCTTTATTATTACCGTTCTGAGTCAATTTAACCCTTTCGCAGGCACAGCGACATTTTTGTCGTTTTAACCAACGTGTTTTATAAAGTCTTCTTTAAATTCCCCGATTGCGGGAATTCCCTTGTTAGTTACACTCATTACCATTGGCTGTCTCTCAGGTCACCCAGCACTGTATTTTTAGCCGTGAACGAGGCATGGGATTTCCTAAAAACGCTAAATACGAGACTACTTCCCGGTCAAATTGTGGGACATGTGAACATGGCATCGACGAGTACAAATAGCCGGCATTCTAGCCGTGTTTCTAAACGTAAATACAACGAGGATGAAGTTTTTGCTTTATTGAATGACTCTGACGATGAGTTTGAATATCCAGAGAGCGGGAGTGACTTGGATCCAAACGATTTTAGCGATTCTGGAGAGGATTAAAACATAAAAACATCAGTTATGGGAAACTTATCATGAGATTTGGTGTTATTTTATTGTTATTTTGAATAACAATCATATTTTGGTAAAAACCCAAAATTAATCCGTCCGTGGGGGTATGCATCTGGGCCAAAAATTGCCTGCGAAAGGGTTAATAGGGACAACCTCCCAACATTAATTTGTCTCCAGGATTGGAACCTTGTTCCAGTTAATACCCTATTCCTATCTATATCTCCTCTGAGTCTATTTAATTGGAACACCTCCCAAGCCTGAAATGGTCTCCAGGATTAGGAACGCGTTCCTGTTAGTACCCTGTTCCAGCCTGTTCCTCTTCTCAGTCTATTTAAAAGGAACACCTCCCAAGGCTTTATCAGTCACCAGGATTGAGGCTGCATTCCTGTTAATCCCTTTGTTCCTGTTTGCAAGCAGCCCTGCACCTGCGGGTGGGATTCTCCACCTGGCTTATGTCTTGGACAGTTTTGGGCCATGGTGTCAATATGGCCCCTCTCCCCCAGCCATACTACCTACTACTTTTCCTCAGCTTTGGGCGGCGGCCATACGAGGCTACAGTGACATCACCCATTGGTTTCAGCACACCATTTATGAAGCCTCGATTTAGGCATTTTGACTCGCGATATGATTCTTATTGGAGGAGAGGGTGGATCAAGATCCGAGAAGGAGTGAGGGGTGAATTAATGAGGACTGAGTGATGCACGGCCACCTGACTGCTCCTGGTTTTTATGACACATCTGTGGTCCGGACTAAATCATAGTCTTTATCTATACACCGCACGTTCACTCTAGAAATTCTACAAATTAAGGTAAACAGTACAGTTAGCTAAGTATTGAAGTAATCTTCCTAGCCAATTACATGTGAACATTTGGTAAACATTACATATAAGACGAGTGGCTTTGTAACGGTAACTGAGTGTAATTTAATGTTGAACAGTGTATAACCTCATATGGGAGCTTGCCAGCTAATTTAAAACATATTCTAACAATGATTTTTAAAATTGGTTCTGCAAATCTAAGGTTACATTTCCTAGCTATCTTTGAGTGAGTGAAATGCAATGCAGTGTTTGTCTATGTTGTTAGCTAGGTTATTACAAAGTTTCCTGTAGGTTAGCTTTAATTCATGAACCATGGGAGTGGCAAAATGGCTCCATGGCATCCCCTAGGAAATTTCAGGAAAGTAGCCCTCGCAGCCCGTTTAACCTACAAACATTTGAACAGAGGAAACCCCAGGACACCATTGATGCGCAGTTGGAGAGGGATGTGCTTAATGTGGTGTTCTTTTGGAGACAAGAGCTGGAACGTGTAGTAAATGTGACAATAACACTGTCTACTTGTAAACTAACCTTCCTTGGGCATTGGGAGATATTAGGACAGCCAAACAGTGGAAATTTCCTTGCCACTAATGAGCTGCTGGCAAACTATGATCCTGTGCTGCAAGAGTTGATCAAATGGACTGAGGGGTCTGTTAAATACCTTGACCCCTCCACTCAGAATGAGCTAATATATATACACTACTGCTCAAAAGTTTGGGATCACTTGCAAATTTCTTTGTTTTCCAAAGAAAAATACATTTTCATGCATTTCACAAACATTTTTTTCCATTTCACAAACATTTTTATCCATTTCACAAATGATTAAAATTAAGCAGATGATTTTCAAAGAATGATCTACATTTTTGCATAGAGGCCTATTATCAGCAACTGTCAGTCCTCTGCATCAATCTCCTGGTATGGCAGCTAATCCAAGTTAAGCATTTTATAAGGCTAATTGATTATTAGAAAACCCTTCTGCAAATGTGTTGCACAGCTGAAAACCGTTGAACTGATAAGGGAGCGCAAAAGGGAGCATGGCATTCTTGAGGTTGGTTTAGTACCTGAAGCATCAGCAGTTGTTTGTTTGTTTACAGGCTCAAAATAGCCAGAAAGAAAGAACTTCCTTTAGAGACCCGTCAGTCTATTGTTGTGCTTAGAAATGAAGGCTATTCAATGCGAGAAATTGAAAACTTAAAATCTCTTACCATGCTGTCTCCCTTCAGAGAGCAGCATAAACTGGCACTAACAAGGACAGAAAAAAGGAGTGGGAGGCCCCGATGCACAACTGTGCAAGAAGACAAATATCTGAGAGTCTGTAGTTTAAGACAAAGACGCCTCACAGGTTGTCAACTAGCAGCTGCGCTAAATAGTTCCCGTCAAACACCAGTTTCAGTATCAACAGTGAAGGTGGTTTTTTTTGATGAAGGCAAAGTTTGAAGTACATATTCATCATTTTCTATTAAAATCATTATTTCTAACTCAGACAATGTCAGCATGTTCTGTTCATTTGCTATATTTCCTATTCAGACTAATTTCATGTGTGTTTCCATGGAAAACAAGAAAATTTCCAAGTGATCCCAAACTTTTGAGCGGTAGTGTGTGTATATATATATATATATATATATATATATATATATATATAATCACAGTGAGTTCAACAGGATATTACAGCTGAAATCAACCAAGTACCATTTTTTTCAGTGATTATGGATACTACTCAGGATCTGTTTTAGTGAGACCAGCTTAGCCAAGTTTACAGATACACTACCAGTCAAAAGTTTTTGCACACCCCAATATTTTCTGTAATTGTTACAATTTACATTTTGTTTTTGTGTAATAGTCTCATTTGGGGTCTATTACAGAAAGATAGGAAACTGAAGTCCAATGTATAAACCATGTATGAAACAAAACAAATTAAGAAAATGTGCTTCGCAGAGGGGGAGGCAAAACCCCTCAGCCCCGGCACACTTACTCAAAGGTGAAGATGTTTGAGCCAGAGTGAAAGGTCATTGTGGTACAAAACCTGGATGAGGCACGCCTACCCACCAAGTCAAGTCCTCACATGCAAAATCAAGTTCCTACCCCAATCGGCTTGAGAGAAATGGCCCGGACAAAGTTTCAAAGGTGAAGGTTACTGAGCCAAGGTCAAAGGTCATTTGGGGATGAAACCTCAACGAGGCACGCCTACCCACCAAGACAAGTCCACATATGCAATATCATGTTCCTAACCCAAGCGGTTACAGAGAAACGGTCTGGACAAAATTTTCCCGCCCACAGCCCGTCCACAAAGTGGAGGACAATACCCCTCTGCCCCTTAGTCGGGAATGAGGGGTAAAAAAACCAGGATCAGTCATTTTGTCAATATTTAAGCAGATCAGTAACGATGGTCTAATCCAGTGCTTCTCAAACCTCTCCTGGAATACCGCCTGTCCTGCATGTTTTAGATCTCTCGCTGCTCCAGCACAGGTGATTCAAATGATCTACTCATTATCAAGCAGCTTCAGGAGGTTGGTAGAGAGCTGATTATTTCAATCATCTGTGCTGGATTCCTTGTGGATTTTTCTTGTAAATTTATTTTTTGTAATGAAAAAGTATTGGGTTCCAGTGATTACTTTGTTGTAAACATATATGTAAGATAAAGACTTGACAAAATCTTAGGGTGTGAAAAAACTTTTGACTGGTAGTGTACGTCGCCGTAGTAAGGAATCAAATGGACATAGCTATCGATATCAAAATTGTGGAGGCTTTTCTGGGATTTGAGGACACATCTTCAAGTGAGATAGAAAACAAAATCCTCTGCAGTATTACAAAAAATGGCCTTGATATTTCAAAATATCGTGGGCAGCGCTATGATGGAGCCGCCAATATGAGTGGACTTTATTAGGGAGTGCAGGCCAGGATAAAAGAAAAAGAGCCACTTGCAACATCTTTCCACTGTGCGGCGCACAACTTAAACTTAGTTCACAACAATGCAGTTGAAAAACATTCCAGAGATGGAGCAGTTTTATCACACCATAGTACATTTGTATATGTTTTTTGGCCACAGTATTAAAAGGTGGGCCGTACTCACTGGCTTCATCTCCAGAGAATACTCTGCTCACTCAGACATAACACTGAAGCGACTGTGCCCTACCTACTGGTCTTCCACGTACTAGTCCCTTGCGCAATACGATACAGATATGAGGATGTAATGAAAGCACTGACAGAAATAGCTCTGACCAGTGACAAGAATGATAAGGATTGTGAAGCAACAGGATTGAAGAAAACACTGGAGAAGTTTGGTTTCATTTTTCTAGTGGTTCTTCAGACAAAAGTATTGGAGACTGAATGCTGTCTCTAAAATACTCCAGAACAAAAACACAGACAGAAGGCAGCGAAATTGCTGGAGAACACCATACCGATCTCGTCAGAGTACCGGGGCGATTTTGACCAGGCGAAGAAAACAGCGCAGACGCTTACAAACAAATGGGGAGTTCAGAAAACATTTGAAAATACAAGAGTGAGAAGAGTGAAACGACATTATGACAAGTTTTGTGAGGATGAGCTCCTGTCCAGCGCAAAAAAGCTATTTCAGAGTCAATATTTTCAATGCCAGTCTGGACATTATAATCAACCAGCTCTCCTAAAGATTCAGCAATATGTGAGCAACCTCTCACATGTTTGAAGCCTTACACTCCATGACCCTTCAGCTTGCAGGCGATGATGAGCCACATAACAAGGCAAAATGTCTGTCTGACCACTACAATAGGGACATAGCAACAACATTTCCTGCAGAACTCCTGTCTTTCAGGCCTGTTTTAGAGCCGAGATTGCTCAGCAGTCCTCCGTCATTCAACTTTCCAAGATGCTTACTGTGGATCATCACTATGTAACACCCACTTTCAGGGAAGTGTGCACTGCCCTGCTGTTGTTTCTGACATTACTTGTGACAGTGGCAACAGCTGAGAGATCCTTTTCCAAATTGAAATTCATTAAGACTTACCTGAGGAGCAGCATGGCACAGGAGAGGCTGAATGGGCTTGCCATCCTGTCCATTGAGACCACTAAAGCCCGGGAGTTGAATATTAAGGACATTGTCGAGGATATTGCTCAACGCAAAGCCCGTCGAACGCCGTTCAAATGTTTGAGTGGGCCTACAAGTGACTTTTCTTTTAGTGCAGAGTCAATTTTTATATATAGGATATTTGGCAGAAATAAGGCTGTTTTTGTGCAGTAAATGGATCATTTAATGGGGTTTATGCAGACGGTGTTTAGCTTGGCAATTTAGGGGACACAGTGGCATTGTTCTAAATATATTTAAATATTTAAATATGGTTAATTATTGCAGCTTTCGTCGGTCTCGTGCTTTTCCAAGTTACTTTCATGTCCTGCCTTCATGTCAAATAAGAATGCACTAGGAAGGTAATTACACAAAATGCCGTTTGTGAAATTCAGTCGTCATTTCAGCGCTACAGTGAAATAGGCAGCCCCCCCCCAGGGCCTGTCATAATCGCTTTCACTGGGGTCCATCATGACGAACTTATGCCACTGATTTATACTATAAAATTTTCTTCCTCCTTCAAAAATGTTGCTGCAGTGTGGGATACGCTTTGCAATGAATAAAGCGGTATTAGGATAAGGGCTCTTAAAGTGTGGATGTAGTGCGCCTGAGCTTGGCCATTTTCAGAAATGGGACCTTCCTCCACACTTACACACTCGCACGTGGACGCACACTCAAGACTGCAAGTGAGGGTATTGACAAGAAGCTGTGAAAATTAGAGTTTGTAATATGTTTACGTGTCATATGTACTTATTGATTTTAATGACAATGAAAACTAATTCAACAAAGTGTCTAGTTAGCTTCCTTATTAGGCATATGGTAACTTTGGGAAAACCAGGTAAGAGCTGATAGGTTTACTTTAGGCCTAATTGCGTGATGATTTTACAAAAGTAGTTGCAATGTGAAAGTCGCTTGTTAACTGACATGGTTGCAGGCTTGGAGCAAAGGATGTTTGAGGGCGACCACACTGGGAAATCCCTCAAATATTCTTTGCTTGATCTCGACCAGGGGAACTTCAGGTATGCTGTGTTTACATGCATGTCCTTAAGTCTATCCTCAAATTTGATAACCCGAACAGTGGATACCCCTCTCTAAAATGATTTGTTACTTGGGAGCTATGTTTATTCTCTCTCTCAGGAGTGCGGGGGAAATTTGGGCTGCCAGTCTGGCCCAAGGTGGGCCACCACCTTGCTGCCTCAAAGGTTGGTGCTTCAAGTACTTGTGCTGTGGAGAACTGCAGATTGAGAACATTGTGAAAGAGGATGTCTGTGATGCTCGTTACTCTTCTACGACCTCTCAGGTAAGACGTTGATGTTTTACTTATGTAGTGTTTTGAGTTATGAATTCTTACTGTTACACTGGTGCCGTGACCCGGATTGGGAGTGAGGTTTAGGGGGGTGAGGGTAATGGAGGCAGTGTGGCCGCCAGAAGAACGTTGGGTAAATCTCACTCCCCGATGCCTCATAGGACGCGATGGCTGCTTGACCATTGGTCGGCCTCTGATCAAGTGGTTAGCGCGTCCGCCTCCCATGCTGGAGCTTGTGGGTATTCTTACTGTTACAGTACCTCTTTCTAGTTCCGGAATGGTCTGGAGTGAAATTGGTGTGTGTCTTTCAAAGATCGAGGCAGCCAATGAAGAAGAAATGACAGAACTCACAGAAGAGATATTGAGCTGTGGCTACCATGGTCCTGTTTGTGTGGGGAAGAAGGACGAAATTATTCGGTAGCATTTTTTTACTGTACAGTGTCCTGATTTCATTTCAAGTTAATTTTTCAAGCTATCAAACTTTATATGGATTTTTTCACTGCATTTTAGGGCAGTTGTACTTCATGCTATACTGCGGCTGGTGCCGCTGTTGTCTCAGCTACGAGATGGACTACAACTTTATGGTCTTGTTGAGCTGATGTGCCAATACCCAGACATCTGCCAACCGCTTTTTGTTCCCGGCATAGAAGTAAAGGTGAGGGAATGTCATTTTAATAATAACGTTAAACCTGTAAGAAAAAGAGCAGGGGAAAAATGCGACTAGTTTCTTTCCAATATCGTCTTTATTCCATGAAAAGCAGGGTGTCAAAATGTTGCTTTAATTCCAGTAGCTTACAGTTAACGGAGCACAGCCTGGCTTGCTGTGCTACGGATCCAGGATAGTGTCTCCTTCACGACCAAACCAAACTGAATAACTAGCTTTGTCAGTCAACACAATTTATACAATTAAACAAAGGCATTTCTTCCCCTAGCCTGACCAATGAATGGTTCCTAGGTGTCGCCAGGACTTAGCAGGGTTCCACCAAATGGCTGATAGCTAAACACACTCTGTTGTTTTATTTTGCTTACCAGGCTGATGCTGACTTTGTTTTTACAAAGTGCCATCCAGAGTTTAGCGAGAAGGGCTCCACCAAACACCAGGTGGAAATGAACATGATGAACCACTTACAGGACTTCCTGCAAGAACTGGAATCATGTAATTTAAAACAAATTCTGCTGATCTGTTTTGCACGTCTAAGATTACTTGTTAATAACCCCATCTATATTTGAACATATCTGTCGAATATACAGTGCACAGCATAAATGAGTGCACCCAAAAATTTTTTCAGAAAACCTTGTTACATTTCAGAATCAACATTTTCTGTGGAACATTATACTACAAAATACTCACGCAAATGTGGGCCATTGATTTCAAACAAGATCTGTTAGTTTGCACACACAAAAAGTCATTTTCCTGACAAATTCATTCAAGATAATGATGCAAAAATGAGTACTCCCCACTAGGAAAACTGTTAAAACTTTTATTTTATGTGACCTCCATGATTTTCAAGGACTTATAAGCATGGAATGGACAAGTTGGTGACATGTTGCAACATCTATCTTTTTGAATTCTTAAAGAATAACCTCTTATAGGGCCTGGATGCTGGATGAAGAGTGTTACTCAACTTGTCTCCTCAGATTCCCCAATAGGTGTTTGATTGGGTTCAGATCAGCAGACATATTTGCCCACTGAATCACTTTTACCCTGTTGTTCATCAGAAATGCAATAGTGGCTTTAGATGTGTGTTTGGGATCTTTGTCATGCTGCATAAGTGCATGTCGACCAGGAGCACAGAGTGATGGTAGCATCTTTTCTTTCAATATAGAGCATTACATCTGCGAATTCATGATACCAATCAGTGAAATCCAGCTCCCCGACACCAGCAGCACTCATGCAGCCCCACATAAGGACACTGCCACCACCATGTTTTACTTTAGGCACCGTGCATTTTTCTTTGTGCTCTTCACCTTTGTGACGTCATACAGTTTTGAAGCCATCAGCTCCAAAAACATTTATCTTGGTCTTATTGCTCCAGAGTATAGACTTCCAGTGGTCTTCATCTTTTTCAGAATGGGCCATGGCAAATTCTAGGCGAGCTTGTAGTCCACGGGTTCAGGGAAGGCTTCCTTCATGGATGACACCCATGCATGTCATTCCTCTGCGGTGTAAGCCATTTAGTGTCATGGGAGACAGTCACCCCAGTTTGGCTTTCTACCTCTTCAGCTAACTGTGAAGAACTTGTATGGCGATTTTCTTCAACCCTTCTCATCAGTAGACACTCATGTCGAGGTGTTAACGTGTGTGGACAACCTGGACGTGTCAGTGAGACAATGGCAGTTTCATCTTTTTTAAATTTTTGGATCACATTTGCAACAGTAATCTGACTGATAAGTAAAGCTTTGCTGATCTTCTTGTAGCCTTCGCCTTTTTTGCATAACGAAATTACTTTCATTCTCTGGTTTTGTGGCATTTCTCTTCCATGTAGTGCCATTGCTGACAGCATGAAATGGGAAGGGGTTTTATTTCTTAAGTAATGCCCTTTTATAGTCAACTGACTGCTGGACACATGTTAAATAAACAATTAGACTTGCCTGTTGTTGCTTTTTTTTCCCTTTTTTTTTTAAATGGAATCTAAAATTCATCTTTTCTCCAAAGACTTTCATTGGGGTGTACTCATTTTTGCATCATGGTCTTGAATGAATTTGTCAGGAGAAAGACTTTTTTGTTTGTGCAAACTAACCAATCATGTTTGGAATCAATGGCCCACATTTCTGGGAGTATTTTGCAGTACAATGTTCCATAGAAAATGTTGATTCTGAAAGGTAACCGAAGGTTTTCTGAAAAATCTGTTGGGGTGTACTCATTTATGCTGTGCACTGTAAGTTCAGTGTTATAAACCTTCATTAATATTACTGTTTTATTGTATTTGAAAAGGTGATGAGCCAGAGTTTGGTGACAGCCCAAACCGAGCACTTTCTTACAGTGGCTCACGGGGCAGGGGCACATGCCAATCCTGCCAGAAGACAAGAAAAACTTCAGGGTCATTGTAGAGTTCATCCACTCTTGTCAAACTGACTGGGGTGAACATACAGTGTGCTACCCGACAGTTTCGGCATGTAGCAACACCATTCGTCTACCTGTCCAGCACATGCAGACCTACGCCAACTTTAAAGAAGTCCTAACAGAGGCTTTCCTACTTGGGCAAGCTTTTAATCAGGTTTAAGATCGCTTTAACTACCCCATACTATTCCAAACAAGTTTGAGTTATTTACTTTTTTTGAAAATCTTTTAAGCATTCATACACCGCACTGTATGACCTTTTACGTTTACATTTTTTTACTTTTACAAGTTTAAACAAGTGGTAAAGAAGGCTTTCCAACTTGGGCAGGCTTGATCAGGTTTAGGATCGATTTTTGATCACTTACTCTACGTGTAAGTCTTGTATGGAGTAGACTTTATAACTTTCTTGAATCAATTATACAGCAGTGTATCACCTTTTACAGTTTTAAGAGGTTTGAAGATGTTTTAACTGTCTCTAAAAAAATAAAATAACTTTGTGATTGTTCCAAACAGCAGTCCCTTTCTCCATGTGTCTTCAGTTAATATTGGGGGTGGGGGGTGGAGGGACGACTGTCCCTTGAGTTTTTAAATTGTATTTTACTTCTAAATAGGTAATGCAACCCCTGAACTCCCCTCTATTCGTGGGTAAAGTAACACCTTCGCAAAATACAACATTACATATAACACTACAGCACGGTGTGGTTTACCAGCCACCTATGCAACCATTTTTGGTGTAAACATGTGTAATGATTATTTGTAAAATGTTCCTGTGTGTCTACATTACTTTAGTTTTGGGATGTAGTTATATAAATTGGAGGTGATCTGGTCATGGCCAATCTATTCCACCCACACTCTATAGAACAACATTTCTATCCATTTTCTGATAGGGACAACAATTGTTCACCGATGCAATGGCATCTCTTTACTTGTTGCTCCTCTCTACAACAACCTGCATACTTACACACACCTACCCATCCAAACTTCCTAGCTGCTCAGTAAATGACGGCTGCCAAATCACAAGTAAAGAACAGATAACCTAACTGCATTGTGTGGAGTGTTCTTGCCAACACATCAAGGCATGAGGTAAAGCAGGGGACGGCAAGTTCAAATGCTATGGTGGTGGTGTCATCATAAGGGATGACAATGTGCTACTTATGGTGAAATTTGATCCATCCAACATTTCAACAGGTTGAGTTTTATGACAGTTATATGAAGGCTTGAATATAGCCATTATGATTTCATTTTCACTACCAAAATCCATTAAAATAGAAAAATGTTGGTTCTTGTGTTAAATTCACCTTGAAAATGTGGTTGAGATTAATCACAGAGAGCTCTAACCAATTAGATCAATGTTTCAATTGAGTACAGCCCAACAAAAAAAAGTATGACTGATATATAGGATGAGAAAGCATGATTCAATGTACTGCCACAAATTGCTGACAAAACTGTACAGCAGCAATGTAAATGTCACTGCCAAATGATCTGGATTCTGCTCTTGGATCGATTGCCCCTCTCAAAGCCATCAACTGCTGTTCAGACAATGGGCAAATGTTGTTTGGGACAGTGATGCCAAAATGGTCGTCTACTCGGAGTCCACTATCTTCCCAGTCAATGTTTGGAAACACCATTTCCTGCAAAAAGTAAGTAGCCTACTGTTAGTGGTGCACCAAAATAAGTGAAACAGGACTAGAGTGGACAATGAATACAGCATAGAAAAACGGTTAAACATTGTGGGCAATGTATGTAGTATGTAAAATAGACTATACACCTGTTATCAAAAGGTTTTGAGAATGGTAAATGTGAAGGGTCCTGAGAAACTCAATTTGCTCATAATTGAACTTTTAGTATGTTTAGGGTAACTGTATTCCACATTATCATTAACTGTAGTCTGACTGGTTTGATTTGATTGGGGGGGTAATAGCATCTCATTTTCGTTAGGTCCACAATTAAAAGTCCCCCTTTTCCATTAATATGAACAATTTCCAAACGTATTGCCAGAAGACTCAACAGTGAACAAACTTTGGAGGGCACCAGAAACAAATGTATTCAGCTGCAATGAGGGTATTGCCAAGGAGCCCTAAACATCACCAACACTTAAATGGAGACGATACATCGGCACAAACCTCTGTGTCCTCTGGTTCAGGGACTGGGTTATGCATATGGCCAAGTTCCCACAACTGATTCGGAGTCATCTGACCTTCTGTCCGGATTGGATGGTTGTCTCAACCACTGCGGAATACATCTAGATCATCCTGCAGGCATGCCAAGAACACACAATGGCAACAGAAAAGATGTGTGGCATCATCAGTGCAGAGGCAACCCTCTTCCTCAAGATGGTGGAGAACATCATGGTAGATGTTTGTCACTGCAATCCACAAGTCCCGCCAGAGCCGCTCAATCCTGTAAAAATGCCCATGCATCATTGAGGCTTATTGAAAAAGCAACCAACAAGGCAAACAATGCATGTTGAAGAAATGCAGCTGTAATGCATTGAGTAAGGTAGGTAATTCTTAATTAGTAATACTGTATCTTCTCAGTGCCAGCAGAACGCATGCAGCCCCACACCATGACACTTCCACCACCGTGCTCGACTGTAAGTAAGACACTTGTCTTTACACTCTTCCCCTGGTTGCCACCAAACGCATTTTACCCCATCTGACCCAAATAATTTTATCTCAGTCTCATCACACCACAGAACACGGTCTCAAAAATCCATGTCCTTAGTCTGCCTGTCTTTAGCAAACTGTCTGTGGGCTTTCTTGTGCATCACCTTTAGAAGAGGGTTCCTTCTGGGATGACAGCCATGCAGACCAATTTGATAGTGTGCAACGGATGGTCTGAACACTGATGGGCTGACCCTGATCCCTTCAACCTCTGCAGCAATGCTGGCAGCACTCATATGTCTATTTACCAAACACAACATCTGGATATGATGAGCGCATGCACTTAATTCCTTTCGTCGACCACGGCGAGGCCTGTTCTGAGTGGTACCTATCCTGTTACACCGCTATATGGTCTTGACCACCATGCTGCATCTCAGTTTTAGTGTATTGACAATATTCTTATAGCCCAGCCCATCTTTTTGTTGAGCAACAATGCTGTTTTCAGATCTTCAGAGAGTTTCTTGCCATGAGGTGCCATGTTGAACTCAGTGACTACTATGAGAGAGTGTGAAAGTGATAACACTAAATGTAACACACCTGCTCCTTAGTCACACCTTAGAACTTGTTACAGCAACAAGTCACATGACCCCAGGGATGAAAAATGGCTAATTTAGTCCAATTTTGACATTTTTACTTATGGGTGTATTGACTTTTGTTGCCAGCGGTTTAGACATTAATGGCTGTGTATTGAGTCACTTTGAGGGGAGATCAGTAAATTTACACTGTTATACAAGCTGTACACGGACTACTTTATATTGTATCAAAGTGTCATTGCCTCAATGTGGTCCCATGACAAGATAGAATGAAATATCTGCAGGATTGTGAGGGGTGTACTCACTTTTGTGAGATACTGTATAGACAATTTACAGCGAAATATAACAAAGAGGAAGAGTATCTTCATGTACAGCTCACACATTTGTATTTCCTATTGGACCAACCGTTGGTTATGAACACTCTTGCCAGAGATAAAGCTACTCCTTCCGGTGCCACGCACTGTGAACATCAAACGTGCAACATCAACGTTCACCACCCCATGATCGCCGCGTACCCTGAAAAAAACGCACAGAACTTCAGTATTTTTTGTCTTAGCTTTGAGGTTTCAAAACATGCGTCTATTTGCAAGAACAGTGAAATGGACTTCTCAGTAGCAAACTGTGAAATGTTTTCAAAAGATTGTTTGCATGTGTTATGGACATTTTGTGAACTCACAGGTCAGCTAGGCCTCATACGGGCCACAATAATGTAAGGAAGATGTGGCTGGATGGTTTTTGATAAAGACGGTTAAAAACAAACACAAATGCACACTTGATGTTGACTAAATTGTTTTTAAACAAGGTCTTTTTATTGGATTGAAATTGTTTGCAAAACATGAAAAATACAGATACAAACAACAATTTTTCCTGGAACCCACCCATCCCACCCAACCCACAGACCTTTACTTTTTATAGAATGTAGCGCACAATGGGGAAAACAAATTGTAAATAAAAACATAGCAAGAAATCCTTGGGGGGGATAGATATGCTATAGGGTAAAGCTTTTGGCCTCCATGTTTTCCACAAATGTCAGGAAGGGTTGCCAAGTTGCAGAGAATCGCTCTACAGACCCCTGGAGGAAATATCTAATTCTCTCTAGCTTGAGATATTGCATTAACTCTCTAATCCATTGAGAGTAGATAGGAGGGGAGGGGTCTTTCCATCTGAGCAATATTAGTCGCCTGGCCAATAGTGTACAAAAAGCCAAAACGTTGGACTTGTGATTGTTTAGCTGGTGCGTCAGAGGTGTAACACCAAATAAGGCAACAAAGGGAGAGTATTCCAGTGTTATCCCCAAAACCTTGGAGAGAGTGCTAAAAATGGATTGCCAAAAATTATGTAAACCAGGGCACGTCCAAAACATATGTAATAGACTTGCTGGAGCCAGTCGACACCTATCACAAGTAGGGTCTAGATTTGGCCTAATTTTTGACAGCTTAACTTTACACCAGTAAAGTCGATGCACAACCTTAAATTGTGTAACAGCATGTCGTTTACAGATGGATGATGAGTGAATTCTTTGAATAATTTTCTGCCATATTTCTTCCGAAATTTGTTCATTTAAATCTTCTTCCCACCGTTGCTTAAGATCATCTAAAGTTGTCAAATTATGTAAACAGAGAAGTTGATATATTTTACCCGTAGCCTGCTGTTGACTAAATTGTTTGACATCATCTCCATCAATCTTCTTAGCTAAGCACCATGGAATATCAGAAAATATTCAAACCAAACCACTGGTGACACGTCCACATACCATATGCCAATAAAAGACCTAACTCCTAACATGGTAGGTCAGCAATCATTGCTGCTTAGTTTGCACAGCATCAAACCGGCTGCCATTTTTGTAAAGGGGGAAATTCATGAAGGATGCTGAATCAGGCATCTACACATGTAAAACTCAAAAAGGAAGAATATAAATAATGTATAAATTATCATGTCAAAATGTGATCACCTTTCAAGGCTGTCACATACCACGTCAAGTCAAGTCAACTTTATTTATGAGGCACTGTAGGGGCCAACCATGGCTGGACAAAGTGCCGTACAGACACGGCAGGTTTACCACTAAGATAAAATATGAGCAGCATAGTATGAAGCCGTATAAAACCATAAATAGATAAATAAATAAAAACATAAAAAGTATGAAGCTGGCAACAAGGTAAAAACATAAATAGATAAATAATGTAAAACCCGAGCAATGAGAATAAAATGACGGGCATATGAATTAACATAAGAACAGGGGGCATCCATTAAAATTAAGGTCTCAAAACTGGATCGAATGCCAAAGAATAAAAGTGGGTCTTAAGCTCAGTTTTGAAAAGGGACAATGAAGGGGCCAATCTAACATGCAGTGGTAAGGCATTCCACAGCTTGGGTCCCACTGTAGAGAAGGCCCTCTCCCCCCGGAGCTTTCACCCACACCTCGGTACCTCCAGCAGGAGCTGGCCAGCTGACCTGAGGGAGCGGGTCGGGGTGTGGTGGTGCAACAGCTCTGAGAGATAGGGTGTGGCAAGACCATGCAGGGATTTAAGAACAAAAGAATCTTAAAATGAACTCTAAAGTGGACAGGCACCCAGTGAAGAGACGCTAAAACCGGTGTAATGTGTTCTCTCTTTTTAGTTCTGGTTAAAAGACGTGCAGCAGCATTTTGGATGAGCTGCAGGCACCGAAGGGAGGACTGGTTGGCCCCAACATAAAGTGCATAAAACATAACTTCATAAAACATTGGTTGCAAGCGGAAACATTAGCAGGCCTATACAGCTGTTTACATTTACAATAAGTAGGCCTACACGACATTAATGCAGTAAAGCCTTTAATTATGTCGGGCAATACAAGGGCTACATTGACAAGCCACCAGGCAAGCCAATGTAGTGAAATAAGCAGAAATGTCTCAGATTGTTTTTACGATCACCCCAGGAGGGTGACTCAAGATTCAGTTGAGTATCCTAAGTCTTTGCATTTGTGTGCTTGCGTGTATAGGGTGGGGTTGGGGATGTGGCTGATGCAGCCCTGGAGAACAGTTCGCTGAGTGTGGGGATGGGGGGGCACAAGGGACAAAGTAGTCTAGGTCCTTTTAAGGTTAGGCTAATGCTTCTGCTGAAATCAATTCAGTGTCTAAATAATTTGTGCACCATTTAAAGGGCCATATAGTTAATACTGGCTGGGGTAATTATTTTCTAGGAAACATAAATGAAAGGCACCGACTACAACTATTTCTACCAAGAAAGTGAAATACAGCAATTAAGTGGAGGAAATTAAGGTGAAAAAAATGAAGATTTCTGTTTAAGACACATTTACCTAAGAGGAAACCCAAATCTTTCAACAGACTCCTGGAAGAAACCCAAAGTTGTTGAAGCCAGGTTATTTGAGGCTGCCCCAAGGTACATGATCTGCAACAAAAAATGAAATCACACCATTTTGAGACCATCAAACATTAGATGTTGATGTACAAAGGCTTACAACAATGGCTGACATCTGCTTACTTTGCGGGAAAACCCATCGATTCCCCCAAAGATGACTATGTTGTATCTGGGGAGAAGAGGGGATGGGGGGTGGTGGTAAAATATAGTATAGCATTAAAATAATAAGGGGTGTAATTGCTTTAAATCAGTCTTTATGATATCAAACTAGAAAAAATGGTATATAAAACATCTTAGAGCATAATGTTTACCATGACATGTAGTCATGCTCAGAATAACAGTGTCATGGAAATTTGAGAATAAAAATTGGTCCCATTGAATACAGTTTTTACACAGCACAGTAGCATACAAACACCATGATATGGGTGTCTCAGAACATAGTGTCTGGTATAATTGTAGCCAGGATCATGGATCTATTGCTGTGCTTTGAAGGGAGTAGCATGTATGGATAGGAAAGCATGTTGAGCACAACTGCACTGTCCAACTTACATTCTGTAAAATTGAGTTGTTTGTTTAATTACAATTACCTGATCAACTTGTGGTTGGTATCGATATGAACCAAATACCTGGGACCTGGAACTGTGTATGACCTTCTCGCAATACATCCTAAACTGATCATTCAAGAGATGACACCAGCGGTGTCAACACGGTGCATTGAAGCCCTCACACGACTGAACTGCAGCCTTTGTCCTCTGGCTTGCAGCTGTGACTTGACCATGCGATAACCAGAGTTGGGCTGCCTTGAGATAATATCTCTCACACTTTGGTCTAGCTCCTCATCTGTCAGGCTGCTGTACAGCCCCTTTATTGACAGATTCCATTCTGCCATTCGTCGGAAAATAGTATTCCTCGACACTCCCAAGAGTTGAGCTATGTATGGCACAGACAAATTAAGCTCCAGCAGGTTCCTAGGATTGCCTTGGGATATGGCTATACGCTGTCTTCCTGATGGTCCTTCCTCAAACTGTAAAAATGGCATGTTTTGCTGGTTTCCATCTTTGTCTCGGGTTATTAGATTCTATAGTTGTCTCAGGGCATTTAACAGCTCAGGGTTCACAGGTGTCTGATCAGCTGGAGCGCTCAACAAAACAAGCTCTTGAGTGACGGTAAATTCTAAAAAATCCAAATCTAAAGGCATTCGCTCAACAGTGAGCTGCAACCGGGATTGAAGTCGATGGAGCAGATGATTAAGCAGTTGTGCCTAAAAGAGAGAAGAGAGATCATTAAACTGTTGTCCGGGCAGGGGCGCCGGAAGCGCCGGTGCAGGTGGTGCAACCACACCAGCACTTTTTAAAAGAGAAAAATGTATATATATATATATATATATATATATATATTTATATATATATTTGACCATGACACGGCGTCGCAGTGGTGAATGCAGCATGAACTAGACCTATTTAAAGCGCTGTAGCTTTAAATTACGTCTGCTCTGGCCTCTTGTTTTGGAGAGTGGGTGCGCACATCCAAAAAAGGTAATCCTCAGGTGCCAGACAAACGAGCCAAATGTGGAAAAAAGAGTGGACTGCAAACTGCTTTATGCTCCAAAAATATAAACTTTATTAATTTAAAAGCAATGTTTCGATCACCCTGGATTTTCGTCAGGCAAATGCGCGGGTGCGTCTTGGCACTGCGTTGAGAATGGGTATGACCTTATTGGCTGCGCAGGACAGAAAACGGAGATTATCATTATCATTATTATTGTATAGACTACCACGTCCTTGAAAGGAAATTCAGGTCATGATGGCGTGTCTTTGTCAGGCGCAGTTTATTTTGCCAGGCTATTAATTCAGAACTTGTACACTTTTGTAGACTAAATCAGTCTGGGCGTAAAAAGACACTACATGCAGTCCAATCAGAAGCTTGAATGAAACAACCCGAAATCACAAGCACATAACAACAAACGCTCACATAAAATAATGACAGTTTTTTTAGACTTTTTTAATTATCTTATATCATAATATCGCATATGAAAATGTGCGTGAATGCTAATTGGCCACTGGAATTTTCAAGATTATCTCGGGGGAACCCAGCCCGAAACCATGCTTTTTTCCTTTTTTTTGCACCCCCACTTTCAAACTCGTTCGGCGCTGCTGTGTCGGGTTAAAATAGTGTGACATGCACATGGCGCGTCTAAAAATAAACCCAGAACCAATTAGTGCAAAGTTTCAATTAATCCACTGCCATAACAGATGATGCTGGTTCCCGAACACAGCGATTATTAGCCTAGAAGTGTGGGCCGTGTACCCGATGGGAACACGCTGCCAAAGAAGGTATGCCAACTCAACGACACATGCACACAGGACCATAGAGAAATGAAACCGGTATAGCCCAAATTATTTAACGTTATCCATGCAACAGAGAATAAATACAGTTAGTAGGTGGATATTGAGATGACAAACAGACTTTTCCAGATGCATTCTTACAATCGCAGGCTCATTTATGGCCATGGGGGCTGCAGATACTTCGCAATCCTAGCAATCACACGGCTGGGCTGTGCAAACACTTTCGGTAATATCTCTTCGTATGAGAGATTTTAAAAAAATGCACATCAAACACAAACCCCACAAACAAGTGAAATGAAGCTATGAGACTCACCGATGTGTTGCGAGCATCGCCCAAACTCATATCTCCAGTAGCTGATGTGTTGCGAGCATCCCCAACTTCCATACTTCCAACTTCCATAGTATCTTCCATAGTAACTCATACCTCCAGTAGCTGATACAGGTCAATTTAGCCATATCCTTCGGTTTTGGCGCCGCTAGTAGGTGCTCATCTGATTGGTTAGAATTTTTTCGATTAGCTGGGGAGGCGATTGCTTTTCCCTGGCGGATCAGCTGATTTTCTGACAGCGAATTTTGACTTTGAATATCAGACAGTGAATATTGACTTTGAATTTTCCGACACCAATTTATAAGCACCGAATTTTGACACCGAATGAATTTTTAACAGTTGAATTTTCGTATCAAATGAAATGACAGACGTTGAAAAAAAATCGAGGCATGCATTTCTGAGGCAAAAAATTTGATATCTTTATATTTCGATGCATTCATACTACGTTTCAAATTCAACGTCTGTATTTCCTTCCCGATCTAGTGGGTCTAAAAAACTTCCGTAGCCAGGGGTCTGAAATGGTGACGGAATGGTCGCCAAGGGATTAATTTTTACAGGGAGGAATTGTTTCGATGGTTTCTGACAGGGGGGGGGATTTTGTCACTGAAGCAAAGGAGTTTTGTTAGCCACTTTATTACGAATATACAGGATGTTTCAAAAAGATGGATACGATTTGAAATCGCTATATCTCTGCAACCACAAACCGCCCGTGAATGAAACGCTGACCAAATGAAAGGGTGGGGCATAGAGTTTTAAAAGACCACCACTAGATGCCGCTCCCAGTGCTCCAACCGCCTCCTACCTGTAATTTGCAAAATGACGTCCCCGCAGCACAAGGTGTTTTGCATGCTGCAGTTCAGCAAGACTGAATCTGTAATTGCGGTGCAGCGTGCGTTTCAACAGCGTTATGGCATTGCTGCAGCATTCGTCATTGGTACTGACAATTTGAGGAAACAGGCTGCTTATGTAAGGGAAAGAGTCCAAGGAGACCACAAACTGCAGAGGAAAACGTGAGGAAAATTCAAGAGAGCTCTCTGCGTAGCCCATGCAAGTCCACTCGTCGTGCCAGCTGAGAACTTGCTATCCCTTATGTGACTGTCTGGCTTGTGTTAAGGCGACGTTTAATCACGAGGCCATACAAGTTGTAACTGGTGCAAGCTCTTCGTGCAGGTTACAAAGAAAAGCGTGTAGAATTTAGTGATGCGATGTTAGAGAACATGGAAGACGAGAGCTTCTTACCGCGTTTGATTTTCACTGATGAAGCAACGTTTCGTCTAAGCGGTAAAGTTAACCGTCACAATGTGCGCATATGGGGACTAGAGAATCCACACGAAACTTTACAGCATGAGCGTGACTCCCCAAAAGTGAACGTGTTCTGTGGCGTTTCTCAGAGAAAGGTTTATGGCCCTTTCTTTTTCGAGGGAAACAGTAACAGGGCAAACCCAGAGCGGTAGATAACTCAGAATGGCGCCACTCATTGACTTCATTGCTAGAGTGGTCACGTGGTTGGTGGGGAAGCGCTATAGTTCCAAACAAACGCCGCCCTGTCATGATCTCCTATGGGACAGACAGCAGCGATTGCGTTACTGAACGGTAAATATTAAACTGCACACGTATTTCTCTTAAAGGAGACACATTATGCTAATCCATGCTTTTTGACATTCTGACAATGCTATAAGCTTCCACCTCCATGCCGAGCGTCAAAAAAGTTGTCAAAAATGACACATAGGGGTTCTGCCGTAATTCTCAAACGGGAATTCACGTGATTTCCTGCTCTTGGAACGCCTCGTAACGAGAACTTCCCGAGATCTGTCAAAATTCTTTCGTCACAATTTCAAGCCAATCAGGAGGAATGTATAAAACCTGTGATGAATCAGGAAGAATCCACTCTAAACACACCCACGACGCCCGCTCCCAAACCGCCAAGCGGTACAGAATCTCTGCTCACCTGGGAAGAATGTCTCGTCATTGTTATTTTGGATGTACTGAGAAAACTGAGCTGTATTCGTTCCCGAAGGACGAGCATACCCGCAAACAGTGAGAAGCTTTTGTTTTTTCTGGAAAACAACCACAGCCAAAAGTGTTTGCTCTCTACATTTTACAGACGACTGCTTCACAAACAAGGGCCAATATGACTCTGAATTTTCTCATCGACTTCTTCTGAAACAAGGGTTGGTTCCGTCGATTAGGAGAGAAGCCTCGGAGCCTCAAGCAGTAAGTAACAGTATACTGAAATTGTAACGTTATGCAATGTAGTCACGCTAAGCTGTATTTCCATACTCTGTGGCAAGATAGAATCTAGAACCATGTTAGCAACATACCGTTAGCACTAACAAGTGGTCACAAAACGTTATCTGTGAGTGCATAATTTTTTCCTGTTTCATAACGATAAAGTTTTTATAAATCGTTGTTGGCGACTACACACGATATAGCAGGGCTCTCAAGTTTTGAACGCAGGCTAGAGTGAGATTTTCTTCGGGGGGGGGCATGATACTCCCGTTTTCCACCGTGGATTAATGAATAATGCAGCTTTCAGAAAGCTGTTGTAGCAGGATCGCGTAAATAATTCCAGGATAACTGTGTTTTTTTTTTCATTGGTTGTTGCCCTAAATCTTACCCAGATACGATAGTGCTATTATTTGATTGGCTATTGTGTAGCCCCTTTCTTTTTTTTTGATTGGCTGGCAGGTGGCAAGCTGCCGCCGAGAGCTTCAGAGGAGACGTGTTTGATTCCTGCCGGTTTTCACAGTTATTGCGGTGCTGCCACGCATATAGGCCTACTGTTGGAAATTGTTTTCCTTTTTATCTTTTTTTTTGCGTGCGAGTCAGTGTGAGTGAGGGCGAGCAGAGCCCAATTTTCGGTCGCAACTTGGTCGTGAGACCGGTGTTAACATGATGTAAGCGAACTGGTAAACAAGAGCACGTGGAGCCGGGTGGGGGTGGGCCTTGGAAACCTAGGTCTGCCCCTTCTGCCTCTGGTTCCACCCCTGGAAGGCTCCGCTAAACCGACCAATTATGGGAGAGGGTAGTCAAAAACCGACCGTTTTCAAGAAGTGGCTGCAAGGCTGTTAAAATGGGTATTTTTCTGGGTGCAGCTCCGAGAAAGGTAGCAGGGGCGTAGCCACATGAGGGCCAATGTGGGCAAGTGCCACTATGATTGACAGCTGGCCCACCCTATCAGAAGTGTCCGGCATTAACTTGAAATTCAAGGAACGAAAAAGCCCATGATAATGTCATATAAAATTGTGTGAAATCAATTTTTTGTTTCAATAAAGTATCATGTTAGAAATATTTACAGAAATGCTGTTTTTGATCATTTTTAATATTCTGCGCCAAATTCTGATTGGGTAAAGCGCAGCTTGCGTCAACATCCGTTAGCTGTGTCTGTCAACAATTGCTGGAAGCTGAATGAATGCTAGTATAGCTGTTAGCTGCGAGCGCTATTAAGCTGGTTGGCTACAAAAATATGTCAAAACAAATATCGTTGACATCATTTTTTAAGAAGCCAAGACTAGATCATAATTTTACTACTAGTATGAATAATTTTACCACTAGTATGGAAAGGAATCAGATCAATGCCGACATTAACGATGATGACTCGTCGTCGCCTTCAACATCATCCTCCACAACCACCTCCAGTCCTCCTCGTCGTTCAGCTCTCTTTCCCGACTCTTCTGCCCGTCAGTCCAGGTGTCTGCCTGCCAACCTGTGTACCGAGTCCAGTCCTTGCCCTAGCTCTTCAGCTCTCTCTCAGTCAGACCCAGCATCGTCCAGCAGTCCGCTAGACCTGTCTGCCCTTCAGGAACTGTCTACTCAGCCCCTCCTAAAAGAGTTCCCCCGCGTGGAAATCAAAAGACAACTCAGATCGTTCTCTGCGAAGTGGTTCAAGGAGTACAGTTTTTTGGAGTACAGTATTTCCAGAGGTGCCATTTACTGCAAGGTCTGTCGTCTGTCGATGCAGGATTGTGGATTAGTAAATGGGTATAGAGACTGGAAACACATTCGTCAGGCTTATGAAAGGCACCTCACTTATAAGTATCACCAGATCGCTGAGGAGAAGTTCCATGGCTTTCGCGTTAGTCAGGATTCTGGGAGTGTGGTTAGCCTATTGAATCGAGATACAGAAACATGGGTTTGCAGGAATAGAGAACATCTCAAGGTGGTGCTTGATGTTGTGTCGCTATGTGCCAAGCAGAACATACCCCTCCGTGGTCACAGAGAGGCCGAGGAAGCCCTAAACAGCGGCAATTTCATTGAATTGTTTGAGTTTGCTGCTAAATTTGACCCGCAAATCTAGCTCCGATTAAATGAAATGCCAAAAAATGCAACAATGACGAGCCCAGACACCCAAAAGGACTTCCTGGAGGCTGCCGCAGCTCTGCTGTTGCGTAAAATAAAAAGTGAGCTAAATGAAAACAATGAAACATACTATTCGTTGATCGCAGATGAATATACAGACCAGGCAAAACGTGAGCTTGTCACCGTCTGCATTCGGTATATTCACCGGGGAATAATTCAAGAGCGGGCAGTGGGTTTTGTTGCGACTGAAGACATGAGTGCAGCTGGCATATCTCGCAAAATTCTGGAAGTGATCGAGCCACTGCAGCTCGATCCATCGCTCTGGTTGGGCTTTATTTTTGATGGCGCTGCTGTCATGTCTGGAAACAAGGGGGGCGTGCAGGTCATTTTAAGGGAGACGTTCCCTCACACAATTTACATCCACTGCAGCTCACACCGTCTCAACCTTGTCCTAGCAGCAGTCTCAAAGTCATCGGTGCACGTAACGACTTTCTTTGAAACTCTGAATAATTTACACAACTTTATGACCAGCAGTAACAGGCATGCCAGATTCCTAGAATGCTTCTGGTCAGACAAGAGTTGAGGCACAGTCTCTTGGTCAGCAGATAGAGACGAAGAAGTTCATTTTTCTCCTGGTTACTTTTGCAAAGCTTTTTGAGATTAGTAACTTTGCCACCAAAGGCTTGCAGAGCCCGACATTGTGCATTTTGGAGTACATTGATCTTATTGAGACTGTCAAAGAGACATTTGCTGTGCTTCGAGACCACTCACAGAATGACTTCAGTAAAGCGTTAAGCCTCACTCAGGATCTGATGAAAAAACACGAAATAACGCATTGGGATGTCACCCCTAGCAGAGCGCGACGCTTGCCTGTCAGGGTCAGTGAGTCAGTGGTGCTGTCCACTATGGGGAAGAGGCAGAATATACGAAATGATGATGACCCAAGACACCTCTGGAATGAGATCCTGGACCGACAACTGGCCCAATTGGCCAGTCGATTTCAGGACCAGTATGGAATAATGAAAGCAGCAGCGGCCTGTCTTCCAGCTTCAGGGCCGTTTGAAATGTCCTTGCTCTAGCCACCTTGCCAGCATTATGGAATCAACATTGGGCATGCTGAACTTGCGGTGTTCAACTCAACAGATAAAGAGAAAGGTTGCGTGAGGGAATGAGTTTGCCTCCCTGATAGAGGTGATAGACAGCTGTCCGCCGGACATTTTCCCGGGTGTGAACAAGCTGTTGAGAGTCATGATAACGCTAACAAGAACCTCATGCACAGCAGAGCGCATCTTTTCCACCATGGGGAGAATTCACACCAGCCTGAGATCCTCCATGGGAACTTCTCGTCTTTACCATTTGGCACTTCTTTGTCGCGAGCGAGAATTAATGGAGGGAATTGACCCCGATGAAACGCTAAGGATATACAGTGCCAAGCCTAGACGTTTACACCTTGTGTAGGACAACCTGCAAAAAAGTCCACACTGTTGAAAAATCCTGGCTACGCTACTGAAAGGTGGGAGTTTTTCGAACTGAAAGTCGTGCTAAACTACTCAGTAGGTGTTCAGACACAATGGGAACATTAGTTTAGTGAAAATGGCATAATGTCTCTAATGAATTGCATTATTTGCACACGTTTATAGAGGTCATGCTTTTACAGTGATGTGGTGACAAATAAGTATAACTACTCAGATCATGTCATTGCTTTAGGAGGGAAAGATTCATGTTAGCATCATTGAGCTAGTACTTATACGTACCGTTGATCCCCTATAATTTCTACGTAAATTTAACCCTGTATCTACACTGTCGTGGGGGTGGATAATTTAACATATTTTAGCTTTATTAAGTTACATTATTGGATTACTAGGGTCTGCCTTTATCTTCTGGATTTACCCACAACATACCATGTTAAAGTTCTGCTGACCTGTTTTATCATTCAGTGTCACCTCAGTTCTTCCTTAAAGGTGCCCTGTGTAAGAATTGAAGTCAAAATATCCAAAAAATGAGCTAGACACAGCAAAAGAATGAGAGGAAATAAGGGCAATGATGTCATAAAAAAGATGACAAGGTATGGTGCTGCAGAGATATCAACCTGAATTAGCACGGTAAATCACTAGCTGCGCACCGTCCTGTGTCATAATACCAGTTTCTGCCATGGGTGGCGGTATGCGGGCAACATAACACCCAGCCAAACTGCAGTGCACGAATAAATCGCACGGCTTGAGGGTGTTCTTGAACCTGATGTCAATCGTGTGGAAGGTACATTAGCTAAGAAGCTTGAAATGGCTTCGATGATAATGAACCCTAAATGAACGCAGGAAATGTAACGGAAAACAGTGCATAATGTAATGAAACATGACAGAACTTTTGTTGTGACTAATGATACTTGATTGCTAGAAGAGGTCTAGCTAATGAAGACTGCATATCAGGCAAACTGGTTGCATTCTGTGAAATTAGCATCAGGCGGGCGGCATACGTAATGTTCTAAAATGATCTTTTCCCTAGTTTTACTTGTACACGTGCAGCTAAGATTACTTCATAATTTTGAACTCCGCTATAACTGTTTTGACGATGTACGGTAAAGTGATGGTCAACTCACAGTGGCGATCGACTGGCCAGCTGATTTTGGGATCAGAGACTGGTTATGGTAAAGTCCAGCATTAGATAGATTTATTCACGCAAATGTTGGTTCAGCATTAGCGCTTAACATTAGCTAACGTTACATTGACGCTAGCTTGCTCAACAGCAGCGAATGTTATCTAGCAAATGAATTTATTTCGAATGAACAATGACACGTAATTTGGACATATTACTAGATCGGGTGAAGGGGAGTAGCTTGAAGATGTCATAGTACAGAATCACTTGACATCAACTGACGTTTGTTCATGTGTTTATATCTCAGAGTTTTGGAGTCAGAGCGGCCCTGTTTGGATTGTAGATAGTCAGCTATGGCTCTGGGGTCATTGGGAAGGTGGGGCGGAGCATGGACAGTGGGCTTGATGGGAGGAGGGACTGTGCCGTTTCTCGATTGTTACGCTAGGGTAGACCAACTCACTTTCTGCAGGTATACTGCCCCCATTTTCTTTGGAGTGTGTAGAGCATGAATTTAATTTTTGGCTGCCATTACACAGGGCACCTTTAAAGCAAAGGCGCACCACATGCTCATTTTAGAGCCCTTGATATTCTCAATTTTAATGTTTAGATAAAATGAATGAAACACGTGTAACCTACAGCTGGTGAGACCAGGAGACTGAATGAGATTAAATACAATCACTGATGCCGGGAAAGGTTTTCAACAAAAAGATTTTTATTGCACAGTGGACAACGGTGGACAAAAGGAATGTACAGAAATTGAAGTTGATAAACAAATTAAACAAGGAGGAGTGCAAGTGTGAGTGAGCGAACCATGAGTGAACCTTGAACAACAAAGAATAAAAGTAATACATAGTAATGTGGCAGGGTGGTGGTGGGTTCTAATGTGGGAGAGGGGGTGATCAGTGTCAAATTAATAAGCCTTCTCGATGTGTGGAACAACTAAGTGTGTGTGTGTGCGTGTGTATGTGTGTGTTTTCAGAACAGGGCAGAACAGGGTTGTGAATAGAACTATAACAACTAAATGGAACTAGATAACTCGGTCGCCACAGGGACCCCAATCGTGTATCTCCCAAGATCGGATTCTAATCAGATTTGGCAAAAAATAATATACATATATTTGGGGTGCAGTGCAAACATAGCCTTTGATTTGCATTATGATGTATCCCTTCAATTTCCTTTTACTCTATAGGAGTGTAGTGTATCCACAAATAGCAGATGAATATAGGTGCTGATGAAAAAGCAGCATAACACAAGAGCAACAATACCTTGTTCTTATTTCAGAGATTGAGGGACAAAGTGAGGTGGAGACGGCCAGTGAGACAGGGGCCGAAAATGCTGAGAATGCAGATACCTCATTTCCAGGGGCAAGTGTGCCAGGGCAAGGGCAAGCTCAGGCAGGTCTTGACAATGGTGAGTCCAGTCTATCAGGGAGTGGCGAAAGGGACATTATGGAGGAGCTGCGGAATGAACTGAAATAGGAAAGATTTATGAGGAGGAAGGCAAAAAGAAACCTTGCCAAACTAAAAAGAATGAATACGACACTAAAAAGAAAGAGCACCTTAATTGAGCAGGAATTCTCCATGTTTAGCAGGGACTAAATTCAGGCATTGGGACAGAAGACAAAAAGAGGAATTTGGTGGAGAAACAAAACCGTAAAAAAGGCCACAAAGTTAAGATTTACTGCTGGTGCAACAGGCTACAAGGCAATTCAAGAAATGGGGATTCCGCTACCAAGCATCCACACAATACATCTGCGGATGCAGCATGTGAAGCTGGACCCAGGACTTTTGGAGGAGGTTTTTGAGATACTGAGGCTTAAGGCAGCTGGCATGGAAAACATGGAGAAGGAGTGTGTGCTCACCCGAGATGAGATGGCCATCAGTGAAGGAGTGGAGCTGCACATGGGGACTGGAAAGCCTTTTGGTAATGTCATCCTGCCTGGACACTCCAGGGAGGCCACCCATGCCCTTGTCTTCATGCTGGCGGGACTATCCACACAGTGGAAGCAGGTGGTGGCCTACCACTTCACTGCCAACTCCACAGATGGTGCAGTATATCGGCCAATTGTTGTTGCCATTGTGGAGGCAGCTGCATTAGTGGGGCTTCAAGTGACTAATGTCACATGGGTCATGGACGCCCCAAAAGAGCGATGTGGAAGGCCTTTGGGGTAACCTGCAAGGAGCCATGGATATCACATCCTGTGAACACACAGCAGCGGCTCTTCTTCATGGCAGACGTTCCCCATCTTGTCAAGAACCTGAAGAGTGCCCTTGTGCATGGTCACACCATCACCATTCCATAGGATGTGGTAGAAAAGGAACAGTTACCCTCTGCAGTGGTGTCTCTTCATCCCCTTAAAGACCTGGTCGCCTACCAGGAGGGCATGCCACTCAAACTAGCACCCAACCTCACCAGAGGCGTTCTTGAGCCGAACCACTTCGAAAAAATGAAGGTGAGTTCGGCTATGCACGTGTTCAGTAAGGCTACAAGTGCTGCCTTGAGGTACATGGTGCAGGAGGAACATCGCCCAGAGACATACCTAACAACATCTTAGTTCATGGAGCTAGTCGACCACTGGTTTGACCTGATGTCCTCCCGCAATGTGAGCGCTGAACTGAGTTTTCTGAAGATGGAGCAATATAACAATGCCATCACCTTCCTCCGAGATGCCCTCCATCTATTCCGTGGCCTGAAGATAGGTCCTCAGGGCGGCTGGAAACTGGTCCAGACAGGGTTGATCATGGCGACAACCACCATCCTGGAGGTCCAGCAAGATCTTCTGAGCCAGGGCCACAAATTTTTCCTCACCAGCAGATTCACCCAAGATTGCCTGGAAAATAAATTTTCATACATCCGTCAGAGGAACTCTGTGCCGACACCAGTGGAATTCCACTATGCGTTAAGAGCAATCACTGTTGGGCAGCTCCTCTCCACAGTACATACAGGAAATTACCTTGACGATGACTCAGACCACTTGGTGGATTTTCTTGACACTAATGCCAACAGCAGCCGTCCTGAGGCTCTGAGAGTGGACCAGCTTGAAGACCCCATCATACCACCTGACATAACAAAAACAGAGTCAAATGTCCTGTACCACCTGGCCGAGTATGTTGTGAGGGGAGTTATGAGGGGGTCAACTGGTGAGGCGTGCCAGAATGCAGCGCTTGCAGATATGAACAATGAGGAAACAAATGAGAGCCATCCTCCTCCAGCTAAAAGAATTTAAAAGGGGCGCACTTCATCGCCCATCTGATGAGGTGTTTGCACTCGTCCAGAGCATGGAGCAGCTGTTCCGTGTGTAGACCAGCGAGTCCCTCATGGAGCCTCCCAATGCAGTGGCGCTGCTCAAAGAGGAGTCCATGCAACTGGACAGTAATCTCCCCTCTTGCGATGACCTGTAAAAAAAAATCGTCAGTAGATACATCAGGCTGAGGTTGCGGATCACATCAAAGTGCTTCAAGGCTGCTAGGAAAGAAAAAAAAAAAAAAAAAACAGGGTGCTTTGGCAGCAGGAGTCAAGGTAAAAAGGCAAAAAAAACCTACCTTCAACACCTAAGGTCATTACACCTAGACCACTGACAAATGCCATGGTGGTTGCCATGGATATACTTGGCCTCTCCATTCCATCAGACACGTCCAGCAGCCACTTCCCTCCTGTAACCACCAGCAGCTTCCAGCAGCTGCCACAGAGTAGTCACCACTAGGCAAAACCAGCAAGAAAAACAGCCAGCCAAATAAATTGATTGATATGTACAGCAAGCGGTGTTGCATTTTTCCATAGCAGCCATTTGACATAATCATAGTAGGGAAAATGTATTTGTTACTAATTAGGGTTCATGGCTAATTAGTAACAGGTGTTACTCAGTAGACTTCATTAATTTCATTACAAATACCTGAACTTTTCCTTACAATTTTATGTTAAAACGGCTGCCAAATAACCGTAGAACAAAGAGCATGCATTTCCATGACCGCTTGCTTTCATCGCTTTAACACGTTGACTGCCGACTACGAGATAACTCGTAATGGCGGGTCAGGGCCGGCGTTAGACCTGAAAATTCGGGGGCAAATATCCATGCCTTTATTGACAACAATTATTCCTGGCTAATTCTAGATGGTTTTCCTTTATTAACACATTATCCAATTCAAGAATAATCAAGTGGCAATTGACGACACAGCTTCTCTCCCCCATGCGATCTAAAAGCGACAAAATAATCGGCTACATTCTGTAAGAAAAATAATTTAATTATAAATAGGTCAATGTGTTAACAGGCATTGATCACGAGTTCAATTACAAGTGTAGAACATGCCTTGGCATGCTTTGATCACAAGCTCAAATACTTGTGCTACATTCCAATTTTCAAATTGACACCAATGGTATTAACGGTAAATAAGCGGTAAGCCTATATGGCACAATAAAATGAGCACAGAAAAGGAATAAAGACTAACCACAGCCACCACATCTCTTCAAGAGCTAATCATTTATCTTTTTGCGAAATACAACATGGCACATAATACAGCAAGATCGCTAGAAAGCTAACAGCGCCTGGCATGACAAATGCAAATTGACAGATGCAATTTCAATATAGCTTGCTAAAACATGATGGGTGACACTTAGGTCGTCAACGTCCTAACTTGTGGTTTCATCCAATTTTATCCGAAATGGTCATTGACAGCTAAACTGAGTTAGAAACTCCACAACCGTTCGTGATTCAACTTAAAACAGCTGATCAAGCTAGGCCAGGTAAGAGCATGTCAAAATTGTCAAAGCCAACTTTTACAAAAAAAAAAAACTTTACCGAAACCAGTCACAGGCACCTCATCCCATCATTTACCGCCGTGATTTATATCGGTTTTGTGAGAGATAGAAATAGAAATAGAAACTCCATAGAGTTCATGACTGAATTCCCACAGCTGACCAAGGTAAACTAGAATCAAAGAACATGAGCTTAAATTATGAAAACTTCTTCAGACTTAAAATATATATATCGTCGGTCGAACATACACAATTGGAGATTATAAATGATACATGACCACTGATATGATATGTACATTTCGTGATTCATAAGACTTCAATATTTTATTACTTACTGTCGATGTTGTCTCAATGGAAGTGAACCGGTCCGAAGCTGCGAGAATCCTCTTTTGGAACTATCGGAAGTTCTCAGACCCCGGAAGTGCGCCGCCATTGTTTGTACACGAGAGTCAATGGGAGTGGCATACCTGAGAATATCAATGGCTCTGGGCAAACCTATCTCGAAATGGTGCAGCACTGGCTTTTGCCACAACTTAACGGAGAATGTTCTCACGTTTTTTTTATAGGGCTATAAGCTATATAACACAATCACCTGTGGCCTACTTTTTTTGGAGAATTTTTTCCAAAATTTTAGCGTTGACGCAAAATCCCGAAATACGGTTTCTTTTTTGTTTCTCCTGACCGCCAGAGGCGGTGCTTTAAGCACCGGATGTCCATCGCACACGTGTGCAGGTCGAGAGTCTATAAAAATAAAGTCACCTGTGACCTGGGTGACGTCAGCCTGGTACCCAGAATTTAGGGCAAGCTCACTCAGGAAGTGACTTCTTGCCATCTTCTCGCAGTGGTAAGCAGGTGTACATGAGTGTCGGTGGGCGAAATCACTTGAAGTCTTGTAACCGTACTGGTTGGGGCTGCGGGATTATTCTCTCCCTCTTCAGACTGCAATACACCTTTGTAATATCAATTGAGTCGTTTTTTTGGTGAAACTACGATTCGGTAATTTTTCGTTTTACTTGAGTGGTGACGAGCGTGCTCGCTCTACCTCAGTCAATTATTCGCCTTGAAAACAGAGCTACCATTAGTTGTTGGCTTGAGCTTGTGATTAAAGACTGTTTTGTTCGGGTTTGGCGTTCTCGCCTTAAGACCGACTGAGTGAAGGAGTTTGTTTAAACTGGCGGATGGGGCTCCGCGCTCCTCCGCTCCATTGTTGCTGAATTGCAGGTGTTCCCGCCTCTTTTCGTTTTATTCAAAACTTTCCCTCTACTTAAGTTGTACGAGTGTCCTCGCTCTGACATGGTTAATTAGCTGATACCTCGACGGTGCTATCAGTAGCTGCTGTATTCTCAATTTAAACTCTGTTTCATGCAAGTTTGGTGTTCTCGCCTTGAAACAGACTGAGTGAAGGAATTACTTTGAACAGGCGGGCGGGGCTCCGCGCTTTCCCGCTCCATTGATGGTGAATTGCAGGTGTTCTCACCTCTTTTCAATTATCTGAAACTTTCCCTCTACTTGAGTTGTGACGAGTGTGCTCGCTCTGACTTGTTTAATTGGCTGATAGCCCTACGGTGTCATCAGTGGCTGCTGTATTTTTAATTTTATATCGGTTTTGTGCGAGTTTGTTGTTCTTGCCTTGAAACCAAATGAGTGAGGGAATAACTTTGAATAGGTGGGCGGGGCTCCATTGATGAAGAATTGTGGGTGTTCTCACCTCTTCATTTGATCCAAAGGAGACGCGATTCTTGCGTGCTCATCGCCTGACCGTTCAGTAATTTTATTGCTTTTCCCGTATTAAAGCTGCGTCGTTCGCGTGCTTGAATTCTAATTTTGGACTTCAATAGTAACGATCGCATTTAATTGTATCGTTCAGTGTGCTGAGGTTAGAATGTGTGTCCGCATTTATGCTTACAGATTGTGAGGTAAAATGTCGATGTACAGCTCGGACTGCCAGGCCCTGCTGGAGCCAGATGATGGCCATGATAAATGCCCCTCCTGCCTTGGTGTGGAACACCTACGGCAGGGATTGACAGAGATGGCATGCATCAGGGGCGGCGTTAGACCTGGGCTGATATCCATCCCTTTATTGACATCAATTAGTCCTGGCTAATTCTAGATGGCTTTCCTTTATTAACACTTTTTCCAATTTAAGAATAATTAAGTGGCAATTGAAGAAACAGCTTCTCTCCCCCATGCGATCTAAAAGCGACAAAACAATGGGCTACATTCAGTACAGAAATATTATTTAATTATAATTAGGTCTATGCACCGGCACTCGGTGATGGCATTTCAGAACTCTTCAGCGAATGAAGGTAATTTTGGTGACTAGTACGTAGTTTCGTCCGTTTACATTTTCCAGTCAGACAGCTGTATATTTTTTACAGCGAGTTGTGTGACTGTGCTGCAAAAACAGGCGTACGTACTTGTCGCCGAAATTACCTTCCTTCGCTGAAGAGTGCTGAAATGCCGTCGCCGAGTGCCGGTGCATAGACCTAATTATAATTAAATTATTTTTCTGTACTGAATGTAGACAATTATTTTGTCGCTGTTAGATCGCATGGGGCAGAGAAGCCGTGTCTTCAATTACCACTTGATTATTCTTGAATTGGAAAACGTGTTAATAAAGGAAAACCATCTAGAATTAGCCAGGACTAATTGTTGTCAATAAAGGGAGGGATATTAGCCCAGGAATTTTCAGGTCTAACGCCATGCCTGGCATGCATGAATTGCAGCCTGATGAGCCTGCCTACCAGACGGGCCAGGCTGGCCCCCGGTGGAAGACAGGGCTGGCTCCCAGCCAACCTCCGAACAGAGGGTCAGTGCTTTCTCCAGTAAGCAGGACAGATATGTCTCCCAAAGAGCCCCAAGTAGGGGCAAACGATGGACCCCATTGCCCAGAAGGTGGATGCTCTCACTTCGGAATTTATTGAAATTAAGTCTCTATTGATGAATTTGAAGCAGCCTGATGTTCAATCCGTCACTGCTCCAACTGGAGCGGCACCCCAGCCTCCTTTTGAGGAGCTGCCCCCAATACTCTCACCAGCCATTGAGGCTTATCATGAGGACACACTCTCCACCCAGGCATCTGAGGGTTTAGCCCTATTTGATGATGTTGCAGAGGCTGCTGATGAGGATTCGTACCTCTCTAACCGCACCTCTCGCCAATCGACTTCAAGCACTCTGAAGAGCTCGGAGGCTGGTCAGGACTCGGTCAGGCCCACAATAAAGCTAGTCCTGGCTCCTTTGGGGTTGGATGTTGCGCCGGTCCAGGCAGTGCCCCAGAGCACACTCTTTAAAAGACACGCACAGTCCACTGCATTTGGTGTCCCACCCTGAGCCCCCTTCATTGAAGAACTGCAAAGGTGCCGGGCAGATCCAAGGCAGTTTTCTCATCTCCCCACAGATTGCAGAGCTTTGGCCAATATGCAGAATGCAGCCAGCTATGGCCTGGACCGTTTGCCAAATATTGAGCTGGCAGATGCTGCTCTGGCGCTCACGCCGGGTGAAGCTTTCCGGCCTGATGCACGGTGTCCCCTCCCACAGTGTCACATGACCGATGACCAGATCATCAGAAGTTATGATACTGCAGCCCAAATTAGCTGTATTGACAACTCAATGTCCCATTTGATTCTGGCTTTGTCAAATACCTTACAGACCTTGGTGGCTGACCACTCGGCCCAGAGTCTGAGTGAATCCTCACTGCAGGCCTTCCTCTACTTGTCCAGAGAGCTTGGTAAGTTAATGTCCTCGTTATCCCTTGCTTGGCGGCAGATATGGCTAGCCCAGTCTCCGCACCTGCAACCGTGCAGGGAAGCCCTTCACGATCTGCCTGTCATTCCCAGACAAGTCTTTGGTTCTGCTGCGCAACAGGCCCTGGAGCGTAGTTTGCCGGTTACACAAGCTAGACGGCAGTTCGCTGGCTTGCGGCATTAGCCCGCTACTAGGCAGAGGCTCGCACGAGCGGGTTATACGGCGCAGTTTCTCTCCAGGCCGGTCACCCAGCCTAGGGCGCAGGGTGCTGAGCAGTTTTGCTAGCCAGATCCTGCCCTGGCCCCTCGGACAGCACAACGCGGCCAGGTCCACAGCCGCCAGCCCCCCAAACAACAGAGGGGGCGAAGGGGCAAACAATGACAATGTAACTCCTGCGGTCAGGTGCTTCACTAACTGTCAGCAATGGTCAGCTACGTGCACGTCAGACCCCTGGGTTGTGTCAAGACTCTCCCAAGGGTACAATTCCGACGTCGGCCGCCAGGTTTCAGTGGGGTCAAAATGACCATCGTCACGAGGCCTATCAAGGCTCAGATCTTACGCCAGGATGTCTTGACCCTCCTGGACAAGGGTGCCATCGAGCCATTAGACGGCGAATCACAAAATGGTGGGTTCTATTCCACTTATTTCATTATCCCCAAGAAGGAAGGCAATCTTCGCCCCATGCTGGATTTAAGGCCATTAAATGCCCACTTGAAAGTTTTGAGGTTTCACATGCTGCGTACCATGGATGTGCTTAAGGGCGTCGGGCGCAACGATTGGTTTACCACCATCAACCTCAAGGATGCGTACTTCCATGTCGCCATTTTGCCTCAAAACCGCAAGTTCCTTTGCTTCACCTTCGAAGGGAGGGCTTAGCAGTTCTGTGATCTCCCATTCAGGATCTCGTTGGCACCCAGGGTGTTTACCAGGAGCATGGCAGCAGCACTCGCGCCATTACAGGCCAGGGGGATACGCATCTTTCCTTACCTGATGACTGGTTGATATGTTCCCAGTCGAGGGCTAATGCCCTCAGGGTTTTGCACTTACTGATCTCCCATGTGACTAAACTAGGGCTCACCATCTGCAAAGGGAAGAGCTCTCTCATCCTTTTTCTCTCAGCAGACAATTTTCCTCGGCATGCAACTAGATTCACGGTCAATGACCGCTATGCCATCTCAACGACGAGTTGCGAACATCCTCAAGTCTCCCAGTCACTTCAAAAGAGGCAAGAGGCTGGCATTCAGGTCATTCCTGAGACTGCTGGGTTTGCTCATAGCTGCCTCATCCATTGTCCCCCTGGGCCTTCTGTCACTGCGACCCCTTCAGATTTCGGTGAACAGCCTGCACCTTCACCCCGCTTTGCACAGACACAAATTGGTCAGAGTCACTGCGGGTTTCCTGAGTGGCTTGCATCCTTGGTGGAAAATGCCGTTTCTCACTCAGCGTGTCCCGATGGGGTCTATACCATCCCGCACAGAAGTGGTGTTGACCGAAGCCTCTCTTACAAGCTGGAGGGCTGTTTGGCAACACCGGTCCATCGGGGCGAGTGGAGACCTGAACAGCGGGGACAACACATCAATTGTTCTGGAATTGTGGACTGTCACACTTGCTCTCAAGTACTTTCTCCCGGTGCTATCGGGAAGACATGTCCTTATTCGGACAGATAACACCTCTGTGGTTTACCACATAAACCACCAGGGCAGCACAAAATCCAGGCACTCTCTGAGGCTTGTTCAACAGCTGTTGCCATAGGCGCATGCCTATCTACTGAGTCTGAGGGCAATGCACATACCGGGCATATGGAACATGGTGGCAGATTTGTTATCTCAGCAGCGCCCCCACCCAGGGGAATGGCGGTTACACCTCAAGGTGGTGCACGAGATCTGGCACAGGTACGGCAGGGCCGAGGTGGATCTCTTTGCCTCACGTATGACAACAGTGTCCTCTTTGGTTCTCTGTAGCAGAATTTACAAGTCCCCTGGGCCAAGATGCACTGCCCCATGGGTGGCCAAGCCTGCTGCTATATGCCTTCCCCCCACTGCCACTGTTATTGCCAGTCCTGGACAGGATTGCCAGGGGGGACCACAGAGCTCTGTTGGTAGCCCCCAAATGGCTGGGGAGGGTGTGGTTCCCATTGTTGTACAGCCTGTTGGACGGAGACCCTTGGTGCCTCCCCACACGGCTGGACCTCCTCTCGCAGTACTCGGGCACAGATCATCCGTACTCGTACCAAATGTGAAAGCAACCGTATCTGAGCACGGATGATTCCTGTTATGTGTTACGGCTCTCTTGTTCTAACAAATGCAGCGGCGAAAAGATCTCCATTCAAATAAAGAAATTCAATGCTTGCTCGACATGTAGGTGGACAAGAACATACAATCACAACTGGATACTACACGCAAAACTCAGAGATTTATGGAATAATTCGTGAGTAGTTACATTTGCGTGGTTATCACACAACAATAGATCAGTGCGTGACAAACTAAAGAAAATGCAGCTGCGATATTTCAAAGTGCGGGACGCTGTGTGAAAGTCTGGCAGTGCAAGTTATGAGACAGATAAATTTGCATGGTGGACAGCATAATCGGCCAAAAACATTAGGGCAAAAGAATTCCTTTTTCAACATCCACCAATTTCGAATGTAATCAGTACATTTTCAGCTAAGATGATGTTGGGGTACCCAGAGAAAGATTCGGATGTGTAAAAACATCAAGCATTCAGTGAAGAAAATTTTGAGTTTAATTTCTCGTGCTGCTATATGTGGTAATCCATGTTACTGATGACACACCGGGTTGCTAGGGCACGCGCAGCATATGCATTTGCGATATTAATATTCTTAACCCCCTTCACAATAATACCCCCCCCACCGATATACATTGGCGCCTCCTTTTAAAATCGTTCCCCATTTAAAACCACCTAGGTGCATACTGCAACGTGCTGTATCGGAATTTTGACATATATGCAAGTGTACTCGGGTACGTTAGCGACTCTGGAGATTGCACATATATCGAAACTGATGAATGGAGTTTTGAAGTAGGGAGTGAGAATAAAACAACCATATGCAAGCGAATCGGATGAAAATTATACGGCAGAAAGTGACACGGAAGGAAGCGAGGATAATTTTGCCTGCTCACCAACGATTGGTAAGTGTGTGTTTGGCATGAAAAGAAACAAGAGAATAATTATGCATTGGATTTCCCTTCGCTGCAAATGTCACTAAAACCAAACTGACATATTACACATATTTTAGTGCAGACTGCTCAGATCTACTTAAATTAATAAATAAAAAATCATGTTTTTTTGTTTTAAGCTAAAATTATTTGTAAACATATGCTGCATCTATATATGTGAATTGACATGAAAGACTAGACTGGTGAACAGACTACACTGAAAAAGCTAAAAGCAAAACCAAATTGTTATTTTTGAATAAAATATAAGTAAATATTCATTCGCTCTCTTTTCCTAAAAGCTGATCTGTGCCGCTTTGCCTTTGGCGTTGATGTTATCATGCTACAAAAAGCTGGGGTCGATATTTTCAAGGTCCAAGTCAGCGTAGGGGACGGTCGAAGCGGTGTCGGCCAAAACATCCAGGGGGGTTTGATCGCTCGTCTGCTGACACGGCCCGTTGCTTGCAGAGTCCCCGAAGCCCATCAAGCCTGCATAACTTGTGCACTTCGACAGGCTCAGGCTCAGGCTCAGAGGTGTAAAGTCCGGGTTCAGAAAGTAAAAATCCTCCCCACAACTTTATTCCAACCACCTGGATTTACTTCGGACAGGAGATAAAGCCAATATGAGTGATCAGCTCATTCTGTGGGAGGGAGAAAAACTTGGCAGGACTTTTACTTTCTGACCCCTGGATTTTACACCCCTGCTCAGGCTAAAGGATGATATATTTTTCCGTACTGCTGAAGACTTATTTGCCTTGATCATTGGAACTGCATCTTCTTTCAGTATCAGGGGATGTCCGCACATTCTTACCACCTCTGTTGTTGCATAGCTGTCGTCAGGGAAGTGTGCGGAACAAATGTTAGACCATTTCGTTGGTTTTTCCCACACTCTCGTGTTTCGTCCAACTTCTCACCTATTTTGCTTCTTTTGGCCACTGGTGTAACTTGAACCCATCTGCATTCGTGTTGCTACACCCTCCAACAACACACGTACAGGCCAAGGGGGTAGGAATACACCTGGAAGTGGACGTTCAATTGAAAGCTCGGGAAGATAGCAGATGTTTACCTAGCGGTAGCTATTCCATTCACCCCCATTCATTTTGTCTGACTTTTGACATCAAATAACTTCACACTAAAAACATTATGAGCCTTCATGTCAGCGACATTATTTTCTACAGAGAAACTACATCTTGAAGCAGACTTCTTTACTTCGTATGTAACATTATGGTCTAATAATAAGCATTTTTAGCCGATGGCACCAGGCTAGGCTAAAAGTGACGTGAAATGCCAGCGAATTTCTGTTGCACAGGAGGTAAATAACTGTACTGTTTAGACCAGAAGCCCAGGAATCAGATTATACTTACAAACGCAATTGCTTGCTCGCTGGGAATTATGTGTAGGGTACATCTACCAGACGAGTTACCGCTTCTCAGGACGTTGGTTTACATCACAAAACGTCAGCGAACTGACTTTGAGCCTGCGCAGTAGGCGTGGTGCTCAACTGAAAACTCGTTCAATTAAACTTCATCGCTCTCCCGTTGAGAACTGCACCATCCCGCCGTCCACTTCTTTTACTGACTATGGTACAGGCATGGGGCCTCCAAAGTTCGGGAAAACCGTTGAAAATGGGAAAATATCAGAGTAGATTCGAGTTGTTGCAGGTACTACAAATGTTAAGATGACAACCGTTCTCACTGTGTGACGTCACTGGTCAAAGGTCACCACTCTGACGGGCTCGCGCTGTGAAGATTTAAATCGCCAAATTTACCATTTTAGAGTTCGGAAATTGGGTGAATAAATATATTGCCGATATCTTATACCATCAAGGTATATATTAACGTTTACATAGGTCCGGCGGGAACATTCACCTTTAATGTAGATTCCGATGACTTCATTTTTCAACAAGATGGAGCACATTGGCACCTGCAGGTTTGACGTTTTCTGAATGACACACTTTCTCAACGTTGGATAGGTTGCACGGGATGCTAAGACTTGGCACTACACTTTTGGCCCCCAAGATCCCCAGACAGTACACCCTGCGACTTTTTCTAGTGGGGATACGTCAAAGACCGTGTTTTTGTGCCACCATTAGCGACTAACCTGGATGACTTAAAAAAACAGAATCACAGCAGCTGTGACTGGAGTGGACGAAGACACTCTGAGGGGCTTTTGGGACGAATTCAACTATCGTCTCGATGTTCAGGGTTCCCACACTTTTTTACCAGTGATTTTTCAAAACTTTTCCATAATATTTTCCCTAATTTCCATGACTTAGTTTAAAATAGATAAGGCCTATAATAGCGAACACAGAGCGCCATAATGAGCCTCTACAGTGTGCTAAGACCTAAGCAGTGTAGCACAAATGTAGCATGGAGAATAGAAGGGAAGTTGTGTCTACCTACCACCTATCCTCGGGCATCACACAATGGCATAAGGGCCTGTGGCACCATTCTTGTATTTTCTCAATTATATTTAACAAACAAACAAACGGCAATAAATAACTAAGTGCTACATTTAAATGCTCAAGAAGGAAAAAACATTGAAGAGGTAACAAACAGATGGCATTTAATATATTCTGAGACAGATGTTGAACAATTACAAATGATTATTTAGAGTGTATTATCCTTGCTTGCGTGCATTGTTCGTGAGAATCTGGGGACGTCGTCGAGTTAGCGAAGTTTAAATGACACTGACATGACATGTAACCATTAAAGACTGTAACCGAGGAAAGGTTTCATAGAAAAGCTAACCGAGGAAAAGTTTCATAGAATAGCTGTCTTTTGAGAGATTTTCTTTTCGTATGAGCGATATGCAAAATTGTCAGTGCATTCGTCTGTAGGAGGCCTAGTGCTTATCGCGGTACAGAAAAAAATATGTTTCTTACAAAGCTGCAAACTAATTGTTCTCATTAGCGTGTACATACTTTTTTTGAGAATATTTTCATTTTATAATATCTGCACATCATACTTGTTCTGATGGAGAAATACTTGAACTGCCCTCAGAAAGTTTCTACGAAGTGACAATAAAGGATCCAGGTTTGGCCCACGGCATAACGTACTTTTCTGGTGAGCGCGGTGATATGGAAGCTTTCAGTGTACATGTAAAGAGAAAGTTAAGGTCGACGTCCACCTTTTGACACCACAGTAGCCGCTAAATTTGATATTATTATCGAAGTGACTATTCGCGCTTATTTAAGTGCGTCCAAGCACAAAAATTGATCGAAATTTGCGGTAGACGCACTTATAAATAGATGCACATTGCTCCATTGCCCACACTTAGTTTAAGCGTGTCCAAAGCTAAAATTTTTTTCTTGGCCAAACTTATTTTAAGCGGTACTTTTTCCAAAAACTGGAATGGTCATCAACTGGCGCACTTATAAGCGTGGCCAAGAAAAAAAATCAGCATTGGCCACTCGTAGAAGTGCGAATAACATCGGCCTATTATTCAGTTGTGTGGGCCGAGTCCTATCAAATTAAGCTATCTGTCAATGACGTATGTTGTATTGCTACATTATATGAAAAGGAAATTTGAAAAAACGCAAACTGGTGGAGTTAATGAGCTTTTTTTTTTCCAAGATCATCAAAATCACTTTGTGCAAGTATTCTCAAACGTAACAAACGCCACAGTCATGAACCAAAGTGTATATTGTTTAAGATGTTGCGCATGTTCGTATAGAATTACCATTTTGAGATTTTGCGTGATTAGTGAAAAAATTAATGTGTTTTAAGCCAGAATTAGGGTCCTTTCCTTCACTTTTGGTCCCATTTTCTCAGAAAATCAAAAATCCGGCGTTTACACGAGCATGCATCACAATAATGTCGAAAAAGACACGCTTTAAAAATACATAAAATATGTTATTTGGAATGAGAAAACTTGCAGGAGAATTTCAAAGCGAATAGTGAAAGTATTTTTCGTACACTCCGTTCTGCCACAATCGGGAATCGGGTTTCTTTGCGGTCTAATCAATTTACTTGCATGACGTGTTCATCGACCTGAGAAAATCATTGAGTTTCACAAGCGAACCTGGGTAATCGAACAAAAAAAAAAATGCCAGGATGAAAATGTAATATTTTTGAACAGTGTATAATGCAGGAAAATGTCTTGGAGAGAAACCAACTGGGCCAAAGGTGGACGTCGACCATAAATTTAAATAAAGTTGTGTGTTTATATTGAAATCTTATTATATTCACGTTATTTCATTCATTATTCTGATTGACATTGATGCTATTATTACACTAATTTGAAGCAAGGCAGTGGGAAAATTCAACTGGCGTTATTAGAAAAACGGTGCCCTTTAAATTCCCGCGAACAGCGCACCAAGTTACCACGTGCATGGAGGGTACAAGCCCATGTGCGTCAAAAGGTAAACAAAAGCATGTGCTCGATTCTTATTGGCTGTAATCTAATGAGATAAAGTTGGTATTAAGAAGTCCGGTAGGAAAAAAATTTCGCTGCCCGCCAACTGGCTGCATAATGTAACCTACGTGTATCACGAAACGTCATGTTAGTTTCAACGGTGTCGCGTTCGATTTTAAATAATAGCTTGCAGTTTTGCGGCAAACTCTACATCTTTTGGGGATTTAGTGAACATATTACACGCATTAGGCAAAACAGTGTATTTTTCCAAACCTTTCCAAAACCGTTAGTTAATTCCATAACTTTTCCAGACTGGAAAACAGGTTTTTCAAATTCCATAACTTTTCCAGGAATTTCATGACCACGGGAACCCTGGATGTTGTTCATGCAGCAGGTGGAGGGCATATAGAGCATTTATAAAATGGTTAATAAAACTTGATAACCCACTTAACCATTTGTAACTTTCTGTGTAATTGTCCCATGTTGCTATCAAGAAATATACTGCATTAAAATTGGGTCCATCTTTTTGAAACACCCTGTACGATTGCACACCAGTGCAGGGAATTGGAAGGATATACTGGAGTGAAGACTTGGCTATTTATGGGCAAAAATGACCTGAAATAAGGAAGTTCTGACAGACAGACAGACAGACAGACAGATTTATTCAGCAAAGGGCCAGAGGCCCAAAATACATACATGAAATAACTATTTTTTGCATGGCGCACATTTCTCATTGATTAATTTTTGAGCATGGTCCAAAAAATTACACACTGGGAGAATAGTGTCTTCATTATAGTTCATAAGGATGTTAACCAAGGTAGAGTGCTGCGCAGTTTTAATAGCCTGCAGATATTTAGATAGGTAAGTTTGTCTCAAGTCAGAGTATAAACTACAGTTAAAGAATACATGACACCCATCTTCAAACACATTCACACCCTTATTACTACAGTATGTACAAAATCTGAGATTACGATCAATTTTCATGTATCTACCAGTTTCTAAGGCAATTTTGAAATTAGAACATCTGAATCTAGCAAGGGTGATTCTTAAATGAATAGGGAGTGAGTAGCATAGATATCTTTCAACATTTAACAAAGATTTGAAATGCTTGTTAAGGTCACATTTAGAGGAAGAGCTAACAGAAGAGTACCATAGTTGCCGTAAATTATCTCCAAGTCTAAGCTTAAATTGATTAATAAATGCTTTGGAATCACCAACATCCTGGAAAACCCACACATAACCAAATCCATACACAAATAATATATTTTTCACCTTTGTGGCCCAAGTAACTCGCCCCATGTCGTCTAAAGACTTAAGCATGTTATAGAATCGAAAAGGTAATCTATGGGGCTGAAGTTGTGCTAGTTTACACCAGTACTTAACCACTCTAGTTGAATATACGTACTGCAAAGGGTATCCCCCACACTCCTCTAGAGCCATACTTGAGCATGTAGATTTATTTACCTTTATGTAGAACTTACAAAAAGAAGTATGAACAGATTCAATAGTTTTGCAGTAAGAGGTTCCCCAAATTTCAGAACCATAGCATTAAATGGGAGTTACCATACAATCAAAAATTTTGAAGAGATCTGAACACAGTATATTGCCAACTTTTAGTTGAAAGGAATTAATAGCTGGAATTGCTCTATTGGCTTGAGATGCTAAAAGGGACTGTGCCTTACTCCACACAAGCTTGGGTGTAAAAGTTAAACCCAAGTACCTGTACAAAGAAACGGTTTCAATAGGCTCACCATTATACGACCACTTTTCATGAGAGCGTAAGTAACCACCCTGTCGAAAAACAATAACTTTGGACTTATTCAAATTTACTTTCATACCAGTTTTTTTTTTTACAAAACAACTGTATAGCATTAATTTTCTTTTGCAATCGCACACTGCTATCTGATAGTGCTGAAACATCATCAGCAAACAAAAGTGCAAAGAGATTGTTAGCATCTGGTGAAATAAAGACACCCTTACCTCTTCCATAAATGTATACAAGTTGTTGATAAAAAAAAAAACAAATTTGAGGGCTCAATATACAGCCTTGGCGGGTGCCAACATTACAGTTAAATGCTTGCGATAAACCATCTGCTGTTCTAACTCAAGCTGATAATTAACTATACATTGACGCTAATACATTATAGAAAGGACCTGTAATACCTACTGTTTTAACTGATTCTAAAAGTACATCATGCTTTAAGGTGTCAAATGCTTTAGAAAAGTCAATAAATAGACAATAAAATCTTCCTTTTTACATGAGTACTTAGTAGCAATAGCTTGTAGAGTATATATATGGTCAACAGTTGAGTACCCGGCTCTAAAGCCAGCTTGAGCCTCACTAAGAATACTATTAATTTCACACCACTCTTGTTGCCTTTCATTTAGAATAGAAGAGAAAACTTTACTAAGTGCGTCAATTGGGGAAATTCCTCGATAATTGTTTGTGTCCGATTTGTCCCTAGATTTGTGCAATGGGCAAATTATACTATTTCCCCACGAAAGTGGGAATTTACCTGTGAAAAATATTCTGTTAAAGAGTTTGGTAAGAGTAGGAGCAAGAATATAACTGGAAGCTTTCAGAAACTCATTAGAAATTCCATCAGGCCCTGGGGCTTTGTTGTTTGGTAAACTTTTAATGTGTGATAGTACTTTTTGTTCAGTGATCGGTTTATTCAGAGTGTCAGTGTTGTCTGTGGCTGAGTGATCAGTGTAGGATTCCTGTATATCTTGAAGGTTAGGGTTAGTGTCAGTACATAAGTGAGATTTAAAGTGTTCAAACCACTTCTGACATGAAATTTTATCTGTAAATCTACCTGTATTACCAAATCTACTTCCCTTAATTATTTTCCAAAACATCCTGGGATCTGATCTAGCAGAAATCAATCTGTCCCTTTGTGTTTGCATGTATTCTTGTTTTTTGAAACTGAAGGTGTTTTTGAACAAACGACGAAAATATCTAGAAATATCTAAATCAGTGTTGTGATCTCTGTGTGCTCTGAGAGCAGCATATTTCTCATGTTTGATGTTTTCTAGCTCATGGTCCCACCATGGAGGCTGTGTCAGACTGCTGGGTGTGTGTCGCTGAGTGTAAAGTTGTTTTGTATGATCAGTGGCACGCTGGATAGTATGGACTAAAAGTAACAGAGCATTGTTTATATCAGAGTCTATTAAATCCCATATGAGTGATTTAACACTACAGAAACTGTTTTCTAGCTTGTTTAGATATGTATTATCAGAGTCCCGGCTCCATATATACTTAAACCATTTGGTGCTAGCACCCCCAAAAACATCAGTCAGTGGCAGTGACTTATCACTGTCATATATATTGCTAAAATCAAGGCTAAAACTAAAATATAAAGGAAAATGACAAGAATTACTCTGGGTGCCTATACCAAAATCTGTAACATATAAAAACAGGGATGTTGAAGCCAACATATAATCTACAATGCTTGCTCCGTTATGGGTTACACATGTAAATTCCCCTTTCAAATCATTGAAGAGTCTACCATTAAATACATGTATTCCAAAGGTGCGACAGATTTCAGCCAATCTAATGCCATAATTGTTGAATGTATGACAATCTTTAGAAGACCTTGGTGTTTCAAACACATCATTTGGATAATCAATAGAGTCATACAAGACCTCTAAGTTATCTTCCTCTATATAATCTAGAAAATCTTTCATTCTGGCATTCAAATCACCCGCCATAAATAAATTCTTGTCTGGATGGTCAGAAGTTATTGTAAATAAATACTCTTCTAGTGCAGACATGCCATCATAGTCACAGTTTTTATGCATTGGTGAGTCTTCAGGTGATAAATATGGGAAAATAAGAATAGTGTCTTTCTCCCACGACAAGTGGGCTGAACGAAGCAATAAAACAACACAGTTCTCAAAGGAATTATATAGTCTATGAATGAAATTTTTTCTAATAAATATTTCTCAAACAAAAACAGTCACACCTCCACTGTAGCGTCCTAAACGATGCAATTTCTCGCGAACGCAGTTGAAAACACAGCAACCGCCCAGGAAATCAGAAAAATCGCCTGCATCGTGCACAAAGGATTCACAAAAGCTAATGACATCAAAAGTGACACAAAATGCCTTTAAGTCAAGATCATAAGTATATTTTAACAAACCTTCAATGTTCCATGAAAGAATGGACAGTTCACATTTCTCCAAGTTTGAGTCACTGTCTGGGCCCTGGCCCGTACATCAACAGTTTGAAGTAGCCTCCCTTGGCATACTATTTTCGGAGCCACGTCGTGTAAACAACGATCCACGTGATCTCTTGCTTGAAGCTTGCCCGATTGCGGGGTTGAGGGGTTGTGCTGTTTTTTTTGAAATCCGAGGGTTTGCCGCCGATTTGTGTTACTGTTTTCTTGTCATGATCATACACAAAAGTTGCACCGTCCACAATTAACTTATTTTGTCTCATCTTAACTTGTCGATTTTCATCTCGAGCTTGCACAAACCAGTGTGAAAGCAGACAACGCTCCTCGCGTACTTTCCCAGTGAAATCTTCTGTGACCCTCACATTATCAACGTGACGTAGCCGTTGCCGTGCAATAGTAAAGATATGGCTCTTGTTCGTTGATTTCATAAAGTTTGCAATTATGGGCGATCCAGTTTTCCTAGGGTTTAGGCGATGCGCTCTCACGATCACAGTCCTCTCTATGTCAGCCTCTTCCATACCTAGTGCATCGCTCATAAATTCTTTGACTTTTCTCTCGGATTCTTCCCACGTCTCTGCGGCTTGGCCGTCGATACTGTGGAAAATCAGATTATTCCTTCTGCTGCGGGATTCAAGATCCTCTATACGGCCTTCCAATACGCCGATCTTTGAATAAAGCTGTTCATTCTCGGATCTCAACTCGTCAACTTGTTTACAAAATTCAGCCGCCATATTGTCAACCTTTGTATTTAGAGTATCAAATTTGGAATTCATCAATTTCATATCACTTTTAATGTCCTTCAACATTGAAATCACATCACCGGACTGACAGTCTAAACTGAGGGCTCCATCGCTATCCGTGGCTAGAGTTAGACCCGTCTTTGAACCTCGCAGTCCTGGGTTCGCCTTCACAGATCCACACGTCACCAGCAAAACACTAAGAAGTGTGAGAAGCCTCAAACAGCTCGAAACCACACTTTTCTCCATTTTTAGCCTGTGCAGACCCTTCTTGGCTTTATTTGGTTGACTGACAGTCCCGATCTTGATCCTATATAGGGTTAAATCAATTCCCATGACAAAGCCGATTTGAACACATCCTGCTCACTTGCCGCGCATGCGCCGGTTGTCGGTTTTTTATAGGGTGATAAGGAAGTTCTAAAACAATTGTAAAAGCAAACGTGACTGTGGCAAGGACCCCTGGGAAATTTTGACTTCAAAATTGTTTGTCGGAACATGCACAAACAAAACAAAGGAAACAATTTGTAAAATATTTATTTTTTGTTACAGAATGATAATATTTGATTCTGCAGTTGTTCAGGTGTCTGGCTGTGGCTGTATTATTTTACTAGGCTGATGAGGCTTGGTCACAGTGCTACAGGGGCAGAAGAAAGCATAAAATATTTTTCTGTCAGACAAAACTTATATTTGTAGTGTTGTTACTTAATTTGGGTAATACTCTCAGCAGTTCTGAATTTTTGAGGGCGCTCAACTGAGTGTCACCTTTCAAACAAGACCTTGATTATACCCGTGGTCAAAGTGGTTCAAGAGCAGTAAGCATTTTCGTCTGGGAGGAAATTTGTTCAAAAAAGGACTGTATTTTAAAGGGTTAAAATTCGACATAAGAGAACCATGACCACAAATGACAAAAGTATAAATTTTTAAATTTATAAAACTAATGTACATGAGCCGTACTACAGTGACATTTTAGAATCTCCATCAAATGAAAAACCATACAAGGACATGCAATATCAATTACTGTTCTGTAATGCCAGAAATGGATGTGTTTCACAACGAAAAAGCTAAAGTTACGGCCTAGTATGAGTGTGCTTGTGCTGCCTGTAAGCTGAGGGTCTGTTCAGAAAATGTAGCTTGCTCATGAACTTAATGGATTATGTTATTCCTACCCAGCCAGCATAATTTGATGTCTAGAGTAGCAAGGTTGCTAGCTACAGAGCTACATGAAAATGGGCTGTTTAATACCACGATGTAAGTGTACGAGTTCTTTGCTAGCTCGCTACAAATTTTCACCCGCTAAACTTTAGAGAGATAACGTGAGCTTGTTAACTGCTAGAAGGTATTCTGTTCTATATAAGGAAAATTTCACTTGGCTAGCTAGGTTAAATGTTAACTTTCTAGCAGTCACCTAAATGTTATGATAACCAGAACTATCATGATGTCCTCATGGACAGTATTATTAAAATAACCTTCATATTAATGTTGAAAATTAAGGTATACGTTTGTAATGTTCTTGCAATACCCTTCAACTGAGCCAGAATCACAAAACATTATTAGCATAGCTATTGGGTAATTTGAGCCTTTATCAGGCTTTGACTGACAAACTAACCATTTTATCAAAGCACTAGCTAGATTGGTTAGCAAAATGCGTCTGTTATTTATGTTGGCTCACAGATAGCATTGGGATTCTAATTTCAGCGAGTGAAATAAATGCTTTAGACAAAATATTGCTACTTACTGTAAAAAATGAACTGTTGAATCCTTAGTGTCTTTCAGTACTAACTGAAGTCTGCGCAGGACATGCTCAAGTGAGCAAAATATTACAATTAACTTTAAAGAAATCACACTGTGAAATGGGCGAAGTTCCAAGAAAAAAAAAAGAAACATGCATGGCTATATGCATTACTACATCTCTATCCCATAATCCATCCTGATTGACCATAGAGTTTTTATGTGATTTACAGGACTTAACAGGTCCTGTCAATCACAAGATATGCATGCCCCAAAGCATACCTTAATTTATCATTTATTTTACTCTGAATGGGACCTTAATTTACAAAAATGAGCATTATGCTGCATTGAAGGAGACTTAAAACTAGCTATTGAGACCATAACATAATGAGGAAAATGTTCACTGAGATAATAAATCAAGTTAGAATTAGGGTCATTTTCTCATGTAATTCCTTTTAATTTGACTGGCCATTAAAAAGAATGCAAGTTCAAGGCACTTCTGCATTGGTCTCACGTTTCAGACCTATGGCTACGACCTGTCCTTCTCTATTACCATATTCCTGTTAAAAAAATACTCCGCTGTAAATTGCGCTCAGAATCTGCATTTGGTTTCTTTTCTGAATCATAACAAGGAGAGCTACAAGGCACAAACCACAAACAACTAAAAAGAACACTGTCACGGGGAGTGGCAGGACCCAAATGCAACACAATCAGCATGAATGTGTCTTTACTGGCATTAAATGATTTAAGAGCAGGGGTAAACAGAAAGCAAAGCAGGGTACCTTGGTGTAAATCAGGATCAGGAACTTGTGGATCTTGAGTTGAGCCTTTCTGGGAACTCGTTGAACCGGACTAATCCATTCCCTCAGCCGGATTGTCGGGGGAGCCCGAGTGGTCGAAGTCCATGTCGACCGATGGCTCCTCAGCAGGAGAATCCCCCACAGGGAGATCAGGTCGGGAAGAGGTGTGGGCCGGCGGGCGGGGGTTCCTCGAAGGCACGGTGGTGCCGGAGGGCTGGTCAGGATGGCGATGGTGGAAGTCGGTGATGAGGTCCAGGTCGAGGATGTGGCAAGCAGGAACCCAAGACCTCTCCTCAGGACCATAACCCTTTCAGTCCACTAAATACTGGAGTCCCCTCCCATGACGATGGGACTGGGCCAGGTGCTGCATGGAGTAAACCATCGAGAAGACGAGAAGGAGGAGGAGGTGGAACAGCCGGCGACAGAGGACTCTCTTGGACCGACTTAACCTTGGACACATGGAAGGTGGGATGGACACGCATGGAGCGAGGAAGCTTGAGTCTCACTGATGTCGGACTGATGACCCTCTGGATGGGGAATGGACCGATGAACCCGGGTGCCAGCTTCTTAGACTCCACCTGGAGAGGCAGATCTCGGGTGGAGAACCACACCTTCTGGCTAACCTGGTAGACTGGGGCAGGAGAGCGCCGCTGGTTGGCTGAAGCAGCATAGCGCCCAACGGCGCTCTGGAGGGCAGAGCAAGCTTGGGCCCAGGTTTGGCGATAGCGGCGGACGAGGGCTAGGGCCGATGGGCAGGAGACCTCTCTCTCCACAGCCGGAAAAAGCGGAGGCTGATAGCCATAGACACACTGAAAGGGAGAGATGCCCGTGGCGGAGCTGGTGAGGGAATTGTGGGCGTACTCCACCCACAGGAGCTGCTTCAACCATGAGGATGGGTTCTGGGACACCATGCAGCAGAGGGCAGTCTCCATCTCCTGATTCATACGCTCTGTCTGCCCATTGGAGTGGGGGTGGACTCCCGAAGAGAGACTGGCGGTGGGTCCCATCAGGCTACAGAACTCCTTCCAGAAGCCTGAGGAGAACTGAGGAGCCCGGTCGGACAACACATCCACAGGGAGGCCATGTAGACGGAAGGCGTGGCGCAGGACCAGTTGTGCAGTCTCCTTAGCTGATGGCAGCTTGGGCAGAGGGACGAAGTGAGCCATTTTGCTGAATCGGTCGCCCACCATGAGGATGACAGTGTTACCATCAGAAGGTGGAAGGCCCGTGACAAAGTCCAAAGAGATGTGGGACCAGGGTCGATGTGGGACAGGAAGTGGCTGGAGGAGTCCAGCAGGAGCCTGATGGGAAGCCTTGTGCTGGTTGCAGATGGGGCACGGCTTCACAAAGTTGCGGATGTCTTCCTCCAGGGTGGGCCACCAGAAGCGTTGGAGGAGGACGTCTCGGGTACGCTGGGAACCAGGATAGCAGGTGAGCTTGGAGGCGTGGGCCCACTGCAGAACCTCCGACCTCAGGGGACATTCAGACGGTTGGGGGGACAGGCGCTGGGACCAGGTTGACCCTCAGTGGCGGCCCTCACTCTCTCCTCAATGTCTGAGGACAGGATGGCAACAACACAAGGGGAGGGAAGGATGGAAGCAGGCCCCTCAGCGGAATCTTCTCCCTTCAGGAACTGCCAGGACAGGGCATCAGGTTTGGCGTTGCGGGACCCCGGGCGGTAGGAGAGTGTGAAGTTAAAGCGAGTGAGGAAGAGGGACCAGCGGGCCTGGCGGGAGCTCAGCCTCTTGGCAGTGCGGATGTACTCAAGGTTCTTGTGATAGGTCCATACTAAGAAGGGTTCCTTGGCGCCCTCCAACCAATGCCGCCACTTCTCCAGAGCCAGCTTCACCACCAACAGCTCCCTGTTGCCGATGTCGTAATTCATCTCGGCAGAAGACAGGCGCCGAGAGAAGAAGGCACAGGGGTGAAGCTTCTGGTCAGAGGTGGATCTTTGGGACAAGACAGCCCCTATCCCCACATCTGAGGCATCCACCTCCACCACGAACTGGCGATCTGGGTGTGGCATCTGGAGGATGGGCACAGAGGTAATTCTGGTTTTCAGGGTCTGGAAGGCCTCGTCGGCAGCAGGGGACCACTGGAAGGGCACCTTGGAACTGGTGAGAGCAGTAAGAGGGGTGGCTACTGAGCTGAAGTTGCGAATGAAGCGGTGATAGAAATTGGCAAACCCCAGGAAGCATTGCAGTTGTTTGCAGGAGTCAGGAACAGGCTAAGAGGTGACTGCAGAGACCTTTGCCGGGTCTATTCGGATGCTTCCCGTAGCCCCAATGTACCCCAGGAACGAAACAGAGGAGGCATGGAATTCGCATTTCTCTGCCTTGACAAACAGGGAGTTCTCCAGGAGGCGCTGGAGCACAGACTGGACATGAAGAACGTGCTCTTTTCTGGTCTTTGAGAAAATAAGGATATCGTCTAAGTAAACAAAGACAAAGCGACTGAGCATGTCTCAGAGCACATCATTCACCAGGGCTTGGAAGATGGCAGGAGCGTTGGTGAGACCAGAAGGCATGACCCAGTACTCGTAGTGCCCTGCAGGGGAGTTAAATGCCGTGTTCCATTCATCTCCCTCTCTGATGTGGACCAGATGACAGGCATTACGGAGATCGAGTTTGGTGAAGATGGTGGCCCCTGAACCAGTTCAAAGGCGGAAGAGATGAGTGCCAGGGGATAGCGGTTCTTGACTTTGATTTCGTTCAGGACCCAATAGTCAATGCAGGGTCTCAAGGTCTTATCCTTCTCCACATAGAAGAAGCCCGCCCCAGCAGGAGACGAGGAGGGGTGGATGATGCCTGCAGCTAGGGTGTCATTGATGTAGGTCTCCATGGCCTTCCTATTGGGGCAGACAGAGAGTATAGGCGGCCTGTAGAGGGCGAGGTGCCAGGCAGAAGGTTTATGGCACAGTTGTAGGACTGATGCGGGGGCAGAGAGGTGGCCTTGCTGAAAACCTGCCAGAGGTTATGGTATTCGGAAGGCACCCCGGAGACATCAGGTGAAGGACTGGTGGTGGAACAATGAAACGGTAAAGAGGCATGTTTGAGGCAGGTGAGGTGGCAGGATGTTCCCCATTCACGGACGGAACTGGTCTCCCAGTCGATGTGGGGGTTATGTTGCCGAAGCCAAGGATAGCCCAGGATGAGTGGCAGGCCAGGAGAGTTCAGGATGTGGAACTGGATAGTCTTGTGATGATTGCCAGACAGGAGTATGGGAACCGGGCTGGTCTGGTGGGTAATGGTACCCAGTCGGTGGTCGTCGAAGGGCGAGAACCGGATAAGGCAGAGGAACCCGACCGAGCCCCAACTGTTGGGCCAACTCCTCACTCATAAGGTTAGCATCGGCACCAGAGTCCACCAGGGCAGCCAAGGTGAGGGGACCATCAGGAAGGAGGAGCCGGGCTTGGAGATGCGACCTGTGGTTGTAGAGAGGTAGTGTTATCGAGTTTACTCATACCTCCATGGCTACGGGTGAGCCTTGGCTTTTACTGGACAGGCTGACACGAAATGACCTTCCTGCCCAGTGTCGTGAGGGAAATGATTTCAGTTTTTGATCATGACGTGTGTGGTCAGGATGCGGCTATGCGTCTAATGCATTTGAGGCAGGTCTCTGAGAGCGTTGGAGAGTTTTCGAAATGTTTCCGCTCCCTGGCCATAGAGACAGGGTGGCCAGAGGCACCTCTTATGACAGTTTTTATTCAGGCTTTGGAGGTAAAGGACGCTCTGGCGACATTAGAGCCTTGTGTTTCTTTAGATTCGTTGGTTCGTACTGCTGTGCGAATTGATAATCATAACCGCGAACGAGGCAAGGAGAAACGTACTGCACTGGCTCTTTCTAGTAAAGGGGTTAATTCTCCTTACAACACGCACACAGCCCCAACTCTGCCCACTGAAATTCCCACTCCTAGTGAGCCCATGCAGGTTGATGGCTCATATGAGAGCCGGGCTCGTAAGCCCGTTGGCAGACGAGTAATTTGCTATCATTGTAACATACCAGGACATATCCGTCCACGTTGCCCTGAGCTTAAGGGAAAATGGAAGCGCCCCCCATACCACTAGAGGGACAGACCCAATCTCCCTTTTGAACATTTATTGCAGTAGAATTGACTGTGGGGAAACAGAGAATATTTGCCGAGGCCTTTTTGGACTCGGGGGCCGTAGATTGTTTTATGGATGCGGGGTGGGCTAGGAAACATTCCATTCCCATCTGCCCTCTCTTACATTCACGCACAGTCAGATCTTTGGATGATCGCTCATTGGGAACTGGGCTTATAACCGAGGCCTCTGAATTATTGACTATGTACCATTTGGCGGTCATTCGGAGGAAGTTTGGTTTTTCCTGATCAATTCCCCGGTTTTCCCTGTGGTTTTAGGACATTCTTTGCTGCTTGAACATAGGCCACACATCTTTTGGGGCAGTCAAAATAATCCTGTTGTCCAGTGGGGCTCTGATTGTAGGTCTCACTGTAGTGAGATTCTGGTGTGTTGTCCCGGACGTCGACCTATGGGGGAGGCTGACGCCTGGAGTGATGACGAGGAAGTTGTCTCACTTAACTCACCCAATTTAGATAATGGGGTGGAGGAAGGGTTGGAGTGGGATCCTCAATTTGACTGGCAGCAGCCAGAAGAGGATTTCGAGTCGGAGGATTTTTCTGATTTTGAGTCGGTTGTTGATACTTCGGGCTCTGAACGGGATTGGAGTTTGGGGGCTGCTCTGAACTTTTGTTTACCTCCCAACGTTCCGAATGACTATGTTGATCTTGCAGAGGTTTTTAGCAAACAACAGGCTTCGTCCTTGCCTCTGCATCATGCTTACGATTGTGAGATCAAGCTTTTTTCTGGTGCTACTCCAGGGCATTCCTTGTACTCGCTGTCAGGGCCAGAGCACAAGGCTATGTGAGAGTATATTCAGGAGGCTCTAGCTAATGGATTTATTCGACCCTCCACGTCTCCTGCTGGAGCGGGATTCTTTTTTGTTGGGAAAAAGGATGGTGGTTTGAGGCCCTGTATTGATTACAGGGGCTTGAATAACATAACTATTAAGAACTAATACCCTCTTCCCTTAATGAACTTTGCATTTGAAAGCCTGCAGCAGGCGTCGTTTTTCACTAAAGTAGACCTTCGTAATGCATACAGTCTGGTCCGGATCCGGGAGGGGGATGAATGGAAAACGGCATTTAATACCCATGATGGGTGCTACAAGTATTTGGTCATGCCGTTCGGATTGGTTAACGCCCCCTTTGTGTTCCAGGCACTCGTTAATGATGTCCCCCGAGAGATGTTGGAGAGATTCGTCTTTGTCGACCTTGACGACATTCTGATTTTTTCTTCAACTCTCTCGGAGCATAAACAACATGTCGACAACTGCTTGAGGCCCTCCTGAAAGCCAAACTTTTTGTCATGGCAGAGAAATGCATTTTTCATGCCAGGACAGTCTCGTTCCTTGGCTTTATTGTGTCAGCAGGGTCGGTCCGTATGGACTCGGACTAAGTGGCGGCGGTCAGGAACTGGCCTGCTCCTCAGAATGTTAAGGAGGTTCAGCAGTTTTTGGGCTTTGCTAATTTTTATGGGAGGTTCATCCGCAATTTTAGCGCTGTGGCTGCCCCGATTATTGCGTTTACTAAGAAGAATGCCTCCTCATCGTTCGCTTGGACCCCAGCAGCTGAGACTGCTTTTCAGGAGTTGAAGAAACGTTTTAGTTCAGAGCCCATCCTTGTTATGCCCGACCCCTCCCTCCTGTTTGTGGTAGAGGTTGACGCTTCGGAGGTCGGGGTGGGTGCCATTTTGTCCCAGCGTTCTCATCGAGACAATAAGATTCAACCCTGCACTTACTTCTCCCAGTTGTTGTTTGCGGCCGAACGAAATTACAGCATTGTGTCTGCTTATCTTCGTTGTTGGCTGATGCTTTGTCACGGATTTACGATCACTCAGGCCGCGATTCTATTCCAGAGCCTATAATTCCGGCAACTCAGATTGTGGTTCCCGTGCAGTGGGAGGTGGAGTCTGTAGTGCACGAGGCCTTGCGTTCTGATCCTGGTCCTGGCGGGGAGCCACCTGACTGTTTGTTTCTTTGGCAGTTTGTTCCCAAGTGCTTTAGTGGGGTCACTCTTCCCGCTTGGCAGGACATCCGGGGGTTCACCGGACCAAGCGATTTTTGGCCTGATGCTTTTGGTGGCCCAGCATGGATAAGGACATCCGGGAGTTTGTGGCGGCCTGTTGCATTTGTGCATGGAATAAGGGGTCCCACCTCCCCCCCTCTGGTTTGTTGCGGCCCGTCCCCAAGCATCCTTGGAGCCACATCGCGTTAGATTTTATTACTGGCCGGTAGATTTCGGAGGGCAACTCTGTCATTTTGGTCGCGGTTGATCGCTTTTCCAAGGCCGCCCATTTTATCGCCCTTCCCAAGCTGCCGTCGGCGCGGGAGACAGCCCCTCTTGTGGTAGACCATGTGTTCTGGCTGCATGGCCTGCCTCAGGATGTGGTTTCTGACTGTGGCCCGCAATTTACAACTTTCTGTAACCAGCTAGGGGCCTCCGTGAGCTTGAGAATACACTTCTGGGTTTTGTGGCTGACAACTCTTCACTGTGGAGCCATTTTTTGGCGTGGGCTGAATATGCTCATAATTCGCTATGTAACTCCTCCACAGGCCTTTCCCCGTTCGAGGCTCAGCTGGGTTATCAACCACCGCTTTTTCCGGAGGCTGAGAGGGATTCAGAAGTTCCCTCGGTTAATAGTTTTATTCAGCAGTGTGGGTCGGTCTGGGCTAAGGTCCGGTCGATTCTCTGTTGCGCTCGGTGCATAAACAGAAGGCTGCCGCTGATAGGAGGCGCCGTTTGGCACCTGCTTATCGGGTTGGCCAGAGGGCTTGGCTTTCTACTCGGGACCTTCCATTGAGAGTGGAGTCATGGAAGTTGGCCCCCGTTTCATTGGCCCATTTGAGATCGTGCGGAAAATCAACCCTGTCACCGTCCGATTGCAGCTCCCTAAATCTTTGCGCATTCATCCCTCTTTTCATGTCTCTCGGCTCAAACCGGTTAGCACTATCACCATTTCCCCCCACAATAAACTTACACTGATAGCAGTCTTAACGTTAGCTAGCTAGCTATATGTTAACTGTAGTTGGCTAACCGTTCAACGATAGCTAACGAAATATAAATTTGACTTACCGAGTAAAACTGCAAAGATCTTGAAAATCGGTCAGATCGGCTAGTGCAGGTCAATCCAGGGCAACTCATTTCATTGTTTTCTTTTTTTTTAAATCGATCTGTAGGGCCGGAAACACACAATCACGGTTAGCTAGCCCTCTTAAAAATTTCAGTGAACCCAAATCTCCTGTCAATGTTCTTACGCCAGCTACATAAAGATACTATTCTCAAAAAAAAGTCCGCAGCGGGTGGGGGCCAACAAGACTCTGAGAAGTACAACTGCTGTCAATCTGCCACGTCTGTTTTCTATAGTATCAAATATGAACACTTGATCATATATATGTATATATACATATATATATATATATATATATATATATATATATATGTATATATATATACATATATATATATATATATATATACTACTCAAAATTTGATAGGGATCATAGGAATTTTTTTGTGAAATGACATGCAAATTTGGTAACTGCCACTGATGAACAATATATTGGATAAATGACATGCAGTCAGACACAAAACACATTTGCAAGTGCATTTAATAACATTAAATGAGCGTGCAGCCTCACACTTTTGGCTTTCACGAACACTTCATGGCTTCACCTCTGACATGTAAAGTGAAAACAGACAGTGTTCGTTTGATGTTTCATTACCACAGTTAATGTCAATAACGGGTATGGCCTCCCCTAGCTTGAATAACGGCTTGACAACGTCGGGTCATACTGTCAATCAGAACCCGGATGCTTGCAATTAGAATGTTGTTCCATTCTTCAACAAGGGCATTTCCGAGCTCTTCTAGAGTTGTGGGTTGTGCCTTACGACTGGAAATGGCGACCTGCAGCGTGTTCCACACATGCTCGATAGGGTTTAGGTCCGGCAAACGCGCGGGCCAGTCCATGCGGACAATTGTCTCCTGCTCTAGGAATTGATTCACCACCCTAGCACGATGGGGACGGGCGTTATCATCCATCAAGATGCAATCAGGGCCAACAGCACCAGCGTATGGTCTTACGTACACATTGAGGATCTCATCCCTGTACCGTACCCCTGTCATCGTCCCTCTCCCCATGACATGCAGGTCCGTTCTGCCGTTCCTGCTTATTCCTCCCCAGACCGTAATTGATCCGCCACCATAACGGTTGTGTTCGTTGATGTAGGCATCATTAAATCGCTCATGTTGTCTTCGCCACACCCGTGCCTCCTGTCAGTAAAGTCCAAGCAATATCAGGACTCATCAGTAAAGAGAATTGGAGCCCAATTGTTGTGTGTCCATGTGACGTGATCGTGAGCCCAATGCAAATGGTCACGCCTATGACGCACGGTCAGTGGGATTCGAACACATGGCCTTCTTGAGTTGAGGCCGGCAGTATGAAGACGATTCCGTATCGTCTGAGTGGACACCCTGACCCCCGAGGCGTTATGAAGGTCATTTCGTAGGGTGGTGGCTGTCCAGAAAGGATGGCGTCGTGCCTGAAGTGTGAGAAAGTGGTCTTGTCGTTGTGTAGTCGATCTCTGACGACCACCCCCATGACGGTGTGCTGCTGTACCAAGCGTTTGATGCGGTTCCACGCTCTGTTCACAATGCTTTGGCTGGCGTTAAGTGCATTAGCAACGTGACGTTGTGAGAAGCCAGAGTCAAGCATTCCGATGCATCTTCCCAATTGCTCTGAAGTCAATCGACGTCTAAGACGTCGAGGATTGTTATTGCTCAATGTATTGCAAAAAATTTGGGAACTTCCAAATTTTCACCAACAAGCAACACACACGTCTGAGTTGAAATGGTGAAGTGTTAGTCAAAGCCAAAATGTGAGGCTGCACGCTCATTTAATGTCATGAAATGCACGTGCAAATGTGTTTTGTGTCTGACTGCATGTCATTTATCCAATATATTGTTCATCAGTGGCAGTTGCCAAATTTGCGTGTCATTTCACAAAAAAATTCCTATGATCCCTATCAAATTTTGAGTATATATATATATATATATATCAGCATGGTATGAACTTCTTAAAAAGGCCGAAACCATCTTTAGAAAAAAATTATTTGACATGTACTTGATTTTTTTTTGTGTAGCCTGTGTCCCATTCACAATTATGGAGGGGGCGGGCTTATAAAGTGCAGCCAGCCACTGGATGGCGATTGAGATGTTTTGGCTTCACTTTTCAGGTGCCGTTTGGCTATCCATCTTTGCATACAGTCCATGGTTACATAACAGACATGGACTTCCGCCCCAGAAAGCCATTGGCGGATCACAGCTTGCAGTGGCGGGTATTTCGAAAAGCTCATTCTTCTTTTACCAATCAACAAGGATGATAGGAACACCAAAACTTAATTGTTTTACTGCATATTTATTGCTACAGGCATAAATCTCAAAATGTTTCTCTTCCCCTTTAATGCTGTTACTTACCACAAGAGGCTTGACTCATCCAGCTTTATAATGCAGATGAAGCACTCCTCATTTGAGATTATAGTGCCTTGCAACATTCTAAGGGGATGACTTTGTTTTGACGAATGTGAATGCCTTCCACATTCTGTTTAAAGGATATCTGGTCATTGTGATCTCCTGAGATTTGATGGCACAGATAATTATTCTTATGGCTCCGCACTGCTGGTGGAAGCAGCAGTTATCTTTTTGTAACTGAAGGGGTAAGAAGCGAAGTTTGGGGGGGTGGTACACAATGCGCATGCGCTCATGATGAGATGCAGTACTATTGCAAACCTTGCGTGTGTGTGTGTGTGTGTGGGGGGTGGTACACAATTCGCATGCGCTCATGATGAGATGCAGTACTATTGCAAACCTTGCGTGTGTGTGTGTGTGTGGGGGGGGGTATAATAATAATGGGGTATATGGCATTGGCAGTGTGTCAGTAATCTCTTTTACTTTCACACACACACACACACGCACACACACTATGCTGCGTGTCATAAAAGAGTATGATGCAGGTACATTAAAACAATTGGGAAACAATACAGGTGACAAAGAATGAATGAATGAATGGATGAATGAATGAATTTTGTTACCTCATGCTTCTTAATCCCTTTTTTTTAGCCTGATTGCCACTGACCGACTTCGTCAAAATAACTCGATCTCTTTAAGAGAAAATGGGACGTATCATCTTCTGAGGGGGAATTTTATTCCTACAGGCAAAGAACTATGGCTACTGCCGTCCACAATACCCTTAAAAGAGTAGATTAGATCTTTCAATAGGATAAAAATGAGTGCAAAGTTTTATCGTACCGTCGAATAAATACGCTGTCAGCGCTTTATTGTTTTTGAATGTTTGTTTTTTTTGTTTTACGCCCCCCTACCCCATCTTTAGAGTCCTGTCGGTAGCCGTCAGACTAACCGGCGGTCGTCAATTTTGGAAGGTTTGAGTGAGTTACCACATCGCAGATTAAGCAACATTGCGAAAGGCTACAACAGCCGAGCATCTTGATTGCATTCACCAACTAATTAGCTAAGGTGAGTCTAATTTGATTTTTTTGAAAACTGAAAACTGAATTCGCGTGGCGAGTTATGCTTGTCGTATCATTCCAAAACCCAAACACTTCTTTTGTTCCTGTGTTGCTTTTGTCATGCCTGCCGTAGTCTGGCTAAACTGGTGCTACGCAATCAATCTTGCGTATTGTTGACTAATTACAATATTTGGAGATGGTTACAATTGTTTTTCTCACTTATTGGACTTGTTTCTAAATGTTTTAAACGACATTCAATCCGTTTTTCCATTCTGCTGGGTTTGATTATCTCGTGCATAGGCGACAAGACTGACCACAATGGTGAAGTTTTATTGTGGTTAGTACATGAAGTAATACAGCATTTCTACATTGACTATTGAGTGTTACCCAGTCGTATTGCTGTGATGTTTGGCTGGGGAAGGAGGAACTCAAAATTATTGCCAGTTGTGTTCATGAATAATTGGCTGCACACTAAACAATGGAGATGGCTGATTGTATCGACAACACTGTTAGCTAGGCATGTGCGGTTGATGCTCTACTGAACTTGATCGTATTAAAAACTATATGAATCAGTATATTTGCCATTACACTGTCTGTAAACTTATTTAAGAGTGTAATGTGATATGGAATGAATGTGACCACGTCGTATTCATACATCGCAGTGCTCATGTCCCATAGGGCCGACTTTGATCATATCTGGTTAAATGATCTACAACAATGTGTCGTTTAATTTTACCACCGTTTACCGTGATTCCTTCTGGTATTCGTCATTTCGACCTGACTTCAACCACAGCATGCCCTGTTGGGCCGTGTGTTGTTTCTTCTAAAGCTAATAAACCCACATTGTTTCACAATGTCCTTCAATCACATATTGTCGTCTATAAGGCTGATGACAGCTGATGAAATCTTACTGCGTCTGAAGATTCTTGTGAAATCTTTATGTAGTAAACCCCACGATAGTCTAGCCTCCATCATATAGTACATTTCCTGGGCTCTTGGAGACCATTTAGAAACATAATAATCACTTTCAAATGCAACCAGACATGCTTCTAAACTCAAACAGCGACTGGAAGCAATGGCTGCTTGGTGGTGAACATGCTGTTGTGGGAATAATTTCCAATATTATTGGCCTCACATTAATCAGTGATCCTGAGATATAACCGATGTCAAAAATAGCATTTATGACTACTCAGTATAAACTTTCTAGGAGTTTGAAGCACTCCTGGAAAGACAATTAAGTGGTTTGAGACTCTGCACAGGATGTCCTAGAACTATTTCTCTTAGTCAAATGAGGAGTTCATATGAGCTGAGAAAGGGTGTACCATACCAGTATTATGTTTCCCACCAAACAATAGCATAAGTCCTTTATTTTACTTTCATTCAGATTCAGTTTTGTGGAAGAATAGTGTTGGCATAAACATACTCAAGCGAGCCAATGAAGTGATACTCTACGAACTGCATTAAATCCTCCCTTTGCCTTCCTCTGGTGTTGCTATTGCTCTTGTAAGACGAATGCTTGGAACATATCTCAGATATTATAGCAAAAGTGAACAGCAAATTGTATTATCAATGGCTCAATGCGTGTTTTCACCTCTGAGGACAGCAAATTGTGAATGCAAGTTTGTATAGGCCATTTTTGAGTTTGTTGGGTTATTATTGCAGGCAAGCCATAATAACTCACCTGCTTCAATAAACTCAATAGATTGAAAGAAAACTTTTTTGGTAAGAATATGGGAACTCAAAATAAATTGCCTGGCTTTCTACACATTGACAAATTATACAACCCCAATTCCGAAATACTTGGGACAAAGTGTAAATTGTGAATAAAATCAAAACGCAATGACTTTCAAATCACACCAGCCAGTATTTTATTCACAATAGAACAGAGATAGCATAGCAAATGTTGAAACTGAGAAATTTTACAATTTTATCAACAAAATGAGCTCATTTCAAATTTGACGGCTGCTACAGGTCTCAAAAAAGTTGGGACAGGGGCCTGTTTACCATGGTGTGGCATCCCCTCTTCTTTTTAACACAGAGTGGAGATGTCTGGGCATTGAGGAGACAAGTTTCTTTAGTTTAGCCACTGGAATTTGATCCCACTCTTGCTTAATACAGGCTTCCAGCTGCTGGAGAGTTTTTGGTCTCCTTTGACGGACTTTTCGTTTAATTATGCGCCAAATGTTCTCAATCGCTGAAAGATCAGGACTGCAGGCAGGCCAATTCAGCACACGGACTCTTCTACTACGAAGCCATGCTGTTGTAATAGCTGCAGTTTGTGGTTTTGCATTGTCCTGCTGAAATACACAAGGCCTTCCCTGGAATAGATGTCGTATGGAGGGGAGCATATGTTGCTCTAAAACCTTTATATACCTTTCAGCATTCATCGTGCTTTTTAAAATATGCAAGTGTCCCACACCATATGCAACAATGCATCCCCGTACCATCAGAGATGCTGGCTTTTGAACTGAACGCCGATAATAGGAAGGATGGTCTTCTCCTCTTTAGACCGGAGGACACGACGCCCATGATTTCCAACAAGAATGTCAAATTTGGACTCGTCTGACCACAGGATACTTTTCCACTTAGCTACAGTCCATTTTAAATGAGCCTTGGCCCACAGAACACGGCGGCGCTTATGGATCATGCTCAACAGTGGCTTCCTTTTTTGGATGATAGAGTTTTAGTTGGCATCTGTGGATGGCACGGCGAACTGTGTTTACAGACAGTGGTTTCTTGAAGTATTCCTGGGCCCATTTAGTAATGTCAATGACAGAATCATGCCGGTGAGTGATGCCGTGGCGTCTGAGGGCCCGAAGATCGCGGGCATCCAGCAAAGGTCTTCGGCCTTGTCCCTTACGCACAGAGATTTTTCCTGTTTCTCTGAATCTTTTGATGATGTTATGCACTGTCAATGATGAGACCTTCAAAGCCTTTGCAATTTGACGTTGAGGAACATTGTTTTTAAAGTATTCCACAATTTATTTGCGCAAGCCTTCACAGGTTGGAGATCCTCTGGCCATCTTTACTTCTGAGAGACTCAGCCTCTCTAAGACACAGGGCTTCCGCCAAGCAGCGCGATTGCGGGATTCCCGCAAAAACTGCCCTAGTGCCCGGAAGAAAAAATAGTCAAAGTGGGCCATTCCCGCACATGCATTTCAGTGAATTGAGCTGCTTGCACACTAGTGCATTCAAAATCAATGCGAAGACGCGAATGCACGCGATGTATTCGCGTCTTTGAATTGACTTTGAATGTTATCTGTCGTGCGAAAAAATCGTTTCACGTTCGGTGGAAAAGCAGCTTTAGTTCGGCAAAGTAGCTACTCAGGAATAGATTTAGGGTATGCTAATTATGTCAAGGTGATGGAGCTGACTTCGAAGCGCCAAAAGCATTTTAAACGGCCACAGAAGTTTGACAGCCATTTTTTCAAGACTGCAGTTGGATGATACGTGGTTTGGCTTTAAAGGGTTTCCCCCAAACTAATCTTGGTTTATGCTGGAATGCAGTCGGCGTGCTGCTTTCTCTCCGTGCAGGCTTTTGTTTGTGTGCAAATGTGCCGCGGATGGGCTTGCATCGCTGCCTGCCTGTTTGATATGACATTATAATTGAGCAGTATCATCTTCTGGGTTGCGGTTTGACATTGCTGCATCCCTAGTTCAGGGCCATGTGGAGTCAAAAAGCACTTAAGGTTCACTTATTTTGCCTATTTTGTCTTTTTACCTTTTTTATTAAACTGCACTTTAATAGCCAGTAGTTGTTGTTGTTTTTTTTTTTTTTTAAATTACTACAATAAACATTTCAGTTTGTGGGAAAAAATCGTGCCAAAGAATCGTGATCTCAATTCTAGACAAAAAAATCGTGATTCACATTTTTTCCAGAATCGTGCAGCCCTACTGCGAGCCATGAACAGTTTGAGAAAAAGTGTAAAAAGATGATTTATTTGGGGAGTGTAAGGTCTACCATTCAGAATTACATTTCCATCAATGGCATCTAAATTTTGTTTTGCATTTTGTTTTACTTTCATAGAGATTAAATGACTACAGCAATGTTCACGAATATGTCAATGTTTTGATACGTGGTGGGCAAAATGGCTCATCTTACACTAGTAGATCTCTGTCTCAATATGTACTTTATAAAACATCTAAAACAGCGATGCCAGTCAGTTGTTGTGTTTATAGGTTGCACCAACAAGTTCACTAAGGGCTCAGGAATCACGTTTTTGAGGATTTTAAGCGGAGGACCAAAGCGGCTACTTGCCATGTTATTTATGTCCTCATCACGCTTTCTGCCAACCGCCAAACTGCGGATTTACAACTTTGACGTAATTGTTTGTAATCAGTGAACATCGTTATTTCATCTTTGAATGTTTACTCTTGTTAAATTTTCACGTTAGCTGTTTTAAAACTCTTTGACTCTGAAGGAAGTTCCTTTCTAACTCATAATGTATTTGTTCTGTGCAAAGGTGGAGTCCCATTAAGGGCGTTTTCTGGCCTAAACCACCGAATTATGTCTCCTCCTGTAGTGAACTGCAAGTACAGATGCGTTTTTATTCACCAGCCAATATTTGATTTTACCAATATCAAAAACGGTAATACGATGCGTCAACGCTTGAACGCGTCGACAAATTTCTATAGTCAACATAAACGATTATGGTGACTAATCGTTGCAGCCCTAATTTCACATGAGCTTAAAAATTAGATTGTGGCTTGCTAGCATTTACTCTTGGAGTGGTTGTTAGGCCTGAACAGGATAATGTTTGGCCATATCTGCATTTTGTTAATTTCAGTGGGATTCCCCGGAATAATAACTTATGCTAAATTAGATAATACTCAAATTACGTAACGTATTTCACTGTAATTGGCATTAGCTACAGCTTGAAGGGCATTGCATCAGCTAGGTTAAGCCTATTAAGCTGGTATGTATTGGCAACGACAGTTGCTAATTTATTTCTTGCCCGTCTACTTTCTTCGGAAAAGAGAAGATGGATAACTTGTTCCTATTGTTGCAACCTATTACTGCACGATGTTTCACCATTTTTAACGTGGATGGCCAACGCAAGATACACTTCACATTTAATTTTTGCGCTTTATTTTACTGCTTTTTCGCTGCTTGTTTAATATCTGATATCAATCCAGTACAAGATCATAGCGATCAAATATATTCCTTTTCCCTTTAAAAATGATTAAACATCGATGGCAATAACAGTATCACTGAACATTTAAACACAAGCATTTTTTCAGTTTGAAATTTGAATTCGTAGTTTCCCGCAGTCAATACTGTATTTCTGTATTGCCAGATGTTACGTGACCGCTGCTGAGAGACAGAGGTCTCGAACAAAGTTCATTTTCTCCTGATCTGTTGGTCTTAAAAATGCCATTACAGCACCAGAATGTTTGGAAAATATGTGGCCTGTGAAAAATAAGTCCAAGATATTTAATTCTGTGGCAATGGGGCAAAATAATCGGTGATAATCTGCGCTCACGTTCACTTCTCCCCATTGGAATCAATTCATTCAGGACCCGCCGCAAGTCTATCTGAAGGGGCGGGGCACCCACGTGACTGATACCAAAAATTGCTACTCGGTGAGGAGTCTTCCTTTCTCTATTGTCTTTGACCATAGTGATTATGTTAGTATACCTTCCCCGAAAAGGGACCATGTGACTGTGAGCCAATCTCAGATCTTGCGTGGATTTTATGTGAATAGTTGAAAGTCAAATGCTAGCCTACAGACTGAGGTCAGACGTATCGGCAAGTGACTGTTGGGAGGGAAAGCTGGATACGGATGAATTTCAGGCTAGTTTCCGGCAGCTAGGTGTCAGAATTTTGACACGGACTTCTCTTAAAAAATTTTATTTTTCACAAGGGGGATAAAAAAAATTTTTTTCGGCGGTAAAAAAGAGGGAAGGTGGGTTACTGGAAACTGGAATTTATTTTTTGTAGGCCTAACCTCGAGCCTCTGGCTTGAAAATGACATGCCTAAAATAAAATGGGTATATCTCTGCAACTACTCGGTACATTTGAATGATGTTGACATCATAATAAAGCTGTAACCGATTCTCGGATTGGGAACCGATCTACCTTCGATCATACAATGATCGGGGCATTCGAGCCGATTGCCGATCTAGCAAAAAGATCGGAAGATCGGTAGGCTAAGTGAGTCCACCGGAGGGCAATCAATTACAGTAAGTGGCCGCTGAAATGTGGCTGGCTTACAGCTTTATTTATTTTTCTACACGTTCAGTGCGGAAAATTTGCATTCAAAAGGGCAAACGAAAAAAAAAATACTCTGGTGGAAAGCTGTCATCGTAATTCGCAGGACGAGTCCGGAAGTCTGATACACATGCCATTCTGAAAGAACGTGATATGCTTCAATTGGTTGAAACTTTTTGAAAGGTAAGATGATATTTGTGTGCCTGTTTAACGTTGAAACTGTAATATGTTAATTCCTGATTAAGTTTGCTTCCGTGCTCAGTTTTAATTATCGATGTCTTAGAAATTGTCGATTTCTTAATCACATTTCTTCTGTAACCGGAATGAATGTAATAGATCCGCAGATTGATATTGATCTTTATAGCCTTTGTGATTCCCGCCCCTTTAGAACTAATGATATTCGGATAGGACGGATTTTAAGACACGGAGAAAGCACGCGAAGGGGTAGAGGGGAACACTTTTCTCTTATATAAAATGCTGCTAAATAAACTAATTTATTTGTGTAATTTACCGGAACGCCCTGCTTAGATTTATACAATATACACAGTTACTGTGGATCCCGGAAAGTCAAGACAAGGAGCAAAACGTAGTTGACTGAAAATCGGATATGGTAACGTTGGTACACATAAAACTAAAAACAAATCAATAATGTGACCTTATTTGTGTTTGTTTTTGTTTTGAATTCTCAATGTATTTGTCTTTTCCCACAAATTTTGAATGTATTTCATTAAAAAAAAAAAAATCACAACAAATGTCTGACTTTTTAAAATGTACTTCGGTTTTGTGTATAGGCATACTTCAGACTGTCTATAGAATCCCTCATTGCGAAGATAAAGGATACAGATTTCTCAGTTGTAACAAGTACTACATTAAAACAATCAACGCATTTGTTGCTTGTCCGTATTGATGTACTTTCTCTCTATTCCGTTGTTATTGCACACTGCAAAAACTTGTGGAGAGAGTTGTGGTATGCCCTTGGGTGTTGCGCCGATTGTTTGAGATTAACGGAACGCATGATTTATTGCAAACTGCACGACTGGATTGATTTTAATAACTGGTTTGACGGGGCACAGTCAAAGAGAGAACATGAAAGATTGAATGTGCATGAGTGATATATGTAATTACGAACAGCAAATAACAAAAAAAAAAAATTTTGTTTAAGAATAACACTTCTTCTGTGTGTCGGTGTATTAGTTTATGATGGTAGATGAGACATGAGCGGAGGAGGGAGAGAGAAAATGTGTTGATGACTTCAAGGAGAGGGAAAGGGAGGCCCGGGGGCCGGAGAGGAAAAGTTTTTTTTTTTTCAAAACGTGATTTGAGTTATTGGCTAATTTCCATTCTTCCCGTCCAACTCGATCGATAGGTCTACCCCTCCCCACCAACTCCAAATGGATAAAATACTGAAGAATTAATGTCTCTTTCTTTCCCCTGATTACTCTTTCTTCAGTTTCCATGCATGCATTTTCTTTTTTTTAATGAAAGAAATGACAAGCAAAAAAGTCTTCATCCACATTTAGTACTCTTTCACCGTCCAAGAATGAGAGAACAACAACGAATAAAATCAATAAAATAAAAATCAATTAAGGGTTTCGGATTCTCATATCAGTAGGCTATAAAGCCCATTTCGAAAGTGTATACATAAACTGCATTAGTCGGGGTAATCTGTCACATTAACGAAAATCCGTGATACAATACGCCAGGAGAGGTTAATTTACGACCTGAAGTGGGCGGCGGGTGCAGCAGATCAAAAGATAAACCGAAAGCAACAACGTTTATCCCGAGGGAATTAATGTTGGCTACAAGGCACTGAGTGACTTTTTTTTTTATCACCGTTTAGGGTCAGGTAAGGTTAGGCAACAGGCTTGCTAGCTCGTTGTGTGCGTGTGAGGAAAAAAAATATGTAGAAAAACAAAGGGGGGCAAAATTGCCGATTTTATCCGATCTCCGAACCACTCTTTATCACAGGTGGCAGTTTGCCGATCCGATTAATCAATCCGATCCTTTCTCCAACTTACAGCTCTATAATAAAGATAGCATCTTGGCCTTTTTTTGCATTGTGTAAAAAATCAATATGCATGTCACTGAGTCAGAGTAAATGAAGATGGAACACACCATAAATGAAAGATCTCATTTCCGCCTAACAAAATTTTACTTTTATTCCTTTTGAAATTATTTAGTTGTAGTCTGAAACCTCAAAATAATTACACCGCAGAATCCCACCATTATTTGCCCAAGTTTATTCTAATCAAGTAAATCAGAGCAAAATTAGCGAGGTTTTAGTTGAGGAATGTCCAGGTGGCATCTCCAAATTGGCTACTTTGGCACATTTTTTGGCACTGTGTGTGTACTCACTTCAGTACCCTCAATATACTTTGTGAGCGCCTTTTAAAGGGATAGTTCGGGCCTGGTGAAGCCGGGGTGTGTTGAATACACATCGATAGCCAATGTGTGTGATGTAGTTAATTCCTGCCGGCACACTACGTGGAATGAGAAAACAGCAGCAGAGACACTGGCAAGTTGCGGCTCACAACTGCTGTACCAGGGGTCTCACAAAACATGTCCTGGCCACATAAAACAAGGCAAATCTGAATAATATTACCGTAGATCGACACTCGGGGGAATGGAGGAAATTTTGAGATATTTTTTCTCCGTCAAATAACCCCTCCTCTTGGCACTATCTTTTATGTATCCCTACGCGCGGAAGCATACAGCCTTTACCTGTGGCTGTGCCGCCCGCACTCGGGGGTTCTCAGAGCAGCTGTTTTGTGTCGCTAACCAAACTTTTTTCACATAGGCGATATCATCAATGCCGCATGTGTGTAGATTCCTGGTTGTCCCAACAAACAGACCACCTGGACACCTTATAGATGGCACAAGCTTCCTGTGCTTGATATTGCATTGAGACATCTTTGGCTATTGAATTGACAGAAGTGGGTCTGGTGGGGGCGCTGTACTTTAAAATTGGGTCTGAGGGACAATATGCAAAATGGCCTGTGGAGGCCAAATGGTTGCAGATAGAGATCAAGTAATAACAATATAAAGGAAGTCATATATGACCTATATTTTGGCAGTGTTAAAGTTGTCCTCAGATGACTTTGAAAGGTCAAACTCGAGGTCGAGGAAAATATTAACAACGTTAAAGATATGACTTGAAATTTCAAAAAAAAAATTCTCAAAAATGTCTGAAATTTTTTTCTAAATCTGGCGGTCAACTCATATTGGTACACTTTATGTACAGTGTGAGTGCCATTTTGATTGAATCAACAGAAGTGGGTCTAGTGGGGGGCGCTGTACTTAAACATTGGGTCTTACAGAGAATAGGCAAACTGGCCTGTCGAAGCTAAATGGTTGCAGATAGAGAGTAAGTTTTTATTATCGACATATAGGAAGTCATACATGGCCTATATTTTTGCATTGTTAAAGTTGACCTCAGATGACCTTGAAAGGTCAAACTCAAGGTCAAGCAATATGTTTGTTTTCAAAAGGTTATAGGCTGAAAAACATTGAAGATGGAGATTATATGGGCGATTCTACAGAAAAGAGCATGATCACGGTATGTCCGCCAGAAATTTTCTGTTATTCCACTTTTTTTAAATTCTTCAAATAGGCCTTCCAAAGTACTAGTTAGTACTAAAATGGCAAAGCTGGGTTATGGCTGGTTTCATTTTTTTCAACAAACTTTAAGATGGTCAGGTGTCTTTACCGTAATCAACAATTACAGTAAAAACTAAGTGACATACCTCTTTACCGTAATCAGTGTTTTTGGCTAGTTGCACTGAAGAAAGGAGTATCGTACTTCCTGCATGAATCTTTTGGTCATTCAAACATGTCAAAGGCATTGAAAAGTTCATTGTTAACTCTAGTCTGAGTGTGAGAAGGCATGTCTCCACCTTTGCCGTACGAACATGCCCTGGCTGTAAAGGGTGAGGAATTTTTGCAGACTATGTTATTTTGGGGGAAGGGCCCAAATGCCAAATTAACTATATGCCCCCGCATAATTTTTCTATGCTGTAAAGTACCAGTCATTTATATGTTCCAAAATGGTCCGTTTTGCCAGAGCCTCAAGCGGTTGTTCTTAATCTTCGCCAGCTTGCAGCTATCCAAGAAATGGGTAGCTATCGCTATCAAGTGGGTGAATCGCAGGCAGCATAGGAGTAAGCTGGAAGACTAGAAACACACATCCTACTGCTAGCATCGCGTTGCTACAATATAGAGACCTGCAAAATCCATTGCTCAGTTTTCGTTTTTATGGAACTGAAGTTTTGAGCATCCAGTTTGCCCTTGCCGACTTGATCGCGATAGCTATCCATTTCTTGAACAGCCAAATTATTCCTTGCACTTTTTATGCAGACTGAGAAACAGTCCGTTATTATGACCGACTCCGATATAACACAAGGTTATTAAGACCGTTACGAACCATGTAAAAGATACTTGACTGGTAGTTTCTGGTGACCGATTGCAATCTAATCAGGTTTAATGAACTGGAATCAAGTTTTATACAGTGGTTGTTCATAACGTTCTCCTACTTGCAGGAGGGTTGCTAGCTAGCTTGCTAACCAGCTAATTAATGTAACGTGAGTCAGTTGAACCGTGTTGGTGAAAAGCGCACACATCAATTCCCCGAGACACATCACTGCGAGAAAATATGATTACAATGACATTACAGTAGAATAAAAATGAAAATCAATGAGCTATGGATTTCTCCATTGACATGGGGGAGAAATGGCGTCAGAACTGTTTGGCCGCTGCTTGGACAGTTTCACTTACTGAGTGAAACTGTGGGTAACATTATGATCGGCTATTCAATGGGCAACGTGCGGAGTGGCTAGTCTACCCTACAGGAGTAAAAAATAGGGTCATGTTTCATAACTGGAGGTTCGTAAATTTGGTTTGTGCTTGTAAAAAAAAAAGTGTTCCACGAGAAGGTTGGAAATTTGAGGGAATCTGCAACTTAACTGTCACACAGGAAGGTAGGAAGTTTTCACACACGCACAAAACTATTTCACAAGCTCAAAACTTTTTTGTATGCACAAAATATTTTTATACATGCACAAAACATTTTTATGCATGCACAAGACTATTTTTCAAGCTCAAAGCTTTTTTACTCACGCGCAAAATATTTCTACAAGTTCAAAACTTTTTTACACATGCACAAAACTATTTCATGAGCTCAAAACTTTTTTTACACACACAAAATATTTCTACAAGTTCAAAACTTTTTTGCACACGCACAAAACTTTTGCCCCTAATTTGATTCCATACCCCCTCCCAGGTCTGGATTTTAAAAGAGCACCAGATTTTAAGGCCAGATGAAGTAGGCCTAGTCAAGTGGGTGGCAGTGCACTAGGCCAGGTGTGATGAAAGAATTAAAAGGGCAAAAAGGCCAGCTAGGCAGGCCCCAGGCATCAAAATTTGATTTTAATTTGATCTTGTCTATGCTGTAATTTTGATGTCTTTACCGTAATTTCAAAGGATAACGGTAAAGACGCCGGTAAAGACATATAATGCAGCCCCATGGAAATTTGCAACCAATGTGAGGGCTGAAGTTTCCCTTATTTTCTACCTCTCTGAAAAGGCGTCTAATCGAGCATAACCTCATGAAGAAGCACTAGCGACAAAAACATATTTTCATGATCACGGCAAAGACATTTAATTTGTGTGACAAGTAAAAATTCTGATTCTACCTGAGCCTTGGTGCTCAGCCACCACACCCAAAAGGTTTCAAAATGGCCTCCTTTTGTGTTGTTGTTGTTTTTGTTTTAGGGCAGGATTGACATCTGGTGGACAGCTGTAGAAGTAAAATAGCTGACTGATTACAGTAAAGACAGGGAAAACTAAACTTAAAGGAAACCTGCTTTTGGTCGGGGGGAAAGGGTTAAAAAAAGGGTTTAATTTTCAACTTAATTTTCTGTTGGCTCAATTTTGAATGATTACAGTATGGACATTTGCGTCATAATCTGACCTTGGATGTCAAGGTCATTGGAATGAATGTCCCTTTAAAGTTGCCCCTAATTGCAAATGATATTCCCAATATTTCTAGCCCCCAAATGAATCGGAAGGCTACGCTCCATTGTGAAAAAAAATGGGTGGACTTCACCGTAATTGTGCCCTTTTCTGTAGAAACACCCATATGTGTATTGAACGCTTCTAGGAAGTCATATGTGAACTTTCATTTGATGACCTTGAACTTGACCTTCGATGACCTTCGAAGGTCAAACTTCACATAGTGAAATTTAAGTGACTTCTATGACCAAAACTATAGAGCCTAGGTTTGTATTAGAGACATATAGGAAGTCATATATGACCTTCTTATTGACCTTCAAAGGTAAAACTTGACCTTGTGAAAATTCAATGACTTTTATCACTAAAAAGGTCACAGATAGAACCTAAGTTTGTATTACAGACTTACAGGGAGTCACTCATGAACTTTCGTTTGGTGAAATTTAACTTGACTGTTGGTGACCTTTGAAGGTCAAACTTGACATAATACATTTACAATGACTTGTATTGCCAAAACGGTCACAGATGGAGCCTAGGTTTGTATTAGAGACCTATGGGAAGTCAAATATGAACTTTGATTTGGTGACCTTCATTATGACTCTCAAAGGTCAAATGTGACCATGTGAAAACTCAATGACTTGTAACAGTAAAATGGTCACATCAGGGTTTTCTCCAGGATTTTTTGAAACTGTGGTGGAGGGCTTCAGCGTCGGGTCAAAACTCAGCATTATCAGGTGTGGTCAGTTTTCATTAATCAGCACGTAGGCAATGTAATAATTGAAGCCTACGCGCACGGAGGTTTATCAGTTTCATGTGTGTGATGATGGATTTTGCATATAATATGAAAACCGATTATGACTCCGAACTCCGGAATTGGAATTGAATAATCACGAAGATACAGTTAGGTAGAGCGGGATGTGCTCACAGCAAACACAGAAGTTAACATTGTAGTTTATTGTTTTGCAAAGTGAACAAAATATTTTTTCTCTAATCGTTGCACACATTGCATTAAGAGGAAATCAGCGCATTTTACTGCCGATGGCTAATTTTTATTCATTGGAAAACGTGTTCATCAAGCAAAATGATTGACAACAGGTCAAGAATTATTAGCGCTCATTTTAACTTAACATGGAGAACTGGCGACACCTGATTGTCCTTAGGATTTTTAGAGTTTACAGGGCTTTCAAAAGTTTTTGGAGTAGGCGGCTGGCAGAGTAGAGTAGGTGGCTATGGCTGGTGGTGGAGGTGCCGAGAATCCAAGCATTAAGGGCGCAAAGTCCTCCAGGGGGCATTCTACCAGGAGAAATTTAAAAATTTGAAGCTCTATGATGCATACTGGTGCCTTCTAGCGTCTGATTTCCTTGTCATTTGATGATGTAAATTCAAATTTTTTTTAGTTTTAACATACATATTTTTGAGGATGCTTGTCATTATTTGCTCATGATGTATTATATATTGTCACTTCCGATTATCAGTTATTAGAATTAAATACATGCAACAAACCCCTTTGTGCAGAAGCCAAATCAGAAAATGTATGCATTCCCTGTTTAATGCTTTATAATTCAAGATTCTTCACAGCGAAGGGGAAAATGGCTTCAGTGAAATCAGAAACTTGAAGCATTTAGAATGCCATGGTATTTCAGTTTATTTTCAAAATAAAATTTTTGGACATTTCATGAAATGGATGGCGTCAAATTTAAGTCATTTTATGAAATGACTAAAAAAAATTTATAATTTCAAGAAATGACTGGTTTCATGATCTGACTGAAACATATTGCCAATTACAAAATGTAACAAAATTTTAGCTTTTTCCTGTTCCTGGGCAGAAAGTGTTATTTCCCAATTGCTTATACCTAAAGTAAAAGGAGAAGACCTATCAAACTTGACTTTTGTGACTTGGCTAATGAATTTTTCAAATGGTATCCATTTTCCAGGACATTAAAGGTAGATATAGAGCTGGTTTGCTAACTGAGAATTTTCTTGATCTTACAAGCATTTAAGAACTTTCTAGAATGTTGTGCAACTTCCAAGACATTTCAAGAATTTTTCTAGGATGTTGTAGAACTTACAAGTATTTAAAGAACCTTTTAAAATTTTCTAGATCTTTCCATAGTAATATCTATACAGCAGCTCACCTCTCACAGTCTCAGTTTAGTTCTAGCTGCCCAAGTAAACATGTAGATATATCAGAATTTTTCAGAGCTGGCATCAAGAAGCTGCAAAGCATTCTCTAGATGCATTCTGCAATGTACGTGACCAATTTATCAAAATAAGAGCAAAAAAGTACTCTGACAGCAACTGTTAAAATGTATGAAGCCAACAAGGTATATTTTGGCATGCCTTCGGGGATCAACACAAACTCTGGGCACCTCATTTTACCTAAGACCACTGCAAAAAAATCTCAAGAAGGTAAGACAGACAATTTTTGCTTGTTTAAATAGGAAGATTTGATATTATACAAATTAAATAAAATTTAATTTATGTTTTTTATTCATACCTTATGTAAATGAAAATGTGCAAATTTCCCATTTTTACACAGAAAATTTGCGAATTCCTAAATTTCATTATCTTGGTCACAAAAGCAAAGTTTGAAGGAAATAATGGGCATTTTCTATTCTTTTTACAACATAAGCAATAAAGAAATCACACACAAACCAGGAAAAAAATTTGTGTCACATGGCGTTATAGAAGTAACTTGTATTACCATGTTAACGTAGGTGTCCTGAGTGGGACGCAGTTTGAGAACCATTCCCTGAGTGAGACACTTTCGGCCTGACCCACTTCCCTGCCTGTTTACTGGCATAGAAATGCATGATCAGGGGTAAGTTTCCCTAAAGCGTAGGTTAGCAGCTTACATAGTTCGTTCATTAAAGGGACTATGTCAGCCGGGGCGCATGCGTGCGACGAAGCGGAGCATCTTGAAAACGTTGGTACAACTATTTCAAGTTCATAGGAGATGTAAGGTGTAAGCATTTCAATCTGTTTAAATCGCGTTCATCCTTGAGAAGTTTATTTAATTTTTTTTACCAAAAAACTATCTTTATTGATCGTAGAGCCTATTCGTAGAATCAGTTTGTCATAGTTTGGGTTTTTGTAGCGTTATTATTGCTTTTAAATCAGCCTGCGTTGATAATGTCGTCCTATGGCAGCCGTCGAACTGGAAGCGGTCGCAAAAGGATCTATGACAGCTGCATGTCAGAAAAAAACGTTGCGACAAACAGGTTCTGCGAACATTAAAGACAGTTGCTTGATTTAAAAAAAAAAAAAAAAAAAATCCCCAAACTTCTCAAGGATGCACGCGATGCAAACTGACTGAAACTCCACCACGAATTCACCGGTTTACCTTACCGCACACTTTCAATGTGTTTTCGCCCAAAGAAATATGGATGGATAGTATAATTTATTCTCCGTGGGTTTCGGCAAAGATAAATGCGGTTATTCTAGCAACTCCGCGTTTGCAGGCCATCTTCTGTATTTAAAACAGCGACGAAGGTGCGCTTTACACACGTTCTAATAAGCTTGGGGTTCGTATTTCTGCTCCCTTGATATCGCACTGCATGTATGAAAAGTGTTTATCGACTGGACTCTACTACGCATGTGCCCCAGCTGACATAGTCCCTTTAACAGTCAATGATTCCAACCATGTAAGTTAGCATCTGTGATTTTGGGAAAAGCACCCCAGAACGAAGCGCGAGTTTGAGTAATTTAAACAGGCTTAAGAGTCAATTTGTCAAATTTCAGATGTATGTGTACGAAAGTAACTTGGACCAGACAGCGGCGTGAACGATTAAATCACAGTTTGGCGACGCTCTTTCACACTTAGTGTATTTTCACTGACTGTATTGCTTTATAGCTAGTTTTACACCGTTTTTACTGCTTTGTCCAGCCACCGAAAATATTGACTACTGTGTGACATAATCTGTGGTCAAGGGACGAGAGGAGCAGAAATGTCGGATGTCTGGGTGGGTTACCGCCGCGGGGAAGAATCATGGAGAAAATACAGCTGTTTTTTTTTTTTTTTTTTCTGATTTCTGAAACATGACCGTACGCATAAAGATGTAACACTAAACCATTTCCAACTAACTATTCGAATAACTTGGCGGAAGCCAATACAGATGCTGATTTTGCCGACTCAGGATCAACCTTTATCAACATTCCGCAAAACAACGAGGAGCTAACGTTATGAGTGTTCCACTAAGGGAATAGCGCAGAGCTAAATTACAGGTGTTGGCATACTTTTTCCAACTCGTGCAAAGACAAATCTCCAGTTGGCTAAATGATTAAAACCATATCTGGTAATATAGGTAAGACATTACACTCTACTTCAACACCATTACATTGACTAATAACTCAGCGCCATCATTTTATATTTGTAGTTTCAGGGAAATTTCAACTGAATGCCTGCAATGAAGTTTCCCGTGCAGGAAATAGTTCAGACTGTCGGTAATCAAAACCCTCGATATGAAATGATGGTTCTTTTTAGATATGTTAGCAAGACATAGTGCATCTTTACCTTTCTTGTTAAAGGAGGACAATATTGTTGAGGTTTTTAGAATTTTACTTAGGGGTTCAGCCATCTCGTATCCTCGGTCAAACGGCGATGCGAATTTTTGAGCGCAGGCGATGTAGTAATTTTCTGCCTGCACAAGCACCTCAAGTCTTTATCAAAACCGTACGAACGAAGCATACGTTCATGCGCGATGAAGGGAACCATGATGGCTTACTAAAGCAAGGAAATAACGCAATGATTCCTTTTATTAAAAATATGGCCAAACTCCGGGTTAAAAAAACGAAGATGATGACAAAAAGAATTAAATGATATGGAGAATCAGAGTCGCGAGTAGCCGGTCGTCATGTCCTGAGTAGACGGCGATTATCGCCGGTCGCCGGCTACTTTTGAAAGGCCTGCGTTTATGTAAAGTCATTTTACATAGGCGTAGCGGCTTTTATTTTGCCGTGGCGGTGTGCCACGATCAATTAGTTGTGGTGGAAACCCTGGGGGAAGGACTGATATATTAATTTATTATGATATTTTTTCGATGAGTAGGCTTGATAAGATCGACGACAAAACAAGAAAGGAAGATTTTGAGAATGTATTCTCTCTCTTAACTCAAGCAGAAATACCTATTGTTCATGCACTTGCAGCTGCCTGTCGTCAGATCTTTCTATTGCGTATAGTGTAACTAACGTTATTAGATTTGAGGTTTGGTTTTGTTTTGGCCATCATGGAAGAGGAAGGACCAGAAGTTGAAGAAAGAACCATGGGAAGAGATACAACAACTATAAAAAAGTAATTAAGTCCTGAAATTAAGCTTGAGTGCATGAGAAGTACTGACGGACGATTCAGGCTGCTTTTTAGGTATTGGGTGGAGATATTTGAGGGGTACGATTGTGTTCTAAACGGCATCAACCTCGTCACTCCATATTTCTATGTCAGTCAATCACTTAAATGAGAGTCCACTTGATCGTGTTTGTAAAATACTATCTTTTTTGTAGCCCAGCTTTGGCTTATCCAACCTTCCTCGGAATGGTAGCATGACACCAGTAAAAACATAATTTTCTTTCTAAACTAGACAACGTGTACGTGTATAGCATATAGCCAGCGCGGCGACCGGACTTTTTGCAGGCACGGAACAAACCAAAATAAGCAGCAAAACTAAATATGCATTGATGAAAGAAATCACCTTTATGCGACAGAAACTAAAAAAAAAAAAAAGATTTAAACATGGGATTTAAAACTATGAACTACTGGAAGATCTGGAAGAAATTTATTAAGAGGTCTGACTCATCAGGCTTTAAAAACAAAATTGAAAACTGTTTTCACAGTGTTCACTGTATTATAACTATGGAACATCTGGGTACTTTCAGAGTACACAACCCGTATGTGACGTCACGGAAAATGAGACTGTCGGCGGACTGGTTATGGTGGAAACGGAGCAACATTTGGAAAGCGAGTATCAAGTCACATGAAACTTTTTTCTCTTGTTATGAGTGAACACCTTCAACCTATCATGAAATTGCCATAACGGACTAATTTTATGGGTACTTATTTTCTTTGAATCCCTACTTTGAACTCATTTTTTTAAATTCTAAACTGCAGGTGAGCTGTTGACAGAGCAATAGCCCCCATGTTTTTTGCATGAACTAACAAACCAGTGTCCTTGTATTGATTACAGATGGGAGGCCATTGATGCTGTCAAAGCAATATAGCCAGTATGGCAAACAAGGCTGCGTATTTTGTTTTGCGGAGTTCATATTCAAAATTCAGTGAAGGCTATGGTGATGAGTTTTTAGTATGAAATCTTGGCGAGTGGGAAAATAGTTTTCAGCTGTCATGAATGAGGTTTGTAAACTGAACATGACAGACATGCTGGTGTTGGACAGAGCAGAATTCTCATCTCTCTTCATGGAAAAGCTCCAAGCTTCCTCTTACCAGGCCTGTTTTCTTTCACATTGCAGCTCATAAACAAACACAGGGAAAGCCGGGCTAAAAATGGTGTGTCTTGGAGACCTTGAGCTGCAGCATCGTTGTGTGCATGTGAGCCCAGCAGTTCGGCCATTGATCCAGCTGGGCCGACCTTTAAACACACGTCACATGATTCAGATTTATGGCTTATGGTTTCAAAATCCCGGTGAATCCCCGGGATAGGCCCCTTTTACTTTATTAATAATTTCATTATATAAAGCTGCTTATAGCAGTTTGTCCCGACAGCTCTGGGGTCAGAGAGTTGGTACTGGTGGGGGAAGGAGTGAGTCGCTGTGCTACCCTCTTTGGTGTGGATAAGACATTGAGTTAATATAGAGTGGATTGGTGTTGTGGCCTGCTTTTTAGGCCTGTGCACAACATGACTCTCCAAATACATGTCCAAGCCAAAGCTGCTGTCTGCACAATTTTGCTCAGTCTCACTTTCAATAAGTGATCCTTCTTGTGAAGTACATTTGTTTAGTTCATGAGCAATCTAGGCCATTGATTTAACAGAATAAAATTTTCTCAATCCCACAACATGATGAGCTATTAATGGTTTTTAATTATGGTTATAAAGGGGTTTGGAACTATTCAGTTTTGCCCACTTGTTGTGTTGGCACGTGGCAGAGAAGCTTGCCGTGACATCAATCAGTGCTTTGAAGATGAGTCCATCTGCGCCCGTTTCTGAGCTATGCCTAGATTTTCTTCCTCACTGTAGCGGAAACTGGTAGTTTGGAAGACCGAGCGCTGTGTGGTCTTCTGGTACAGGCCTTGAACTAGTTTATGAAAAGGGCACGGCAAAAATTGCCGTCGTTTCCCCAAAAAATCACAAGGGCACCAATGGAATTTTATTGTTAGTTGGGGCACCATGGCATTGTGTCACCCGAGAATTAACAGAATTAACGGTTACCCCCGATATATTGTCATGATTTTCGTATAATTTTACATTATGTTTTCTACTTAAAAGACTGTTTAAAAAGGACCTTTTCCACAGTCCTTTTCCCCAGTGTGTCTTTGGCTAAACCTCACAACCATTCGGACTTTAGTAATTTAGTGGGAGGACGTATTTGTTCTATTGTCTTTTGTGTTTATTATCTGGTGGCGCTTTGTTTGTTGTCGCAATATCTAGGTTAAGCCGCAAGGATTTATGTTTTGGGATAGATATGAGGACGTGCACAGCTGCTGAAGCTGAATTTGAGAACAGCCAGAATTTAAATGATGGGTGTTGTAAAGATGTATTTGTCTCTATGGTATGTTCTTCCGCTTTGTTTGTTTGAGTCACTGTGTAGCACATAAAGTGGATAGAATAGAAGCAGGCAAAATGGGTGTATTTTTTCTTTGATAACTGAGAATGGTTTAGTAGGCAGATGCATAGGCAGGAACCCTATCTTTTGGCTTGGTCTCCCTGGAGGGATTTGGTCCTCTCACATCATTTGTAGGCATAAGCTGTAAATCCTCATTTTCAGCTGGACGTCTGAAATGGTTGCATGCTTTGGTCTTTAGTTATTTATTTTCCTGTTGTCGTTTTCTTTTTAAAATGTTCGACAACCTGGTAACCAAGCCTGGTAACTATCCAATTAAAAGTAATCTGAAGCGGTTGAATAATAATATTTATTAACCTTTATTGTGATAACCTTGCTTTTTGCCATCATTTGCATCTGTCTGTTGGAGGCATTGAAAGTCCGTTCTTAGTTTATTGAAGACCAGTTCAGCTGCACATAATAAACTTGGCCTGAAGTTTGATAGTTGGTTCAGAGTTTTGTGTAAACCCCTCTAATAATTGTGCATTTTGCTTTGATGCAGATAGCGGGTTATGTGTTTCTTCTTCTTTAATCCCATTATGACATCACTTCCCCCTACATAGTTTCTTATTTTACTCCGGAGTTACCAATGCACTGGCACAGTAAAAACATTGAACCATAGGAGTTGGCATTACATTTTTCTCTCCATGCCAATAATGTCATCTCTCTGTTTTGAAACAGAAAACTGAACTGCAAGCCATTGCTGGCAATGGGTGAATGCACAAACGGCAGCCAGCTGAGGCATCCTCAATCATCTTTTCCTTTCTACGGTGTGCAGAAAGTAAATCCACTTCGTGCGGCTTTTTCTGTAATTCAGACTTTTTTGGAGTTGCTGTGTGTGTTGCCTCTGGTTTTAATATTTAGGTTTGGTTAGTAGGCATCTATTTTCTGAAGGATGTTTTCAATTAGAAAAGGATGACTGATTCTGTGGACCTGGGGTCAGCCACTGAGTTTGGCCTTCGGCTTCATCAGGTTTCGATCTTCCCATTTTTGCCACTAGCCATTTGGGCTTGCGTCAGAAAAAAGCCACTAGCCAGCCAAAGATTTTCCCAGCCCGACTGAAAAAGACTGGAAAATCACATGAAATTTAATAAGTAATTAATAATTAATTATTTTAATTTAGTATAAACTTTACTTAAACATAAAAACAAAAAACTAAATAAATTAAAAACTGTAACAGTTTAAATGAAACAGATTATTTCATATGTCTTGTGTTCATTCACTGCCCAACAATAAAAAGTCACCTCCTGGATTTAACAAAGCAAAAAGGTAAGAGCCTTCCATTGGGTTATTTCTGCAATGATTTATACGATTCAGCTGGCGACAAGTATTTTAACCCTAACTGATGCAGTTAGCAGCCTCTCATTTCTTAAACAGCCATGTTAGATCATATTCTGTGGTTGTAGAAAAAATGTTTCTGTATTTCAAAAGGGTCAAATGATTTGGATGAACTTGCCATACATTTTGGCCAGTCTCATCGAGAGTAGGTAGCTGAGGCCATTTAATCACGCCTATTCCTTGCTTAGGCCTAGGTATGTGAGCTCACGCACTCCCTACCCCTCCTCGGACCCAGTGCTGTTCATACATAATATTATCCTAGACAGGAGCATCTGTGCGGTTGTTAGCCTCCATCTATAGCTATAGAAGCTTGCTACCCTGCCAAGAGAATGGCCATTACCTTATTCTATTAGTATAATCATACAAGTTGGAGAAAATGAGAAATGTAACGTTACTGGAAAGAGTGGGAAAATGACATTAATCTAAAGGATTTGGCACTTTGACAAAGTGTATGTGTGTAAAACCCATTGCAAAATCTGGAGTACCTATATTAGCTTGCCCCCTTTACAAAACTCGAAGGTGGAAGGGGCAGGTGCACTTTGGACTCTAGAAACCACTGTGTCACGCAGGCCTAACTCACTCAGTCTTACCCTTTCAATTTCCAGACCATTAGTGGTCGTCTCAGGAAAGTGCAGGAGAGGATGGTGCCCTTTGCTTGGCTTAAAGGTGCACTATGCAAGTTTGTTGACATCACTTCTGTTGACATTCAAATAAAAAAAAACAGAGGTAGCTCGCGCCTCCCTCCCATAGTTCCCTCCCTTCCATGCTTCTGTAACTGTAAACTCTTGTCGGTGATTTGCCGGAACGGTTTGTTATGTTATGGGGCACGGCCTGTGCCCCTTGTGTTTATTTGCAGTTTGTAACGCCTGTGTGGTCTCCAGAGCCCGGGGGTCTTTTTTTGTTTGTTTGTTTTTTTTTTTAACAGTGAATTCAGGGGCAGGCAGCTGGCGGATCGTGGGGAGATGTCGGCGAATTGAGACAAAAATATAATCGCGCAGAAAATAAACAAACTTGCATAGTGCACCTTTGAGGTCGCAGGTAGGTCTGGTATCGACCATGGGCCTGCCACTGCCAGTTGGATTAGGTCCAGAAACCACCTGGCCCCCGGATTCACTGGTTCCAGAATTATTATCAACAGGTGCTGTGTTCGGACCCCGTGGAGCAACTGCATCAGCAGCCATTGGGGTGGGCACGCATGAAGCAAGCCAGCCGGCCAGACTGAATGGCCCAACGCATCCACCCCTTGTGGCAGATTGTCGGTAGGCCTATGGGAAAACAAAAGAGGGCATTGTGTGTTCTTCCTGCTTCTAAATAGATCTGCCTCTGATCGATCAAACAGACGCCAGATCTGTTCAGGTATCTCCGGGGCGAGGCCCCAGTCCTCCTTTAGTAGGCTTCCCCTGGATAACCCATCCACCTGCGTGTTGAGGAATCCCAGAACATTTTGGACCTTCAGGGAGCATAGGCGGCGATCTGCCCAAGTTAGAATGGAGGCCGCCATGTTGTACAGAGCCAATGATCTGACACCCCCTGCCTGTTGAGAATAATTCTGCTCAACTGTAAACCACTCCAGTACGCATTGGAAGTCATGGCATGATGAGGCTAAAAGGACCACATCATCTGCGAACAGCAGAGATTCAATCCTGAGGCCACCAAACTGGACACCCTCCAAACCTCGGCTGCACCTTAATATCCTGTCCATGAAAATTATAAACAGAATAGGTGAAAAGGAACACTCTTGGCAGAGTCCTAAACCAGCTGGAAACTAGCCCAATTAAATGCCGAGAATGCAGACACAACTCCGGCTATGGTTGTTTAGGGATCGAATGGCTTGCATTAACGGCCCTGGCGCCCCATACTCCCGCAGCACCCCCCACAAGATACCTCGCGGGACACAGTCATGAGCCTTCGTCAAGTCCATAAAACACATGTAGACTGGCCTCCACCCCGTCTGCCACCCGGTCGACAAAGCACCCGACCCCTACTCCTCTCCTCATGGGCAGTGGGCCCACATGGATGCAGCTCCTCTTAGCTTCTTTGGACTGAACCCAGCTGCTGGGTTCTGCCAATGCTTTTCGGCGGTGGTCGGCGCCGACCAGAACTCGGAATGCACTGTCCACCACTCAGTTCAGATAGCTAGTGCTTTTCCCGACCGGCTCTATTTTTTTTCAAAGATCAGTTAAAATGAATGCATCCAGTGTCCAAAAAAATCGATAGAAACAAAACATAAATGACCCTAAATATGCTCCCCCTTCTTGTTATTGTCAGAATAGCGAACTTTTGTTTTTGACCCACACCCCGTCTGTGCTGGTCTTCATTGATACTGAAAAACCTGCCCAACAGTGATGGAAACACCGAGTGCCATCCGAGCCCGCGTGAGCTGGGTATTCATGGCGAATTGAATCTGAGGCTGTGGGGAAATGATCGGTGCGGTTGTCTCAATCTAATGAAAGACAGACAATTATAATCGGGCAGGGTGATTGATTTCTGTAGCGCTGTACTTTGCATGTTGAGAAAAAAGTTTTCTTGTTATAGAAACGACAGCAAAACTAAATAAATCTCTGGTGAGGACAGTAACATTCTTTACATGTTTATTTATCAGTGTTTAATAACAGTGGCGGTCGGTGGACAGAAAACCGAGGGGGTGGAAAACATACCTTGAAACAGATGAGATTATTGACCCGATTTTAATCATTGTTCTTGTTTAACACATTTTCCAACAAAAAATTCATATGAAATATCCATTTGCAGTTAAGTACACAGTTTCCCTTTTAATAAAATGGCAAGGCGAGTGAATAATAATTTCAATAAAAATGTTTAATTCCCGTGCCTTAATAGGTAACCCTTCACGAAAAAAAACCTACTGTGGATTTTCCGCGTTAACTTTTGCCACATCTTACAAAGCAAGAAATAAGCACTTTTTTACCTTCAGTTGATGCGTTTTATCCCTTGTCTTAATGAAGATAATTGGCTACACCTGAGAAGGGAGCATTAAAGTAACTTTTATCAAGGAAAATGACTGAAACAGATCAAGACTAATAAGCAGTTTAAAGATGTTTATCGCCCTCCTTGTTCTCTGTCCAACGGCCGCCACTGAAGAAATGTTTGAAACATAAATGACAGTTGTGAAGTTGTATTCAGAAATTTAATCAAAAGTATTTGGATAAAAAAACAGATGCCATATTCATAAACTTGTTTTTCTATCTATGAAAATTAGGGGCATCTCACTATGCACCGAGGAGCACATCAAAGAAACAGGAATCTGGTGACTCAGAGGCAATATCTGCTTTTGAATTGATGCGAAAGTTTTCCAGCTTGCGCGCTCGCGTGCTGCACCAAAAGCCAAAACCAAATTAATCAATTTTGCAAGATAAATAAGTGATAATGACATTGTATGGAGATAAAACGGTATAAATCAATAATTAGGAGCACATTGAAAACTAATTTTTTATTAATTTTTTTTAATTGTTAGATTTTTTTATTCAACCTGCAGCAATTTATCGACTGAACAATCAAGACCAATACATGACCAATAATTAGAAATGATAATGAAAAAGTGAATGCCTATTGCCAACATTTATACATTTGATATGGCATTGTAATATAAAGGTAATACAATGCAAAAATCCAAAACTTTCGTTGACTTTGCGGCATTTATTGTCGCCATCCTTACAGTTGATATTCAGCTGTGCATCATGCCAGACAACGGCTTTCTTTAGCCATGACTACATTCAAAATATAGAACAGATTCCCAGGGGTTATTGCTTATTGCTAACCTACGCAAATCTGTGCTGTTTCACAAGCTACTCGAGCGCAGAAATTATAAAGACATTGATATTTTACATCGTCATTTATGTCCAGAAGAAAACGCTTCAATTTTATGGTGCAATGTATAACAATTCCATCGAAAATAAATTAGAATGCTGTCGGTTCTACAAATTAGTCTGAGCAACTGTTGTTACCCAGGAAAAGTAAACTGCGAGAGGTTTTGGTTATCAAGCATTGAAAGATGAGGTTTCCGATGGCCTTTGTTACTGCCGACGGACCGCTACTGCTCTCTCCAGCTCGCTCTCAAAGTTTAGTTTCTGTAGAGGAAAGTTATACAGCCACCGTTTTCACCCAGTTATCCTTGACACCAGCAGTTTTTAATTGCTTGCACTTAAAACATAATGTTAGCTGATTTTTCTCAAGCCGGAAGGATGTATGGCTGTTGGATACCAACCTCACACAACGTTGCCGTATTCTTGAGTGAGTGGGTGTGTCGTTGGTCAGAAGTGCTCAGAACTCCAGCGCAGGGTGACGACGAGAGCCGCACAGCTCAGTCGCTGAGTCGAAAATCGCCCCTTTATGTAATTTTTGGGCACCATGGCCACTTGAAAAAAGGGCAAGCCAAACTGGCCTTTTGAGTAGTTGGGCATTACGGCCACACACGGGGGCAACCACGGCAATTGCCGCCAGGCCGTGATATAATTCTTGCGCTGTGCTTAGTTTGTTTCCCTCGCAACCCAGCCCTGTATAAGCTGCAGAAAACGGATGGATGGAAGTGCTGCTGTCTGACCTCACCAAAATGTGTTACCTTTTCATTAGCGGGGCAAAATATTATAACAACTTTGCACCGCAGAGAGTTCTAGTAGATTAATGGGGCATTGGGGGCCCTGCCATTTATCTCCTACGGAGGCTGAGCCACAATTCCCACCCCATCCAGTGAGGGAGGCATCCACAAATATCTGGACATAGTGAGGAACACATCCCAGCCAAACCCCCTTGCAGAGACGGCCGGATGAGTTCCAGAATGCTACTTCCCGATGTACTAGAATGGGAATGAGCAGCTTACGCTGTTCGTCCCACCTTGGATCCAGACAAAGGTATTAGATCCAGCGCTGAAAATTCCTCACGTAGCAGCCCCAAGCGAACCACAGAATGAGCTGCTGCCATCATTCCAAGGAGTGACATGACTGTCCTCGCAGGCAGCGAGACTGTGGTCATCACTTCTGGGGTAGGCACAGGATCGCCTCCTCAAGTTTGTTAGACGGCCGTGCAGTCAAAAGCTGAGAGTCCAGTAGCAGCCCCAGATACAGCATCTCTTGACTGGGCTGCAGGGCACTCTTGCTGGTGTTGATGGCAAAGCCCAACTGAGTGACATGGCCAATGACTAACCAGTGTGAGCTTCTGCAATCTGGAGGGTGCGAGAATCAACTAATTGTCCAAATAGGTCAGAATTCTTACCCCCTTCTGCCTGAGTGGTGCTAGTACTGTCTCCACATATTTGGAGAAGGTCTGCAGCTTTGGGGAATATCTGAATTGAAGGCAGTAAAACTGAAAACTCTGACCTGCCATCGCAAAGCACGGAATTTTCCGATGACGTGGAAGAATGGGGACATGAAAATGGGCATCTGTCAGATCTATGGTAGTCATGTAATCGCCTGGCCGGATGCATTTCAATAGATTTCTGACCTTGAACATTCGGAACAGCCTGTGCGCAGTGCACCGAAGATCTAGAATGGGTCTCACCCCTCCCCCCCCGATTACTTGGGAATTAGGAAACACTGGTATTGAAATCCTGCTTGAGCTCCCATTTGGAGAACCGCAACTATGGCTCCTTTACGCAAAAGCAAGTTTATTTTTTCCTTCAATGCCTCCCTCTCAATGGGATTTGGAAAAACTGTTTGAACAATACCCCTGAACAGAGGAGGTTATAACAATTATAAGGCATATCCCTTTCGCAAAGTTCTGTTTAGCCAAACTGGAGGGGGGTGAGGGGTGCATAATCTCTTCTAAAATTGATAGTGGTTTGTGAGAGGCAAAGCAATCTGTTCCACGGGGATAGCTAGTATAGGCCCACCCGAGTCGTCCCTTTCCTCTAGGGAAAAATCGAACAGGGGTTCTGATAGAAAGGACTGAGAAGATGACATAAGCAATGATTCTGCTGCCTCACCTAGCTCGTCTCTTGTCATATGAAATGCCATTGTTTTTCCATGTAAGGCATGACAAAAAAGTTGCATCTGGGGCCTACTGTCTGCATCAGATATAGCCTCTGAGATGACTGTTCCAGAATGGCAGTTGTCATCCTTCAGTCTAACCAGGCAGCTTGATTGTAAAGAAGAAATGGGGGGAGAGCAGGCCTTGCGCGTCGCTGCTTCATTAACTATTTTGGACAAGGAGACATCCACTTCGACCTGCTATGGGCTAGTTCACCTACAACTAGGCCCAGCAACCTAGCAACCCAGCAACTAGACCCTTCACGCCTGGTGTGTCCCTGCTGTCGAACAGGAGGCTGAGGAGGCTGTGCTGTACCCGACTGGCTGGAGCTGGCAGAGACTCAGTTTTCCTTAGCCCTGCAGCTGCGGCGATTTGGCGGCTGGTGAGCAGGCTGTGACTGGTGGCACAGCCCCTGGTGGCGGTGGTGCAAGCCCAACTGCTCTGAGGCTTTGCATGCAGATTTGAATTTGAAGAATTCTTCTTTTTTCTTCGTTAAAACAAAACAGCCGCGATTTCGTGGTGCGTTTCAAGAGAAGAGACTGAGTCAGATTCGGTGTTAGAAAACCCAGTTAAAAGGAAACCGTTTATTCGTCGTCTCGACCAGCGCAGTGTCCAGTATAATTATGATCAGACTGCCTTCATTGGGATACAGCAGGGTTTAAGTATCCATTGTGAACAAAAGATATTGACCCAGGAGTTTTGCTATGGTGCAGAAACAATAGTGCCTGATTAACTCAGTGGGTTAAACACAGATGACATTGTCTCAGTGAATACAGTACATAACCCATCAGTGTGTTCCTGCTTGACTACATCAACCCAGCAGTGGACTGAAACTGCCTTGATTAAGTAGTTGGGTGAGACAATATAACTGGTTAAGATTCTAGATTACTGCCAACCTAACACCATACAGTGCCTGACAAAAGTCTTGTCGCATAAGGACATAGTAACTAAAAATAGCATATAACTTTATTTCTAACCAATCAATTGTTACAACAAATGGTCCATTTTAATGTCAAGGGCTTTCACATTAATAATTTGGCGCAAAATGAAACCGTCAAAAAGTGTTCTGATGTTCACAGCTTGGCTAAGCCCATAACATCTGTTTTTGCTAGGACAAAAGTCTTGTCGTCTGTAATTAACACTTTCCCAGATGTGTATAGAAATAACCCCAGCACACCAGACTTTCATATGAGGTGCGACTAGACCTCTGACAACATACCAAAGATTCAACCACAGACCAAAGTGCTGATCATCAAGAGCCTGAAGACTGAGTCTGCTGCTGAGGTGGCAGACATCTTTAATGTATCCAAATGTCAAGTGGAGGGGATGAGAAAAAGATTTGAAGAAACTGGTGACGTTCATGGCAAGCGCAGGTCAGACAGACCCCGGTATGACAACTGTTTGAAAGGACTGTTTGTTGCTTCAACTGTACAAGGCTAGCCCTTCTTCAACTACAGTGAAGCTACATGAGGAAATGTCACCAAAAATCCCGGTATCTACAAGAAGAGTTTGTCAAATTCTCTCTAAAAGTGGTTTTCATAGCCAAATTAGTACAAAGAAGTCTGCATTAAACAGAAAACAAAAAACCTGCATTGCATTTGCCAAGGCCTACAGCTCGCAGAAAGGATTGACACTGGAAAAGTGGCTGAAAGTTCATTTTTCTGGTGAATCATCCATTGAACTGCATGCCAGTCGACGTACAAGACCTGTTGGAACCCTCGTGGACCCAAGATTCTCCCAGAAAACAATCATGTTTGGTGGAGGAAAAATCATGGTTTGTTGTTACATCCAGAATGGGGGTGTGAGAAAGATCTGCAGAGTGGATGGCCACATCAACAGCCTGAAATATCAAGAAGTTCTTGCTGCCCTACTTATACTGCTGCTCCTTCTCATTCTTCTGCCTCCATGTCACAGTTCCTGAAAGCGAAGAAGGTGAAGGTACTCCAGGATTGGCCAACCCAGTCACCTGACATGAACATTATTGAGCATTTCAGGGGTAAGATGAAGGAGGAGGCTTGGAAGATGAAACCATAGAATCTCGATGAACTCTGGGAGTCCTGCAAGACTGCTTTCTATGCCATTCCAGATGATTTCATCATCAAGTTATCTCAGTCATTGCCAAGACGTATGGATGCAGTCCTCCAAGCTCATGGGAGTCATACGCAATGTTAATTCTTTTTTCCAAGGCACCATGGCTTTATGTTCTGATATTATATTGGCATATTTGTGTATTCAAAATAAAGTGTATGTATAATTTCCACATTTTTTTTCAATGCGACAAGACTTTTGTCCAAGCAAAATCTGACCTTTCTGTACAAATTAAATTATAAAACTCAATCAATGACATAATACTCTATTTTGGTATATTTCGCATAATCTAGAGGGCTTTGCCTTTCATATAAGCCATTTTTGATTCCAATTGATCAACTACAAGTCAGGTTATTATTTGTTGTTCCTACAACTTGGATAAGTGACAAGACTTTTGTCAGGCACTGTATATCACTATATGTGCTGTGAACACTAGAATCTAACAAATTGGTCCACCACTGTCTAGATGTTGGGACCGAGAGGTGTGAACTTGTGGAATTAGCACATTGATTAAAAAATGCTTCTCGCGGTCTTTAAGCGACGACAGGCCCGACCACAAATGCTGATGCCCAACCGAGATAGCACACATGCTCCTACCTTCGTCAATTGCGAACGCCTGAGATATACGGAGCATTGTCGACCCCGTGGTCTGGACTTCCAGGATCTCCTCTGGAGTCAGCTCGGTCCTCTAGTGAGTAAGCTGGTCAAGCAAGCCTTGCTAGGAAGGCTATATTGTTAGCTAGTGACACCCCTCAGGGGCACTAGTGTAACAGCAGTCAAAAAGGCTAGCTGTCACCCTATCCCTCTTATATGCGAGTAGCGGCCGACTGATTGGCCAAAGGGAGGCAGAGGGCAGGAGGTAGACCCTTACCGCAACCTTTATGACAGGCACTCCCGTATTCCACTCCCACCCATCCACGGTGGAGTAGGGCGCGTACACTACCGTTGGGGACTTGGCCGCTGGCGTATCAGCCCAATCTCACAGCGCATGCCAGTGGATTGGGGACATTTTTGGGCACGCCACACTGAGACATGGTTTGTTCTTCGGCTGTGCGAGAAAGCCCACAGTAAAATCTTCTGCCTGCATCCGGGAGGGAGGCTTAGGAGGCAGGACATCCCCATCTGGTTCGCCGCTGACTAGAAGAGCCTTGGGAGGTCATCCAAAGCAGTGAACGACAAATCGGTTCCCCGGGCGCCCGGGACAATCAGTTTTTCACGGGGACATGTAAAAACGAAAAATCAGTTGCTCGTCGGACAACCACTTTTTTTCTGCGGTACATTCCTTTCAAAAATCACCAACCAATAGAATGCCAGGTTCCGTGTTGACCAATGAAAGTATCGCTGCCTCGCTGCAGGCCCATTCGTTTTCATATAGCGTACCGTGGGGGCAGTGACGTTTACACAGACCCACTCCGAAGATACCATAGAATCTGAGGCTAATCTGCGAATGCGCGACCGCTTGTAAAACTATGTTACTCTGTAGATTATGTAGCCATCTAGCTAGCTTGCTAATGTTAACTATGGAGAATCTTTGTAAATAATCGTCATAATTAAGCGGTGTCATTTGTTTTTGCCCTAACTTCACTAGCTGGTTTGCAGTACCAGTGATTGCTTTTGAGCTAACTTGCTAGCTAGCCAACGTCCCAAAAATGTGAAAATGTAGTTTGGATGCACGGGAGCTGGCTAAGATAGTAAAGTCATGGCCAAATCAAATCATATCGCTTAAACAGGATTTTCCACAGTTAACGTTAGTGTGACTGAGTGGTTTTTAAATCCATCGACTCTCAGCAGAAGGTGTAGATCTTTCACCATTATTGCCTTGCAGTTTCCTGTAATGTTTGCCGTTTTTCCCAAGCTATGCCTGTAATGCAGCTCGTAGCAATTTGTATAGAAGTTGCTTCCATGTGAGACAATGTTCAAGTTTTGAAGCATTTGATTGGACTTGAAGATGCCCACTCAGTTACACGTTGATTGGAACGATTGCGTTTACTCTCTCTCGATAGTCAGTCTGCCATGGGATGCAATGAGAGCATGAGATATCTGTGAGGTTGAGAGACCGTTTTGTCTAATGCCTTCATGCTGATATGGTATATGAAGCAGTGAATGTGCACCTTGGGGCCGTGTTTGTAATTAAGGCCGTGACATATCTTGTCTTTGCCCAGAGGTGCAAATAACAGTCTACTGTATGCATCTGAGGTGGCTGGCATCCTTCTTAGTCTGTTACATTAGCTAACCAGATGGCTAAATAATCAAAAGAGTACCGTAGTTTAATCAGCGATCGGTCACACAGCATATAGCCAAAGATGCTGCAGTGTCTTCGAGAGTGGGTTTGGGAGTCACCGCCCCCAGCCCCCACAGTATGCGACCTCAAGAGCAAACACTGGTACAGCTAACAAGCGGGTTAAGTAAGGGCGAAAACAAATGACGCCGCTTAATTAAGATGATCATTTACAAAGATTCTCCATAGTTAACATTAGCTAGCTAGCTAGCTAGCTAGATGGTTACATAATCTACAGAGTAACATAGTTTAATAAGCGATCGCTCATTCGTGGCATAGCCACACATTCCGCAGAATCTTCGGAGTAGGTCTGTGTGTAAACGTCACCGCCCCCACGGTACACTGTATGAAGTTAAATGAATGGGCCTGCAGCGAGGCAGCGATGATTTCATTGGTCAGCACGGAACCTGGCATCCTATTGGTTGGCGATTTTTGATTGGAATGTACCGCAGAACCATTCTGGACAATCACCATTCCAGACAGGCAACTGATTTTCATTGAAGAGCTTGTCCGTGGACAACCAGTCAAAAAATGGATTTCTCGTTCACTGCAAAGGGTACTGATGCTCTAGTGGTGGATCATCGTCCCGGCAAAGCCGGATCCTCCTCCTCATAGACCGGAAAATTGTCTTCCTAGTCGTATTCCTCCCACAGCTCAGAAAGAGCCGCCATAGGCTCCCGAGCTGGCTTCGGGCAAGCCTGTAGGGAGTGTACGGCCCGCACAAGCTGCAGCCACTGATTGGGCTCCTCCCAGGGAAGCGCAGCACAGTTGGTGCAAGAATCTGCCTGTACCTGGTGCCGTCAGCCCAAGCATAACAAACAAGCCTCATGCTGGTCCGAAGGCATCACAGAAGAGGCACACTTTATGCTGATCTCAGCCGTACTGAAGACGTTTCACTGGATAGTGTCTGAAAATTCGCAGTTGTGAAAAAAGGGGAAATGGGTATTAACAGCATTGGAACTTTATAGGAGGAAAGTGCTGCTACCCCTACTACTGGGTGGTGAGTACATTTTTTCTTTATTCAGGCACCAAGGCGGAGCCTGAGAGGAGTAAACCATTAGCGAAGCCCATTAGAGGGCAAAGCCTATATGACATAGACCCAAGTGCATGCTAGAAGTAAATCCATTCTGCTGCCGTATTTCAGCAGAAAGAATTCTGGACATTGGTGATTCCTTGTACTCTTTACTGCGCATTTTCATGTACGAGTTTATTTGCATTTGCTTAAGGTACCACTCCAAAAGCACAATATTTCTTAATCAGCAAGTTAAATTGCTGGCTAGGTAGCTAGTACACTTTTAATTGCTGTTTCTTCCCCTCAAGGGTGTGTCATCATTTAGTGACTCAGAGTATTCTACACCATTAACCCATATGAATTTAAAGTTGAAGTTCTGAACAGTTCTAATTATTTTGCTTTTGACAGGCTTACGTTGGTTATGATTGTGTTACTCTTTCTCCCAATCTGCATGTGTTTGTGCTTGTGTGCATACATATAGCTAGCAAGGCTATACGTTTTAGCTCAGCCCTTTCTTGGGCTTCTGGTGTAATGTTATTGTTTACTACCTCAAAGAAACACAAGAAATTATTGCATGCATTTGCTGATCATGGTGAACTGTTGAAGGTTGATATGATGTACTTAACCCCTTTGTGAAGATATAGATGCCGGTGTCCATAAATTCTGAAATTTAATTCCTAAATAATTCCTTAATTGAGTTTTCAATTGTCTTGCCTCACTGGAATAATTTTCCAGAGTCTCTGTGACACAAATACTGAGTTATAAAGCCTAAATAGGCTCATGCATAACAGGAAAAAAATTCCCATTATTTGTATTCTGTGCAAAGGGGTTAAATAAATAAGCTGGTAAGTTTTGGTAAATGTTTTTTTGCCTTTTTTTTTTTGTATAGTTGGGTAGATTTTGATTCAGTTACGACCGATCTGGGAGCACTGAGTTTGAAATGAAAATAAGAAGGTGGATTTCGTTTGAACTTCTGACGTGTGTAAAGATCAGCTATATGGTAGGATTGTGTGAATATTCAATAAAGATCATGCAAAATTTTCACTTGCTGGCTGGGCGGGGAGTCTGAGCTCATCCGGTCGCCTGAATGAATTTTTAGTGGCCACGGATCTGGGGCAAGTGCAAAGATTTAGCCTTGTTCATCTTCTCTAAGTTATTATTTTGTGGGTCGGAACATATCCGTTTAGTTAATGAGCCTACGTTAAGACATACTTGATGAATTGTGCAAAGAACTGTGGGGCAGTTCTAATGACCCTGTATTGCTAATTTGGATTCTTGAATTGATTAACACAAAAAGAATGATCATTTTTCTTTTGCGATTGTTTATTACATTCTGCATTTGGAAGCAAAGGTGTATTTTCAGCATATTTTATGGTTTTTCAAACAATTATGCTACAAGTTGAACAGGCCAGGACTCTGTTGCAGGAGTGCCCCACCTGCCTGGTTATGTAATTCGTGCAATACCCGAAAATAGCACCCGGACAGAAAGAGTTCTTTATGAGGACTGCTTTAGATACTAGTCCTCCGTGTGACTGGTGCTTTGTGTTATGAGTGCTGACTTCAGATTCACAGATGGCTGCCACAAATTGAATCATAAGATTATTTCAACATTACACTGAGTGAAGGTGGATCGCAATCTCCTTGGCTGTGGCAGTAAATGAATCAAAAGGAGGACTGATTAAAAGGACGATAATCTTGAGCAGTCGCAGAGGCACCATTAGAGAAGTTGCTACAGGAATTGTCCTTGGGTTACTAGATTTTTAACTCGCTAATATTCCTGAAGGACTTGATTAGACTTGCATATGAACCCTTTACATAACTAGAAGAAAACCTGCCCTGATTTTTATGTATCATCTGAAGAGTGTAACTGCAGTGCCCCATCCAAGATTCAAATAGCAACTTTCTTGCATTTTAGTAGCAGGAAAGTTTCAGTTGAGTCTGTGGAAGATTATGTTTGAATACTGCAAACTATGGGACTGCTTTTAATGTATGTATTTAAATCACGCAATTAAATAAAATAATACTTAAAATATAAACTTGAAAACCTCATCAACAAATGTAATTTATATGACTGTTGTGATAACAGTATTGATCACAAAGTTTATTATTTTTCTGTATCTGTGAGCCTTAATCTTTTCTTAACATTAGGTGACATGCTGGTAAGAGACATCACTGCTTAGAGGTCCTGCCAGAGACAGTGACATTGTATGTTCTGCCCTCATTACTTCATTTCATGCAGTCAAAATGGGTAGTGGATAAATGGTGATCTATTGTAAATCATCTGTGTGAGATCAGTCTTTCTGAAGGATTAACTGTGGGTGACCGAAATCTACTACACTGAGAGGGGTGGTAGTGTTTTAGTAGATTCTCTAAAAGGGTGGAATTTTTGAAGTGCTTATACTCAGACCCCGTGTTAGGCATCCTAAGGGCACTCTCTTGGCAAAATAACAGTGAATTCTAGCTGCTGGTTTTCGCGCCCACACACGCAAGGAGAGCTGAGCCTGTATTTTACATTGTGGATTCTGTACTTTGATGGTAATTGTGACCGCAGAACCCATATGTGGGTTGAGGCTGGAGTAAAGTCAGCCATTGTGGGCCAAGTCTTTATAGTATTTGCCACTCAGCTACTAGGTTCTAGGTGGTGCCGTATCGAAAGCACCTCTGATATTACTAGATCTCTGCATAAACTGTTTTAAGTGGTATCAAATTTGTTAGTAAATACTTTCCAGGATTTTAATGAGTCCCCTGTAGGAAGTCTGGGTTTTTCTTTCCTCGTGCATAGTTTAATTAGCATAGTTTAATAACCAGAGCATTATTATTACTCTCATCTTTCATATTCCCTAACACTGTCATTTTAAACAGTGTTGCTCTAATAATGAATTTTATATCTGCTAGCATCCCTAACGTAGGCCTACTCAAGCCCCTTTCGCACCTGGCTGCGTAGGGGCGCAGAGCAGCGCGGATGGCCATACGCGTTAATGCGCATAGAGAATGCAAAGACATCCGCAGGGATGCGCAGTGGTGCGCAGACATCGAATGCAAAAATGAACCATGTTTAATTTTTTCAGCAGACTGCTGCGGAGGCCTCCCATACGCAATGAAATGTGTTACGAACGCAGTCAGAATGCACCTGTGCTTATTGCACACGTGATCTGAACGTAGTACGAACGCGCCCATACGTGTTCCGCATGTGATCCACACGCGCTTACATTCTGGAAGGGGTCATCCGCGCTCAGTTTCCTGCGGATCTTTCATTTTCGTTGCGTATGGCCCCCTGCGCTGCTCCGCGCCCCTACGCAGCCTGGTGTGAAAGGGGCTTCAGTATGGTGTCCCTGCACTGACAATATTTGAAAGTCCAATCTAGACAAGAAGACATCTTGAGTTTAATATAGCATACTTGGAAGCCCTTCAGTCAGTGAATTGTACTGAGAGAGCATTGAAACAAGCAATAATTGCAGTATATGTGTTACTGCACTGTAAAATATATCCATCATTAAATATTTCACGGGTCATTCATTCAGTATACAATTTATTGCATCATACGGCATTCAGTAAATTACATTTGTGTAAGGGATGACACAGCCTGTGTGTTGACCTGTTTTTCCTCTGGATTCCATCCATTCTTGATCTTTTTTTTCAGTGAAAAAATCTGTTATTTTTGCTCAATTCTATAATTTCATTAAAGTTAATTTTTGACATTCCTTTTATTGCTAGTGTGCTGTGGCCTCAATAATGAGAAATTACTTAAAAATTACAGGTTCATGAATATTTTGATAAACTTTTATTGGAATTAAGAGATAATGGCTTGACAGAGTACAATATCAGATCTTATATTAACACTTGATCCTCCCCTGATGAGCAGAGAGACCAGAATGGTATCATACCCAGTGTTTCCCATACATTGACGAGACTATGGCGGCCCGCCATAGTCTAATTTACCCCGCCATAGTCTCAATATGCGCAGATGCCGCGTGTTGAGATTACATGCGCACATGTAAAAAAAAAAAAAAAAAAAAAACGGAAAAATAGGAATGGTACCGGAAGACGCGCATTTTAAATCCCCCCGCACAATAGAATGAGAATGACCCCCTCCAGACATCAGTCTGCCACCACACATGAGCCCCATAGTCTCCAAAAATTCTGTGGGAAACACTGCATACCTAAAGGATTCCGAACCTCAGGAAATTTTTATGCATCATATTCTCGAGGACAGAGAACCATTTAATGTTCGATCGTCAAATTTGGTGCTGTGAGTGCGCAGCTAGAGCTTGTTGAAAGGTACCAAAAATATCAAACTGCTTATGTCATCTGCTCCACATGGATGCGGGCATGTTCTTGCATTTTGTCTTGACACCTCCCAAAATATGACGTTGCAGACATAGAACTAGAATGTGTTCTACACGCAATCATCATGGTTTACTGGCAAGTGTATGGGTGTACAAATGCCAGCATTGAAAGCGGGTGAAAGAGTTTTCATGCCATTCCTGATCCATTAAAGAGGCCAAAAATAAGTATGGAATGGATTGCTGCCCTAAAGCTCAAAAATTCAATGTAAAGACTTACAAGTACAACCGCTGCAATGTGGTTTGCAGTGACCACTTTGTGCCTGAGGACTTCGTGGATGTTGTGTGGGCTCAGGTTATCGGGACAGGTTTGGTATCTGTAATATAGCTTTTTCGCGTCATGATTGGTCATATTCCATTCATTGGCAAATGGATGCACCAGCATAGTGGTGCAGTGGTTAGCACTGCTGCCTTGCAGCAATAAAGTTGTGGGTTTAAGCCCACCTCGGGATCTTCCTGTGAATGGTGTGTGTGTTCTGTGATGGATTGGTGAGCTGTCCAGGGTGGGTCTCAATCTTTTGCCCTGAGCCAGCTGGTATTGGCTCCAACTCCCCTGCAATCCCAGTGAGGAAGAAGCAGTAGGCTATAGAGAATGGATGGATGGTTTATCCAAGTTGATGGGATAAATGATTAGTTAGCTAGTATGCTAACGCTTTTGGCCATTAAGGTAATGAGTAACTGTACATGTGTAACTGTTATGGTTGACGCTTTCATTTATTAATTTAATGGTGAAAATTGTTAGCATGCTAGCTAGCGAAGGATACATCCAGTTTTCTTGAATAGACTGTCAACTAGAAACCAATGCTATTTTTCCATTTTCCAAATAAAATAACGCTGACATTTATGGGATAAATAGGATCTCAAATTTATTAGCCCGAGATATAAACTTTATGAAACTCGAGTAGTAATTTTTATTTATTCCTCGCCAAAGGCTTGGAATAAATGAGAATTAGTACTGTCGTTGCCTAATTTTGATATCTTGGGCTCACTCAGTGGAAATCCTATAGGCCCATATACTATACGCGCGTACGTACGATGCATTTTCAAGCAGCCAGTGATCAATCGATTGCTACTCAAAAGACATTTGAAATAGCGGAATAAATATTGCTTGATATTAAAAAAATCTCTTTTTTTTCCTTTTTTTTAATATTTCTTTGGTGATAAAATATTTTATGATGACTCAATTACCTTGTATTATTACAAAACAAAGTAATTCTGGTTCATAACGTATAGTAGTTGTCCTAAAATTCCATTGACTAATTCAGGGCTGAAGAATGCACAATACATCACAGAATTGGAGGACCTTCACAATGATGGCGGCCTCCAGCCCGCTTTGAGAGGGCTGGAATTACGACAAGGAGATCATGATTTATATCTCGCTGGTGAATTTTGGTAGGGGGTTACATAGATTGTTAGAATCGGTGAAAATTCCTCTTTTAATTGAAATGTCTTTGTTTTTGGGGTTCGGTTTCCTTTTAATTCAGTTGAAACGGCTGACCAGAAAACAGCCGCACAATGATGGGATTATTTGCCTACGCGCATCTCTTTAGGTTCTTCAAATGTGCAAAGTGATTAAATAGGAAATCTCACTCATCTGAGCTTTGGGGAATTACAGAGGTCCTCTCTGTGCACTCTGATGCGTCTGCGCATTCTAGTGGCCTTATACAGCATGAATGCTTTGTGAGGAAAACAGGCTTGTGAGTTCATGTAATGTCAGTGTGTGATAAGCTGTCTTGGAGTAATGTCTTGCCAACTGGCATAACAAACAGTCTTACAGAATTGGACTATGCCGATTGGGATTAGGGCCTGCATGTCTGTAGAGCAGGCTTTTGATAGTGAAACACTGGCCCAGCAAGAGTTCACAAGGCCTGCCATTCTAAAAGGTACTCACACCATCTGTGTTGTCATTCTGTGCTTTGTTTTATGTCAGCGCCTGATGTTTTTTTTTTTGTCTGATCAGTGAGGGGACATGTGCCACTCATAAAATTTTCGAGTGTCTGGGACTTCAAAGATGCTTTTCAATGCTATTGGGTACAGGTCGACCAGTAGTGGATTTTTAAAGGCCGATATAATAACGATAGTTTGTAGCAGGAAAAAGCCGATAGTCGATTAATTGCCCAATATCTCCCTCCCTTGCGGAAGAAAAATTGACACTGGTGTGAATGAACAACCTTTATCTTTTATTACTAACGTCCTTACAAATAGTTGTTGAACTAAAAATCTAAGTCAAATAAATAACAAAATAAAAATATTAATCTGGAACAGAACATTAATCTCAAAGAGTAATGAATGTCTGAATAAGTAAAGTAAGTTGTAAATAAAATCATTGACTGGAAATGAACATCAAGCTCAAATTTTTAATGAATAAATCTGGAACTGAGCCTCAATCTCAAAGTAATAAATAACAATGTTTGTTGCTATTTTCCCTCCCTCAAGTCTGTAATCCCAGTTGAGATGCCTGATACTGTAATGCTAGAAACAAAGCTTGTCTCCATTCTCTCCAGAAAGGCGGCTTCTTCGCTCGTCATAGATGGCCCTGACCTTGCTGAACACTCACTCACTTGGGACGGTGGAGGGTGGTGGGCAGAGATATTTTCTGGCCAGTGCAAGCAAGTTTTCTTAAAATTGCTGGTTAAATAAAACCTTTCTGACAAAGGGAAGCAAGGTTTTGCTAAAATTGCAAACTAATGGGTATTATCATAACAGAAGCTTTATGGCACATATTTGAGAGGGAAAAAAAGACAAAAATACTATATACAGCTGTGCTTAAAAGTTTGCATGGCCTGGCTGAATTTGTAAAATAGGTAACATTTTTTAAACATTTTTTTTCATGAATAGCTTCTGTAAGACATTTAGGAGAGAAAATCAAGACATGGAAGAGACATTGGACATACAATGATAAGTTCTCTTTTATGGCTCATACTTCTCAGATTTGTCTCATAAAAGTATCACATTTGTCTCATGTTATTCTCTTTAATTCCCATTCAAAATAACCAAGACATAATTGAGATCAGGGGCATACAATTATGAGATCTCCTCTGTTTATCCCACTTCTCAAGTATTGCTCAAATGGTTATCTCAACTCAACCTCCTTTGTCTCAGTGATGTCTTGTCTCTTTTTAGCTTATCTCTTGCTCCTAAGGGAACCTTAGGAGAAGTAACTCAGAAACAAATGATCACAGAATGAAACGAATATGAGAAGCTCAAGTTGATCTCAAGAGACGAGATTGAAGAACAGCTGAGCAACACATTTTTCCTATTGCCCCTTAGCATCAATAACAGTGAGCAGTCTTTTGTGATAGTTGTCAATGAGGCCCCTAATTCCCTCAGGTGGTATAGCTGCCTATTCTTCCTTGCAAAATGCCTCCAGCTCCTGCAAATTCTTTGGTTGTCTTGCATGAACTGCACGTTTGAGATCTCGATGATATTGAGTTCAGGAGACTGTGATGGCCACTCCAGAACCTTCACCTTTCTCTTCTGTTACCACTGGTGGGTCAACTTGGCCTTGTACTTTGGACCATTGCCATGCTGGAAAGTCCAAGTGCGTCCCATGCGCAGCTTACGCACTGAAGAATGCAAATTGTCTGCCAGTATTTTCTGATAGCATGCTGCATTCATCTTGCCATCAATTTTCACACGATTCCCTGAGTCTTTTGAGCTCATACACCCCCAGAACATCAGAGAGCCACCACCATGCTTTACAGTGGGGATGGTGTGGACTGCTCTCCAAACATAGCACTTATGGTTGTGGCCATAAAGTTCTATTTTGGTCTCATCACTCCAAATGACAGTATTCCAGAAGTTGTTAGGTGTGTCAGTGTGTTGTCTGGCATATTTTGGCAGGCTGTTTTGTGGGATTGGTGCAATAATGGCGCCCTACTAGCACTCGACTATGCAGCTCATTGTAATTTAAGAACCTCCTTATTGTGCTCCTTGAAACGACCACACCATCTTTTTCCAGAGCATCCTGTATTTCTCTTGAGGTGGCTTGTGGATTTTTCTTTGTGTCCCAAACAATTCTCCTGGCAGTTTGGGCTGAAATCTTTCTTGGCCTACCTGACCTTGGCTTGGTATGAACATGTCTCCTAATTTTCCACCTCTTAATTACAGATTGAACAGTACTGACTGGCATTTCTAAGTTTTGGATATCTTTTTATATCCTTTCCCATCTTTAATAAGTCGAACTACCTTGTTACAAAGATCTGTAGACAGTTCTTTTTCGGTCCCCATGGCTCAGTGTCTGGCTAGATCAGTGAATCCACTCTGGAGCTACCGAACTCAATGACTATACCCAAACACTAGTTACAATTTAAAAAGGCCCAGGTGTGGAACCCTTAATAGCCATTTAAACCAGAGCGTGTAACCTTGTGTCTATATAACAAGGTCAAACATTCAAGGGTATGCAAACTTATGATCAGGGCCTTTTGGGTGATTTCATTTATTATTATGGTTTAAAAAAAGAGCCAAACACCTATGTGATGATAAATGACTTCATATGATCACTATCCTTAAATAAAAGACAAGACTAATATTTTCCCCAAGAGGCGATCAATGTTCTAAAAGAGCATAGTCTTCCTTAAGCGGCGATCTACTGTCAAAATGCACAGTTGAATGCGCAGTGGAAAACAAGTCGTCTTCCTTCCAAGTTCGGGGCGAATTTTTTTTTTTTTTTTTTGAAAACGTGCCTCCCAAAGCCACCGTTCCATTGTGGAAGATTGACTGGATTAGTCTAGAGGACCAAAAAATATTCATATTAGTCCAACGTTGCGAATTTTGGCTAAAAATTTTTTTTTGAGGCAAAATTTTGTATCGCACCCCAAGCGATGCAAGGCGAGAGTTGCGTCGCTGTATGGGAGCTTTTGTGGCGCTAATTGTGATGCGATTCTTTGGAAATTTGGCATGCCCTGCAATACGTCTGCAACTGATTGATTGCACTGTGGGCGTGCAATTTTATGGCTGATGACCTGCTTTCAAGCATGTCAAAGGGCAGTCAGTGCAGAATTATTAGTTTTCTTCGTTTCTTTACCAAGTGGTCAATTAATGCTAAATCATGTACTTACCGACCAATCTTGCACCTGTTGTCTCTGATTTTTGTCAGCCTTTTCCATGTTTAGGAAGTTGACCATGTCTAAGAAGCCTGCTCTCCAATTTTAATAGTAAAGGAAAAATGCTGAGAATTTGTTATTTTCTGAAAATGCACTAACACTACAAAACTACACTGAACGGACTACTGGTAAAAGTCTTGCTCGTTGACACAATGCAACAATCAGTTCCAGCATTCTTTCGAATTTACAACCAACCCCTGAAGGGATTACAAATTTTATGTATAACTGTGCATTTACTTTCTATTTTTCAAAAGACAGAACTTTGGTATATGTCTGGGAATATGGAATATTAGGTCAGTAGAAGATTAGCTCTTTAGAGTGCCACCTTTAGTCAGAAAGCTATCTACCCAGCATAGTACCAAACTAAACTCTTCATTTTCAGAGAAAACTCGCTGTGTGTATCACAATAAATAAAAAAAAAATCTTCGGTACATTGTGGAGGATAACCGGTACTTGCATCCAGCCTACAGCGCCCACTGGTGGCAAAATTTTCTGACTTTTGATTTTGAATATCATCTACACTGAAAATACTACCATTGAGATTTTAATAGTAGCTAATGCTGTAATATACCCCAAAGGGACTATGTATCCAGAGAATTTCAGATCTCCATCTTGCTGAGCAAACAAAATAAGTTCACCTTAACATCGGCACAATCTGCAATGAAATGGTCCTTTTTGAGTTTTCCTCCAACTTTGGCTCTGTCTAGCTTGAAAAGTGTAGATACTACCAAAGAAATTCTTGATATTCCTGAAAGTAGAGTTGCCAAAGCACAACAAACAGCATTTACCACCACAGTACATTTCTTGGTTATATAAAAAATGTACCTCAAATATGTATCAAAAATCAATTTCGACCATCTTTCTGGCCATCCATTGCACTAACCCAGCAAGATGCCAAGGTACTATTCACTGAAAATGATAGTCTTGTCGTGAGTTACCACATAATAAACGATTCTAGATTGGTGTGTATCTGGGATATTATTTTATTCCCATTCCCATTTTCAATTTTTGATGTTATTTCTCAAATAATTCTGGCTCAATAACGTAGTTACCCAGCTTGGCCACTAGATGGTGCTGATGTCTCTACAGACTTGAAGTGTTGCAGGTCATGATAAAAGTATAACATATTTTGAACAGTGTACCCTTAAGTCATGATAGTTGATATAAAGTGTGGCGTCAACAGCTTTTGGACGACCAAACTGAGCAACTTTAGTGGCTTCCAGGTGGCGCCACCGGCAGGCAAAGTGAGATACGGACCTATAAATTCAGATTTTTTCCGCGGAGACACCCATATCTACCTATGTCCCAAGTTTCATTCAATTTCAGGGGGGTCAACGCCTCAACTTCTTCCAAAAGTGCCATTTTCTCATGGAATGGCTCTTATTAATGCAATACTATAACCAACAACCTTACTATGATCATAATTTGTGAATAAAGCGGAGTTATTAAATTGATTTTCATTTAAGTATGAATTATCTCAGGTACAAATTACCTGTATGTCGTGCATGGAGACTCCATGCAGAGGCAACTCGCGTGATACACATTCCACCCGCGGTTGTACAGCTATTGGCCACTGTCGGAATGCAGGACATCATTGACGACAGTTTGTAATAAGTCCTATTGGGGCCGAACAATCGAGCAAAATGATAAATAGGTCGACGTCTACTATGGGGAAAAGGCTACTGATCATCTTTAAACTGAGCATAAGCTGTTCTCTTCATGTTCGCTTTTGAGCTTGATCAGCTGATGTTGACTTTGGCTGTTTTTCCAGCAGGAAAATAAGAGCTCTCTGCACATATGTCATCCTCGGTCAGAGTGCTCGGTTTCCTGACCCTGGCTCGCAAAGCCTCAGTAACTTTACAGACAGCATTGACAATTTGCCAGAGCTTTTTACCCCAGTTAAACAAGGACACACCCGAGTAGCTTAACCTAGATTTGAACAGAACAGAAGTCATGGTGAGGATTTGACTACAGAAAGACAAAGCAAAACATAGAAGCAGAATGATCTGAGAAAAAAAGTGAGGTTTTGTCTGGATGGAAGGACATGTGTCTCTCTGTTTTAAGTCAGTCAGATTGTACGCTTTGGTTATACTCAAAACTCAGCCCTAAAGTGCTGTGCAGAGCTATGAAACTTTACTTGGAAAAATAACAGTAGAACTATTACAATCGCCACTTTTAGTTGTGTAAGTAATTTTTTTTGTGATCCTCCAAGTTGATGTATTGTTGGGAACTAAATATTATTCATGTTTTTATACACAGCTGCTTTCTTTGTTCTTTGACTGCAAATTTTTGTTTCTGTAGCCCACCTCAACCTAAGCTTTACAAATCTCCAGGCTGCTTTCTTGGCAGCGTGCAAGTTTGGTTGATTACATGTACGAAATGCCTATTTCAAAATAATACCTCTCATCATGATTTCACTAAGCATTTAATGTGCAATCATGGATTAAGTGTCTGCTTCACTGGTATAAGGTGATGTGCAGCTGTATATGATGCATTTCCAGTACAACCATAAATATTGAGTTTATGCACTGATTAGCCACAACATTAAAATACTGGCAGGTGGAGTGAATGACATTGATCTTGTTTCTGTTGCACCTGTTAAGGGCTGAGATATAAGTATTACACAGCAGTGAAGTCAGTTTTTGAAGATGATGTGTTGGAAGCGGGAAAAATGGCCAATTGTAAGGATCTGAGGCTGGAAAAGGGCCAAATAGTGATTGTAAGCCGGCTGGGTTACAGTTTTTCCAAAATGGCAGGTCTTGTGAGATGATCCTGGTATGCAGTGGTTATAACCTACCAAAAGTGATCTAAGGTTGGACAAACAGTATTATAGTGACAGGGTCATGGGTGCCCAAGATTCATTGATGTTTAGAGTAGTGAAGGCGATCTTGTCTGGTCAGATCCAACAAAAGGGCTATGGTAGGGCAAATTGCTGAAAAAGATTATGCTGGCTATGATTGAGAAGTGTCAGAATGCACAGTGCATTGCAGCTTGGCAAATTTGCAGACCTGTTGGCACAGGCTGCCCTGTTCACCAACGAAAACAATGGGCGCTCACACATCAGAACTGGACCATGGAGCAGTGGAAGAAGCTGGCTTGGTCTGATGAAATATGTTATCTTCTACATCATGTTGATGGTCAGGTATGTGTGCGGTGTTTATTTGGGGAAGAGATGGCACCAGGATGCACTGTAGGAAGAGACAAGTCAGCGGAGGTAGTGTGATGCCTAGGCTGTGTTCTGCTGGGAAACTTTGGGTCCTAGTTTTCATGTTGATGTTACTTTGACCTGCACCACCTACCAAAAAATTATTGCAGCCCTGGTACACCCCTTCATGGCAATGGTATTTTCAGATGGCAGTGGCCTCTTTCAGCAGGATAATGTGCCCTGTCACACTGCAAAAATTGTTCAGGAATGGTTTTAGGAACCTGTCTGAGTTCAAGTTGTTGACTTGGCTTCCATATTCCCCAGATCTCAATCCTATCAAGCATCTGTAGGATGTTCTGGGAAAACAAATACAGTCCATGGAGGCCCCACCTTGCAACTTACAGGGGGATCTTCTGCTAAAGTCTTGATACCAAATACCACAGTACACCCTCAGAAGTCTTATGAGTCTTAGGAGTCTTAGGAGTTATGGTGGCACAAGGGGGACCTACACATTATGTGGCAGGTAGTTCTCATATTGTAGCTGATTGGTGCATTCTTTTGCGTGTTATAGTGGTGTCCAGGCAATCACAATTTTTCTGCACTTGGTGTAAGGTGTCTGGTAGTTAAGATATTTGATATTTTTAGTGTGATTTTCAGTATGATTCAGCATCAGGTTTATATGAAAATTATTTCAACTTCAACTTCAAATCAATAATGTTTTTCTGTCTTTGCATAACTTTATAGACTTGATGTATGCATTGGAAACAGTATTAATTTTCATAAGTCTCAGATGTATTAATATGTTGTTATCTGTAAGGTGTGTTGAGAGTTAACTTTACATTCTGTCAGAATATTTCAGTCCTCTTACTATTGAGCAGTGATTCTCAAACTTGGTCCTGGTCCACATGCTGGTTTTTGTTCCAACTCCAGTTGCAATCTTACGATTTTAACAAGCTGTTGATTTGTCTCAATTAGATGCATTTATGTTTGGATCAGTTATTTATCCTTTTAAGCCACATTTGAAAAATCTATACATGCCATGAGGAATAAAAATTTCATATCTGCATTGAGATACATTAGAAACTAGTATAAATAACTGGAGAGAGAAACTAAGATGTAACTAAGCATTTAATCAACGTAAACAATCAATAGGTACCTCATTGGTACCTCAACTGTCAATGGACTCTTATTTTCCGAGAGTCTAATTTTGTCTGTTTAAAAATGTTTTTACCTGAAAATCCTCACAATACGGAAAAATAAGCACAATAGTTTCAAGGGTTTTTATTGTTCTTGGCACAATGAATGTATCCATAAAAATGGCTTAAGATGGTGAATAACTGCTCTAAACATGGAATCCAGCTAATTAAGACAAATTAACAGCTTTTTAAAATTCTACAATTGCAATTGTGGTTGGAACAAAAATCAGCCTACACCGCGGGGCACCTGGATCGAGTTTGAGAACCGCTGCTATTGAGTAAGATTTGGGTAGTTAGGCAGCTGAATACATCGAGCTGCTTTTAACAGAGCACTTTGAAAGTCTGAAGGGCAGTAGAAAGACTACGGGCATCAAGCATTCAGTGCATTTCCTGCAGGATTTAAAGGTCAGACAGCTGAACTGAGCAGCAAGGGCACAGGGAGTTTTCATTTCTAGCCCACTCGGAGTTCTTTTTTGTTTCACACAGGGATTGGCCTCCGTTCCTACAAATTCTACCACAAATTCTGCATACTCTGCTAATGGTTAACAGGACATTGGAGTTCTAGAAACTAGAAATCTGCACCTTGGGCATATAACATTTTCTGTAAAAAATGCATAATGATCTTTCTCTGGTTTGTTGGCTCCAAGCCAGTCTGCCCAGTCAGCTGCATTGGACACATTTTTGTTTGAGTTTAAAGTGGAAATGAAGCAATGAAAACTGTGACCATTTTTTGGTTGCTTTTTTTATTTTTGGAAATAGATGGATTTTCATTAAAGGTAGGGTCTGGAGTTTTTTGCTCAAAAATAAACACTAGACTTATACAAATGAAATCTGGCTTAATCATCACCTATGGGCTTCTAGTCCTGTGTGGTGGTGACTGTGTCTGCAGCGCCCCCTCCCCCTGCCTGTATTTTGGTCTTTTACTTTGTTTTGTTGTGGACGTGGACGTTTCTGGGCGGAGAGTCGGTGTGTTCTCTCCAGCCAATGAGAGAGCTCAGGGCGTGTCGCTCTGGGGGCCTGCATAGAGCATAGCGACTGGAGCAGTCACTGTCAAAGCAATGGCGACACTGCCAAAAGAAAATACACGGAGACGAAACGTGCAGCGGACAAAGTACGCTCGAACACCAGAGTGAATATCGGCGTGGCTTTCACCCGCTTCCGAGCCCTGAAGGAGAGGCTGGGGCTGAATAGCGACGCGGAGTTGGCCTGCTTACTGTTGGACAGGTACGTGCCAAACACGGGATGTTAGCCTGCTTATTTAGCGATGTGCTTCGTAGCTTGTTGTGGAGGTAGAAGCAGTTTATGTACACACTAAGTCCGAGTATCAAACATTGCAAACACCTTTACATTTGTGCTGCTAACCGCCGTCTGAGCGTCGTTCAGAGCATGCGAGTAGAGTGGAACGGGTGAAAATTTCCAATCGTCGCTGACAGACCTGCCTGTTAGCAAGCTAGACTGAACATCTAAACTACTACAGTCAATAATTAGCATTATTATTAGCATAGCTGTTTATTCAAATACACAAACAATATCATGTGGACACTATAAAATATTTGATACTACATTTGCAAGATACCTCATCACTCATTCCTGCAGGTAGCATGGTGCACAGATCCTGATTCAATACGATACAGCAAGCCGGGTTCTGGGCTGGGTGGGTGTGTATTGGCAAGGCTGGCAGCGGCAGGGGGTGTGCATCGTTGAGCCCGAGAGGAGGGGCTCAGTTTGAATATTGTGTTTACAAACAGCAACGGACAAAACTCCAGACTCAACCTTTAAACCTGAAATTCAAGTAGTTTCGCTGGAAAATGACATGTTGATGCCGACTTTCGCCTCTAGGGCGCAGCCATGTTTTAAAAATGCAGGCACTATGTCATCAGAATGGTTAGTGTTTGTGGATGTTTTAGCTTGCCATTAGCTTGACGTTAGCTTAATGTTAGCTTGGGCGCTAACTATCAAATAAACATGGCAGGTCTTGGAAAAAGAACAGGGGGATCATTTTGTATTGCCCCTGGCTGTTCAAATGAATATTATTGGGTAAAAGAGAGCGGCAAATCAGTGCATTTTCATGTTATTCCTGTGAACAAGCCTGAACTGCTCCAAAGATGGTTAGCCGCACTGAAACGCCTCAGCCCCCCTGTGGGACCGGGGCTAAAGCCCAACGCCCACTGGCAGCGAAGCGAAGTGTCGCGTCAAACTCCAAACGCTTTTAAACACCCACTAGAAGCGTCTGTTGCATCAATATTAACGGATGACAACAGGACCGAGAAGCAAGCCATGGGTGTCACTCTCAAAATATTAAACAAGACAACGTTTAGTTTTGAAAAAAAAAACCTATCGATAAAGCTTATTTTAAGTGATGGTAAAGTGCGACGGTCAGGTTACTATGCACTATACATTATATACAGGCATAATTTTCCTCCTGAATTTAGCCGTCTATTAAATTAAGATTCACTTTACTTTACCGAGCGACGAATTAGCTAGCTAACTTAGTAGTGTAAAGTTCTTATCACCTTGGCTGATAGGTACTGTCTAACTGTAGATCGCTCGATAACTTACATGCCTGCAAAATAACGGATTTCTTTTCAAAACTGCGACTTGGTTAAAAAGCAGGTTGACAACTGCATGTGAGGTTGCTGCTAAATGTGTGACTAACCATGACAAGGCAAAATAGTTACGTAATCTAAAAGACAAATGCGTTTTTATTGTGTTGACGCTTCAGAAATTGAGCAGTGGCGAAAAGTCAAAATCTGATGCGCGTCTCACGCCTCCAGTGGGCGTTGGGCTTAAATGTTGCATTCACCCAAACATAGGATGTTGTAAACAACCATTCTCGTGATCTCATGATGTTCTGAAAACAAAGATGGCCGCACCCACGCTGAAAACATTAACATTAATGCAACTTGTTTGTGCTTTATTCTAAATAATGGGTTATATTTCAGACTATATTTTTATTTATGGTATATTTAAATAATTAACTGGTTCTATAGACATCTGTTTCATTTGACTGCTTCATTTCCACTTTAACACATGACCATTAGTGCGAGAACCTAGATGCAGATAGCAAGCAACTCTGGGCCAGATCTGCACCAGTTCTGGCAGACTTCAGGCCAAGAATCAGCATGGCTCTAGCCCAAAGTGGCTTGCTGAGAAGATTTCTGAGAAGAAGCAGCCGAGAAGAGCTTGTTTTAAACTGCACATGTCAATATTTATAGTGGAGAATGTAGCAATAAGTGTTGATAAATATGCATTGAAAAAAGTTTCTTAACAAGTCTTGTAATCTTATTAGCTCCCGCCGCTCGCGGTGCAGGAGCTATGGTATCGGGCTCCGTGCGTGCGTGCGTGCGTGCGTGCGTGCGTGCATGCGTCCGTCCGTCCTTCCGTCCGTCAACACATTTTGCTGTTTCTCATCAACTATTTCAGTTACAGGCTCCTAATTTTTACTGGACATGCATCTCATAAAGGCCTACAAATGACATGCCTAAAGGTGACCTTGGCCTATTTTTTCAAGGTCACTGGCCTCAAAATATCACCAAAAACTTCGACATTTTGCTTTATCTCATCAACTATTTCAGTTACAGGCTCCTAATTTTTACTGAACATGCATCTCATAAAAGCCTACAAACAAAGTGCCTAAAGGTGACCTTGGCCTATTCTTCAAGGTCACTGGCCTAAAAATATCACCAAAAACTTCGACATTTTCCGTTATCAACTATTTCAGTTACAGCCTCCTAATTTTAACTGGACATGCATCTCATAAAGGCCTACAAATGATGTGCCTAAAGGTGACCTTGCCCTATTTTTTCAAGGTCACTGGCCTCAAAATATCACCAAAAATTTCGACATTTTGCTTCATCTCATCAACAATTTCAGTTACAGGCTCCTAATTTTCAATGGACATGCATTCTATAAAGGCCTACAAATGATGTGCCTAAAGGTGACCTTGGCCTGTTTTCCAAGGTCACTGGCCTCAAAATATGACCAAAAACTTCAAGATTTTGCTTTATCTAATCAACTATTTCAGTTACAGGCTCCTAATTTTTACTGGACATGCACCTCATAAAAGCCTACAAATGACGTGCCTAAAGGTGACCTTGCCCTATTTTTTTTTTTTTCAAGGTCACTGGCCTAAAAATATTACCAAAAACTTTGACATTTTCTGTTATCTCATCAACTATTTCAGTTCCAGCCTCATATTTTTTACTGGACATGCATCTCCTAAAGGCCTACAAATGATGTGCCTAAAGGTGACCTTGCCCTATTTTTTCAAGGTCACTGGCCTAAAAATATCAATAAAAACTTCGACATTTTGCTTCATCTCATCAACAATTTCAGTTACAGGCTCCTGATTTTCAATGGACCTGCATCCCATAAAGGCCTACAAATGATGTGCCTAAAGGTGACCTTGCCCTATTTTCCAAGGTCACTGGCCTATAAATATCACCATAAACTTCAACATTTTGCTTTATCTCATCAACTATTTCAGTTACAGGCCCCTGATTTTTACTGGACATGCATCTCATAAAGTCCTACAAATGACGTGCCTAAAGGTGACCTTGGCCTATTTTCTCAAGGTCACTGGCCTAAAAATATCACCAAAAACTTCGACAATTTGCTTTATATTATCAACATGTTCAGTTACAGGCTCCTAATTAGCTCCTGCCGCCCGAGCGGCACGGGAGCAATGGTATCGGGCTCCATCCGTGCGTGCGTCCGTCCATGCGTGCGTCCGTCTACAAAAACTTCAACATTTTGTTTAGCTTAACGGCGGGAGCTTCTGGGGCCACCAGTGCCCTATATTTAAGACTTATTAATCTTATTATTAATGCTCAAATTGAAACGCATATGGCGATAACAGTATTCATAATTTCATCTGTCAGAAATGACTTGTTTGTTTGCCTTAGCCCCTTTTTGGTAGTTTTGTGGTCTGCAATTCAGGTATTTGCATTATAATGGGTTGAATAGCACATTAGAGGGCTTGTCGGCGAATAAACTTGTTTGTGTTTTGGCTTACCCTGACCACCTTTCAACACAAACACTTTCACAAGTGGTAATTTCATGGGACTTAATCCCAGTTCGTAGAGCTGCACGCAGAAAATAGAACACATAGTGTTCATATAATTTTTTCTAGCGTTTTAATTTATACTTTGTCATTTACCCTATAATTAATGTCAACAAATTGTGGTGGGGGCTAATGGGATGGGGAGGTTGAGCAGGTATAATGTGAATATTTTCATGTGTGGGGGGAAATACAAATAATTAACTACAGTCTCGCCCTTGTTTCCTCTTGGAAGAAGCATTCCTGGCAAAGCTGGTCAAAGTTTGGAGCTTGTTCTTCATCTGATGGAATTGCCAGTTTGCTGTGGTGTTAACCTATGGTGTTGGGAGTGACAGCAGCTGGTCTGATAGGCCTCAGTGGTACCAAACCCCATCACATTACCTGGAAATTAATTAATCTTAGACTAACCCTTTTCACAACAGTTCCTAAGTTGTGCTATTGCCTCGTATCATGAAATTATCAAAACCAAGTTAGGTGCCCAGTTTTGAGCTGCGATAGTGTTAGCACTTGCATTTCCCATTTGCTTTTACGTCATCAAATTGGGACCCTTTACTTCCTAGTTTTAGCTCTTGAGAAGGAGATGCTATCTTATTTTTATTTCTATGTGCTTGAGAAGGGAAATTGTCTTATTCCATTGGAAAATCTAGAAGTGAATCAAATTAACTCACCTTTTTGGTAGAGTTTTTGTCCCACAGAGAAACAAGGTAGGCAAATAGAAATGGGGGGGTTAAATGTAAATACAACATTAAAATGCTTTATGTGATGGATTTATTTTTTCATTTTTTGCTGTGTGCTTTTCATATTTTGGAAGACTGAGTGGGAACAGAGTGGGAACTGACTACTATGTCCCTCACTGCAGAGATGGCATAAATTGGGGGACACAGTATTCAGCTCCAAATGACGTCCATCCATGCGTACATCCTGACCTTGTTGGTAAGATATTTCAAAAACTTTGGATTTTGTGAAAGGTACCTGTATACCAAATAAAACGAAGACCTTGACACCAGTCAGTTTTGGTGGGCATCCATCCATCTGTATGTCCGTCAGTGTAAATACGTCCCATCCTTGTTAGCATGATATTTCAATAACTTTTAGATTAATTTTGTTATTATTGGTGTATATGCACTTTTCACGGAGACCTTGGCACCACTCAAATTTGAAGGGCATCAATTTGTTCTTATGTCCTTCCATAAGTACATCACAATCTTGTTGGTGAGATATTTCAAGAAACAGATTTTGTTTATTTTTGGGGGTTAGCTTCCTTTCACACAGACCATGACATCCATTATACAATATTTTATAAAATTATATGAAAGCAAGGTCATTGTGTGTGTGTGGGGGGGGAGACATATACTGTAGTCATTCATGACTAACGCTTATTTAAAGATGTATAGCTGCTGCCCTTTGGTGAGGATTCTTTATCGTTGTACACTGTGGCTTTTTGGCCCCAATCAGGACACAACTGAGAAGGGCTTTGTGGGAATAGTAGGTTGGGTTTTGGAAAGCCATCTGTTCTGTTTGCTCTTAGCTACAGCTGCATAGCTGTCTGACATTTGGAGTGAACTGCTCTCATTGTTAGTTAGCCACAGTGTGTCACAGGCCATGGGTTAGAGAAGTGAGTAAATGTCTGAAATCCTGACCTAATTTTAGCCTCTTTGCTAAATTTTGATGTAAGTTGTAGCGCATAAACCCAAGCATGAAGAGGACCTGAACTCCTGCCCTTGCATTCAGCCACTGGTGAAGGGAGGAGACCAAAGAGAAAATGTCAAAGCCATGAAGTTATTTAACTACACTTGTGGTGGTTGTTTGTTGCCGTTGGTACTGTAATTTCGTACTGTTCATAAATGGCCTGGAGATTATAGGATTAGGTTCTCTCACGTGGAGCAAATGTCTACCTTCATTTTCTGCAGTTTTTGCTTTCTGCTGACCACTCCATCTGTGAGAAAGTTCCAGTGTGCGCTGTCCCATGAAGTCTGCCGGGATCGAGCTGCTTGGACATTCTGCTATTATTGCAGATCAGAGATGAGTGTGACACTAGTGTTTTCTATTGTGCCATGTCTCTGTGCACTGGCTGCAGAACAGCACAAATCCAAGCGTGAAATTCTGCACCGCTGAGTTCCTGTTGTTGAAGGACGCTTTCTGTGCTGCGTGGTTGCGGCTGATTTTGCCAGGCTTGCACTGGGCTGTTAGGTGTTTAGTGTGGGCAGTGTAGTATCAGGCTGGACAGACTTGGAGTAAGTCATTCTTTTCCCTTGGAGTGCTTTGCGATGCAGTTTGAGAAAGAGAGAGAGAGAGAGAGAAAAAGAGAGTGGTAAAGGGGGAAAAGGACACTGTAACTTAAACTGTGTATCTCACATATAAGCAATAAATCAGAAAAAGCCCAGTCCTCTGTGGCAGCTGTAACAAAAGAAGGCAGATTGGATTAGCTGCTCCTCTCCTTTCGATAGCAAGGCAAGGTTATTAAATGAATGCCTGGATCATGTTGTCTCCGAAGGTTTTCATTATTAAAATTTAATTTTGCTGATACTCTGCCCTGCCATTACTCCACCCCCTCCCTCCAACTGACCAATCCCTGTCCCGGACCATAACTCTGGTCTGGATCAGCTGGTAATACATGACCCAATGGCAGCGGAGAAGCCCTATCGAGCGTGAGCAGAATACTGCAGGTGTCTGTCTGGCTCTTACATGGACCTGACGTCAGTACCTGGGAGCCTGTAGCCGTGCGCAATAGTCTAGCACTGCGAAGGAGAGCGCGACACCACTGCCCCAGGTACCTATCCATGAGGAGAGGAGGAGGGGGCCGGGCTGTTTTTTTGGGTCGTGTGGGGGTTGGGAGGAGCTGAATAGCGTGTCGGTGAAAGTAAAAGCGCAGGCAGCATTTGCCGATGGAGTTGGCTTTGTTTTCCTCTGTGTTTAAAGGTCAGCTCATCTAGGGGCTGCAGTGGTGAACGAGAGAGGCAGGCATCACGGTAATCGCTCAGTGTTTTATCGCCTTCCACAAAACGCAGCTGTGCACACAGTGATTGCTGATGATAATGGCTATATGATGTGGTTTTATGTGTGTGATGCTCAAAACTGTATTCTGCACCATAGCGCTAGGAGAATAACTGCAAATTTAGTAGATTTTCCGATGCTGAAGAGATGTGTGTTTATATTTGTATATGTGTGTGTGGGACAGACAGAGAAGGAAATGAGGAAGTGCAAGAGTGAGAACATGTTCTTCTAGTCTGCAGAGCTTTACTGAACACTGACTCAGTATACAGAAACTGATTTGAAAGGATTAACTGTGGTCTGTGTCTGTACCCTCTCTGTTCAGGTTCAGATTTGTGTGCGCGCACGCGTGTGTGTGCGTGTGTGTGTGCGCGCACTTGTGCTTGTGAATGCTCATGTGAGCTGACATAAATCACTGCATTGGCCTTGGTTTGGTAGCATTTGCATGGATATTGCCTGAATGGTAAATCGAACAATGCTGGCATTTCTCCAAACGTGTGTGGGGTAGCAGGCCTATGTGACACTGTTTTCTCTGTCTTTGTGAGGCACTGATCCAGCTGCCTTGCAAAAGCAATTTAATTTTTATACGGACCTTTTGTCTGTCACTTTATTGTTGATTCCGCATTTTTTGCATTGTCGGATCAAAATTCAGTGTCCTCTTAAAGACTAAGTTTGTGTTGTTTGGTATTTTGTCCCTGTGTCATGTCCACAATGGTCGACAACCCAATGGTGTATTTCCTCCACAAATACATGACATGTTGTCTGAGGTCACACAAGTTTTTTACAGTTCTTTCATTGTTTGTTGGCGTTTGTATGTCTGTAGGCCTACAGATATTCAAGATTAAATCAGCCTTTTGATTTTGTTTTGGAAGCAAACAAGTTCTGTAAATTGAGTTGACAAAACAACTCTTTTCTACATGCCATCTCATTGAGTTTTCTCCTAACAGGCCCCACAGTGTCAAACACAAAAACACTGTTACTTCAGTGACAGCTTTCATTAAAAAGAGGCAGACTTGCCCTTGAAGGAGTGGTACAGCAGCATGATGGTGATAACGCCAGATCTGAAGCTGAGGGCAGAGCAGCACCACAGACTCAGCACGTCCACTTTGCTGCTCATAATTCTGCTAAACTTATGAAATACTCTTCCATCTCTGCCTGTTTCACCAACACTTAGTTGGTAGGAAAACGGGGTGTCATACGCGATTGATTGTTAGAATTTTTGCCAAAGCGGTTTACTTGAAGATTTTTAGATTAAGGCAAACTGGCGAGGCACACTATTGTTATTCCCTCATTGTTCACTTAATTCCTAGCTAAAAGGAGCCCTAAAAGGAGCCATTTTTTGTCACCAAGTGGGGCCTCCTCAGAGCCATATGAAAAAGAAAGCAGCCATGACAAATTGTGGTTTAATTATTGTTATGGTGATGATGATTATTCACCTCGCCCGCAACGAATGTTGCGGAAGGGGTGTATGTGGTTGTCGCGTTTATTTATCTGTGTGTGTGTGTGTGTGTGTGTGTGTGTGTGTGTCTGTTTGCACTCTACAGGCCACAATTCTGGACGGATTGTCTTCAAATTTGGTAGGGACAATCCTTTGGCAGAAGGGAGGAAATGATTAGTTTTTGGTGAAGATCAGGATCAAATCCTAGATTCTGGATCAGTTTGAAGATTTTGTTAACACTGGAAGATAGGGCAGACATTCCACTGCTTATAACTTGAAATTGGTTGGAGATAGGCATGTAGTTACTATTAATCACTAATAGGAAGTTGGGTATGGAGATTCTTTTACCACTAAATGTTATAACCTTGAGCGACCTTGAGTCAAACTCAAAGTCACCCATTTCTCAGGCTTCTCTAGGGGCCAAACGGTGGGAGATAGACACGGTTACTATTAGCCACTAATAGGAAGTCATATATGGTAATCTAATGGCACTGTGACCTTCACATTCAAGTGACCTTGGAAGGTCAAACTTAGCATCACCACTTTTCTGAGTGCTCTAGCAGCCAAACGGTGCAAGATAGACCCATAGTTACTATTGAAGACTAATAGGAAGTCATATATGGGGAATCTTATGGCACTGTGACTTTGACCTTCAAGTGACCAAGAAAGGTCAAAATGGCCGACCTTCATATTTTTAGGCTCTGTAACTGGGAAACTGGCAGAAATAGGCCATATGTTATGCTCAATCACAAATAGGAAACCATGGGGAGACCAATTGCACCATGACATTGACCTTCACGTGGCATTGAGGGAGCGGCGGGGTGATGTGGCTTTCCGGACACACCCTCTAGTTATTATTATTGGGTCATTCCATGTCAACTCAGCCACCCATGTACATCACACCTCTCAGATTTTGCTCAAACTTTATCAAAAAATACTTAATGGTACCAAACAAAAGAATCCCAAGTTTTGTGTCAATATCTCTGACAGTTTTTGTGTGAAAATTACTTGAAATTTGGGTGCCATGCCCCTTTTTGACTTATGTGAACTGGTCATTTCATTTTGTAGCATTTTGGAAGGACCACAACTTCTCACGTAATAGAGATAGGAAACTAAAATTTCATGTGCTGATGCGTTCTGGCCCATATATCAGGATTCTACAGACAGAAACACCATGAGACATCAGAGGGGTGAGAGGAGGGCTCTCAAAATCTAAATTTTTTTAAGTCAGCAAGTGATTTTTCACTTTTTGGGGGTCCCTAGGATTCAGTTCAGTGAATGTTGCTGTTGGAAATGTGGTTCTCCCTCATATTTGGGAACTTTCCTACCACCAAACTAAGTTTTAGGATAATAGTACTATTGGTGGGGGACTTATGGGGGTCTGAACACCACTGTGGGACAAAACGACCCTTTCAGACCCTGGACTTCAGACCCCCAGATGACCCCGTGGGCACTATATGATGGTAATGGCATTTATACCAGACACATATACATATTTAAACATTCATTTCATGAAATAAAAATTTTGATTATCAACCTCCTTCTACATGAACATATTTTAAAAAAAAGGCATTCTGAGACCCCTTTTTGGCAGAATTTCTAAGTCCAGAGATTAGGTCAAACAGGATTACTTAGTAAGAGTTGATATTGTCCACCACATCCGTCTGTGAAATAGTGAATTTTGTTCATTTGTAGCCTACTACCGCTTAGACCAGGGGTAGGGAACCTTCTCTAGAAAGAGCCACTGTGGGAGCAGGCTTTCATACCAACCAAGCTGCTACACACCTGATTCTACTAATCAACCTCTGGAATGTTTGTTAAGGGCCTTGATTAGTAGAATCAGGTGTGTAGCAGCTTGGTTGGTATGAAAGCCTGCACCCACAGTGGCTCTTTCTGGAGAAGGTTTCCTCCCCCTGGCATAGACAATGGCACCCAGGAGCACATGATTATCTGTGTTATAAGTGACTGCAGGGACCATGCAATAGTGACTGTATATGCCTTTCTGAAGGTCGTCATCTCCTACCTAAAGACAAAAGCTACCGAACATGAACAAAATTCACTATTTCACAGACGGATGTGGTGGACAATACAAGAACAAATACAACTTTATCAACCTATGCCACCATCTGGAGGATTTCGATTTGGAGGTCGAGTGGAATTTCTTTGCCACATCAAATGGCAAGAGTGCATGTGATGGTATTGGTGGAACAGTGAAAAGGCTCGTCACTAAGAGAAGTTTACAGTGTTTGTCCGATGGTCATATTCTTACATCTCTTGCCATGTTCGACCACTGTGTAAAGAATATCACAGGCATCCACTTCTTTCATGTTCCAGTAGATGAGGTGGCTAAATGTGAAAATGAACTCAAACCTAGATTCAGCCTTGCGAAGACCATAAAAAGGAACATTACAGTCCCATCGTTTCGTCCCTGTTTCATTGACAAAGATGCGGGTCTATAAACTCAGTGAACAAGTGAACCCCCCAGATTTGGTGGCAGTTCAAGAACCCTTGTGTAATGAACATGAAGGCAGTGCTGATATGCCTCTAGTCATTAGACCTCAGAACTTTGTGTGCTGCAGCTACGATAATGCCCATGGATTGGTTTGGTGGAGGAGGTCTCAGAAGAATTTGGTGACTATAGGATTAAGTTTATGCATCCTAAGGGATCAGCTAAAACCTTCCGCTGGCCATCCAGAGATGATTGTTGTTGGATTCCTGAATCTGATGTACATTGTGTGACAAGCGCTCCATTCTTGAAATCTTCTTCAACCAGAAACTATAGTATTTCTTATGATGACCTGGCCAGAATTTCTAACCACTGTTTGAACTGGCCTGTTCACAAGGAGTAAAAATCAGACCCAGTGATCATAAGACTGAGACAGTTGTGAAATTTTCATTGACTTTTGTTTTTTGATTGACAGTATATCTCGGAATACATCAACCTGAGGCACTATGTATATCAATGTACTGAAGTAGGGCTGGGCAATAAATGTATCGCGGTAATTTTAAGCGCAATAAAAGTAACTGCCTCTATGGGGCAGACAGACAAGCTTGATTCTTACCTTTTCTATTCCACATACCTTTAATTTAGTGTTGAACTAACATCAGAGGTCATTTGAAATTCTTCCAGGACGAAAAGTGCGATTTGAAGTCTGCTAATTACCAGCGAGGTTGGACAGGCTCCATCGCCTTGACATAATTAGCTTACCTTAAATAAATTCCCGTGTACTTTGCCTAACTTGCAATCAAACCATTTATTCAGCCAACTGACCAATCAAAACCAAAATCTGGCCAATAATGATTGAGAGATAATGAGAAGCAGACCGACCTAACCAGGCTGCCATGTTAGATTGAAAGAATGTCAGTAATCTGAATAAATAGCAGACCTCTGAATTCCGCCTCTCATTGTGGAACTTTAATGTATTATTCAAAAGGATTTCTTAAAAATAATATCATGTTAAGATGGCCCTGGTTTTTAAGTGTTTAAAAATATACGCGAAGAGGAAAGCATTGTGTGAAGCATATCGAACGTGAATGTGAGAAATTATTTTTGCATTGCATGCAATAGACAAATGCACCAAATTAATAATTGTACTGGACTAATTTGAAATTAAGTAATTCATAAGCTCTTGATTTTGGTTACTTTTGAGCATCTAAATAACCTACAGTGAAGGTGGAAAACATTTTATTTAAGCGTATCGAACGTGACATGTAAATTGTTAAGGCATTCCCACACAGAGGCCAAATGTGAAACTAGAAATAATGTACCAAACGCATTCAGGCAACTCCGTCATGTTTCATGGCCATTTAAATTTCAAAATGCGACAAACAAAGATGATATCGAAATAAGTTAGACTGCCAACCAATTTAAATTGTTCACTGAGTGAATCAACGGTTTCATTGCAAATTGAGTAAAGTAAATGGGAAGGGGGTGAAAGCAGTTGTCGAGTAGAGGATGATGATTTTGAAGTCCTTAACGTTGCTTGGTTCAGCACGCAATTTGCCTGAATGTGTTTGCTGGATTACTGCATTTGGCCGTTGCGTGCGCATACGATAACTATTTACATGTCGCGTTCTATACGCTTAAACAAAATGTTTTCCACCTGCACTGTTGGCTAATTAGATGCTCAAAAGTAACTAAAATCAAGAGCTCTAAAATACTTCAGTTCAAATTAATCTTGTTCAATAATTAAATAAAAAATCCTAAAAAATTTGCAGCACAGATTTTCCTGAACGCGCTTGCCAAGTCTTTGGTGTGTTTGTCCGTTACTTGCAATGCGAAAATAATTTCTCTCTCACATTCACGTTCGATATGCTTCACACAATGCTTTCCTCTTCGCAAATATTTTTAAACACTTACAAACCAGGGCCAGCTTAACATGATTTTATTTTTAAGAAATCCTTTTTAATAACACATTAAAGTTCCACAATGAGAGGCGGAATTCAGAGGTCTGCTATTTATTCAGATTACTGACATTCTTTCAGTCTAACATGGCAGCCTGGTTAGGTCGGTCTGCGTCTCATTATCTCTCAATCATTATTGGCCAGATTTTGGTTTTGATTGGTCAGTTGGCTGAATAAATGGTTTGATTGCAAGTTAGGCAAAGTACACGGGAATTTATTTAAGGTAAGCTAATTATGTCAAGGCGATGGAGCCTGTCCAACCTCGCTGGTAATTAGCAGACTTCAAATCGCACTTTTCGTCCTGGAAGAATTTCAAATGACCTCTAATGTTAGTTCAACACTAAATTAAAGGTATGTGGAATAGAAAAGGTAAGAATCAAGCTTGTCTGTCTGCCCCATAGAGGCAGTTACTTTTATTGCGCTTAAAAATTATTGCGGTACATTTATCGCCCAGCCCTATATGGAAGTATACAAAACGGACACTGAATGGATTTCTGAAGGAATTGGTATGCCAAATTCTAGATGGTTTTGCATGAAAATGAAAAGAAAACCCCTCCAATTTTTTCTATGTTGTAGTTGACACACAGGGCTACATTTTTCATAATGGTGTCCAAGAGGTTGGGCGTGTCCCACAGTGTCAATTACAAGGTCAAAATATTTGTCAAAAGGTCATCCAACTCAGAAGTACCTTAATGCACAAACAAATGCCTGATTTAGATTCCTTGTGGTCTCCCCTTTGCAGAAATACCTTGTTTTTCAAAATCAGACCAGCGGTTGCTGAGTTACAGCAATTTGAAATTTGGCGGCCACGCTCTTTTTCGCGAAAAAGTGAAAAATTGAAATTTCGATATCTCGAAAACCGTTGGTCTGAGATAGACGAAATTTGAAATTCTGGCTTTTTACCTATATTACCTATATACCAAATTTCATTTAAATTGGAGGGGGTGAGGTTAAAAAATGCATTTTTTGGGTGATCTGAGATGGACTGACCCAATGTAGAAGTTTTGAAGTTCTGTCCATTGAATAAGTAGTGAAACAATTTTATACTATAGCTTAATGCAGTAAATGTACTGTGAGTAATGCTGGAATTGCCAACATGCTACCATTTTTATGTTCTTTCCAACTGTCTATTCTGACACAGTAAGCCGCTTTTACACCTGATATTAAAATGCTTTTTTTGTGATCGGATTGCACTCTGATAGCGTTTGACCATATGAAAGTACAGGTGTTAATGCACTCAGCACGCATTGAGGACGGATTGTGATCCGATCTTTCAAACCACTTCCGGAGGTGGTCAGGGACAGATTCAGGCCACTTTGAACAGAAGTGTTAATGCATCTCCAATCCGCATACAACAACTCAGTGGGCGGAAACACATACAGTAAAACTCTGTAGATAAGTCGCATTGGTATATAAGATGCTGTATATTTTGTGGAGTGTCCCGTTGGTAAAAAGCGTTTCATATCAAAGACTGTTACAGTAGCTATTCATTTGTAAAAATGCTTAAATAAGTTGTTCCAAACTATTTCAATTTATTTGAAACAAAATGGCAATTTCCATTTTGTTCAGCAAAGTCACTCAGTGGGCAGAAACACATACAGTAAAACTCGGTAGGTCAGTCACATTGGTATATAAGACGCAGTATATTTTGTGGAGTGTCCCGTCGGTAAAAAGGGTGTCATGTCAAAGACTGTGTTATGGTAGCTATTCATGTATAAAAATGCTTAAATAAGTTGTTCCAAACTATTTCAATTTTTTTAAACGAAATGGCAATTTCCATTTTGTTCAGCGAAGTCCACGATGTGATGTTTTTGCGCGGCTATATCGCTCTTTCTAGGGCTGTGTCCGAAATTACTCACCACTCAATATACAGTGCTCTATATAGTGGGTTCGCCATTTTGTCATGCTGTCCGAATTGTTAATTAGAATTATTGTCCCCCATATAGTGAACTCATTCCATCCCACAATCCACTGCGAAATGATGTGACCAACCCATGGTCACTAACCCAGCAATATGTCCCATCATGCATTGCACACAAACCAAAAAGGAGCAAGATGACATCATTAACGGTGCCAACAAAATGAGCCGGGTAGTGTCTGAAAGCATTTCTTCCTTTTGCCCATGAGCTCACTATATAGTCTCCTACATATGAGTCCCCTTATAGTGAGTAGGGAGTAGTGAATGAGTGAGTGATTTTGGACACAGCCTAGAAGTTTTTGCCATGTTGTAGCGGGCTATGCAGCTTCTAGCTCTAAAGGGACCAGAGAGACTGAATACCATAGGCATGTATACCAAGCTCTATGCTTCTGCATGAGGACACGTGAGCAAGGTCTACCTCCCAGCGCCCTCCCTTGGGTACACATTGGAACATCCCCCATTACCTCTCGCAGCATTTTACTGGTGTATAGGATGCACCGGTTTATAAGACCCAATGCATTTTCATTATGGGTTTTCATTATTTTAATGTCCGAGTGTGAATCATATCGTTTTTATGCGCATTTAAAAGGTCTATGTCTGAAAACCGCTTGAAGTCACCTCCAGAAGAAGCACTCTCTGCCGGAAAACTCACTGCTCCAGAGCTGACTGAAATGCCTTAATAGCTTCTGGCCATTTTTTTCATCAATTGGTGATGTCAGCATTTGAATTTTCGCACCAAGCAGAGTGTTCGGCACACCCTTGAATCAAGTGGGTTACGCCCACAAGGCTGCACCGGTATTTGTTTCTAAAGCTCACTTGCATTCTGGAGTGGAACTCCATTTATGGTAAGGGCCGTGACACTTCCTGACACGCGTGCGAACGATAGACCAGTCACAAATAAGTGATCAAGTTGACCAATCACAGCACACTGGGGTTTTCGGGAGGGCGGGGGCAGGACCTCAACTGAGTGTTTCGGGGGCAGGACCTCAACTGAGTGTTTCACCTACAGGTACTGCAGAAATGGCCAGCATGGGAAAACTTGTGTTTTTTTAACAATGACACATTTAAACCTTTTTTAGTAGACTTCAAGAATACTAGAATGACCATTGAAAAGTCACGTAATGGGGGCACTTTAAGTGGAAAAAATATTGAATTAAAGGTGCGTCTGAAGCCGCGTTTCCACTGGGGTACTTTCGGTATAGTACCTTCAGAACCGTACTTTTGGTACCAAACCCCTAGATCTGGTTTGCGTTTCCACTGCAGGCGGTACCCTTAAATGTAGGCTGGTTTTTTTTTTTTTTTTTGCCGGATGGTAAAATGCAATGCAAACACGCGAATACACGCGAAATGCATTGACTAAGAATGTAATCTGTCGTGCAAAAAATTTGTTTCGCGTTCGGTGTGAAAGTGGCTTTAGCTGGCAGCCTTTTTATTCGACGCAATTTGATACCTGCTAGCGAGCTAAATGCTTGCGGTGCAACTCCAGCCAAATTAGTTTGCATAATAATGGCTAGGCCTGTACGCATTTTAAATTCACTAAATTTAAATACATCTGCACCTCCTCATTTCTCCATGGCGCGTTGTTGCGAACAGACATTTCCAAAAATGTTTTTCTCAAAACGGTAGGCAAGATGGGTGTTTTCCTGCCATTTCCTTATGGAGGTCGCGCTAGACAGAGTGATGATTCTGTTAGCCAATCAACAGAGAGCAGTGATGACGATTCCCGACCAATACAGAAGGCGTGTTTTAGCTCCGCCTCATTAGTATCGGATGGTAACCCTTGGTACCCTAACCGGAGGGGTGACGAAAAATGGGCACGGTTAGGAACGGTTCCAAAGGTACCATCCACAACTTTTGTAATGGAAACGCTCTGAAATGTGACACGACCCGTACCGAACTGAACCGTTCTGCTTTATGGAAACGCGACATTATTTACCAGTTTTTATTGTAAGCGAGGCGTGCCACTTTAGGAGAGGCGGGATGGATTGTGATCGGATTGCAATTTGGACGCCGGAGGCGCAAGTTAATACCAGGTGTAAATGTATGTGGTCAAACGCTATCCGATTGCAATCCGATCACAAAAAAAGAATTTTAATACCAGGTGTAAAGGGGGCCATACAGTCAATTAGCCAAGAACTATACTATTTGCTTAGCTACTGTCTAAATAGCTTTGTTAATTTTATGTTCGGCATAATGCCGCAAATTTTTAATGACAAGACTGAAGTTACATGATCAGCTAGAAGTAGCTAGCTGGTTACCTAGCGGAGGATGGAAATCGCAGTCAATGGTCCAAAAGTTCTGCATCAGGACAATCTATTTTCTTCTCATTTTTCCACTCCAGCTCCATCGCAGGTACTTTTTGCCACTGGGGTCTGTCATATTTTTTCCGGCCTCAGTTGTTCCTTGTGAATCTGAAAAGGACTGCTAGGCACTAGAACTAGTAGGCTAATTCAGTTCAAAAAGATAATTTAGGCAACTAATATAATACCTAATACCTAACGAAAGGTAAACTGCTCTGGAACTTCTGTGCTACCATTTTGGCACATCAGGCGATACAAACCTATGCTTCATGATCGCTTCAGTTAAATCAAAGACAAAAATTTGAAACACCTTTGCACAATTTTGAATAAGACTGATTGAAACACACCAAATTGCGCGTACAAATGAATAATTGTCCTTTTACCAGAATGAGGCAATTGGCAATATCTGATTGTGTGGTGTGTTTTTGGAGTGAGGAAAATTTGTTAATTAGGAAAAATGATTTAAAAGAAGTAAGGACTAATAATTGTTTCAATGGGATGCTATGTGCCTAACCAATTTTTCACTTCCGGCTAGACGCAAGAAATCCTCTGAAACAATCCGCGCTCAGTCATCTTTCCTTACAATACATCCACTTTGAAACCACTTGACACCATCCGGTGTTGCAAGTTCTGTCGTTAAGGTAAGACTGTAATCATTCGTTTTGTCGTGCAATTTGGTGCGTTTCAATCAGCCTAATTCTAAATTGTGCTAAGGTGTTTCTTTGTCTTTGATTCAATTTAAGCAATTGATAAAATCTTATATTGCCTGATGTACCAAAAAAGGTAGCGCGGAAGTTGCAGAGCGGTTTACTAGGTCTGAAAAAAAGTAGCATCGGTGCACCCCTAGACTTGATTCTATTTTGAGTTTGAACAGGGCAGGCCGGAATGCTCTCACACTCTGCCACTGTTGCTTTGCAGAGGAATAAACTAGTGGAAAAAACACAACCCAACATCTGGTTGCATACGCGTAGATGTGAAATAGGCCTATCCCCCATGAGATTGGATGATGGAAAAACAAAAACATGCCACCATTTTTTTCGCCAGATGTAAGGCCATAGTCCACAGTTTCATATTTTTTCTTAGTTGGTGACAATTGCGAACAGTAGTTGGAGCCCTGCCTATAGAGATAACTATTGTTGCTATGCAAAGTGTAGTATAAAGTAGGCTCCAAAATTACTGGCACCCCCAAAAAAAAAACAATATAGAGAAACTGAGTATACCAACGTGTGTGAAATGCCTTATTAATGTTTCAGTGGAAACAACCAAAATCATAACAACCATTTAATACAAAACAAATTTTAACAAAATCAAGGTTTAATAATTATTGGCACCCTTCATTTAGTACTTAGAGCAATCACCTCTGGCAAGGATAACGGCGTAGAGTCTTTTCCTGGAATTTTTGACAAGGTTAATGCACACAACTGGGGAGATTCCATTCCTCTTAGCAGAACCTTTCAAGATCATTCACATTCTTGGGTTTCCGTTTATCAACTGCCCTCTTCAACTCAGCCCACAGATATTCAATTGGATTGAGGTCTGGCGACAGATCACCATTACAGAATATTAAATTTGTTGTCACAGAACCATTTCTGTGTGGATCTTGAGTTATGCTTTGAGTGATTGTCTTGTTGGACAGCCCACCGATGGCCAAGTCCCAGCCTCCTGGCAGAGGCAACCAGATTGTCAGCCAAAATGTCATGATACTTGGTAGAATTCATTTTGCCATGAATCTTAACCAGAGCCCCTGGACCTCTTGAATTAAAAAAAGGCCCCAAAACGTGACTGACCCACCATCATATTTCTCCATGGGTATGAGATGCTTCTCCTTGTATGCATCTCTGTTTCAACGCCAAACATGCTGATGCTGTATCTGACTGAAACGCGCAAGTTTGGTCTCATCTGACCAAAACATCTTGTTCCAGTCATAATTTAAGTGACATTTGGGAAACTCCAAATTCTTGCTTCTGTGTCCTCTGGTCAGAAATGGCTTTCTTCTGGAAACCATTCCAACGAGCCTGTGGTTGTGGAGGTGGCGCCTGATGGTGCTTTTTGAAACCTTGTGACCCCAAGATGCCACTAAGGCCTGCAATTCCTTACAGTGATTATTGGGATTTTGTTGCTTCTCTCACCATCCTCGTCAGTATCCTGGGGGGCAAAGTGCAGTTGCGTCCTCTGCCCTTAAGGTTTTTCAACAATTCAATGTCTTTGGATTTTTTAAATGATTGCACTGACAGTGCTCAGTGGTATATTCAATCGTTTGTGAATCTTCTTGCAGCCATTACCAGAGTTATGAAGGTCAATGACAGCCTGCTTTTTTAGACATTTGTTTTATTTTCTTCATGGTGTTGGATGACACAGGGATATTGCTTGTGTGTCACCTCATTTTTATACCCTAGTGAAACAGGAAGTGATGTAATGACTTAATATAGTTCCTTAACACTTAGATAAAACTTAAATAAGTGGAATTTAATGCCTGATTTAATTTTGGTAGATGTTATTCACAATAATCTTTAAGTGTGCCATTAATTGTGAAACATTGATTCGGAGGAAATTGATTTTTAATTGGTTACATTGGAACAGTACAGTACTTCGTTCAAAGTTGCGAGCATGCGCATTAATCGTGGCACAGCTCCTGCAATTATTAGTTGTGTCTTGTTGCAGTTGCTGCTGCTAAAAGCTGCTGCTGTGAACCTGTTGTTCAGTTTAAGGGGATGGTGATCATTTAGGTGCCAGATTCCCTTTTTCTTCAATAACCTAAATTGCCTTAAACAAAAAATATTTTGTGTTCCCTCATATTCTACAAGATTTTCTCATGTTTTTTATTGTATTTTGATCAATCTAAAACTATTTAGTGCAAAAATGGAGGAAATCGGGAATAGAAAGATAATTTTTCTTGGCACAATATGAACGTTCAAGAGAATGCTATGTGCCCAGCTAAGGATTGGCAACTTATGCAGGGCACATTCCTATCACCCTTATGCATGCTGGGAATCGGGATAGGTTCCAATTTCCCCAAAACTCTGACCAGGACTCAGCAAACTAGATAATGGATGGATAACTTGATTCAGTCATAGACCCCAGCCTGTTAATGAAATATTATTTGTTATACAATTAAAAGATGGGCATTATCTTTTGCTAAACCATTACTACACTGTTAAAATACAACTCATTGCATTTTTTGTTTAAGGTTGTCTTAGCGGCTGTTTGTAAACAGTTTTGCTCTCTGCATTGAAAAAATTAGTGTAATGAATCCAAACTGTTACAAAACTGCATTTCTCAGCTTACGCTACTTGTCATTGAGAGGTTTTATTGCATTTCTTGCTTTGAATATGTACTGTGGTGTTCTATTTTGATTGCGAGACATCTGCTTTCAGTACTGGTGTAAATTACATTGATTAATTCAGCTTGGAGAAGTGTGATTATTTGTCATGCAGGGGGACCACAGATGCTTGATTTTTATTTGCATGTAAAGCCACATATTTAAATATCAGTGGAATCGGGCATAATCCTTGGCAATATCTTGGATTGAGATTACATCTGAAGCTTCTAATAATCATGGACCAGGATCAGAAGCGATCACGCAGTAAAATTTTTGTAGTTCCTCAGTCCAAAAGGTTTCAGCTATATATGTCCTTGTACATATTTCGCATTTCTGCTAACCTGTGCTCTGGTATGTTTGTTACGAGAAAATTTTGGCTAGGTCTTTGCAATCAAGGCAACCTCTTTTTTAGATGTTGTAGTTTATATGTTTGTTATATAAATGCAATAGATTATGTCAGCATGAGAACATAAAGTCAGCCGCAGATGTTTGAGCATATGGGTCTTTGCGTGAGGACATGCAGCACAGAAGGGGGTCTGTAATCCACCTGCAAGGATGCGAGTGTCATTGCTGATTTCAGAAGAGGTTTCATTCCTTGTCGGGAGATCAGGAAACTGTGATGCATTAACTTGGAGGCAGTCACGGAATCATTTATTCTTTTTGATTTTGATTTTCACTTTTCTGAGATCAGCAAAGATGGGGACACCAGCAGCGGGGCCCTTTGAATAGCTATCCTACTGATGACCTGGCACATTCACACACTTCAAATCCCAGCATTGCACCACTCTGAGGAACTAAGATGGTGCAGACTTTTATTTCCTGAATTTACATCAAACTCTGCAGCATCTGAATGGGACACTGGTACAAAGGATTATTCAGCAGTGCTCGAACTATTAGGTGGGTGAGAGACATTCCACTGTGTGGTGGGTTATGATTGGACATGATGAATGCCTGAGAGCTTAACAGGGGAGGTTTGTGCTGAGTAGATATGGAAGGTGCAGCTCTGTGTCTCCATGGAAGCCTTTTCAAATTGGCACATTGCTGTGGTAGATTAGCCGCCTTTCCTCCTGTTGCTGCCCTTCTGCAGACATTTGTCTGCCTCACAGTGGGTAAAAGTGGTGGGAAATGAGTTAAAGGTTGCTTCTTCTCAAGTACGTTCTCCGTGCTTACACTCCACATACTATAAAGTAACTGTGGCAAAGGTTCTTTTTGTGTTTCTTTTAATCATGATTGTGGCCACAGAGTTCATCCTTCTCATTTATGGATCTGTCATTGTCAGATTCTTGCAAAATGATGCCACTGTCATAATTGTTAATTTTATAAATGACCGATGTTTAAATAACTATTAAGCCTTGTGTGGGCAGGTGTTGAATAACTTCTGTCGGAATATTACCATCAAAAGGAGCTCCATTAAATGTTTCTTATCCTGGTCTGCCCTGAACCGATCTGGAGTGGATGTCTTTTTCTGTCCTTTCTGGCTTCTATTGGGTGCAGTCACGGTATTTGCGACATGAGTGTCAAAATTTTTTTTGTCAGATAGTATTAATTTTTAGGTTGCCGGCCTTAGGCCAGTAACCTATTGTCGTCACTTTGCATCCGGCGGCGTTGTCCGGTGCGTCCGTTTAAAGCTGTATCTCTAAAACGGTTTGATGAAGTTTTTTTAAATTTGGGGATGTGATCAAATCGGTCATCGAGTTAATGCCCGAGCAAAAATTTTTTTGGATTGAATTGTTTGTTTAGACTTGACGGCCATTTTTATGTTGAAAATGGCCATTTTTGGCACTTAGTTGCAATTTTCTTAAAAACTGTCTGATTAATTTTTTTTTAATCACAGCAATGGAATCAGTATCATGACCTGCTTCAACGGTGTACACGGCGTTTTGATTGAATCGCTCCTTCATAGCGCCACCTAGGCAACGTGTCTGGACTTCATCATTTTTCAGGGTGTTTTGTGCTATAACTCTCTTGATATGGCATTTAGAGCTTATAGGCACCTATAGGGAAGTCAGTCTCTTAATATAGCATTTAGACATTGTGAGGCACCTCAGTCTCAGGTATGCCAAATATAGCATTTAGGGCCTCCAGGTATGTCAAATGGCAAGTGCTATAACCTTAATATACATTTAGGGTATCAGGTATGCCAAACATTGTGAATATTGTCAGTCAGTCACATTTGACCTTGGGCCTCCAGGTCAAGGTCAAATGGCAAAAATGTGCTATAACTCTCTTAATATAGCATTTAGAGCTTAGGTATGTATGAGGCACCTATTGGGAATCAGGTTTGCCGAATATTGTGAGTCAGTCACATTTGACCTTGGGCCTCAAGGTCAAGGCCAAATGGCAAAAATGTGCTATAACTTGCTTAGTATGACATTTAGAGCTTAGATATGTATGAGGCACCTAAAGGGAATCATGTATGCCAAACATTCTCGGTTGTTCGAATTTCACCTTGAGCCTCAAGGTGAAGGTCAAATGGCAAAATTGTGTTATAACAGCTTAATGTGGCACCTATGGGGATGGGACATGTAAGCCAAACATCATGTAAGCCAAACATTCTCTGCAAGTTGAATATGACATTGGGCACCAAGATCAAATGGCAAAAATTGCTGTAACTTGCTGAATATGGCAATTAGAGCTCAGGTATAATTGGGGCATCTATAGGAAATCATGTATGCTGAACATTCTTAGGCAGGCAATCAAATTTGATGTTGGGCCTCAAGGTCAAGGTTATATGACAAAAATGGCCCATATTTGTTTAATATTGTTTGTAGAGCTTAGGTTTGTATAGGGCACTAATAGCAAATCATGTATGCTGGTTGTTTTCGACATATTAGATTTGACCTTGGGCAACAAGGTCCAGGTAATGACAAAACGGCCTAAAAGTCCTTTAATGTTCATCATCATCATCATAGTTTCCCTTTGGGCACGAGATCGGCCTTAGGGCATGGCTGCCTAGAGGAGAGGAAACCTCTTCTCCAGCAGCCGCTCAAAGTCGGGTTTGTTCATCATTGTTTTCAGGGCCTGATGTTTGTCGACTCCATGCAGTTCTTCAACCTTTTTCCAGCTTGATCTCTTGTCGAACACGACTACTTTTTGTATTGCGTTGTTAGGCATCCTGCACACATGTGCTACATATTTGAGACGTTGAGTGTGACAGAAATCATCTATGGGTAGTGACTGGGTGATTTGGTATAGTTTAGCGTTAGAGATCTTGAAGGCCCAGTTGGCTTTAGATCTTCAGTATGTATTGGATACTAATGACAAATCATGTATGCTGATGAAACACACCATATTGGATTTGACTTTGGTCTTCAAGGTCAAGGTCATGTGACAAAATCAATCTATTTATTTCCTCGTTTAATAATGTCTTTAGAAATTATTATGTATTAGGCACTAACCTATATATAATTAAAATTTTAACGGGCATTGTAACCGCATGGTCAACCTTTTTTCACGATCAATTGCGGCAATAAAAACTGGTCAAAACCCATTTTTGGATGTTTGTTCCTATTAGCATCATGGAATAGAAAGAATAATACTAATTAGACCCACTCGGTGGCAGTGTTGTGTAAAAAAAAAAAATCATTGTCTGAAAGTAGAGCAAGAACCAGAAGTGAATTGAGAAGATGGTGCACTTCACAAATTGACAGCAGACGACAGTGAAAGTTCAGGTTAGAAAAAAATCTCATCGGATTTCATGATGTAGACTTCTTAAAGATTATATTTTTGCTAAATGGCAGAAATGTTGCAGTCTGTCACTCTTGAAAAAGTGTGACTGCTCAGTCGAGTTGCCCGATAATGGTAACTAAAACCCCTTTCTCACTGAGCTACGTTAACCCGCGGAAGTGTGCAGATGAAACAGTTCTCTTCTTTCGCAGAGAAGAATTGATTCGAAGAACCGTGAATTGATTCGCAGTGGTACGGGACCATTCGCCATCACCGCCGAAATTCGCGAAAGAATTAAACGGGTTTAATTTTTTTTCGCGGATGTCCGAGCTGGAGCTTTTTAACACCAATATCGTGTAGACAATGTGTTGCTTTCACAAGAATTCGTGTTGGCTTGCTGTTGAATCCGCGGACTGATGCTAGTTACTTTTCTCCTGTTGGAGCTGTAACTGCCGGCAACCTTCAGGGCCCTTGGCACTCTAGTTTTACTTGTCATACACAGATCACGAACATAAGAGACTCTTAACTAGGCTTGGGCCGATTTTCGATATTATCGAATATCGCGATATTTGTCGTCATATGCAATATTTTTAACAATATTGACCATTGAACAGCTGTTATGGCATCCTTGGACTTTTATTTTACTTTTTTACTCCTCCTTCTTTCCGCACGAAAATCGATCGAAAATAACTGCTGAATTATTTGGGTTAGCCTGCATGCAGCGTTTCAGTATGCAGACATGGCTCGGCTTTCAACCAGGGGAAAATGAAAGTTTGTGTTGGAGTGTGAATGGTTAAAAGGAAAGAAGCCCTTTGTCTCCCCCTGCAGCTGACCCACGGTAAATTTACAGCAGTTTTAGCAGTAGTAATTCAATGAGTGTAATTTCAAATGACAGTAAAATTGACCAATCATATTACCCCTATGAATGGGCTTTATTATCGTGAACTATGACAAGTTCCACCCACTGTCCCCCGGGTAAATCACGAGCTTGAAAAAAAAAAAAAAAAAAAAAAAGGTTATTTACCGCCATATCTAGCCAGTGTTCTTGTTTCATGATGGAAGACATGAGTAGCGCTCAGCGCTGCGAGTGATTAGGATATCGTTTCAAGTTTACTAAACGCGCTGTTTTTCAGATTAACATTCAGTGAAAAGTTGGAGTTAATCAACGAGGGATGACCTACACCAGACCTTAATTTGGCGCAAAAAACCAAGGCTTTTGAGAGGCATTTCAACACCAGCAATTACGTGCGATACCCATGTCAGGATGGGCCAAGAAGGAAAATCTGTATTGCTTGGATTGTCTGCCGTGGGTTCTGGGCCATAGGTGGATTTTCTGAGCAGGCGAAAAGGCTAGCCAAATGATCATCAAACAGTAAGATATTTGAATAGGCTGCTGTGCCAAGTGATTTTACATTGGCTGCCCCACCACTGTTCTGTGTATGTTAAATTTTATTTGGGAAAACATTAATTATTCTAAATTACTGAGATGATGAAATGGATCAACCGGTAATCACATTTTTAACGCTGTGTCAATATGCCCTATTATTGTTAACAACCTATATTTATTAGGAACAGCTTGCTTGTGCACTACCGCCTTAAACTGTGATTAGTGCACCCACGCTTTTCAGTATTCTGTAGCTAGCTCAAAATGCAGCCTCCGATGTATCCAGATCCGATTGCTTAACGTCAGATGTTACCGAAGAGTCCTCCAAATGAGGTATTTTTCTGAAAATGCTAGCTGTTTGATGATCTACAAACAACGGGAAAAAAAGTGCTTCATTTTCATTGAGGTTAAAATCTGCCACATCCGTGTTTGACAGTGCGGCGCAATGTAGTTTGGGAAATGTAGTTTTTTTTTTTTAGCAGCAGCATTGAAATGGTCTGTAGATACTTCAAAATACATTTCTCTTGATGCATTGCTCCTTCATATCAAAGACCATATACGCACACCCACTCGTCTTTAGCAGGAAACAAAGTTGGGGCAGATTGTTATGACCTCTGCCCTAGTATTAGTTTTGCCTGGGCCTTAATTGAATGTTTCCACTTCCGGGGGCGGGGCGGTGCTTTTATAAGGTCGCCGCTTGCACTCCTGTGGGAGACTAGCTCTTCGACCTTTTGCAATTGGCATTCCTGTACTTTGAGTATCTTGTTGCCTTCTGTGTTGGACCGGTTTGTTTTTGACCTACGATTCTTGCCTTGCCCTGTTTTTGGTTCGTTTGGATTGCTGTGGTTGACCCTTGGCTTGTTGCATTTTGACTTTGATTTTTTCTTGCCTTTGCCCTTGTATCTGGTTGTTCGGAGATTCCCAGTTTTTGACTTTGACTCGCTTGTCTGACTACCTCGCTCGTCTCGCCCTTTCTGTACGCTGTTCGGTTACTCGGCTTAGTTAGAGTGTTCCCTGCTGGATTTTACTATCCTTCCATCGGGATGCCTCTTTATTGTTTTGCTTTGTTATTTTCCCTTTGTTATTTTTGGAGGTGACTCTGGGTGGAAACTTGTTTCCATAGGGGGTACACGATTCGCTCGCTCAGTCTTCGCTTTTGGACTGAGTGTTCTGGAGTTACGTGTTTAAACGCTGCCCCGTGCCTGGTAAGCCTTCGAAGACTAGCGGTAGGTTTAAGTTAGCTCTGGTTAGGCGGTATACGGACCGGAGTTCTGTTCAGCGTGCAGTTTCTTTTTTGTGTTTGCCGCAGTTTTCTCTTCCCGTACTTCCCTCATTTATCTACCTGTGGCCGCCCTACCTAGACAGGGTCGTGACAAGTGGGGGCTCGTCCGAATTCAGTATGGCCGAATTCAACTTGGAGGAATTTACTATTTTTCCTACTAAGGAGAAATTCGACCAATGTAGGAAAAACGATTTGTTGACGATTGCTGACTTCAATAGCGATTATTCAGCCGATTGCGTAAGTGCAAATGGGCCATTCTTAGTCACGTGTGTGACCAAAAATGTAACAAATAATAGAACAAAATCTCCTCCAATTACAAAAGCATAGGATGTTCATGATTGTGGACCTTTTATAGTAGTACTACTTTTCCAAGTCTATCAAGTAAAAATTTTATGTTTTACATTCACTTCAACTACTTAAGGTCAGAGGTCAAATACGACTGGTCATGTGTGTGACTTCACACGGAAGCAGGTTTTTTATAACTCTATTTGACTTCAAAAACTATGCGAAGCTGAAAGATCTGGAATGTTCATAGTTTTGGGGTATGGAAAATAGCAAGGAATAAATTTCATACCTTACATTAATTTGTGAAGTATTTCTTTATGTGATGACATCTGGTCACGTGTGTGACATTTTGGTTCACTTCTCAAAGAATGGCCCAAATGTTTTATATTTATCTTTGCATATAATTGATTTTTAATAGCAAATGCAAGCAAAACTGTCACACTGTAAAACCCTGAGCATACCAACCTCTCGGCCATTATTTATTCATAGGCTAAGGCTACGCATTATTAACCAGCAACCCCCCAGACGATAATATCGTCTATCGCAATATTTGGGCGGGACAATATCAACATATTTAATTTTGGATATCGCCCAAGCCTACTCTTAACTGCTGTTTTGCACCTCTGTTGCCATTAGTTTTCAGCGTCCTGGTGTCTTTGAAACACTTGATGATGTTTCTTACAGTGCCATGGCAGCATTTCATGTCACAATGTGGCGACGAACAATCTCAGAGAGCGCCCTCTGTTGTGCTATGGTGAAAGCTGTGAAGCTGCTCAAAGTTCATGTCACCTTAGATTCTGGAACAAATGACCATCAGAGGTAATTTTGCGGAATATCATTGCCTCAAACCAGTTCAAACTAATTTTTTAGCATCAGTAATCAGAGAATGAGCCTTCAAACATTCATTCATGCTAGGAGTAAAAAAAAAAAAAAAAAAAAATACAATTGCGATACATTTTATATTAAAAAATGTTGTTTTCAGTGTTTTTATTACCCATGTTTTTGCCTCAGTATACTTGTGGGAATAATTTTTTTTTTTGTTCCCATTGTCTACAGTGGTACTTTTTCAATTCATTTTCACCAGACAATTATAAAGAAATGATATATTAGGACCCCTTTTAGAGGGACGTGGTGGTGTATAATCATCACTGCACGCTACTCTAGATCATGCAGCGGCAGCGCGCATGCGGGACACACATTGAGTAAAGACTCATTTTGGGTAATGACTCTCCACCGCTCAATTGCTCAATTCCCACAGTCTTTTCCTCACTCGGGGTAGCGTAACCAGTCCATGCTGGATGAATGTGAAGTAGGATGCGGTATGAGCACTAGAAATTTGATATTGTCCATATAATTGTCTTTTGCAAAATTAATATTGCACATGTTCATATTGAGACAGCAATATGAGTACAATATATCGTTCAGCGCTAGCTTAGCTGTGCGAAACAAGTTCAGATTGTTAATAAGCTGCTGGTGGCTCATTTGGTTAAGGCACTACACTTCAGTGCATGGTTTTCCCTCACAGCATTTGTTGGAATCCGGGCAGTGACAGAGCAATCTGTGGTCTGTAGCTCTAGTGAGAAATGCGCAACTAGCCTTTGCATTGCCAGAGGTATGGAGAGGTCATGTTGGTGAGCTGGTTCTTATTTCGTTCCTGCTGCTTTGTTTGGAACCTGTGGACTGTATGGCAAAGTCAGGTGAACAGTGTGAATGGTCTTACTCTAATTCTGCTCTGTGCATGCTAGGCTGTAATCTGTTCATTGAAAGTATCTATTGATGTCGCCTCATCTTTTAATGGTGGACCATGATTGTTTTAGTTTTCCAAAATTGGCATTGGGGATCTTGAATTAAAGTGGCGGTGGTTACCTATTGAAATTTTAAGGCCCATGATGGTTGCTAAATTATTGAAATAAATAAATTAATTTGGATTACATGATTCGCTTATTTTCTCCACACATTTGAGACAGAAATAACTTGTGTCGTGTTCCCTGATATTGATAAATATTCGATGACCAATTTTTGGCTCCTATTGTAAAGAAGGCGTGAAATGATTTCACCTCTTCACATGATTTACTAGCAGTTATTTTCTGTTGTCAGAATGAAGCTTTCATTTTCGCAACATGTGGTTCCAGGGAGTCCATCATCATTTTTTGTGTTTTGTTGTGTTTTTACCTCGGAGTTAATAAGTCCTGGCATGTGATCATCTACCCCTATGCTCTTAGACACCTTGGAGAGCCTTTATTACTACCCATTCAATCTCACCATCATCTCTCACAAATGTTTCCAGCTAACTAATTAGGTGATATTTTACTCCCTGCAAAATACTCAAAGCTACACACATGGACCTTCATCAGCAGTAATCCTCAGTGTGATTATTATGCAGTACCAGTCTTCTACATGCTACTTATTTTTCGGGTAATGTGGCTGTATTTCAGACTTGCGGATTTGAAGGGGCAACTCAGGGGGCTGTGTTTTGTTCACACATTCAGCTTGGAGAGGGGGAGGAGGTGAGAGCGGGGGTGGTGTGCGCTCTGGTTTTGGTGTAGTGATAGTGATGCTGCTGTGCAGGGTAGCCTCGAGGCCCATGCACCTCCAGACTCACTGTGTCACCCTGGAAAGCTGTAAGGCACACTTCACTGTGAGAGCATGGATTCCACGCCCTCCCTAAGCGGTCTTATTGGTCTCTTCCCTTCACCCTCCCCTCCATAACAGCTGGCCGAGGCCAAACCTGTCTTCTCTAAAGCAGTACGCTGCCTGGCAGCTGCATTGGCCAGGCAGCAGATGAACCATATATAAGTGCAGTCACTTGAATCAGCATTTCTGTGGACCTCCTCTTGGGCCTAATAACACATTACAGGCCAGTTTCACAGGCAAGCTTAAGTCCTGCACTTAACTGAGTTTTGTTTGGTGAATCATAATTGAATTTAGTCTAGGATTGGTATCAATCTGTGTATGGAAAAGGGCCCCAGGTCTATTAGGGAAATGTGATTATCAGGCCTCATTGCCTAATGAGCGCTGTTTGTGTGGTAGGGTGTCAAAATAAGGCCAAACTCTTGTTGTTGTTTCTTTTTTTTCCTGCTATGCAGGCTTGCCTCTGTTGAATGATTATGATTCGGCCAGGCCAGGTCTGAATGGGACAGCGATGAGAGGAGCCTCTGTGTCTCACCAGAGTGTGTCTGGTTGTTTTTGTAGGTAGTGCCCTTGCTGAGCCCATGCGATAGCCCGTGGATAGAGGGGGACCAGACAGCCGAGCCACGTGCTCATGCAGGTGAGCCGCACACTAACACAGTGCCACCCTGTTTCTCATTCATCATGGTAGCGCTGATTATTAGCGCACTCGCCTATTGTTCATTCTTGATTGAGCATTCCACTGTGACCGTCATTATGTGTCCACTTCAAGGGTGATTACCCGCTGATTAAAATCCGCCGGCTCCTGCTCAGGCTGATCGAGGCGACAGCCAGCGGCATGGCGAGGCATCGTGTGAGCCAGGACCCTGGGGGCATTGTGTCCGCTGCATAACTGTGTGCCAACACTCACTTTCCCTGTGTTTGCGGACTGAGTGCTCACTTTGTCACCGCTGCAAGACAGTCAATGCACAAATCCCAATACAGAGCCACGTGGTCAAGTAGGAGTCTAACTACAGCCTGCAGCAAATAGTGACTGGATCGCACTGAGATTTGCTGTTAGTATTCCAGCAGGTCTCCATCAATACGTCTTAGCAGAAGCTGTCAAGCACAGTTGTTATACCCCCACATGCATGTCAGGCCCTGTGTGCGTTGAGGAGCTGGACAAAACATTAGAAGCATTGTTGAAATGGCTGATAAGATGATTTTATATACTTAGTTATTTCATGCTGCAAGGTGAATGGTGTAAAAAACTTTAACATATGTCAAACACACAAAAAAATGGCAAAAACCATGAAAGAACTGTGGCCACTAGTCAAAGTGGGAAGTCAAAACTCTCAGAGGGGGACAAACTTGAGTAGTTGCTCTTGACCTCAGAAGAATTGAATCAATGCATTTCTGAAATTGACTGGACCAAAATAGTAAGTTGTGAGTTTCCTAAAGCTGGTATTAATGGCTGTGTTTCCGACTATGGAATGGGTGAGTATGGGTGTTGGACAGGGGCAGTCTTAGTGCCAGCCCCATGGATAGAACCAGGAATTTTACAACAGAGGAAAAACTCTCCTTTATTTTAATTGTTTAATGACTTCACAGACAAGAAATTTTCTTCAATTCATAACCATGTATTTAGGATTTGAGAATTTCATATAGAACCATCCCCTGCCCATTATAGGTGAAGACATTCAATCCTGACAGATGTTTTTCTCCAGAAATGTCGGTCCTTTGTTCATCATGAATTAAAATTAAAAATAATAAAAAATGAAACTGCTGGCAGGACTCCAATAGACCACATGCTTATGTGTCAGCTGAAGCCTTGTGGTCTGCTAGTGCTGTAGAGTTGAAAGCTGAGGTCTCAGCTGCTGGCACTCGGCACTTTATGAGTGCATTTCATTAGGAATGCAGCATTAATCTGTTGCCTCTTTTCTCAATGGAAACATTTCTGCATTTGAGCAAGGTCAGCATTTTGTTCCTGAGATTGGAAATGGAGGTGAGACGTGTTCTTTCTGTAGAAATGTCAGATTTTGTGGTACCTAAATTAGTGAGCCACAAGCTATACTGCTGTAGAGAAGGGATTATGAATACGGTCTAGAATAAAACAGTTTGAAGATTTAGCTTGTAAGATTTTGGCATAGTTTCTATCCAGGTTGCACAGATGAATTATTTTGTGTTATTCCTGGTAACCATATAATGTAAGTAATGCAAATGACTGCCTTAAACTCATTTTCTGTCAGCTGTGTTTTTATTAGAAAGCCTACAGTTCCAGAGCAAACTGGAGCACCATTCACCTCTGTGACTCACAAATGATTTAGCATTGAGTTAAAAAAAAAATTAAAAAATCTGATGTTTTTTGTGGGGACAGCACATTTATTTTGCTGTATGCAAAGTATTATGCATCTAAAAACAAATGCAATATTGATCAGAACTAGAATCAGGTTTGCAATGTGCTCATTGTATTTCAGGGTATGCATCTGCATAGGAACTAAGGTTTTGTTTATTATTTTTAGGCCAGTGCAGTGATCAGATTAGGCGGATTTGCATCGCAAATCAAATTTCAGCAGTTTTGAAGAAATGCTAATCATCGTAACAATCCCTTTGCAAAAAAAATGCGATTCAAAAAATCTTAATGAGATTTCATGGTTTCCGACTCACTGGCCTGCGAACTTCCGAATTCCCGAGCCACATAGCAATAGAAGTTTTCACGACTTTGAATGGCTGGAAAATGATGTTCCTCATTTGCATACCAACCAATCAGCTTCTGGGGAGCGCATGCATGCTCTTGGGATTCAGGAGGCTTTCTGGTACAGAAATATAATTTATATAATTAATTTATATAATTTTTTTAATATAATTTTTGGTTGTGACGGCTGTACTCTGCTATGTGAGCCATTCGGAGCCATCTTGTATTAAATTACATTGCTCTTTGGATATGTAAGGCAACTAACGTTAACAAAGGTAAATCTTTGTAAATGATCATCAAATCAAGGCGATATGATTTGTTTCTTGCCCCAACTTTACTAACTTCGCCAGCTGTATATAGGCATGAACTTACTTGAGGTGTCGCGGCAGTTTCGTGCGACCCAACTGAACTTTCACATTTTGGGACGTTGGCTAGTTTGCTGGCAAGTTCAAATGCAATGTTTTAGGCACAGATAGCTGGCTAGTGAACCTATGGTAGCTATGATACCTATTGGAGAAGTTTCTATAGCTCTGATTTGTCCCTTTCATCGCCATCGCACGCAGACGATTTCTTTCAACATTGATGACGCGCTTATTTTATCTAATGAGCAAACAGACAGTTCGGGCCTGAGACGTGTTATTTCATCGCGAGTTTAGCTGCATTATCCTGTTATGCAAGCTATCGCGTAGCCTATTACGTTACTCTTCAGATTATAAAGCTATCAATCTAACCATCTTGCTGACGCTAGTTAAAGGGAATCTTTGTAATCATTGTTATACTAAATCGATGCGATTTGATTTTGCCCTAATGAAAAAAATTCCGAATCAGACATCCCCTTTCGGCTTTAACTCTGGATCGCCTTGAATGGATGTATGCTTTACGTTTGTACACATCCGAATGTTCCTCCAGCCACCCAAGAATCACGGTAAGCCGATCAAAGTTAGTAAAACTTTTCCCATTGCTATGTGGTTTAGGGAATCCCAAGTTCGCCAGCCTCTCTCGAAACATGCACAATGATCTCTGATCATTCAAATACATGATGTTGTGATGTCAAAATGTGACTGAGTTGGAGAGTGCCTTGTGTGACAGGATTTTAATGGGAATGGATCCTTTCACATCTCTGATCAGGCGTTAAACAACATTATGCTACAGTAAGGTGTAGATAAGACAGCTGTACTGTAGGTTACAAGTAGTTTACAGAAATTTCATTGGGAAACGGAAGTGTGCTGTATTAAATTATGATTGTTCAGGGTAAAATTGATGCCTTTTGGAAATAATTTGTTTTGCTTTCAGAGTGGAGTTGTATTTCTCTTGTAATTGTAATTTGTCATTAGGAAAGAATAAAAAAGCCCTTTTGTCATTTAAAATCTGACATACTGTTTTCTCATTTTTGCTAATCGTTTTTCAGATGTGCTAAACAATTGCTAATCAATTGGAATAATGATTAGCAAAAAATGCTAATCAGTTTTTTTCCCTTAATCTGATCACTGCAGTGTTTATTGACAATACATAAAGCTTCATTCCTATCTTTATTCAAGAGAGAACAATTTCAACTTGAGAGCAGGCAAACAGTAGTATGTTGTAATGATTATACACCACCACTTTGATCTAAAAGGGGTCCTAATTCCTCTCTATTACCTCTCTATAATTTTTTTGTGAAAATGTATTGAAAAATACTATTGCAGGCAACATGAACAAAAAAAAAAAAAAAAATTCCCAGAAGTACATTGAGGTAAAAATATTGGTGATTAACAAAAACACTGAAAACATAAATTCTTTTTTATAACAATTAAAAGATGTCGCAAATTTCATTTTTTGACTCTTGCATAGCCTGAATGTATGTTTGAAGGTTAATTCCAAACTTATCCCATAGCTATGTGGTTAGGGAATCGCAAGTTTGTGAGTGGGAGTGAGGGTCTGCCAAAGAGTCACCGCCCCCAAGGCACGTTGTAAGAAGTTAAACGAGTGGGCCTGTCATTGGTCAGCACAGAATCTAGCACTCTATTAGTTGGCAATTTTTGACAGGAATATACTGCAAAAAAAAAAAAAAAAAATCAGAGCGCGAGCAGAAATGTTCCACATGCTAGCAGAAATGTTTCAAGCGCAAATGTCTCAAGCACACGGAGGTAGTTTTTAGTGCAAGGAGAAAGGACTGAAGTTCACAAGCAAAAAATCCGTCCAAGCAGCAGCAGATCAAAGCGCTAGTGGGGGCCATTTAAGTGCGAAAGCTGAATTTTGTGGAAAAAATGTGCAAAATCTACGCATGAAATCGATGTGTCTGCTCTCTCAAGTCGAAATTCCATGCTCTTGAATAGTAATATTCCAGTATATGAGGTGACATGAATTTTGAACAGTGTCAAAGTGTTGAACATGATGGCACGACGGAAGGAGCTCTCTGAGATTGTTTGTGGCAGCATTATGGCCTAAGATATAATACTGCAATGGCACCGTAAGAAACACCATCAAGCATTTCAAAGAGACAGGTTCGCTGAAAACTAGTGGCAATAGAGGTGCAGAGGTCTGGGAGTCAAGTGCCTCTGATATTCGTTATTTGCGTATGACAGGTAAAAAATCAGCAGTTGACAGCACAATGACTCCATAATGATATTAATCGCGCCAGATGTGAAGAGATGAAAGTATCAAGTATCTACTATTTCCAGACACTTGTGTGAAAATGGTCTGACTGGCCCAGTTGCTGCCGAGAGCTGGCAACGTCAAAAAAAAGAGTTGAGTTCGCCAAGAAATTCAGGGATTGGACACCAGTGGACTGGGAACAAGTCCCTCTGACCAATGAATCAAAATTAGAAAATTTGTCACCTAAGCACAGAACTTACGTGTGCCGTAGAATTGGAGAACATTTCAAAAATGAGTGTTTAGCTCCTTAAAACATAGACGTGGTAATATTATGGTTTGGGGTTCAGTCTGCTCGAAAGGAACAAGTGATATTATAAAAATTGACTGAATCGTGGATCAGAAGAAGTATCACAGCATCCTTGTGAGGCACACATTGCCATCTAAGAAGAGACTGATTGGTCGGGGATTTTATTTTCAACAAGCTAATTACCCTAAACACACCTCTAAGTTGTGCAAGAATTATCTCAGTGGGAAAGGAACTTCTGGTGACAAAAGTTATGACTTGGCCTGCTCAAAATCCCAACCTTAATTCGAGTGGGAAAATCTGTTGAAACATCGAAAGAATATTTAGGAATGATATGGAATGGTTTACGAGTGAGGAAATTAAAAAAAATAAGTGAAAACTATGCCTGAAATGCTGTAATCAAAGCAAAGGGTAGTACACTCAATATTGACTTTTTCTATCAAAATGACATTATTTTTGTTTTTTATTACTTAGATATCTCTTTACTTATGACCCCAATTCCAAAAAAGTTGGGATGCTGTGTAAAATTATAAATAAAAACAATGCAATGATTTGCAAATCTCATAAACTGGCATTTTTTTTTCACGATAGAACATAGACAACATCCAATCTGATGTTGAAAGTGAGACATTTTACCATTTCATGAAAAATAGTAGCTCAATTTGAATTTGATAGCAGCAACACATCTCAAAAAAGTTAGGACCACGTTTACCATTGTTTAGTATCCCCTCTTCTTTTAACAACAGTCTGTAAATGTCTGCGAAGTGAGGAGACCAATTGCTGAAGTTTTGGGAGAGGAATGTTGTCCCACTCTTGTCAGATGTTGGACTGTATCTACTCAACAGTCCTGGGTCTTCTTTGCTGGATTTTTCGTTTAATGATGTGCCAAATGTTTTCTATTAGTGAATAGTCTGGATTGCAGGTAGGCCAGTTCAGCACTCAGACTCTTCTACTGCGAAGCCATGCTGTTGTGATGGATGCAGTGTGTGGTTTGCCATTGTTTTACTGAAATATGCAAGGCCTTTCCTGAAAAAAATGTTGTCTGGATGGGAGCATATGTTGTTGTAAAACCTCTATATACTTTTCTGCATTGATAATTCCTTTCCAGATGTGTAAGCTCCCCACCCCACAGGCACTAATGCAACCCGATACCATCAGAAATGTAAGCTTTTGAACTGCATGCTGACAGCACGCTGGATGGTCCCTCTACTCTTTACACCGCACGACATGGCGTCTGTGGTTTCCAAAAAACATTTCACATTTTGATTCATCTGACCACAGAACATTTTCCCATTCTGCCTCAGTCCCAATTTAAATGAGCTTTAGCCCAGAGAAGACAGTGGCATGACTGGATCGTGTTCATATGGTTTCTTCTTTGCATGATACAGCTTTAGCTTGCACTCGTATATTGCACGGCAAACTGTGTTCACAGACAATGATTTCTGGAAGTGTTCTGAGCCCATGCAGTGTATTCCAGTGCAGAATCACTGTTTTTAATGCAGTGCCGCCCGTGGGCCCGAAGATCACGAGCATCCAGTATTGACCTTTGGACTTGTCCCTTGCGCACAGAGATTTCTCCAGATTCTCTGAATTTTTTGATGATATTATGTACTGTAGATGGTAGGATATTCAGTCTTTGCAATTTTACATTGAGGAAAATTTTTCTGAAATTGTTCCCCAATTTTTAGATGCAGTTTTTTGCAGATTGGTTAATCTCTGCGCTTCTTTACCTCTGAGAGATTCTGCCATTCCAAAAGGCTCTTTTTACACTCAGTCATTTTACTGACCTGTTGCCAATTAACCTAATTAGTTGCAAAATGCTTCTCCAGTTATTTTTTATTAGTAACACTTACTTTTCCAGCCTTTTGTTCTCTCCCAACTTTTTTGACATGTGATTGCTGCCTGGTAGGTTTGGATAGCTTTTTTCCTTAATAAATTAAATCCATCATTTAGAAATTGCGTTTTGTATTTACTCGGGTTATCTTTGTCTAATATCAAAATTTGTTTGATCTGAAATATTGAAGTGTTTAAAGAGAGATATGCAAAAAGAAATAAGAAATCGGGAAGGGGGCAAATACTTTTTCACAGTACTGTATATACAGCGGGAAAATAAGTATTGAGTGCATCAACTTAATTTCTGGACTTATTTGTTTTGATTTCTTTGTATGTGTGGTTTACTTGGGTTGTTACTGACATCTGGTGAAAATTTCATGTCAGTAGCCCCATTAGAAATATATTTTGTGAGAAAAATGTTAATGTGTTCAATTCTTATTTTCCCTGCTGTATATTTTTTTTTTCTTCCTCAGTGTCCGGCGCTTTGATACGCAAAAGAAAACGTTTCTAATAATGCGGTTTTGCCGACTAAAGTCCACGTGTTAGGTTTGCGCATGTAAAAATAAAACCCTTTCTACAACCAGTGACATTACCATAATGCAGGTTAACTCACAACTTGTTTCCGATTAAGAATCACATCCAGTTTCAAAAAGACAAGATGGCGCTGGTCAAAATTCCAAAATATTACTGATCGGTGACATCGTGGTGGCTTCGTCCATATTTTCAGTGGCGATCCCAGACTCTTGGGAGCAACCCCCCCCCCACACACACCCACACACACACACTGAGTCCATGGCCCTTGCTATTGTCGCGGTGTGTGGCGTCCGTCGTCTGGAACATTTTTTATCTTTTTTTTGGCCGGATGAATTTTCGTATACATTTGCCATAACATACTACTAGACCATATCTCCGGAATTTTTTTTTTCAGATTTTTGATTGAATCATTTTTGTACGTTTTTTGGGCCCTTGAAATTTTGGCCCCAGTGTTAAAGATAGGACTGAGAAATTTTAAAAAATTATTTCTCAAAAACTGCGTGATGAATTTTTTTTCTAAATTAGGCAATCAACTTACCTTGGTACCGTCAATGTGCAGTGCCAGCACCATTTTGATTGAATCGATGGAAGTAGGTCTATTGGGGGCGCTGTACTTTGTGAATATGCAAGATGGCCTGTGGAGGCTAAATAGTTGCAGTTAGAGATTAAGTTTGTATTATCAACATATAGGAAGTCATATATGACCGATAGTTTGGCTGTGTTAAAGTTGACCTCAGATGGCTTTGAAAGGTCAAACTCGAGGTCAAGGAAAATATTAACAATGTAAGAAGATGAGACTTGAAATTTCAAAAAATGTATTTCTCGAAAACTGTCGGATAACTTTTTTTCTAAATCTGGCAATCAACTCACCTTGATACACTTTATGTACAGTGCGAGTGCCCTTTTCATTGAATCAACAGAAGTGGGTCTAGTGGGGGCGCTGTACTTTAACATTGGGTCTTATGGAGAATGGGCACAATCGCTTGTGGAAGGTAAATGCTTGCAGATAGAGATTAAGTTTGTATTATCAACATATAGGAAGTCATATACTGTATAACCTATATTTTGGATGTGTTAAAGTTGACCTCAGATGACCGTGAAAGATCAAACTTGAGGTCAAGCAAAATGTCACAATTTTCAAAGGCTTCTAGGCTAGAAAATATTGAAGATTGGGAACATGTGTATTGAATATTTATAGGAAGTCATCCGTGAACTTTCATGTGGGGGCCTTGAACTTGACTTTCGGTGACCTTCGAAGGTCAAACTTAACATAGTGAAATTTCAATGGCTTCTATCACCAAAACTATTACAGACAGAGCTTAGATTTGTATTGTGGGCATATTGGAAGTTATGTATGAAGTTTCATTTGGTGACCTTGAACTTGACCTTCAGTAACCTTCAACAGCCAAACTTAACAGTGAAATTTCAATGACTTATATCAGAAACATTGTTTCATATAGGGCTTAAGTTTACAGCGCCCTCCATAATTACTGGCACCCCTGGTTAAGATGTGTTCTTTACCTTCTAATAAATTAAGTTTTTTTCTAAATAATACAGGACCACAATAACAAAAAAGAGGAAAATCCAACCTTTAATTCAAGTGCATTTATTCAGTGGGAAAAAAATCCCACATTAAGAAATAATTCTTTTACATCAAATCATGTGTGCCACAATTATTAGCACCCCTGATGTTAATACTTTGTACAACCCCCTTTTGCCAACAAAACAGCACCTAATCTTCTCCTATAATGTTTCACAAGATGGGAGAATACAGAAAGAGGGATCTTTGACCATTCCTCTTTGCACAATATCTCTAAATCATCCAGCGACCTGGGTCCTCTCCTCTGCACTCTCCCCTTCAGCTCACTCCACAGGTTTTCAATGGGGTTGAGGTCTGGGGACTGAGATGGCCATGGGAGGAGCTTGATTCTGTGTCTGGTGAACCATTTCTGTGTAGATTTGGCCACATGTTTAGGGTCATTATCTTGCTGAAAGACCCAGTGACGACCCAGCTTTCGGACAGAGGCCACCAGATTTTGATTTAAAATGTCCTGGTATTTCAAAGCGTTCATGATGCCATGCACCCTAACAAGGTTCCCAGGGCCTCTGGAAGAGAAACAGGCCCACAGCATCACCGATCCTCCCCATACCTCACAGTGGGCATGAGGTGCTTTTCTGCATACTCATCTTTTGTGTTCCGCCAGACCCACTTAGAGTGTTTGTTGCCAAAAAGCTCTATCTTGGTCTCATCTGACCAAAGCACATGGTCCCAGTTGAAGTCCCAGTACCGCTTAGCGAACTCCAGACGTTTATGATTGTGAGTGAGAAAAGGTTTTTTCCGTGCATGCCTCCCAAACAGCTTGTTGGCATGTAGATAGCGCCTGATGGTTGTTTTGGAGACTTTGTGAGCCCAAGATGCTACCATTTGTTGCAATTCTTTAACAGTGAGCTTTGGAGAACTTTTAATTCTCTTACCATTCTCCTCACTGTGCGTGGTGGCAAAATAACCTTGCGTCCTCTTCCAGGCTTGTTTACCACTGTTCCAGTTGTTTTAAACTTCTTAATCATTCCTCTGACAGTAGATATGGGCAGGTGCAGGCGAGTGGCTATTTTCTTGTAGCCATTGCCTGACTTGTGAAGGTCGGCACACATCTGCCTTACTTGAATGGTGTGTTCCTTTGCCTTTCCCATGTTGAAGAGTGGATAAGAGAAATGGCCTCTGTGTCACGTCATATTTATACCCCAGGGAAACAGGAAGTGATGACTTACTAATTAAATGTTCCTAGATGCTCTGATCAACTTTGTAAACTACTGTAGAAATGACAGAAATACTTCAATTACATTTATTTCCTAGGAATTGTTAGGGGTGCCAATAATTGTGGAACAGGTGATTTTATGAAAAATAATGATTTCTTAGTCAGGGATTTTTTTTTTCCCTTAAAATTCGTTTGAGTTGAAGGTTACATTTTTCTACAATTTTCAGTTTGAGAGTATGCTTCTGCAATAAAAATTGAATTTATTTTAAGGCTTTTAACACATCTTAACCAGGGGTGCCAATAATTATGGAGGGCACTGTATATTGGAGACTTATAGGAAGTCATATATGAACTTTCATTTGGTGACCTTGATATTGACCTTCGAAGGTCAAACTTGACTTATTGAAAATTCAATGACTTCTATCCCTAAAAAGGCCACAGATGGAACCTAAGTTTGTATCACAGACTTAAAGGAAGTCACACATGAACATTGAACTTGACTGTTAGTGACCTTTGAAGGTCAAACTTGACCTAATATAATTGCAATGACTTGTATTGCCAAAACGGTCACAGATGGAGCCTAGGTTTGTATTAGAAACATATTGGAAGTCATATATGAACTTTCATTTGGTGACCTTCGTATTGACCTTCGAAGGTCAAATGTGACCAAGTGAAAATTCAGTGACTTGTATCACTAAAATGGTCACAGATGGAGCCTATTTTTGTGTAACAGACATCTAGGAAGTCGCATATGAACTTTCATTTGGTGGCATTCAACTTGACTGTCAGTGACCTTTGAGGGTCAAACTCGGCAGTGAAATTACCCTGACTTTTATCACCAAAATGGTCACAGATGGAGCCCAAGGTTTGCATAGAGACATTTAGAAAGTCATATATGAAGTCCATTTGCTGACCACAACTTGACCCTCTGTGACCTTTTAAAGTTCACAGTTGACATATTGAATTTTCAATGACTTGTATCATCAAAACTGTTTCAGAGCGTAAGATTGGGTATTACAGGGGGTCTTATAAATGTATGTGAACTTTTATTTAGTGTCCTTGACATTGACCTTCAATAACTCGAAGGTCAAACTTCACATATATTTTCATAACTTGTATCATCACAGTAAGAGTGCTTGCCAGTAAGCTACAGGACCCTTGGTCCTATTTTTTTCTTCCTCTTTTAGTGTCTTAGATGGGTTTGTTAGCTCCATTTTGCTGAAATTTTGACTTTTTGGTTGAAACATAATGTTTGTTTGTGATGACTTATTAGAGTATTGGCAATAAAACATATATGTTTGTGTAAATGTGATAAATATCTCAAAAATTGAAATGTGCAACTCAGCCCAGCAGGCTAGCTGCATTGCAAACTGTGGACGTCTTTGGGTAATTTATACGTCTCTGAATTAGCCTAAGCCCACCTTCGGTTTAAATACAAAGAGCTTTTTTTCTTTTTTTCTTCCTAGGGGCAGGGTTACTGGTTTGCACTACAACATAATCACTAAGATATTGAGACAGTAAAATTTGGATGTAATTCAAACTTCAGCATCCCACCAATGTGATTTAATGTTGCTTGAGTGGACTAGGTTTATAAGCAATAGATGACTCATTTTGCCAGACCTAAATTCGAATTTGCATTGTAGCTGTAAACATTAAACAACACTTGGTGACGCAGTATTCCTCCGCTTTGCCAGTGAATGATGCTGCCTTTGCCATAGCCATGAGTAAGATAATATATACAAAGCTGACAATACTTTATCGAGCATGTTCACCGTATTAATGTTTTCATTCAATTGTGATGCCATGTGAAAGAAAGAGCATGGTTTTTGGCCAAGACTGCATTTAGCTAACATAATGTTAAAACTCGGCACAATGTGTAACGTTAATGTTATGCGCTGATAAGTCCAAGGTGCTAACAACATTGGCTAATGTGACCACTGTATTTCCAAAACTCCCAGAGTACTAGCTATCATAGCTCTTTAGATAACATCATTTGTGAATGATGAATAATATTTACCCTTCTCAGCCAGCTCAGTCTTCATGCAACTAATATATCTGACAGCAAAACCAGCGAGTTTAACCACTTGTAGTCTGTAGCCAGCTATATTATGCGAGCTTGGTAGCCAGTTAGCCAACTCAGACTTCAGCCACTCCGCGAAAAAATCGCAAAGGTCCAAAATCACTTTCCTTTGCAAGCACAGATCTATGTCGCTCCTGATCGGCCCATTTTAACTAATGCGAACCCAGTAATGAGAATATTCATGTATTAGTGCAAGGAGTATAATCAATGGGCTCGTTTACGTTTGAATTCCAACTGTTTGAACTTGAAGAAAACGGGCCTGGATAGGCTCTTTTCACTTTCTGTAACGAACGAATTTCATTAGAATTGACTGTCACTGAGTTAGGTTGGGGTCATTCCATGTTAAGTGGAAACGCTTAAGGTAGTTTTGGGCCATCATGGTCTCAGATTTTTGTCTAGCTTTGTATATTTGTTCATTTGGACTCAAATGGTGGGTATCTCCAATTTTTTCACAAATGGCCCACAGGAATGGATTTTATGGGCCTTGGCAAAAATGGCCTGTAGGGGGCGCTTTTCAAAACATGCTGTAGAAAAAGTGTTATATCTTTGGTTCTGTGACAGATATAGATTTGAAAGGTGGCTTGATCCTTGACATGAACCTTGCTCTAGGTTGACAATCTTAAAGGATGAATCAATCAATTGTGAATGCCATGGAAATTAAAGTCAAAGTTGGGGTTCACAAAAATATTTTCCACTTTTTCAAATCCTAATTACTCACTACTAGTTGGAGGGATTGATCAACGGATGCCAGGAACCTTTTATTTCAGGTAAATTCTTGCCATTTCTATCAAAAAATTTGCCCAACTTCAAACACAATTTCCATGGAAACAAGAACAGATACAACCATTGTAAATGATGGTGGTGCTAGAGGAGGCCTCATATTACAAATCCATCCAAACCCCAGACCTGTATCAGTAATAGGGCCAGAGATATAAGGGTTTTTCTTCAGCATGTTTTGAAAAGCGCCCCCTACAGGCTATTTCTTCAGAGGTCCATAAAACCAATACCAGAGGGCAGTTTGCGAAAAAATCTGAGATATATATTATTTGGGCCAAAATAAACAAATAGACAAAGTTAAAGTAAAATCCAAGACCATGATGGCCCAGGTGTGTTTCCATTTGGCATGGAATGACCCATTGGAGAGTTGTGTTTCCTTTTCATTCGCCTCAACTCCTAGAAGGGGCTCCACTTAGGGGGCTTTCGAGGCTCCAGCTGGGGATGCGCTATTATGCCTTCATAGGAGGCTTAATAGGGTGTTTGAGTCATTGCAAACTACGCCAGTTTGACTGGCCATAGGGGATCCAAAACATTTGCCTTTTTTGGGGGGGCCCCAAAGATTTGCCTAGTTTGGCTCTCCTGATGGTGCGCCTATTTTTATAGTCAAGGTTTAGGTTGATAATTCTTGCCTGGCAGTTGGGCCCGTTTCATTTGAAACAGTTGAAACATAGGTAAGGCTGCCTATGATGCAAGCTTTGCCTTTTGTTCTGGCATTGATTGAATACATGACTTCTCTCAATAACTGAATCCCCGGAGGATGAGTCGGGGACACTACAGAGCAGCAATCGTCACGCCATGTATGCCCTCGCCAGGTCTATTTTCTTGTGAGCACTCTACAGGCCACAAATTTCAATTGAATTGTTTCATGTTTGGCGTGGGCCGTGTGTGTGATAAGGTCACAAAGCCTATCGATTTTCGGAATGATTCCTTTGGGGCAGGGGTCCCCAGTCATTCCCAGAAAGGACCAGTGTGGGTGCAGGCTTTCATTGCAACCAAGCAATTACACACCTGATACTACTAATCGACCCCTGGACTCTTTGCTAATAAGCTTGATTAGTAGCATCAGGTGTGTAGCTGCTTGGTTGTAATGAAAACCTGCACCCACACTGGCTCTTTCTGGGAAAGACTGGGGACCCCTGCTTTAAGGGGTCCAGGGATACATGTCGACCAGTGGGCGACCGACTGTCTAGATTTCATATGGTGTTAGTTTGTTTGCCTTCAGGAATCTGCTATTAAGTATGTGATTGTTGTTATTCCAGTTTTATCCTGGCTTCTCCTTGAATATTATTCAAATGGATTCTGTTCTGAACTTTCCAAAGTCTACCTTATCTGAAAATATTCATCCGTACCTTTTTATTTTTTATTTTTTATTTTTTTTAGCTATGATTGTCTTCATCCTTTTTTTCTGCTATATTCCTTTGCAATGCCTGAGTTATACTCTCATAGACCAAACTGTGAAATCAGACTGGATATTCTAGTTGAGCTCAGCAACTAAACCAGTCAGCTGTTTCAATGCTGAGGCAATGCTTCAGTGAATAGATGGTGACACTCTAGTTTGGATGATTTTTTTTTTTTTCCAGAAAACATACTCTCTCATACTGGAATGATGGCTGAGATAATAAAGTGAGACACGCATGCAACAGCACACTTTCTGCTGCGTGCTAGTAGTCTGATTTCTGGAGAGCCCAGGCCGTAAGCACAACCTGAGCCTTTTAGCCTTGACATGGCCAGCTTTAATCAGTCTGACATCATTAGCTGACTGAATAACTGGACATAACTCCTCCGATGGGCTGTAGTCAGCCAGGATTTCCTCTGTAGCTGATGAATATTTGCTCCTGAACTATTTACTCGGAGGTCTCATTTATAAATGTTGTGTATGCAAAGAAAAGATGTGCACTCCACTTTCTCTGCTCATTTTGGATTAAAAAACACAATTAAATAGATTTTGCACATAGGCAGAATTCCGAGTTGATCCTGATTAATTCTGTAAAAATTGCATGCAGTTCAGCTTACCCATGATTTTCTAAATTTCGTACCTTTTACCACACGCCTCTTTTATTTTTCTTAGAGTATCCATTATTTAAGGAAGAAATTCATGCAAATTTTTATGGATAAGGTCCTAGAGGGGTATATCTTCTGAGTTTTATCAGTCAGCCATACTCTTAGCCTCATATTTGTGCTCCCGGCATGGATATTAGTGGCATACCAGTACGCAATTGGTGATTAGGTCTTCACCCCTGGAGTTGGATACAAAGAAACAACCACCAGAAAACTGCAAAGCAATGCAAGTTGTCTGTGTATGTTTTTAAGCATGTATGCTATTCAAATAAATCATGACTTTTGATGATATAAATTGGTGTACTGGATGATGCAGTAAATCATGCTTTTTCTATAATGAAGGAAGTGCATCAGAAAGTGGTGTCCTTGTATCCGAAGAAAAACTCAGATTTATCATCTTCAGGAAAGGTACAAAATGAAAGTAACAGACAGGTTGCACATTCAAAGAACAATTGATTGAAAACAAGTCCAGTGGGAGAACTAAATTGTATTTTGTAATATAAGGTCACAGTTTAATTAAGAGAGCGATGAGGCAAATAAATCAGTGCTTTCAGTAGTGGAGGGGGTTGAAACTCGTACCTAAACATGAGTCCTTGTTAGTTCACTCAGCCCTTAAATTATGAGCCTTGACATTGTTGTGGGTATAAATGTTTCTGCAGGAATCTGTAAGCTTTTCCCATTTAAAGAAATCCTTGTCCAGTGTTCATCTATGTTTTTTAGTTACATTCTTTAATGAGAATATAATCAGTATTTAGAATTACTGGCATTTATGCCTCTGATGCCAATCATGAACTGTTAGAGTTTGTTTCCTGGCTCATTACAAAGCTTGCTCACATGACATATTTGCATTGTGTTCATTCTGTAGAGTAGAATACAATAATGAAAAGTTAGCATTAAAAGTGAAGGTTTTCTTGTCATGTGTATCAACTGAAGACCCATAATGTGAAATCAAGTATCTGATTAGATATCTCTCGCTATCCCACTTTGTATCTTTCACTGTTTTGCCTATTGACATTGTATCTGTATTAATGTTGCAACTGTATATAATAAGTAATAATAGTAAAGATTCTTATGTTAATGATTTATGCAGTTTTGTCCATCCTCACTAATTCTGCCTTTTTTGCATTGATAAGCTGTGCTTAGCCTGATTCTGGTTGAGTGAAATAAGCATAAAAAACAGCGGTCGCATTTGCCATTCCCTCTGTGAAAATCAAACCTGTTGACACCTTTCTTGGTCATATTTTATTGGCTATGCAGGCTGCATTGAGATGAACCTGTCATAAGGTTATAATTTCTTTCTGTAGTCAAGATTTGCCGATTCTGTTTAATGTAAACCTCGCTTGTAGTGTATGTTGACATTTTCCATGTTATCGGTAGCCTTTTGAAATCTCCTCTGACCTGCTGTGCCACAGAGGCTGATCTCTGTCATCCGTCCAGGAAACCGCGGGCAAACTGGCAGCAGGTGCTTCAGTTGCGATGTCCTTGCAGATATGGTGGTGCTGAAATAACTGATTTCATCATTAGTTAACCTCGCTACTCATGAAGAGATGGATTTGTGCAGTTGCCCTTTCTTGCCAATGAGTTTGATGTCGTGCTGGTGCAGCAAGAAAGCACTTTTAGTTGCAGCTCCGCTGGCTCACATTGACACGGTCCTCACTTGTGATTTCAGGCTTGTTTTTCTTTTTGAGGTCAATCATGCAGATGTAATTTCCTGTGGGTCTGCTGATAGGCTGTGCATGAAAAGCATATTAATAAGCCCTAGCTGTGAATTTTCTTTCATGATCACTGAGTGGCTAATAACTTTGGATGCAGGCATGCCACAAAAAGCACCAGGGTATTTAATTAGATCCTCCTGACTAATTTTGAATGGCCAGTTTTTGGTGACTGGAAATGGCACGATAGCCAATGGACACTGTCCTGACATACAAATTCTGCAGCATTTTGCAGTTTTGAATTGGAAATTTTCTGTATCATTGCTAATCTGCTCTTAACACTTCAGTTTAGAAAGTTATTGCTAGGAAGTTATGGCAGTGAATGGAAGTTTTCCATTTATACGATTTCCTCTTTGAAATGATGAGAATTTATTCTTTAAGCTTCCCATGAGATAAACCGTTTGAAGAAAATAAAATTTTGTTCCATGAATAGTTGTCTCAAAGATTGTATTTTTACCACATTGCAGCTGGTCTGCAACATAGTTGCACCTGCAGGAGGACGACAGTTTTAACTCTGTACAACGGCATTATTTTGTATGCACTTAGGCTTTCAAAATGCTATTTAACAATGCCAGAAAGGGCCATGATGTTTTTTTTTTCCAAAGGGTTCCAGAGATAAAAAAAACATGATTTCTGTCAATTTTGACAATATATCTACCCCTCAAAAAAATTTACAGGAATTGGAGGGGGTGATGTATCACGTCCTGTCTCATTCTTAGAAAAATGGGCTCTTAAAGGCCACATCTCACACCACAAACATACTTAAAGGAGCAATATGTAAGTCTGTGGCCAAAACTGGTAGTGCAGTCACATTCAAAATAGTGCAGAGCGCAGTATCCCCTCCTCCTCTCCCCCAGACGAGAGGTTGCCAGCTAGGTTGCCGGATCCAGCAAGAACGTCTACTACACGGAGCTACCATGGCTACGTTTCAATATCACCAATGATTTTCTCTCAGGGTTGTGTGCAGTTCAGTTCAGTTCAGAAAAGATCGAGACTAATGACTAACTAACTTTAGCAATGGTCATATTGGTCAACTTGCTCGTCACTCTTCTGTGTGGATAGCCCACAAAAGTCCATACTGTAAAATGCGCAAAGAATGAATGAGGACTCATTTTACCGATGTACTGTCTCAATTACATTTCATATTGCCATAATGGCTGTGCTAATGTTGGAACGGTTTCCACAGCGTCTCAGCATAAAGCCAGAGAAACGGACTAATAATGCATTGCTAATGTTGGCAATGAAAAGCCACGGTTTGTATTTCTCAACAATTTGTTACCTAGGCAGTTCAATACGATGATCCACCTGCATACGCACTCATGTACCATGAACGAACATACATAACGTTATTCGACTGTAGAGAATATTTGAAATGTCCGTGCCTATATTAAATAGAATTAAGTTAGCCAAACTTAGCTGAATCTTACCTGCCCAGGAGAAAATTAGCAACTTTGGCGTCGGTCTTCAAATTCTTCTCTGCTTTCAGCCGTCTCCATCTTTCAAAGGCATGTCCTATACAGATCCTTGTTTTGTTTCTGACTTTGTCACGACGTATTTTGGAATCATAACGAGGCCTTTTAGGTTTAGTAACGTCAGACATTTGTGCTCTGAAACACTGGTAGCTGCAGCTCAGTGGTAACTGGCAACCTGGATGCCGAAATGCTACTGACTTCATGATTGGGAGATAGGTGGAGGGCAGCGCAACAGGCCAAAACACAAAATGACAACATAAACATTAGATGTGAGCTGCAACTTCACTTTTGTAATGAGAATATTCTGGCTGGACTACTGTTGTCAGTGATATAAGTATTTGAAATTAACATCATTCCTCAATGTCTGGTGATATATCAGGGCCATTTCATGATTAATCAACATACATTTCTTACATATTGCTCCTTTAATGCTGCTTCTTTTTACAGTAGTGGGAAGTCACAAATTAATCAAAACATATAATTAAGCCATTTAATTATGATGAGGTAAAGCTAAATGATCGAACATTCATTTTGATTATAGCCATTTTCCTAGTGAAAAGCTATGCCGTTTAGCATATTTCTGCTGTTCACACATTCCTTAGGGTAAGGGTCCAGAAGGCCAAAATTGCAAAAAACTAAAAAAAAAATTGGCCATTTAATTATGATTTTTGAACATTCATTTTGATTTAGCCATTTTTATCTATCCGTTTTGCATATTTCTGCTGTTCACCATTCCATTCAGGCCAAAATTCAAAAAACTAAAAAATTGGTTTTGACTTTGATTATCTTTCATTCAATGATTTCATTCAATATGAATGTAACGGGTAGTGTCTTTCAAAAAACATCGGTATTTTAGAGGCTAAATGAGGGCGCCTGAAGGTGGCGCTTCAAATCACTACATTTCACTTTTTTGGGCTGCATTCAGGGACCTCCCACAGCTTGCGCCCTGATTAAGCCTGGCTCATTTATGCATATTTGGACACCTGGGGACCCTTCCTTTCTAAGTATGCATGAATGGCGGTGGCTTAGTTTGGGCCGCTTTTGTATAGGGGCGCTTTTTGTGGCGAAAATGCCATTTTGGCACATTTTCATCAGGCCATAACTTAGTGCGCCCACTATGCAATGGAATGAAACTACTTTTATTATGTTCTTCTATATTTCTGCTTTCTATGAAAATAATATCAAGAAGACTTTTTGTCCCATTAACCATTTCTGAGCAAAAACGTTCATGGCAGATTACAGCCACTCTGTACTGTATTGCTTGGTCGGTTCTTCAACTGGCCACTAGATGGCTCAGCTGGCCCAGGGGGTAGCACTGCATGACAAAAAGCTTTCTTGATATTATTATCATAGAAAGTAGAGATATAGAAGAACATAATAAAAGAAACATATTTAGAAAGGAAAGGTCCCCAGGTGTCCAAATATGCATGAATGAGCCAGGCTTAATCAGGGCGCAAGCCTTAGGAGGTCCCCAAATGCAGCCCAAAAAGTGAAAAGTAGTGATTTGAGGCGCCATCTATAGGTGATGAGGGCGCACGGAGATAATCAAAGTCAAAAACCCATTTTTTAGTTTTTTTGGAGTTTTGGCACTCGGGACCCCCTTCCCTTAATAGGGCCGTGAATTTTTTTCTGAAGGATTTCAGAGATAAAAAATTTGATTTCTGACAGTTTTTACAATATATCTACCCCCACAAAAAAATTTGTTGGAATCTGAGATGCTTTACTTTCTCATTCTTAGCCAAAAATTGGCTCTTAATAGTCATTATTGCATAAGGACTGGTATTTAACTTGCACTTAGTAAGCATCTCAAGGCAAGCTATGCTTTTGTGGGAAAGCAGTCCCTTGCATGTGGCATATGAACATAGTTCTGGTTTTAGGGTTAGATATTTAATCAGTTGTTCAGGAAGGTCAGAGGAATTTAAATGAGCCTTGAATGTTTGTACCATCTCTGCAAATATATTTGTCAATATATGATGTGAATTTATCACTTCATGCTATTATCTTTAAAAGTGTGTTCAGTTTTACCTCTTATCGTAGCCATGTACATGGAAGCAAGCCGGCTGTGATGGTTCACTACTACTGTGGGTGCTGAAATCAGAATGCAGTCTCTAGAGCCATTTATTGTCATCCTCTAGACGGACTCTCCATTTTTGCATGATGTACAAGGCAGTTTCACAATGATTGGGAATTTTTGGAGTCATTATCGTTACAGTATTCTGCAATGAATGAAAGGTAATCCAAAATGCGACTCTCTGAGAATCTTCTGTATTTTGTGGTATTTTGACAGAAGACGGAAATAAGTTTTGCAGTATGCCACGATATACTGAGCCAAATTAAATTAATAAAATCTAAATCATCTCAAGTTAGCACAAATGTGGTGCTTGATACCAAAATGTTATCCACTGTGTAGTAAGCTTTTCCTCTGAAAAACTTTGTTTTTTTTGGAAATATTCACTCATTTTGAATTTGATGTCTGCAACACGTTCCAAAAAAGCTGGGACCGGGGCATGTTTACCTCTGTGTTACATCACCTTTCCTTTTAACAACACTCAATAAGCATTTGGGAACTGAGGGCACTAATTGTAGAAGATTTGTTGGTGGAATTCTTTCCCATTCTTGCTTGATTTACAACTTCAGTTGCTCAACAGTCCGGGGTCTCTGTTTTCGTATTTTGCACTTCATAATGAGCCACACATTTTCAATGGGAGACAGGTCTGGTCTGCAGGCAGGCCAGTCTATTACCCGCACCCTCTTACTACGAAGCCACACTGTTGTAACACGTGCAGAATGTGGCTTGGCATTGTCTTGCTGAAATAAGCAGAAACGTCCCTGAAAAAGATGTCGCTTGGATGGCAGCATATGTAGCTCCAAAACCTGTATGTACCTTTCATCATTAATGGTGCCTTCATAGATGTGCAAGTTACCCATGCCATGGGCACTAACACATCCCCATACCATCACAGATGCTGACTTTTGAACTTTGGGCTAATAACAATCTGGATGGTCTTTTTCCTCTTTAGCCCGGAGGACACGATGTCGATTATTTCCAGAAACAATTTGAAATGTGCACTCGTCAGACCACAGCACACTTTTCCACTTTGTGTCAGTCCATTTCAGATGACCTCAGGCCCAGAGAAGCCGGCGGCATTTCTGAGTGTTGTTGATATATGCCTTTCGCTTTGCATGGTAGAGTTTTGACTTGCACTTGTAGATGTAGCGTCAAACTGTGTTAACTGAAAATGATTTTGCGAAGTGTTCATGAGTCCACATTGTAATATCCTTTTCAGAATGATGTCGGTTTTTAATGCAGTGCTGCTTTAGGGACCGACTGTTATGGGCATTCAGTGTTGGTTTTCGGCCTTGCTGCTTACTTGTAGAGATTTCTCTGGGGTCTCTGAATCTTATGATATTATGGACTGTAAATGATGAAACCCCTAAATTCTTTGCAATTGCACGTTGAGAAATGTTCTTAAAATGTTGGAATATTTGCTCATGCAGTTGTTCACAAAGTGGTGAACCCCACCCCATCCTTGCTTGTGAACGACTGAGCCTTTCGGGGATGCTCCTTTTATACCTAATCATGACACTCACCAGTTTCCAATTAACCTGTTCACCTGTGGAATGTTCCAAACAGGTGTTTTTTGAGCGTTCCTCAACTTTCCCAGTCTTTTGTTGCCCCTGCCCCAGCTTTTTAGCCTGCTTGGCCGACAGGCCCAAGGGGCTTATGCTGTACTTAGGGTCATTAGTGGTGGTCTGTTGTGCGTCCGTGTGTGTGTGCGTGCATGCGTTACGTCGTTTCAGCGCGATACAGCTTTCAGTTTTCCACAGATCCTTTTCATATTTTATATGCATGTATATGGGCCCAAGATCTAGCCCCAGTTCGATTTTGGGCTTGCTTTCATTCTTGGTTTGGCCAACAGGTGGCTTTTTCAGCAAAATTTCAAACAGCTCTAGCTCTCTTATTCTACAAGCTAAGATGCTCAAATTTTTACTGTAGAGTGTTCTGCCATGGGTTCATTTTGTCATGGGTTTTTGATTTAATTTCAAAGGTTGTATAGGTCAAAGGTCATAAAATGTGCCGGTTTTGTTTCAGCGCCATAGTGCCCTCAGTTCTCAACGGATCTTTTTCCTATTTTATAGGCATGTATATGGGCCCAAGATCTAGCCCGAGTTCGATTTTGGTTGTGCTGCAATTCTTGTTTTGGCCACCAGGCGGCTTTTTCTGCAAAATTTCAAACAGCTCTAGCTCCCTTATTCTATGGGCTAAGATGCTCAAATTTTTACTGTAGGTTGTTCTGCCAAGGGTTCATCATATATGTCATGGGTTTTTGATTTGACCTAAATTTCAAGGTTATGTAGGTCAAAGGTCGTAAAATGCACATATTTTCTTTCACTGCAATAGTGCCTTCAGTTTTCAACTGATCCTTTTCCATATTTTATATGCATGTATATGGGCCAAAGATCTAGCCCGAGTTCCATTTTGGGCATGCTGCGATTTTTGGTTTGGCCATCAGGCGGCTTTTTCTGCAAAATTTCAAACAGCTCTAACTCCCTTATTCTACAAGCTAAGATGCTCAAATTTTTACTGTAGCTTTTCTGCCAAGGGTTCATCATATCTATAATGAGTTTTTGATTTGACCTGATTTTGAAGGTTATGTAGGTCAAAGGTCATAAAATGTGCCGATTTCGTTTCAGCGCCATAGTGCCCTCAGTTCCCAGCGGATCCTTTTCCTATTTTATATGCATGTGTATGGGCCCAAGATCTAGCCCCAGTTCAATTTTGGTCATACTGAGATTTTTGGTTTGGCCATGAGGCGGCTTTTTCTGCAAAACCTCAAACAGCTCTAGCTCCCTTATTCTATGAGCTAAGATGCTCAAATTTTTATTGTAGGGTGTTGTGCCATGGGTCCATCATACATGTCATGGGTTTTTGATTTGACTTAATTTTAAAGGTTATATAGGTCAAAGGTCATAAAATGTGCCGGTTTTGTTTCAGCGCCATAGTGCCCTCAGTTCTCTACGGATCTTTTTCCTATTTTATATGCATGTATATGGGCCCAAGATTTAGCCCAAATTTGATTTTAGTCTGCTGCAATTCTTGTTTTGGCCGCCAGGCGGCTTTTTCTGCAAAACTTCAAACAGCTCTAGCTCCCTTATTCTACAAGCTAAGATGCTCAAATTTTTACTGTAGCTTGTTCTGCCAAGGGTTCATCATATAGGTCATGGGTTTTTGATTTGATCTAAATTTCAAGGTTATGTAGGTCAAAGGTTGTAAAATGCACAGATTTTCTTTCAGTGCAATAGTGCCTTCAGTTTTCAACGGATCCTTTTCATATTTTATATGCATGTATATGGGCCCAAGATCTAGCCCGGGTTTCATTTTGGGCGTGCTGCGATTCTCGGTTTGGCCACCAGGGGGCTTTTTCTGCAAAACTTCAAACAGCTCTAGCTCCCTTATTCTGCGATCTAAGATGCTCCAATTTTTTGCCCACTTGGCCAAAAGGCCCAGTGGGCTTATGCTATGCTCTTGTGGTCTTTAGTGGTGGTATGTCATGCATCCGTGCGTGCATGCGTAAACCTTTGGCTTGTCTGCACTCTAGCGTCTTCAGTTTTTCACCGATCCTTTTCATATTTCATATGTGTATATAGCGTTTTAAGGTCCTGAGCAAGTTCAATTTTCAGCCCAATCGGACCGATACTATGGCCAATAGGGGGCGTTCCATTTTGGCCACGTTTGGCCAAGAGGGCACAGTGGCTTTGGCACTATTTTTTTGGAACGTGTTGCAGGCATCAAACTCAAGATGAGTGAATATTTCCAAAAAAACAAAGTTTATCAGTTTGAACACTAAATATGTTATATGTAGTGCACTCAATTGAATATACGTCGAAAAGGATTTGCAAATCATTGTATCCTGTTTTTATTCATGTTTTACACAACGTCCCAACTTCATTGGAATTGGGGTTTGTATTTTATTTTCCACATTTTCGTAGCCCCAAAGACCTGAAACAACGTGCCTTGTTGTCCATTCCTGAGGACAGCCCTGAAGATTTTTCAAAGTGAAACGTCAGATGTTTTGGTGAAATTGGTGCATGATGCTTAGTATATTTAATGTGCTCTGACAGTGCTGTCCCAAATCCTCTATTACTCAAAATGTTGCCTCCATTACCAGTATTCTCGCCAGCGAATTTCAGCGTAGCGGCCTGCTATGCTGTGAATTTGGGCTGCTACGCTGTGACTGGGGCCGCTATGCTGTCTTTCAACGAACGTAGCGGCCCAAAAATGCAAAGTCATGCATCAAGGACGTCGACCAAGCCTTGATAACTTTTCGAAATATAGTGTTCATAAATTAATTTCTAACATCATACATCTTAAAATTTATGAATTTATTGACACAACGTTTACATTTTTTGACGGAGAAATATCGGAAGTTGGTTTCCAGTGGACTCGTTTCAACTATGGTTTCAATCAGTTTTTAATTTACCTTCGGAAGATAAACACCCGATAATTTGATTGTCATTCGGTTTAGGAACGTCTTTTCTACCATTGAAAATGAATGTAGACGATAACATCAAAGCGCACCATTGTGAAGACGGTCATTGTATGGCAGAAGAGTTGCAAGGATTTCTCCATGGATTGCGTCGCATCACCTCGGAAATGTCAGAAATAATTTCTGACATAATAATCTATAATCTGTAACTTTTTTATAGATGAATGTCTTGTGAAGCTAACCAGCCTAGTTTGAAGACATGTCAGGCCACCTCAGTCAATATTAGAGATATCGGTTAGATTTTTTTTCACAGAATATTCCTTACGTGATGTAGAATGACTTAGTTTAAAAAAAAACTGTACATCGCCAAAAACCGACATTCCCTGGGTTTTCACAGGCGGGGTCACATTTGATCTATGCTGCGTCAGTCAGTCAACGGCAAACTTTCTGCAGAGAGATTTGATTATGTTTTCAGAACTCTGCCACAACATTGCATCGGTACAGAAAGGTTAGAGTTTGTGAACTTTTTTTTCACGTTCCGCACAGCCTGCAGAAGGCGTAGAGCAGCGGCTAAGTGTATTTTATTGGCGATTTTTTTTTTTTTTTGGAAACATGTCAGCATTCAAGCGTGGGAATATTGCAGCGTATTTTGCCCTGGCGCCTGAATGTGACACTTTAGCAAAATATTACAATAGGTAATGATGTAAAGTAAAGATAAAAGGGCATTAGTGCAGTTGTACATTTGTCATAATTTGTAATAGTAATACTTTGGGTTCACCATTTGATTTGGTGAATAGTCAGTCAGACATAATTTCCTTATGCTCTGTATGTACATTGTAATGGTGAGAACTTGTTTGTATTCTTCAGAAGAATAAAGTTCAGTGGGCTTTCTGCAACTCTGTCTTGCATTCAATATTATTGGTCGCACTTGCAGGCCTTCAGACCAGATCAGACTTAGAATAGGTTCCTTGTTTCCAAAAAATAAGTTGGTAGGCAAAAGAAAAAGATGGGAGGACAATATCAGAATGGACTTGTCTGACTCCAGAAACAGTAAGAAGAACAGAGGATGGGGGAAGGGTAGAGAAACTGATTGCCAGATCATCCTTGGTGTTGAACAGTCATACAGAAGGGGTTCATGAAGTTAAGTTCTCTTGCTGTGAGTTTCCTTGAACTTGAATATTGTGTCAAGGCCCTGTGCAAAAGGTTATTAACTGCCAAGATATCATTAATCGGGACACTCAAAATTGAAAAAGTAACACCTCCAAATGTGCTAAAATGCCAGAGCTTCTGGGCGGCTTTGCTCCCCCGGGTCCCCCACGGGGGCACTACCCCTGGACCCCGCAGGGGGCCTAGGCGGCCCCCGGACCCCTAGCCGGTCATTAGCCCTACGCTGCAAAAAATCCTGGTGAGAACACTGATTACCCTTTGCGTCCCCCCCTTTGTGAGTAACCTTGTAGCAGAAGCCAGCCTTCCTTGTATGTCAATTTTGTTGAGACTGCTCTTGTAGGGACAGAGAAGATTGTGTAAACATTTTAGCTGAGTAAGCAGTACATTGTATTTTCATGCTAGAATAAGTCTTGACCTGCACCAGGACATAATCCCTACTAAATGTTATAGAATGGCTTGGTACTGGCCAACAACGTAAAAGCAAACATCCTCAGACAATATATAAATTATGTTAAAAATTCAATTTTACAAGTTCAGCTGACATGTATAGTGCTTCCTTTAACTGCCTGCTCAACCTTTTGGCAGAGCACATTTTGAGTTACTATTTCTAATTGAAAGATGTGTTGAACTTAAAGCTATAGTGCGTAACTTCTACTTGTCCGTAAATGTCCGTTTCACCCAAGCCACTACTAAAGGAGATGACACAATGCTGATTAAGCCAATCAGCTCCTCTAACATCTCACGGTAATTTTCAGTATTTGGTGTTTTTTATTGCGTGTCAACCGGCGACATTCCCACGCTTAGCCCACAGGAAATGACGCGTTTTATCTCACAACAAGAAGGGAGGGGGAGGAAGAGCGGGGAGTCTCCTAGTAAGAGGCAGAGCGCTGCTAGAAAGAGAAAGCAATATGGCAGAGAACCCAAAGAGGTGGTCGAGACACGGTTCAGAAGTGGATCCTGCCACAAAGAATAAGCCTGGATGTTCAGCTGAAGGACTATTAGAGTGACCGAGGGAGAAGACAAATGCGGATTTGTATTGGTGTCGCTTTTCCATGGTGGAGAGCTCTGAAGGAAGAAATTGGGCTGAGGGCAGAGACGGATGTTGCCTTGCTGCTGTTGGATTAAGTAAAGGCGCTACTCCACTAGACAGTTTTTACTGTTAGAAGGTGCTGTCGGAGAGAAAATCTCTAGTGGATAACGAAACGACAGTTACTTCCGAGAGGGCAGAAAAACTTTCGGAAGTTTGTCGCAGAAGTTATTGGTAATATGATTGACACTGTCATGTCCTTTAATCCAGTAGACAAAGGAGCAGTTTCACGGATACTTGGGTTAATTTCTAAATTAGATTGTCCTCCTATATCTATAATTAGAGCTAAATGGAACAAGATCTTCAAACTACAATTGATAAAGGAACCTGGGATAAGATTCTAAAAAGAGTGCATGCTTCCTCCATTTGTGCCCGACATTCTCTAATTCAACTTAAAGTGGTACATCAGGCACACCTTTCAAAATCCAAGCTATCTAAGATATACCCACAAATAAATTCTATATGGGACAGATGTAAATCTTCAGGGGCTACATTGATTCACATGTTTTGGCTCTGTCCCAATTTAGAAGGATACTGGAAGGCGATCTTTGATGTACTCTACAATTTTTGAGGTCAAAATGGAACCAAATCCTTTAATATCACTGTTTGGAATTATTCCAGAAGGGATGTTGCTACGGGCTGGGGACCATAAAGTTGTTGCCTTTACTACTCTCTTGGCACGTCGCCGGATACTTTTGAGTTGGAAGAAGGCCAATCTGCCCTCAGTTTCCCATTGGATTACTGAGGTGATGTTTAACCTAAAGCTTGAGAAAATTAGGTATACATTACGGGGATCTAAAAAGAATTTTTTAAAACATGGAATCCTTTTTTGATATTTTTTGACAAACCCTCAGCATATGTACAGGAATAAAAAATGCAGGCTTCATGTTTTGAGCGGTGTTGTGCGTATATGTATGTATATATAATATATGTATATGTAGTTTTATATCTATGTATGTATGTGTGTGTACACTTTTTTTTCTTTCCCATTTTTCCCCGCGGCCGACTCCGGCCTCGAGGGTATTGTAATAAATCACCTCGTGGGGTGTTGTCGTCCGTCCATGATTTTGTCGGGCTAGTACTCGGCAACTAATGATCACTACCACACACATATGTGCGATGTTATGTTTTTTGCTGGATTTCCATGATTTTGTGACCTTGAGGCAGGCTTATATGGGTCAGTACTCAGCAACTAATGATCATAACCTCACCAAATTTGATATGGACACATAATGTGCAATGTCACTGGATTTGACCCCTTAGCTCTGTGCCCTTGACTGTGGAAACGGTCAGGTTTTTGCTTCACCAAATTTTTGTAACTCACTATTGACCATATGTGCAATGTCATGTTTTTGCTGACCTTGAGCTGTGACCTTGAAATCTCTTGTCCGGGTCAGTACTGGGCAACTAATTATCGCAGCTTCACCAAATTTGGTAAGGTAACTCACTATGACACATAGATGTGCAACGTTAGGTTTTTTGCTGGATTTCCTCGTTGACCTTAGCGCTGTGACCTTGACCCTGGAAATCTTGTCCGGGTGACATTTTCTGGGACAGTACTCAGCAACTAATCATCGCAGCTTCACCAAATTTGGTATGGTAACTCACTATGACCCATCGATGTGCATCGTCGGGTTTTTGCTGGATTTGACCTTTGACCTTAGCTCTGTGACCTTGACCCTGGAAATCTTGTCCGGTCAGTACTAAATCAACTAATCATCGCAGCTTCACCAAATTTGGTCTGGTAACTCACTATGACCCATAGATCTGCATCGTCAGGTTTTTGCTGCATTTGACCTTTGACCTTAGCGCTGTGACCTTGACCCTGGAAATGTTGCCTTGTCTAATCGGTCAAAGTACTAACTCACAACCCATAGAATCATCAGGTTTTTTGCTGGATTTGACCTTTGACCTTAGCTCTGTGACCACTGGAAAATTTGGTATGGTAACTCACTATGACCCATAGATGTGCAACGTCAGGGTTTTTTGCTGGATTTGACCTTTGACCTTGACTCTGTGACCTTGACCCTGGAAATCTTGTCCAGGTCAGTACTCAACAGGAAATCTTGTCCGGGTCAGTACATTAATTCGTAACTCCCAAATATGATATGGTAACTCACTATGACCCATAGATGTGCAATGCCAGGTTTTTTGCTGGATTTGACCTTTGACCTTAGCTCTGTGCCCTTGACTGTGGAACTCTTGTCCGGGTCATTACTCGGCAAATAATTCTCGCAGCTTCACCAAATTTGATATGGTAACTCACTACCACACACATATGTGCGATGTCATGTTTTTTGCTGGATTTCACCTTTGACCTTTGCGCTGTGACCTTGAGGCAGGAAATCTTATATGGGTCAGTACTCAGCAACTACTGATCGCAGCTTCACCAAATTTGGTATGGTAACTCACTGTGACACATAGATGTGCAATGTCACCTTTTTTGCTGGATTTGACCTTTGACCTTAGCTCTGTGCCCTTGACTGTGGAAATCTTGTCCGGGTCAGTACTCGGCAACTAATTCTCACAGCTTCACCAAATTTGGTATGGTAACTCACTATCACACACATATGTGCAATGTCATGTTTTTTGCTGGATTTCACCTTTGACCTTTGCACTGTGACCTTGAGGCAGGAAGTCTTATATGGGTCAGTACTCGGCAACTACTGATCGCAGCTTCACCAAATTTGGTATGGTAACTCACTGTGACACATAGATGTGCAACGTCACCTTTTTCGCTGGATTTGACCTTTGACCTTAACGCTGTGACGTTGAGGCAGGAAATCGTGTCCGGGCCGAGGGGTATTCAGCAACACGTTATGTTTTATTTATATATTAATTATTTTTATTTTATTTACCTATTTACTTAGATATCTCAGGCCATGACATGCTGCTTCTGTGTAACCTTTAGCTATGATTGGAAAGTCTTTCTAATTTCTGAATTGTACCTTACATTAGCAAGTGTTTCAATGATCTTTGTCTATACTGTGATACGTGAAGACTATGATATATATTTATTATCTTTTTTCCATTTTATTATTCATTATTATTCATTTATTTTATTTATCTTTTACAGAACTGAACCATACTCACATTGTTGGGTGACAGCTAGGGGTAGGGGTTGTACATGTATATGGTATAATTCAATAAAAAGAATCAAGGACAAAAAAAAAATGCCGTATCATGCTGGAATAAAATAATTGTAAATATTTAACTGCAAAGTAGTAACATGTTTTTGATATCTTCATTTTTGCTACATTAAATCATACAAAGATGTTTGCTGAAATTGCTTAAATGTGGCACAGCCCAACCTAAAAATAATGCCTGCTAGCCGCCACTGCCCCGAACGGAAACTCGGGTAAAGATGGGGGGGTTGGGGTATTAGTGAGCTTTGCGCACTTCTTCACTTGTTAAAATTAGTTTGATGATCTGAAACATTTAAATGTGACAAATATGCAAAAATAGAACAAATCAGGAAGAGGGCAAATGCTTTTTCACGGCACTGTAGAGAACTGAAAAAAAGACTGCGCACCAGTGCTCTCATATTTAAATTTATTCTTATTTTTCTTTTTTTTTTTTTTTCTGCCTGCATTTGTGTTTTAATGCAAAATGGCAAATATAGATTTCCAAAAAATATATATATTTTTTTTTTAATTTCTGTTACTTGTCAAAGAAAGGATCAGAATATATGGCATCCTAAGACCCCTGATCTTTGTATTGTCAATAATGTTTGAGATTGCCTGGATTAATAATAATAATAATAAGTTTTATTTATATAGTGCCTTTCTCAGACCCAAGGTTGCTTTACAATGGAAAAAAACAGCAAATAGAATACAAAGAATAAAGCATACACTTAACAAAAATATAAAGCCCCATTTGACACTTTTAAACTTTAATTAGCATTAAGGGTTTTACAATATATTAAGTCATACACAATTCATTTTATTGTTCAATATGCAACAGATTACTGTTCATTAAAGCAAGATAGTGGCGTATGGCAATCAGGGATACTCGTAGACACAGTTGGGATCACGATGAGGACAACGAGCGTGTAGGTTTGCTTCTCTCAGGCGGTTCTGGACAGTTTGAGGTGTGATACGTCTGTTGTGCAGACCAACTGTTTCATCTGCTGTGCGTGTTGCTGGTCTGAGGCGATCACGCAAGTGGAGAAGCCGGATGTGACGATCTTGTGCTTGTGTGGTCACACGCAGATGACGAGGGTGAGGTTGATTTGCTGTACTGCCAGTCTGCCTAAAACGAACTCTTAAACCGCCAATTGTCCGGTAGTGAACATTCAGCTGTGCAACAACCGCTCTGGTGGACATTCCTGCATCCAGCATTCCTATGGCGCGTTCCCGCATGATTTGCGACATTTGTGGCATGGTGACTTTTGATGAAATTTGACATTTTGGGGTGGCCTTTTATTGTCCCCAGTTTGAGGCAGTGTCTGAGTTCTGTTCACGCTATTTGAGCAGCGTCTGCACATGCCACACCTGTGTTGTGGGTGGAATCAATGCATCACTGAGCAAGTGCTCACTGGCAGAGATGAACACAAATGTATACAAATCAAGACAAATATCCACTTTGCCCAAGTAAGACATTATCAGCTCATTTAGGGTAACACATTTCATGTTACATAAATAATTACATGAGGCGTTTATATTTTTGTTAAGTGTAAAAAGCATATAATACACATAAACATCAAGCAAAAACACATCTCAAGTAATTAGACAGGTGTAAAAATCAATAGTCAGGCAGCATCCAGTTGTGCCCCAATCAGAAGGCGGTAAGATCATGTTAGGAGTGAGTGATAATGTTGGGTGAAAAGATGTGTCTTGAGTTGAGTCTTAAACAATGTTAGGCTTGTTGGTTCACAGAGGTGCTGGGGTAAGGTGTTCCATAGTTTTGGGCCAATGGCACTAAATGACCTAGCTCCGAATGTGGACCGTTGTGTATGGGGAATAGACAGCAGACCAGTGTCAGAGGACCTGAGTGAGTGAACAGGTGTATAAAAATGGAGAAGATCAGTGAGATAGGGTGGGGTAAGGCCGTTTAGAGCTTTGTCTGTAATGACGAGGAGTTTAAACTGAATCCGTGCAGATATGGGGGAGCCAGTGTAGTTGGTAAGGAACAGGGAAGATGTGAGCAGATTTTCTAGTATGAGTGAGTTACCTGGCTGCTGAGTTTTGGACGTATTGCAGTTTATTGAGGGATTTCGCTGGGGAGACCAGCAAGTAATGTTACAATAATCCAGGCAGGAGGTAACAAAAGTATGGACTAGTGCAGGCCCTTTCTGGATAAGGTTGAATAGCCCTGGACTGGTGTTTCCGCATCACTAAAGGAGAGGGAAGAACGAATCCGGGAAATATTGCAGAGGTGGAAAAAAGCTTTTTAGGTTGCCGGCCGTAGGCCAGTAACCTATTGTCATCACTTTGGGTCTGGTGGCATCGTCAGCGTCGTCCGTTTAAAGCCGTATCTCAAAAACGGTCTAATGAATTTTTTTTTAATTTGGGGATGTGATCAAATCGGTCATTGAGTTAATGCCCGAGCAAAAATTTTTTTGATTGAATTGTTCGTTTAGAGTTCTACATTTTTATGTCGAAAATGGCCATTTTTGGCACTTAGGTGCAATTTTCTTAAAAACTGTCTGATGAATTTTTTTTTAATCGCAGCAATGGAATTAGTATCATGACCTGCTTCAACGGTGTAAGCGGCGTTTTGATTGAATCGCTCCTTCATAGCGCCACCTAGGCAACGTGTCTGGACTTCATCATTTTTCGGGGTGTTTTGCGCTATAACACTCTGAATATGGCATTTAGAGCTTAGGTATGTATAATACACCTACAGGGAATCAGGTATGCCGAACATTGTGAGTCAGTCACATTTGACCTTGAGCCGAAAGGTCAAGGTCAAATGGCAAAAATGTGTTTTAACTCTCTTAATATAGCATTTAGAGCTTAGGTATGTATGAGGCACCTGTAGGGAATCAGGAATGCCGAACATTGTGAGTCAGTCACATTTGACCTTGGGCCTCAAGGTCAAGGTCAAATGGCAAAAATGTGCTGTAACTCTCTTAATATAGCATTTAGAGCTTAGGTATGTATGAGGCACCTCTAGGGAATCAGGTATGCTGAACATTGTGAGTCAGTCACATTTGACCTTGGGCCTCAAGGTCAAGGCCAATTGCAAAATTGTGCTATAACTTGCTTAATATGACATTAAGAGCTTAGATATGTATGAGGCACCTAAAGGGAATCATGTATGCCAAACATTCTTGGTTGTTTGAATTTCACCTTGAGCCTCAAGGTGAAGGTCAAATGGCAAAAATGCATTATAACAGCTTAATGTGGCACCTATAGGGAATCATGTAAGCCAAACGTTCTCTGCAAGTTGAATATGACATTGGGCGTCAAGAACAAATGGCAAAAATTGCTATAAACTTGCTGAATATGGCAATTAGAGCTCAGGTTTGTTTGGGGCATCTACAGGAAACCATGTATACTGAACATTCTTAGGCAGCCAGTTAAATTTGATGTTGGGCCTCAAGGTCAAGGTTATATGACAAAAATGGCCCATATTTGTTTAATATTGTTTTTAGAGCATAGGTATGTATTGGGCACTGATAGCAAATCATGTATGCTGGTTGTTTTCGACATATTGGATTTGACCTTGGGCAACAAGGTCCAGGTAATGACAAAACGGCCTAAAAGTCCTTTAATGTTGGCTTTAGATCTTCGTTATGTATTAGATACTAATGACAAATCATGTATGCTGATCAAACACACCATATTGGATTTGACTTTGGTCTTCAAGATCAAGGTCATGTGACAAAATCAATCTATTTATTTCCTCGTTTAATAATGTCTTTAGAAATTAGTATGTATTAGACACTAACCTATATATAATTAAAATTTTTACGGCCATTGTAACCGCATGTTCGACCTTTTTTCACGATCAATTGCGGCAATAAAAACTGGTCAAAACCCATTTTTGGATATTTGTTCCTATTAGCATCATGGAATAGAAAGAATAATACTAATTAGACCCACTCGGTGGCAGTGTTGTGTAAAAAAAAAAAAAAAAATCATTGAAAGCAGAACAAGAACCAGAAGTGAGTTGAGAAGAGGGCGCACTTCACAAATTGACAGCAGACAACAGTGAAAGTTCAGGTTAGAAAAAAATCTAATCGGATTTCATGATCTAGACTTTTTAAAGATTATATTTTTGCTAAATGGCAGAAATGATGCTGTCTGTCGCTCATGAAAAAGTGTGACTGCTCAGTCGAGTTGCCCGATAATGGTAACTAAAACCCCTTTCTCACTGAGCCGCGTTGGCCCGTGGAAGTGTGCGGATGAAACAGTTCACTTCTTTCGCAGAGAAGAATTGATTCGAAGAACCGTGAATTGATTCGCAGTGGTACGGGACCATTCGCCATCACCACCGAAATTCACGAAACGCGGATGTCTGAGCTGGAGCTTTTTAACGCCAATATCGTGTAGACAATGTGTTGCTTTCGCAAGAATTCTTGTTGGCTTCCTGTTGAATCCGCGGACTGATGCTAGTTACTTTTCTTCTGTTGGGGCTGTAACTGCCGGCAACCTTCAGGGCCCTTGGCACTCTAGTTTAACAACAGAATTGATGTGTGGCTGAAAGGAGAGTGTAGGGTCAAGAATTACTCCAAGGTTACGGACTGTGTCGGATGGGGTGACAGTGATGATATCTATGGCAAGATGGAGATCCCCAGCCTTTGAAAGAGCCGTCTTGAGCCCAACCAATAGGATCTCAGTCTTATCACAGTTCAGCTGAAAAAAATTGAATGCCATCCAGTGCCTAATTTCCTGCAAACACTCAATGAGAGAGGAGAGTGGGAGAGGAACAGTGGGTTTAGTCCTGAGGTAGATCTGAGTGTTGTCAGCATAGAAATGAAATTGTACACCCTACTGATGGATAATAGAGCCAAGGGGGAGCATCTAGATTGTGAAAAGAAAAAGACTTAGGACAGAGCCCTGTGGGACACCTTGGGAAACTGGAGCGGAGTGTGATTTGTGCTTGCCAATAGTGATAAAATTCTCGAAAATTGACTCTGATGAAGACGTGGTAACGTCGAAACGCGTCAGTTTTTCTTTTCTCTGATTCGTAATATTAAAGGCTTGTTGGTATTCGAGTGCTCCAGTTTTTTCTCCTTTTCCATGAATTTATTGTCCGAGACTGAGAAGCACTGGATCTAAGCCTTCACCGGCAGATGCGCGAGGATTCTTCACTTAGAGATAAAATTTTGATGATTTCTTTTGTTATCTAAATACTTCCACTAATTATTTGAGTTTTACCAAGGAATATAGTCTTACTGAGATCAATTTCTTAGATTTAACCATCTACAAAGAGCAAAACGGCACATTACAGACTACAATTTTTCGCAAACCTCTCTGCAAGAATACTCTCCTAAGAGCCGACAGTAATCACCCCAGCCGGCTGATTAAGAACATCCCCACTGGTCAGTTTTAGACTGCGCAGAAATTGCAGCTCCGAGACTGACTTTCATGTTAAAGCTTTTGACATGAAGGAGCGCTTCCGAGCCAGAGGTTATCCTGGCGAGTGTATTGATTTGGCCTATCAGAGAGCAATGCGCTCGGAAAGACACGCCCTTTTGACAAAAAGATCTAGGGATCAAGCTTCTCCTCGCCTATGTTTTTCCACAGAAAACACGGCCATGGCAGGCAGGATTAAACATATTGTCCTTAAACATTGGAATATCCTCAGAAGCGACCCATCTCTCAAGGCTATTTCTGTTCAACCCCCTCGCATTACCTTTAGACGTGCACGCAATCTTAGAGATTGGCTGGTCCACTCGAACATTTGTACGCCGCCCCTCTCTTCTTGGCTTCCTCAACCCATAGGTTTTTATCGCTGCGGACATTGCACCCACTGCTCAAACTCTTTGGATATTAAAGAATTCACGCACCCACGCACGGGGAAGAAATATAAAATCAATTTGTTTATTAATTGTAAAAGTACTCATGTTGTTTACATGTTAAAATGCCCATGCGGTTTAGTGTATGTGGGACAAACCAAACGTCCTCTCAAAGTGAGAATAGCTGAACATAAGACTGCTATCCGCACCAAAAACCTTGATTATGCCATAGCGCATCACTATCAACAGGCTAAACATGGGTCAGTGGCTTCCCTTAAATTCGGGGGGACAGAGAAAATCACTCCACCGCCAAGAGGCGGGGATTGTGAATAAACTCCTACGCAGAGAAGCCTTCTGGATATTTACACTTAACACTGTGGAACCTTTTGGTTTAAATGAAGAAATTAATTTGTCCTGTTTTCTTTAATTGATTATTCCTATGTGGCATTGTTTTTCTTTTTATTCCCAATGGATTTTTCCCCCCACCAATGAGATGTTTTGCTTGACAATGGGAGGGGCTCGCTTACATGTTCATTCATCTCGTGAGCGTGTGTATTCGGGTCTTTGGCTATTTTATTCGAATGTGTTCACTCTATCCAATGGGATATTGCCACTATGTTGTGGAGGGAGATTTAAATGTCCATTCTAGTCTTGGCCCCGTTTGACTCTGAAGAAGACCTTGTGTCGAAACGTTGGTCACCTGCACCTTAATAAATCGCCTTATATAACTGTGTGCTCCAGGACTTCTTCCTTTGATATTTGCATTTTTATCCCCCTCTTTCTGAGAGGCACCAGTTTTTGGCTATAGTCCACCAGCTGATGCGCGTCTTTCCATCGTATTTATAAAATTTTGTCTGTCAGTGAGATAAAATCTGAACCATGTTAAAGCAGCATCACAGATACCCAAATGTGAATGGAGGCGAGAAAGTAGAATATTATGATTGACAATAACAAAGGCAGCACTGAGATCGAGAAGAAGCAGAATAGAAATGAATCCAGAATCAGCTGAGAGGAGGAGGTCATTGACAACTCTGAGGAGGGCAGTTTCTGTGCTGTGATTTGATCTAAAACTGGATTGGTAAGGTTCAAACAGGTCGTTTTTAAGCATATGATCCTGTAATTGAGTGGCCAGTACCTTCTCTAAAATCTTGGACAAAAGCGGAAGGTGTGGGATGGACCTGTAATTACTGAGGACAGTGGGATCAAGTGAGGGTTTTTTAAGAATTGGGATGAGCATGGCAGTCTTTAATAACAGAGGAACTTGTCCAGAAGTAAGAGAACTGTTTAAAATGTTGGAAATGGAGGCAGACAGAGCAGGGAGACAGGCTTTAAGAAGTGATGTAGGAGCAGGATCCAGTTGGCTAGAGGAAGAACTTAATTTCATGATTAAATCTTGAATATGTGCTGAGTCGTAAGAGAGAGGCACCAAAGAGGGGTGACATGAGTATTAGGGGCACAGGTGAACAAAGAGCTAGACGTGGAATGAGACTGTAGTTGCTTATACAACCCCAATTCCGAAATAGTTTGGATGAAGTGTAAATTGTGAATAAAATCAAAATGCAATGACTTTCAGATCACATGAGCCAATATGTTATTTACAATAGAACATAGATAACATTTGTATGTTGAAACTGAGACATTTTACATTTTTATCCACAAAATGAGCTTATTTCAAATTTTCAAATTTTTGGCCGCAACAGGTCTCAAAAAAGTTGGGACACAGGCAAATAAAGGGCTGAAAAAGCAATTAATATATAAGAGAATCAGCTGAAAGAACATTTAGCAAGTAATTAAGTTAACTGACATCAGGTGTGTAACATTATTGACCATAAAAGGGATGTCTTAGAGAGGCTGAATCTCTCAGGAGTAAAGATGGCCAGAGGCTCTCCAACCTGTGAAGGCTTGCGTAAAAAAATTGTGGAATACTTTAAAAACAATGTTCCTCAACGTCAAATTGCAAAGGCTTTGAAGGTCTCATCATCGACAGTGCATAACATCATCCAAAGATTCAGAGAAACTGGAAAAATCTCTGTGCGTAAGGGACAAGGCCGAAGACCTTTACTGGATACCCGTGATTTTTGGGCCCTCAGACGCCACTGCATCACTCACCAGCATGATTCTGTCATTGACCTTACTAAATGGGCCCATTAATACGTCAAGAAACCACTGTCTGTAAACACAGTCCGCCGTGCCATCCACAGACGCCACCTAAAACTCTATCATGCATAAAGGAAGCCATTGTTGAGCATGATCCAGAAGTGCTGCCGTGTTCTGTGGGCCAAGGCTCATTTAAAATGGACTGTAGCAAAGTGGCAAAGTGTGCTGTGATCAGTCGAGTCAAAATTTGACATTCTTGTTGGAAATCATGGGCGTCCTGTCCTCCGGGCTAAAGAGGAGAAAGACCACCTTTCCTGTTATCAGCCTTCAATTCAAAAGCCAGCATCTCTGATGGTATGGGGTTGCATTAGTGCATATGGTGAGGGACACTTGCATGTTTTAAAAAGCACCATGAATGCTGAAAGGTATATACAGGTTTTAGAGCAACATATGCTCCCCTCCAGACAACATCGATCCCAGGGAAGGCCATGTGTATTTCAGCCGGACAATGCAAAACCACATACTGCAGCTATTAGAACAGCATGGCTTCATAGTAGAAGAGTCCGTGTGCTGAACTGGCCTGCCTGCAGTCCTGATCTTTCACCGACTGAGAATATTTGGTGCATAATTAAACGAAAAGTCCGTCAAAGGAGACCCAAAACTTTCCAGCAGCTGGAAGCCTGTATTAAACAAGAGTGGGATCAAATTCCAATGGCTAAACTCAAGAAACTTGTCTCCTCAATGCCCAGATGCCTCCACTCTGTGTTTAAAAGAAGAGGGAATGCTACACCATGGTAAACAGGCCCCTGTCCAAACTTTTTTGAGACATTTAGCAGCCATCAATTTTGAAATGAGCACATTTTGTGGATAAAATTGTAGAATTTCTCAGTTTCAACATTTGCTATGTTGTCTCTGTTCTATTGTGAATAAAATACTGGCTGGTGTGATTTGAAAGTCATTGCGTTTTGATTTTATTCACAATTTACACTTTTTCCCAACTATTTCGGAATTGGGGTTGTAGATTTTTTTTTAATTTTGCTTCAAAAATACTGAAGAAGATCATTGCACAGAGTAGTCGAGCCAGTGATTGTAGAGGATGGAGGGTGAAAGAGCTTATTGATGGTTTTGAACAAAGTTCTGGGTTTTTTTACTGCCTTCATTGTTGATGTTTGATATGTAAGTTGACCTAGCAGCATTAAGAGCATCCCTGTATGCTTTCATATGATCTGTACAGGACTTGAGGTGTACTGTGAGCCCAGTGTTCTTGTATCGACGCTCTAGGCGCCGTCCTGCAGTTTTCATGGACTTAAGGTTAGGAGTGTACCATGGAGAAGTGTGAGTAGATGGAACAAGCATGGTTTTTTGTGGGGCCATATTATCAAGGGTCTCGGAAATGATAAAATTATAGTTGTGAATTTGCTCTTCACGAGAAGAGTCTAAAAGAGGTGCAGAGGTGAAGGCATTGAGGAAGGAGAGTTGATTTATTGAATTAACTTTGCGGTAGGTTATGGTAGATTTACTGGAGCACTTATGCTGAGGAATATTGAGACTGAATTTTATAAGCTTGTGATCGGATATTCCTAAAATGGATCTAGATATGCATGTGATGTTTAAGCCAGTAGAGCAAACAACATCTAATGTATGTCCATGCGTGTGAGTAGGAAAGTCTACATGTTGTGAGAAATCAATACAGTCTAAAATAGACAAAAACTCAGATGCCACAGGGCAACTCGGATTGTCAACGTGGATATTTAAATCTCCCAGGAGGAGAATTTTTGAACAGATGGAGGATGCTAGGGTAAGCAATTCATTAATTTCAGACATAAAATTATTGTGCAAAGACTTAGGTGGTTGGTAAATTAAAATAATTAAAACTGGAACAGCACAGAGACATTTAAAAGCTAAAAACTCAAAAGTTGTGGTCTCGAGGAGGCTGACTAATTCAATATATTTTTTTTAATTAATAATTTTTATTGACATTCAGCATCAATTTTACACAAAATACATCTCACATATTACATGCAAATACCTCACCCATTCTTAATTGCCTACAATGTCCAATTTTAAGTTTTATCAAAGATTCATACAAAATAAAATAAAAATAACAATTAAACTATGTACAGTTGGGAGCATTTTTTTTTTCTCTGCCATGCATTTAAATAAAAAACTAGTCAAAACAAAATCTGGCCTACGTGGTATTACATTATCAACCCATTTTTCCCATCTAGACACAAATAGTTCTAATTCATAATTAACATATTCATTTATCCTTTCCATTTTGTAAATTTCCATTGTAATGTCCATCCATGTTTTTTAAAGTTGCGCACTTCTGCGATAACCATTTCCTTGTCAGGGCCTTTTTAGCAGCTACCAACAATATATTTAAAAGATATTTATCCCTCTTTAGCCATTCTTTAGGGACAAGTCCGAAGAACATGGTCTTACTCTCCATAGGCACATGACCTCTAAAAATATCTTGTAAAGCACCATGCACATCTTTCCAGAAAACCTTAATATTAGGGCAATCCCAGAAAATATGGTACTGATTTGCATTTAAATTTCCACAATTTCTCCAGCGAACTGGAGGGTGACCCTGATAATGTGATTTCCAGAGGGTGTACAGAAGTACCATATTAGACTTTTCCAGCTAAATTCCCTCCAGTTTTGTGAGCTGGTACACTTCAATTGATACGTCCACATTCTTATCCATTCTTCATCTGATGATTATCCCTCCTTCTTTCTCCCATTTTGTTTCAACATACAAAGTTGTGTGTGTTTTAAGATTCAATAGCCCTTTGTATGTATATGAAATAATTTTACCACTAATACTTGAACTATATGCTTTTCTAAACAATTCTATCAAGGCTGCACTTGCCTTAGACAAGTTCTTAACCTTTTTGTTAACGTAATGCCGCATCTGTAGATATCGATAGAAGTCCTTTTTTTCCAATAAGAATTCCTCTTCTAGCATTTCAAAACTTAGCAGTGTTCCTTTGTTCATTATGTTGCATAAAGCAGTTATTCCCCTTTGTTGTCCATTCCTTAAATCTAACGTCAAGTTTATTGGGAGTGAAATCCGTGTCATATGCACACCATTTAAGAATTGAAATGTCTTGTTCCAGTTTATGCTCTGTTATGACCGTTTTCCATATTTTAAGTGTCAGTTCTATCCAGGGGTTTTCAATGATATTTATGTAGTTTTGTAGGTTGCTATCAGCTATGATTGCTTGTATAGGGATGGGGGGTATTCTCACCTCAATATTTTTCCATTGGGCTTCATATGATGGGTTGCACCAACATATCATTGGCCATAACTGCGCTGCCCTATAGTAGTCTCTAAGATAAGGCAGACCCCATCCACCCTTTTGTTTTGCGAGCTGTAATGTTTTAAGACGAATTCTGGGTCTTCGGCCTTGCCATATGTATCTCGATAATATTTTTTCCCATTCGTTAAATTGTTCTTGATTGATCTCTATTGGTAGAGTCTGGAATAAATATAACAGTCTTGGCAATATGTTCATTTTAATAGACTCAATTCTTGAGCTGAAGTTGAAAAAAGGGATAAGGTTCCATCTCACTATATCCTCCTTGATTTTTTTGTGTATAGGTAAATAATTATAGTCATACAATTTTGTCAGATCCTTCGGTATTACTATTCCCAAATATTTGAAATACTTCATTTGCCAAACCAAGGGGTATCCTCTTCTAATTTCTTCAGGTTGGCTGTAGTTGTATGTTAACAGTTGTGTTTTACCTATGTTGATCTTATATCCTGATAATTGACCATATAGTTCAAATGATTGCATCAATTTAGGTAGAGAGGTCGATGATTGCCCTAGATAAATCAGAATATCATCCGCATAACAAGCCAATTTGTGTTCAATCCCCTAAATAGTAATTCCCTTTATTTCTTCATTTTGTCTTATGTACTGGGCTAGTGGTTCCAAATATAACGCAAAAAGTAATGGTGACCATGCACAACCCTGCCTCGTGCCCCTGTCTAGTTTAAAATTATCTGATAGATATCCGTTCACTTTTATTCTAGCAGTGGGCTGATTGTACAGTGCCTGTACGGTTTTAATAATTGTGTCATGCAGACCAAATCTGTGTAGAACTCGATATAGAAAATTCCAGTTTACTGAATCAAATGCCTTTTCAGCGTCTACACTTATCACCATTGCTTTAATTTCATATCTTTGAATGTAGTCAATAACTTGTAATGTCCGTCGTATATTATCTTGTGTTTGCCATTGTCGAATGAAACCAGTCTGATCATTTTGTATCAATTCAGGTAAATATTTTTCTAATCGTTTGGCCGTAATGGAAGTAAATAGTCTATAGTCTACATTAAGGGCGGATATAGGTCTGAATGATCCGCATTCCATTCTGTTCTTACCTTCTTTAGGTATAGCCAAAATTATTGCCTCGTTCCAGCTGGGAGGTGTTTGTGCCTTTTTCAAAACCCAATTTAATGTAGGGAGTATAATGGGTGTTAATTCGTTTTTAAATTCCTTATACCATTCTGCCGTATACCCATCCGTTCCTGGTGACTTGTTTAGCTTAAGCCTACTAATCGCAGATTTTAATTCCTCTTGGGTTATGTCATTAGTCATATCTTTATTTTGTTCCTCATTTAGAGTGGGCAAATCTAAGGAATTTAGGAAGGTGTCCATCTCAGTTAGACTACCCCCTGGGACCCCAGAATACAGAGTTTTGTAAAATGTTGCAAAAGCCTTCTGAATTTCAGTCAATTTGCGTTTGATTGTTTTTGTTTCTGGAGCTCTAATTTTGTGAATGGTATTTTTGGCTATCTTTTTTTTTAAGTTTCCATGCCAATATTTTCATGGATTTAGACCCGCTTTCATATTGCCTCTGTTTAAGGAACAAAGGTTTTTCTGAATCTCTTGTGTAGCTACATTGTCAATTTCCTTCCTAATTTTCTTAATTTCCTCCAATGCATTTTGTTCTAAGGTCAATTTATGTTTTCTTTCTAATTCTCTCAACTTATTTTGTAGATCCTCAAGTATTTTATTCTTTCTTTTTTTTTTCTTGTATGAAGATATTGCAATAATTTTCCCTCTTAGAACAGCCTTCAAAGCATCGCATAAAATGGGAGGATAGACCTCTCTATTATCATTAAACACCAAATAAGAATGAATTTCCTTCCTAATTTGTTCCTTAAAACTAGGATCATTGAGTAAGCCTGAATTTAACTTCCATATATTACTCCTTGGTTGTAGATCCAAGTCAACAGATAAATATATAGGCGCATGGTCACTCAGATCTATTGTCCCAATCCCGCAAGTATTAATTTTATCTTTATCTTTTCCAAATGTCATAAAATAATCTAATCTAGTATATAGACCGTAAGGGGCAGAATAATGAGTATAGTCTCTTCTATTGGGGAAAAAGTCTCTATATACATCAATTAAGCCAACTTCTTCGAACAATGTTTCTTATACAGAGACTTTGTGTCATGGGTTTTCCTAGTTGATAAATCTAACTCTGGTTGCAGATGTATATTTAAATCTCCCCCACAAATCAACATACCCTTTGTCTCAGTTATCATAAGGTCAATAATTTTCTTGTAAAAACCAATGTCACTCCTAGGAGGTGCATACACATTTGGTAAAGTAATTGGATTCCCCTCTATATTTCCTCTTATTAAAATAAATCGGCCCTCTTTATCTCTTAATTCACCCTCTTTTTCAAAATTTAGTTTGCATGAAATGAGAGTGGCAACACCTCTCCTATGTCCAGATTTATGAGGGAAAAAAAACCTTATTAAACCCCATTCTTTTTAATTTTTCATGTTCTAGATCCTTTAGATGGGTTTCCTGTAAATATACTATATGGGCTTGTTCTTTCTTCATTTTGTTTAGAATTCTACTGCGTTTAATTGGGTTCAACAGCCCATTTACATTAAAAGAAACAAATTTAACTTTATCACGAGCCGTTTCTTTAAGAATCCATTTGTCATCAAGATAACTAAATAAAGCTTTATAAATCTGCTCCCTGAACAAGTAAAAACAAATGAACATATAACTAAACAATGGTGATTCCAAGGTAGGGGTCCCCCATGGGAGACCCTGAGTTGAGCTCAAGGAAACATCCAATTGTGGGGGAAAGCCTCTCCCACATAATGACTGAGGGCCCCCATTGCAGCGTCCAAGATGAAAACAAAAAAATTAATTGTCCATAACACAGTTTAGTATCCTGTCTGTTCCTCCCGTGTATGTATCCTCACTTGAAAAGGGAGAGGATGGATATAAACAATTTAACTAAAAAATACTACCCATTTCAAAATTTTCTTCAACTCACCAACCTTGTCCAAATTAACCAAAGTTAAGGGGTCACCTGAAAAAGATGGGTCCTATCTTCCAAAAACCCGCAATTTCTCCCTAATGTCCTTCTCGTTCCCCATCGATCCGCTGGGGTCTAGCCCTTTCCACGATCTCCCGAGCCGTACGGGACAGATGCTCAATGAGGCTCTCCCTGGGTGCGATAACTCGAACGGGCAGCCCCCTGTTCTTCATATCCACAGTCGCGTCCTCCGCCCGTATGCTACAGCCGTGTCTCCTCTTCATAAAATACCCGAAGTTTTGCGGGAAACAGAGTCTGGAAGCAAATCTTGTTTTGCTTTAACACCCGTTTCGCCTCTGAATATTCCTTCCGTTTTTGTAAGACTGCTGGCGGGTAGTCCTGGTCAAAGTATATTAATCTCCCATTCCGTAGTACCTGCTTCTTCCCCCAAGCCCTGCGCAAAATCTCCTCCTTCGTTTTGAAACGGAGGAATCTGACGATTATTGACCTTGGTTTGTCTCCCGGGTGTCCGGAAGGCTTCGGGACGAGTGACCGATGCGCTCTCTCAATGTGGAGTTCCAAAGTAGGGGGAATCTCAAGAGTGTCCCGAAGTAACTTTTCCACAAAATCCACCATGGATGATCCCTCTGCTCTTTCGGGAACATTATGTATCCTTAGATTCTCCTGTCTGGACCTCCCTTCTTGATCGAGCAACTTGATTTCTTGATGATTTACTACTTTGAACATTTTGGTTAGGGCTTGCTCCACATTTTGAACACGAGCCTCAACAACTTCAAGTCGCGTTTCAGCATCCGCCATTCTTTGATTAACATTAGAAAGCTCACCTTTAATCTCACCAAGTTGTTGTTTAGTGTCTCGGCGAAAGTCCCATATCTCTTCCAAAACTTTGGCTAGGATAACACAACTAGCATCAGCCTTGCCATCTTGCACCTGTGTCGGTGAGCTGTTCTCCGTGTTTTCTTCATTTGCAAGTTGTTCACCGGCATTTTTTTTGTTTCCATCCTTTCTTCCCATTCTTGCCCCATTCACCACCTCGAGTCACTCGGAAAAATATTAAATTTGACGACTTAACAGGGCTAAATAAACACTTTTTCGGAGGAGCTAGTATCTTAGGCTGCCATTCAAGGTGGTGACGTCACCGGAACCTGACTCAATATTGAAACCATCACGATAGACAACTGCACGACCACCACCCTTGTTGTGTAGCCTTTGTTACGTATTTATATCCTTGCGGATAATTGATCATCAGGTTGTTGCCAAGTTTCACAAAAAAGAGAAAGTCCTGGTTATCAATTATCTGTTCGCAAAGAACAAGAGCTTTGTTTGTTAGTGAGCGACAGTTAAACAGACCAATTTTCGCCTTATTATCAGTCTGATTAAAAAGAGACAACTCAGGAGGGTCCATTTTTGGGCAATTGCAGGAGTAGACTAATGTCAGCACCACTATGTTTTCGGGAACAACGGCGGTCTGGTCGTCCATTTTCCCAGATGGAAGGGATACATCCGTCCATAGCAAAGTTCACTTTCAGTTTCTGGCGAGAGGCACGATGTAAATAACGCGGACAATAAGCTATTCCCAGGGTAGTGCAAAGTTCGTAGATGTTTCGCGGCAGTCTTGCCTTACGACGCAGCAGCAGCAGTTCAGAAGCAGAGTGGGAGGAAACCATTTCACAGTGGAGCTGCATAGCAGCGGGGAGGTTGCAACACCAAGTGGACTGAATGCACTCAATCACGGTTAGAGCAACCAAAGAGAGCACTAAAATAGGCATCATGACTTCCCCATTCATACACACAGCCAAGTTTTTGATACCACGTTAGCCAGCTACCACGACTGAATTACCGGTGTTATGCAGAGAAAAGTAGTGACAACCACCTTCCCAAAACAAAACCTGGAAACAAACACACAGAGACACAGCAAGAAAGTGAAGGCTTACTCACGGGTAGCCAGGCCGGTGACGAGTGGAGCGGGGCAGTGAGGGCTCATGTTAGGCCGGTATTAAGTGGGAGACGAAAATACGAGCAGAGTTGGTCAATGGAAATAGAATGAAATTTATTTTGGCAAGTAAAAATTCCCAGATTTCAGTCTACAGTATTGAAGCGGTCCAGAGTCCAGTCATATCCAGCAGGAATTTGTCCAGTTCGTAGCAGCGGGATGACAAAAACAAAGACAACAAAATTCGAGAGCAGCGGCAGACAGACAAGCCAGCATTCACTCAGGCGGAAACAGAAAACGGATTGACAAATACAAGCAAGGCAGCCAGTCTGTTAAAAAACTGCAAAAAAAGATTTCCTATAACAGTCTATCATTCAGTTCCTTTTTAATGACACTGCAGGTGCTGTATTTAAGAGAACAGATAAATCTTTAGCAACTGAGCTTAGTCAGACTAAACTGGTTGGTTTGTTTGTTTATTTGTTTGGTTGGTTGGTTGCTTGTTTATTTTTAACTTTTTTGCAGTGTTGTGTTGTATTCTGTTAAATTATGCTCTAATAATGGTAAACCTTTATTAAAAGTAGGGTAGGAGATGTTTTCCTGGAGCACTTTTTACCATATTGCTTAAAATCCTCTTCACACCCCGATGGCAACCAATTAATTAAACGCTCTAACACAAAAATTAAAAAATTTTAGTCACCTGTGGAGCGTACAGGACTAAAAAAAAACACCATCCAATCATTTTGAGCGGCCCTATCGAAATGATTGAATGGTGATATGTCTATCAAACTCAACTGCCATTTGTCCCTCTCCCCTCCCCCCTCTGCGCGTATTGCATTGCACATTCCTGTACTCTGGAGGCGTGGCTTCGGGGGGAAGTCTGAGGAAGGGGTGTAGACTTTTGAATTGTCTATTTTCAAAATGTGGCTTGCTCGAACCGTTATTCCAGGATCTCCTACCCTACCTTTAAATTATGTTATAGTATAATACAGAAAGTCCCCTTGGATATGTGTCAGCACAGTTGTAATTGTCTTGTGTTCTATATCTGGTTTTCTTGCCTTGAGTGGCAACTAAAGTTCCTCATTACCTCCTATTATTTAAAGAATGAGAAGAGGATTCCCATTATGATGAAAATATGATCAAAATGAAAGTCAAGTGAAGGTTGAATTTAATCTCCACCAGGGCTATATAATGAAACATTTTTATGGCTTTGATCTTCACAAATCTCATCTGATCTAATTACCTACATGTGCAAAATAATACATTATTGCACAGGTTTTTTTCTGTTGACCTTTATTTTGGAAATACTTGAGAAGTGGAGATTTCATGGCCACTGACTGCCTTGAAATAACCTGGTAAACAAGAATCCCTGCTTTGAAGAGATAATTTCAGTAAATTGCTTTTGGTTGGTTTTTGTTGACAACATCATTCTTCCATTTCCTTGTCATTCAGACATGTTCCTTCATCTTCTGGCTTTGTGAGTTATGACCCTGATTCCTTTGATTCCGTTACCAACCAGCTGTATTTCTCTCTTCAAGACCTCAACCTGTTGTTTCTATAAATGTGATGTCACATTGTCTCTGACACGCAGTTGGTTGTTCTGTGTTTCAGATTGCTTCAGATTGCTGCCAGTGTCGAGCACAAAGGAAGAGACAAGGCTCCTCTGTACTCACATACACCTGAGAGAATCTACTGGAGCAGATTAATAAAAGATTACATCTGGTGCCTCTGCATTTCGCTAAAAGGCCAACCCAGAAGTGAACACAGTGCTATTTAATGAGCTGTGAGATGACACCTTGCTGCTAGCAGCCACTGGAGAAGAGATTAATCGTCCACTCATCTGGCTTCATGTACATGTTTCTGAGCGGTCCTCTGACGAGAGCCTACCACGGAATCCAAAACGGCTGCGGGGGAGAGACCGTCAAACATGCCTACAGAAGCACTACAGTCAGATAGCATGGTCAAGCCTCCCGGGCAAGCCACCTCCTTTGCCTCCGCAGTGCCCCTGCGCATACTGAACAAAGGGCCAGATTATTTCCGTAGACAGACAGAGCCCAACCCCAAGAGACTGAGTGCAGTGGAGCGATTGGAGGCAGACAAGGCAAAGTACGTGAAGAGTCAGGAGGTGATCAATGCAAAGCAGGAACCGGTTAAGCCCGCTGTGCTACCCAAGCCACCAGTGTGCCCTGTCACCAAGAGAGCAGGAAGCAGTCCTGCCCTCAAGGCCTCCAACAACAACTCCAAGTCTGACATCTGTATCAAGCAGAACCTGAACCTGGAGATCCTGAAGAACATCCTGAACAGTTCAGATGGCTCATCTCCGGGGACTGTCCACAGGCACAGCGCACGCAGTTGGGCACCCCAGCGCTCCGAGTCTGCTGAGCTCAACCGCCGCTCTTTTGCAGAGTCCTTGAAGGTTTTCCCCACCCAGGGCCACTCCAGCCCCCAGGGGAGCAACCTCAACCTCAGCAAGCGGCTCTTGGAGGAGCAGTCAAGCAACTCGTCTCTGCACATCTCCCATAGCTCCTCAGATATTAGGAGAATATGCAACGGAAAACCCCTGAGAGCCACCCCCAGCAGCAGCTCCGCTCCGCCTTTGCCCCCCAAGCCCAGTGTCTCCACCTGCCATGCGCTCAAATCTCCGGAAAACGAGACACCAGCAGAGCCTGGGTGTGCTGTTAGCCGGAGGCCCTCGCTGCACCGGTCCAAGTCCGACCTCAGTGACCGATATGCTCGCGCTGGTGCCGATGTGGAGCGGTTTTTCAATTACTGCGGACTTGATCCTGAAGAGCTTGAAAATGTTGGTGTGGAGAACTTCACTCGGGCCAACTCAGACATTATATCGCTTAACTTCCGCAGCGCCAGCATGATAAGTTCAGACTGCGATCAGTCACGGCACAGCAATGATGACCTGACTGATGACGAGGACGCGAACGAGCGTGTGCCATACGGTATCTCGGCCGTGGAGAGGAATGCCAGAGTCATTAAGTGGCTCTATAGCATCAAGCAGGCCCGCGAGTCTCAGAAAGTTTCTCATGTCTGAGAAAGGACTTTTTCTTTTCATTTTGTCATGTTTATGAGTTCACAAAGCTGTATACTAGCTTTGAATCTTGAGTCCCAAGTTCACAACCTCTGAGTTGCTTTCTGTTCAGTGTGCAATATCTTCAGAATCTGCATGCTTCTCAACATGCAACTTTGACTTGGCCTCCCGATGCAAAAATAAGCAAAACAATATATTTAAGATGGCTGTTGTTCCTGGCCTTCTGCCTTAGAGTACAATATTTTGCTTATATCAATCAGACGAGCATTATGATGTCAAATCCTCTGGATGCATTGTTCAGTGTTATTCCATTCTGTGCAGCATTTGGCATTATGAGCCTGTGTGAGTCATGTAGCCATATCAGTGTGAATGCGAGGATAGAGTGTAAACATCAGTAGTTATACTTTTTATTGTGTATGGATGCAGGCATACTCTGTGTATATGAAGCTTAGGGCTGCAGAGGCATGTTACAGTCCAGATTAGATGTGCTCTCGGAGACACTTGGTGTTTTCCGATTAGCAGTCCAGTTTTGCATTGGTGATGTGCTGCAAATAGCATTCTAATACCATCAGCACTCTGTGATCTGCTTCCATCTAGTCCATCCTCTCCACCCTCTCTATCTCATCAGCACCTGGTTGTTGTGGCACTAGGGAATGGAAATGAGCGACCTCATGACATGTAGTATTTGTGTGTCAAATACACTGCAGAACCACTCTATTGGCAAATATTAACTTTTTATTGTGTAAAGGCTGTAAGGATATGTAGTTATCTTCTAAATTGTTGCCAAATCTGTAAAGAGAAGTCTGCTATGCTAATAAATAGCTTTTGGCACATTTATTCTTTGCTTTTTCTTGCAATGCAAGAGTTCATTTTATTCTCTGTTGATTATTAGTTTCATACAAAAAAAATAACGTAAGGATTTTGAATATTCAGTATTTACCCTCCAGGAAGGAAGATTTGATTGTAAATAGTGACAATGAGATGGCTTTGTTCATATTAATTTGTTTTTCTGTAATTATGTTCCCGTTGCATTCAAGCAGTAGGTCAGCTGAGTATTATTTGACCGAAAGCATACAGTAATGCGTGTGATGCAACAATGTGGCCTTATTGGAGAGAAACTGCAGATACTGATGCAATCCTGAGGATGGCTGTTTAAGTGCAATAATCATCAGCAACAAATACTACATGTTGTCCTCTGCTAAACCCACACAAAAATTGTGTATTTATTCAGATTGCATAAATCAGACTTCTAAAGTCAGGTTTCAAGTACCTGCAGCTAATGTAGGTATCTGTAACTTTTTCATGAGTATTTCTAAATGATACAGTGCTCTCCCCAGCAAAACAACCACACCAGTCCTCGGTGCGAATGTTAATTTTTAATGATGGGCTTTTGTGTTGGCCTGCAATTGATCGTAGAATGGTGGAAATCATCTAGCTGGTACCTGAGTATGGGGGAAAATCCACAGACTTACTACTGAATATGCAGCAAAAGTTAAGGGGTTTTTTAACTACAATAAAAAGTAAAGTAAACCTAAATGAGCAACACCGAACTAAGATTTTTTTAGAAAGAATGTAATGTAACTTTTCTCTGTGATATTAACCATGAGGATTGTAGAGAGCTTTTGATTAAAGCAGATGACAGCCAGGCTAGTATACATTCTGAACAGTATGTATTGTTTGCATCATTTGCACATCATACATCTCAATAAGCTGCTCAGGTTGGCTATGACTCAACTAATTTTTTTTTTTTTTTTTTTACTTCTCTGAAAGCTTGGTTCCTGCATTTAAAGGAACAATGCTGTGGCTTTGTGAGAAGGCCTATGTTCTGTGAAAGATTTAGTGTATTTCTACTATATTTGTTACTTCTAGATATTACGCTCTTCTGAATTTGAATAAATCATCTGTGATGTCTTGAGTATTGTGTGGGTTTCATGTGCAACTTCCTCCTCTTTTGACATTTCATTGATTTGTTGTGCCACCACCACAATACAGATTTTTTATTGGTGGAGCAGTATCCTGATCTGCATCATGGTTGAATGCTCTGAATACTTATGACTTGTGGTTGTATTTCAAAAAAGACCTGATTTTTTTTTTTTTTTTTTTTGCGCCACTTCGATATATCTATGAGCTTTACCAAAAATGGCAGCTCCTTTGAGACTTGGGCCACTTCTGATCACCATAACTGTGTTCAGAATGGGGAAATAAATGTGAAGTAGAACCAAATTTGCATTCTACTAGCATGGAAGTATCATGTTGCAATTCTCAATCAGTGCCAGTACTAAGTAGGTCTAACCAATGATTTTGAAAATGTCTGATCTTTATGTACCCTTACTTTAATTTTTGTCAGTTCTACTTGTGGAATTCCATTGTATTTCAGTTTATTTCCATGATTCTAGTTGAGAAAAAGGGCTGCAAATATAAAAACTCATGAAAATTCAGCATTGAAAATTGTCAAAAAAATAATAATAAATAATAATACTGAGAATTTAAGAATGGCTGGGGGTTAAAACTATACAATTCTGGGATCATAAACTCCTTGACCATGAGTATTCTTCATCTGAGCATGCAATTTTAAATTATCTACTCTTTTGGAGCCACATAAGACAGCTGTCCAGGTAGCTCCACAAATTCTCAGATTCCTCAAAATAGCACACTGTCAAATCATAAAATAATCATATATTTAATGCAAATCAACTTTTGGCGCATGAAATTCAATATGAATTAATGATTTTCTGGTTGAATGTTGAATGAGTTTATCAATATAGGAGCATTTGGACATCAATAGTCACCAGTAACCTCTCCAAACCCAAAACATGCCTTTTCTCCATGATAAAGTTTAAAATTTTATCCATATTTCTTCAGACTCCCACAAGCCAGCACACATACTCATTAAAGGAACTGCTTATTTAACGGTCAGAACATTCACCATGCAATGAAAAGCTAGCAGTTCCTACTTCCAAACTTGCAATCTTATATAAAGACTTTTCACACCTTATAAGGAAATTTGAAATTTTGGCCCCAATGTTAAAAGGACTTTTTAAATTTCTTTCTCAAAAACTGTCCGATAATTTTTTTTTTTTTCTAAATCAGGCAATCAACTCACCTTGGCACCCTCAATGTACAGTGTGAACGCCATTTTGATTGAATCGACGGAAGTGGGTCTTGGGGGCGCTGTACTTTAACTTTAGGACTCATGGAGAATATGCAAAATGGCCTGTGGAGGCCAAAAGGTTGCAGATCGAGATGAAGTTTGTATTATCCACAAATAGGAAGACATATATGACCTATATTTTGGCAGTGTTAAAGTTGACGTCGGATGACCTTGAAAGGTCAAACTTGAGGTCAAGCAAAATGTTTCAAATTTCAAAGGTTTCTAGGCTTGAAAATATTGAAGATGGAGTCCACATGTATATTGAACACACAGGAAGTCAAATGTGAACTTTCATTAGGTGAGCTTTAACTTGACCTTCGGTGACCTTCGAAGGTCAAACTTCACATAGTGAAATTTCAATGACTTGTATCACCAAAACTATGACAGATAGCTTGGGTTTGTATTAAAGTCATATAAGAAGTCATATTTGAAGTTTTGTTGGGTAACCTTGAGCTCGACCTGCGGTGGCCTTCAAAGGCCAAACTTCACACATGAAATTTCAATAACTTATATAACCTAAATCTTTACAGACAGAGCCTAGGTTTGTAACAGAGACATATAGGAAGACACAAATGAACTTTCATTTGGTGACCTTCATACTGATCTATGAAGGATAGACTTCACCTAGTGAAAATTCAATGATTTGTATCACAAAAAAGGTCACAGATAGAACCCAAGTTTGTATTACAGAATTACAGGAAGTCACACATGAACTTTCATTTGGTGACATTGAACTAGATTGTTGGTGACCTTTGAAGGTCAAACTTGACATAATATAATTACAATGACTTATCACCAGAACGGTCACAGATGGAGCCTAGGTTTGTTTTAGGGACATATAGGAAGTCATATATGGATTTTCATTAGGTGACATTCATATTGACCTTCGAAGGTCAAATGTGACCTTGTGAAAATTCAGTGACTTGTATCACTAAAATGGTCACAGATGGAGCCTAGGCTTGTGTTTCAGACATCTAGGAAGTCACATATGAACTTTCATTTGGTGACATTCAACTTCACTGTCACTGACCTTCGAAGGTCAAACTTGATATAGTGAAATTACGATGACTTGTTTCACCCAAATGGTCATAGATAGAGCAAAGGTTTGACAAATACAAAGACATATACAAATACAAAGTCATATATGAAGTCTATTTGGTGACCTCAACTTGACCTTCTGTGACCCTTAAAGTTCACAATTGACATATTGAATTTTCAATTATTCCTATCACCAAAACTGCTTCAGAGCTTAGGATTGTATCACAGACATATCTGAGGTCTTACAAATGTATGTGAACTTTCATTTAGTGACCTTGACATTGACCTTTGATGATTTGAAGGTCAAACTTCACATGAAATTTTTATAACTTGTATACTATAAGATTGCTAGCCAGAAAGCTTCAGGACCCTTGGTCCTATTTTTGCTTAAAGTGCAGCAACAGTAGCATGGTTTGGTTTATGTATGGAAACATTTATATAAAAAAGACAAAAAAAGAGATAAAAAACTTAAAATAACTAAGTTGTTGGCAATTTGCTGCAAGTCACACCTGAATGAGAAATGCAAAATCCAGGTTTTCTAGCTTAGACCAGAAGTGACGTAGCAACTGTGACTCTCATAAGACAAAACAAGAGAAGCCATATGATATTTGAAAAGAATTCTTTATCCAAACTCCACTTTATTCGGCTTTTTATTTGCCAGAACGATTTTAAAGGGGGCACCGATGTATTTTGGGGGGTTTTAAAAGTGATAAGGGGGTGCATATGCTGCGCGTGCCCTAGCAACTCGGCTTGGCATCAGTAAACCGAAAAAGTACAGATTTCATTCAATATTTCATTCGAGGTTGAATGCAGAATTCTTTCCCAATTATAGTCATGTGTAATTACTACTGCACATAACCTAAAGTTCAAAACTAATGTAAAATACACCTAGCCCAAGTGGGTGTATGCGACTCAAACACTGGTTTACAAAAACAGTGCTTCACCAGATTATTGCGATACTTAGCCCCAGCAGGATTATATACAACTCAAACATTGGTTACAAAGAACATCACTTTGCCAGACTATTGCAATCCCTAGAATACAAATCTTGTTTATGTTTATGCCAAGCTTTTTTTTTAAAAAGTGACCGACATTTTTCCACCCATAGATGATCAAATACACAAATTTCTTCTCAGAATTTCCACATTGTGATTCATTGGGAAGCCTCTGCAAAAGACATTTACATTCATTCTCATAAAGAGAACAATCACATATGAAATGTACTTCATCCTCTACTCGCAGCTTACAAATCTCACAAACGCGTTCTAATTTTAAGAAAAAGGCCTTCATCAAGCATTACATCCAACAAGTGCTTATATAAGTAATGTCTATGTTTTCAGTGCATAAGTGATTAGTTATGTTTGTTCATGAGTACATTTCCACGTGTAGGGACTAACCTATTTCAACTGATGTGCCATTTTCCTTTGGAAGTGGCTAGTCGCAAGACGGCCTTGTGGCTAATTGTCAATTGGATATTCGCAAGGCAGCTTGTTGAACGCGGGAAGCAACACACTGTGCAATGGGTAAAAAAGACAGCAAGTTTGTGGAGCATGCAAATTGAAAAGTGTCAGATGCTGCACTGCGGTATGCTTAAAAATTTGTTTATCATTACGGGCGGTTCGGATGTAAGCACGGAGGGGAAAGGAGAGCAGGCGGCTGAAATACGGCCAAATCAAAGGCAAGTACTTTATAGTTAGCCCTGATACTTGCAAGAATTACACTCTAACAGTGAATTTCATATGATTGAGTGACATAGCTGTATATAGTTAGGGATTCAACACATTTGAGGGACTGTAATTGTGGTTTGTGGTCAACACCATTTTCTTTGTTCCAGTTTTTCTTTGGGCTCTTTCCTTTACATGTATTAACCTTCAATGATGAATTATATACTAATTTTCACATTGAAACCATGGACACAGATTTGTTACATCCCGTCCTGAGCATGAGTGATCTCATTGCCTTGCAAATAGCCTACTGGACACTAGTCACAAGGCTGCCTTACAATAGCCACTTCCTTTTCTCTTTTTATAGTAAGCTGTAAATTTCACCTTCATATAGTGCCGCGTCTACATCAAACTCGGATTATCTAACGAACATCTGAAATTCTAGAGATTTGCCATCGGTTGCAGAGGGGAGAGAGGAGTTATCATCACTGGTCGCCATCGTGCTGGTTATTTGTGTTCCATACGTGACGTCATCAATTCATGTGCACATGTTTCCCTGATGCGCGAATAGCTTGATTAGGGTATCGCCGTTCAGGTAAAAAGCTGAACTTTTACCTGCCATAACTTTGTAACTGCTTGACCGATTTTCAAGCGGTTTTCAATATCGTAGACAAACACAGGGAAGCTTCAATTTTCAGTAAGTTGAGCACTACAGTTACACTTTAAAGTTTTGCTTTGTTGTCACCAGATATGCAGCCAACTTGCCACTACAAACCCTTTCATGATCTGTTCTTCATGACATAACAAGGGGGAGATACGACCCAGAATAATGAAGGAACTGATTAACTGGTTCGCTGAAGTAGATAAGTCCTTCTGTCCTTTGGGTGGTCACCTCCCCATGTGATCTAATGAAGTAACAGATTTTAAAATGGTTTGTAATTGTGAATTGGCTTTCCACCTGGCGACATGATAGGGGACCTTTAATTAAATGATTGCCATGCAGTGGACTGCCTAGGAATTGAGTTAATGAAAAATATGTTCTTTAAAATGTAACTGATGAAAAAATTCAACATGCAGATCCACTGCATTTCCTGTGTTTGATCAACTCTGACCAGACAATGGAGGTGGAAGGTTCAAATGCCAGCAAGTAGAAGTCTGCCAAATGTAACCTCCAGATTGGAAATTGGTTGATTGCTCTTAGTCTTGCTCTCTGGATAAACAACTGTGTTTATAAGCAAGTCTGGGTGATTAGAATAAAAATATTGACTGTTGAAGTTTCCTGTCAAGATAAGATTTTCCTCCTCCTGCAAAGAACAATTAGTGTAATTCATTGGTGATTGGGGGTTGTTTGGAAGTAAATAAGCAAAATGCTCCCCTAGGAGATTTTTTTTTTCCAAAAACACTTATTGAACAAATTTTATTCTATGTAAAATAAGTTCCATAAAGACAATTCTGTGGTCATTGTTGAAAGTGCATCTTTAGTGGATTTATCTGCCGTTTTCACGTTCATGAAATAATTTTAATTGCAACAATATTAGCCCCTGCGACATTAGTCAGAATGAGTTATGTAGACATCTCCATTTTGAGAAACATTTTTTATGAAAAAAATCATAATAATCATTAATCATTTAATAATCAAATGACAGTGCTATGGCACATTTATTGGACATACGTAACAGGCTCTTCGCAGCGGACAGCTATTTGAAGTGCGAAAATCAGATGGCAGAGGAGCTGCTTGGTTAGACATCGCATACTGACATGCATTCCATTTTAAACAAGACAACATTGCCATCAATATCCCCCGCCACCATTGAATCCCACTTTTGAACCCAATCAAGGTTATGACTAGTCGCATATACACACACACAAAATTTCATTCATCTCAGTGCAGTTGTTTCTGAGAACTTCTCTTTGTGTCATGGTGGGGGATTATAATGAGCTTAACATTTGCCTTTTTCATCAGATATCATTCCCTGGCATGAGAAACAGCAGACATCACCAAAAGAACTTGCAATTTCAGAATGCTTTCCCCAGTTTGCCCATCTGTGCCTCCCATGCTTGATGGAAAGCCAAATTTAATTTGTAATATTTCCTCAGACCCAGACTTGAACGCCACTTCCAAAATTTAGTCCATCTGACTTTCTTGGTCAGGTGGCACTACTGAGGATTATCTGAGTTTCACGGGCATTTCGGTGGATTTCACCACTAGTAATTGGAAAACAATCATGACTGCGGACTTCTCACGCTTTTGTTTACCTTGGGGTTGGAAGCAATGCATGCATTTCATGACCGTTTCAAATTGTTTAAATGAAATGTCAAATGTCAAATGTCATTTGAAATGTCTTTATGCAATCCCATTGCTTCCAATGATCTTATTTCATATAAACAATTTAAACGAATATGAAACTCATGCATTGCTTGCAACCCCTGAGTAAACAAAAGTGTGAGAAGTCCGGAGTCATAATCTGTTTCCAATTACTAGTGGTGAAATCCACCGTAAGGCACGTGAAACTGATAAACCTCCATGCACAAGGACTTCAATTCTGCACGAGAATCTCTTACATATGCATTGATTGAATAATTGCTGACTACAGCAGGGAACGTAAGTATGCCACTAAAACTCACGCCGAATGCAGGTGAACACAGGTATGTGTTATTAATGAAAACTGACCACACCTGATGATGTTGAGAGTTTTCTGAGTTTCTGTAATGGTAATTTAAATGAATGATTGAAAACAGGTCATGACCAATCATTATTTTAAGGGATGGTTTTAGCTTCTGCTGTTGCCAGTTCACCAGCTGCCACTGTAACCCATCTAAGGCTATTGTTTTTGGAACATTCCAACGAGTAGGTCAGGGAAAAAATGGATTGTTGCATTGAAGTTGTAGAGTTAGGTACATAAATCTGAAATTGCTCTCATAACTTCAGCATTTTAAAAAAGAAACAATCAGAGGCATATCAGTTACACGCCACTGATTTTAAGCTTTAAAAAACTGTGGTAACAGGACAATTCAATGCTTCCAGCTAGAATATAAAATCGTTGCTTTCCATCAATGGTGAAATTCACAAGCATAGCATCTAGCAGTATGCCGAAAAAGGCATTCCGCTTTACCTCCCCATCAGACAGTACAGGTAGCTGTACCCCAAAAAATTGCATTTATTGAGAAGAAGCAATACGGCACTAACGAAAAACATAATTGATTCTGATTCTATGGAAATAATCTGTTTTTTTAAATCTAATTTTTTTATTACGCAGTGCGTAATCTGCATAAACGGATGAGCTGTCTCCGATGTAAATACATATACTGTTTTGCAACTGACTAATGTATTCACCATTCATTTCTGAAGGAAAATGGTTTGAAAATGGGATACACATGATTTATTGTATGAGCCTGTATTTTGCCAAACCCTTGGTTTGTCAGAAGATACGAGGCTCAAAGAAACCTGAGATCTGTCCTGAAAGCACCAAAATTACTTCACCGCAGACCAAACAGAAAAGGGCTTTGACAGATTTCCACCTTCTTGACCAAACTTCTCTGGCTTCTAGATATTTGGTTTAAAGCGTGCCTCCAAATCGGGGCCTGTGGATTCCTCCCCTTCGGTGCTGTGCAAAGGCTTTCCCGCTCACTTCTGAAAGGGAACAGAAAAGGCCTCAGACCTCTGAAATGCCATGTTTTCCAAACCTCATTTTTTGCTTTCCTAAATGCTAATCACAGACACTGCTCTGCAAATTCATACAACACCACAAAGTAAATATTATTCAGAGGGTAAGGGACCAGGCTCCATCCTCTTGCTGGTGGAGAGAGGTTGTGCTGTAGTATCATTGTTCCCAGACAGGCAGTGGGCCAGCAAGCGACATGAGAGCCTTATCAGTCGGTCAGTGTTCCACCTCTGGACTTTCAAGTCTGGGGTCCCAGCCAAGCCTGGGTGTATTGTGTGTCTGACTGAGGGGAGGGGGGGGGGGATGTCAAATAATAGTACCAGCCCATAGCCTGCGGGTGGCCACGCCCTGTACTCGGTGGCCTGAATTCCAGAGGAGATGCCGAGAAACATGCGGGATGGGGGCTCTACATTGGAATCAGGTCAAATATTGCACTCTTCCTTCCTCCTTGCATAATCAGCCGACTGGGATAGTGGCTACAACTATTTGTACTAAATAACAGTGATCAAAAAAGATGTGGAGGATTGGAGGGACTAATTTCATCACCCATATCAAATGAGTAATTTTTCTCAAACAGTTTTATTTACTCTTCTTCTAGTTTTAATGTGCAAATAACAAAAATTAACAAAGCTTAGATGGATGCAGAAACTGGAATTGATCTCATTTCATCTCCATTTTGTTTAATCCCTCTGATTTAAATTTCTAAAATGAATATTTTGTTACAACCTCATTTCCAAAAAGGTTGGGATGCTGCGTAAAATGTGAATAAAAAAAGAATGCAATTATTTTCAAATCATTTGAACTTAATAGTACAAAAATAAAAACCAAAAATACTACAAAGACAATGTATCAGATGTTGTAATTTTGTTTTTTGAAAAATATCTGCTCCTTTTGAATTTAATGGCAGCAACATGTTCTAAAGAAGTTGGGACGGGACAATAAAAGACTGGAAAAGTTGCATGATGCTAAAAAAAAGACCACTGACAGAAGATCTCACAGCTAATGAGATTATTTAGCAACTGGTCAGTAACACGATCGGGTATAAAAAGTCTTTCAATGCTAAATATTGTGAGGGCTTAACCACTCAACTGCAGCAACGAACTTGGCTAGCTAGCTCGCTACGTTTTTGATGCTCGCTGGCCTGTGCCATCAAGGCTAGAGTGCATTGCCAAAGAGGTGAATAGACTGGCTTAGGCCAGCGAGCCCCATAAATGTAGCTAGCTAGCCAGCCAAGTCAGTTGCTGCAGCGGATGCCTAGCATAAGTAGATTTTTAAAGAGATGTCAACCGCAACAGATTCCATGACATCTACAAGCCGGCAAACGTCGTGAAATCTTGCCATGCTACGTTTAACCCTATCTAATTTATGCCAATTTTCACGTCAGATAATTTCTGAACGGCTTGAGCTAGGACCACCAAACTTGGTGACTTTTCCTAAAACTTGTCTGGGAACAATTTCATACCAATAAGTCAAGTCCACCATCTTCGCTGTTTCCATGGCAATGGTTTTCTAACAAGTATGTCTGACAAAAAAACGCCAATTTTGGAGTCATCAATGTAGTTTCCAGATTTTCTTTTTAACATATACTTATTCCATTATATTTACAATATTATAAGGTACTGTCCCACTCCGCCGTTTAACGATTCCATCTGAAAAATGAAGGTGTACATTTTATTGGACTTTTTAATTCATTTTTCAGCTGGTTTACAGACGTATCTAGACTTTGACAGACAGCGCTAGCCGTTCCAAACTTTGGACATTTTCAAAATTTCCGGCGGCCAGCTTTGGATAGCAATTGGCGATTCTCATATGTTACTCTGTCATTTTTTTGATGTTTCCACTGTTACTCGGATGGAATCTTACCAGTTTTTAGACTTTTATGGCTGTTGGGCAGGCAGACAGCTAAAACCCACAAAACCGCCAAAAAAAAAGAAGCAAAAAACCTAAAAAGAATTATCCAGAATGAATGTAAATAATTGTGATTTTTAATGCAAACTACTTAATTTGTTCTTTATTTCTCTTTTCATTCAATATATGAATTTTTTTTATTTGTCACAAAAAAGAAAAAAGAACCAAAGAAAAACTTGAAATGAAAACAATTTATTTCATTTCAAGTTTTTCTTTGGCTTGTTTTTCCTTTTTTGGGGGGTTTGTGAAATAAATTGTGGGGGATTTGACAAACTTTGTTTTTATCCTGAAACTATATACAATTTATTTAAATTTATTTACACACAATCCAATTTGTTTGTTACTCATACTTAAGCAGATGTTACTCAGGCATTCGATGTTCCGTAAGCTGGGCTCAATGAAGATGTTACTCATACTTAAGCAAACGTTTCTCAGATGTATTTGGACGTTATTCATGCTGTTTGGCCGTCCATGGCCAAAAAATTTGAATTTTCTGCTGTATGACACCATCAGACGTAAATATTTAGATGGAGGCAGACGGAATCGTTAAATGGCAGTATGGGAGAGGGCCTTTATGTAATTTAATGTCAGCTTTGTTGAGTAGGATCAATTTATGCTAATTTGATGACATCATTGAATTTAAAGGGCCAAAATCCAAGATGGCGGACTATATCTTTAACTCAGGTACATTTTCCCTCAAATTTCATTGATTCCTTTTATTTTCTAATATACTAAACACAAAGAAGTTGACGATAAGAACAGAGCAAGTTTTGGTTACGCAAACCTGTAATCCTTTATAAGTTTGCTTTCATTTCTTTCAGACCTGAACTTCTAAGAAAAACATTCTGAGTAAATGAAAAACTATTTTCATGGAATATAAATAGACTTTTGTGTATTTTATGGCCTCTCAGAGCTGGTGCACTATGGGATAAAATAAGCAAAGTATTCTGGGTAATAAAAATCAAAACATTATGTCATAATGATGTCATAATAGGTCATAATAATACCAAAATAATTGTAGTGATTTAGTTTTATGTGTACAACATCCCCTGCAAATTTGGTGGTCATACGCCATGTCGTTTAGGAGTCACAGTTGACTAATATGACGGCATAACAGGCGCGGACTGGCCATCGGGAGCACCAGGACATTTCCCAGTGGCCTGACAATAGCCATCCAGTGAGCTTGACATGCAATAGGCTAATAACCGAATTAGGAATTAATTGACGAATTGCACAGAATCCACGTATCAGGCAATCGCTGTGAAAATGAAACCATTACGGCACCCAGCAACGCACACAGCAGCTGAATGTTACCTGCCTTTTAGACGCGCCTGGAATAATGGAGCAAACAAAACGGAAATGTTGACCGGAGAGGAAGAGGATGAGAAACGCAAAGCACTGGCCACTGAAGCAGCGAAGGCTTTAAAAATGGCTGACATGTTCGCCAGTAAGGGAGGAGATCAGTCAAAAACACAAAACAGACACACACCCATCACAGTTAGATTTCACTTAAAGAGGCAATCGATAACTTTTTAACTGGCAAACTAGTAGCGCTACTATGGTTATTATATTGTTGTAGCTAGCCAGCAGAGTTGGTCAGTCTTGCAACAGAAAGGTAATAACCATTGATATTTTGTGTCTGTCCATTGATACTCATATGAAGAAGTACATCTATCCAGTTGAGGTGACTGAATCGCTAGTCAGATGATGACGACCTGTCAACCTAATGAAAGAACAAGGATAGCGACTGACTAGTGATTCATTTACCAACCTGAATGAATATCAATGCATAGACAATATTATCTCCCTTTCTGTTGTCAGTCTGATCGAATCCGTCAGCTACAGCCATATAATTCAATTAATTCAATTCAATTTATTTGTATAGCGCTTTTCACAGATAGACTGTCACAAAGACGCTTTACAGTTAGAGATTCACTAAATGAAAGGGCAGTGCCAACCTAATCCCCACTAGAGCAAATGAGAAAAAAAACTCCCAGTAGGGAGAAAAATCCTCAAACAGTGGTGAGAAAAAACTCCCCAGTGGGAAGAAACCTCAGGAGGAACCAGACTATAGTGGGGAAGCCCATCCTCCACGGGCTAGCTAATTAATAACAAGATAAAGCAAAATAGAATAAAATGGCAATAGTGTTCCATTAAAGTCCATCGAAACAGTGGCATCAGTAGCTCCAGGAAGTGCCATGCCAAGGATGGTGCAGAACTGGATCAGGACCAGATCAGGACAGCAGCAGCCAGCGCTTATGGTGAGGGACAGGGCTCGGATGGTCCAGGACTCAGGGTAGTGGATGGAAAGATCCTCAAAAAGAGACAGAAAAAAGGGGGGTGAGGCACTGAATAAAACTATTGCATATTAATAAAAATACCGTCCTGTGTAATGTGCCAAGTAAAGATTTAGGAGCAACTGGTCAGGAAACAGTCAACACCCCTCCATCCACTTCTTGCAGCACAGAGGCCCTACACTTACACCAGGCTGCAAGATCACTTTTGATTTTCTAAACACTAGTACCATATGGACCTCCCCGGTGACTAAGACTAAGACTGGCACTATTAATGCAAGCCCCACTGGCACTATTAATGCATGCTCAGTGCCCCCAGTTCCACATAGATTTGCTTAACATTACCACCAGTACCATATGGACCTGCCCAGTGACTAAGGCTGTAGCAAGGCCCACTGGCACTGTTAATGCATGCTCAGTGCCACTGGTTCCACATGGATTTACTTAACACTGGCTTCCAATATCTATCATAAAACAAGGTTGTAGTCAGTCCCACCAGAGCCAAATAAATGTTTATACATAACTAATCATGAACTAATCATAGGCTTGACTAAAAAGATAGGTTTTCAGCCTACTCTAGAAGACAGAGAGTGTGTCTGAAGCCCAAATTTGTCTTGGGAGATTGTTCCATTAAATTGGCGCTTTGTCAGAGAATGCTCTGCCGACAATTGTAATTCTAGATATATTTAGAGTTTTCAAGTACTCAGCACCTTGTAAACAAAGTAATCTTGGCAGGGAGTAATGTTATTGTGTTTGTTATTTTGTTAGTAACTGGGCCCCCTATTTATAAGCTTTAAATAGCTTCCTTGGGGTGACCCTTTTCACATGTCAAACCACAATTGTAAATGCCTACAGCATATGTATTGTACATAATGATGATGTGTGAATCTCTTTAACTGTGTGAGTCTTTGAGAGTTCGCCCATAGCCACACATTGAAAATTCAGTAGGCTAACTCAGATTTTTCCCAGTCCAGTCCAGTCCTTTTTTTTCACATTTTATAATCTGGAAGAAAGAAGATAGTGGCCAAATTTATGACTCATCTGGTTCCCATTACATCACAAATAGGGTTAGCCTACAGGATTAGTGGTCGGGCAGTTTATGTGAACAGGATGGCAGTGGCCTGGGATGGAGTCAAACTCCCAGCCTGAATTATTTTCTCAGTCCGCCACTGTGTCATAATGACGTCATAATAGGTCATAATAATACCAAAATGATTAAAGTGATTTAGTTTTACGTGTACATCATCCCCTGCAAATTTGGTGGTCATATACCATGTTGTTTATGAGTTACCCCTGGCCCCAGGAAGCCCCAAAAAGCCCGATCTAGATAGGGTTAAACGCAGTTCAATTAAAAAAAGAACATTAATATCAGCTTACCTCCATGCAACCATACATGTCAACCTCTTCGGGTTCCCACCTGAATTACCTCCAGTTAATATCCATAAAATCCTTTAAAGGTTTAGACTGAAACCAAGTATGAGTGCCAATTTTTATGTTCCTATCCACCTTATTCCCCCGTCCAATGATCCCTTGTGCGAATTCTGGGCGTAACTTCCGCTGCATCCTATCACTGAACTGTTTACCATGGTAGCGGCTCATGCGAATCCTCTTTTTTTAAGCTATTGGAAAATAATATATGAGGGAACATCACCTCTTAGCCCTCAGACAGGATAAAGTTACGGTACCGCTGCCTTCTACTATCGAAGAATGGGAGAACGACCTGAAGCAGTGGCCACACTAGCGCATTTGGCTACATTAGCGACTCCATTGCCACAGACTGCGGAGCTATGAACAATTTACAAAGCTCCGAAGCAAATGCAGTACTTCCACAGCAACAAGGTCAGTGGCGTTTTGTTAAAGTAGGTAGTATACAACCTTATGTACCTTAAAACAGATATACAAATACTTTCTGAGAATATTTATGAAGGAAACACTATATTTCAGCGGTAAATATTGCTCTACATATGAAACGTAATGGATTGTTATACAGAGTAAATTAAGCCATCCAACTGTACGAGTCAAATTAGCTCTACTCCAGCCAACTACATTATATGGTATTAAGTTGCTAGATAATCCAAGGTTTGGAGTGCAAGACTATTGTTTGGAACAGAGTAGGGTATTTTCAAATTGTAGTAGACTATTGCTACTTCTACAGCCTCATCTACGTTAGTTACGCTGACTGGCATTACGGACAAATACAACAATTTTCTGTCCTACCTACACGTGAAATCATACCTTGTGCTCTCCCGCACTGCTGTCAAAATGCTTCTGAGGACCCGCGTCTCCTCCTCTGCGGGGCGGTCTGTCTGAGCCTAGCCATAAAGTCGGAATCGGTGTTTGTCGATATAATGAAATGAGCACCTAATGTTTTCAGGGGTCTTTTCAAATTCAGGTTTTTCAGCTAAATTCTGGCTTCCTCCTCTGTAGGTAGGCGATGGAAACCGTTGCGCTTAACACAAGGACAATCCCCTATGTTCTGGGCGCATGTTCAAAACACTGTTGATCAAACCATAAATTTAGCTTCCTCTGGTTGTTAGTTCAGCCTCGAACAGCACAATAGGTGCCTGAGCTCTGAAGGGACATTTTAAGAAAAGCAAGTTAATTAAAAAAAAAAAAAAAAAAAAAACAAGCTGTAATCACTAGTTAACTGAAAGAAACGCCGCTGTTCTTGACTAGACACTCGCTAAAAACTACTTCCGCCGGAAGTTTCACCCATGGCCATATCCAGGGGTTAAAGTGGGCCAGAACGGTCCGGAACTGTGTTCCGCCACCTTAGTTTGAATTGAAATATTTATTTGACTAAAGCTGCTTTCACACCGGACGCGGAATGAATTTTTCGCACGACAGATTACATTCAAAGTCAACGCAAAATCGCAAATACGCGTGTATTTGCGTCTTTGCGTTGACTTTGAATGTAACCTGTCATGCGAAAAATTCGCGTCCATTGTGAAAGCGCCTTAACAGTAGCGCCACGGACTACAGATCATTTTCGCATGCTGCTTTCAATTACAGCCTGCCTGCCACTCTCTCAAAAGCACCAAGATGCTCAACAAATCAGAGCGCAACATCAGTCTCTGCAAGCCCCGCCTTCACTAAAACGCAGCTGTATCGCATGCTGTATTTCATTTGAATGAGTGCATGGTCACGTACCAGCCTGCGAGGAATTTTCAATGTTTGAAACGGCGTTTATAGCCAAAGTAAGTGGATTAACTTAAGTTGATGTCAATGGGGAAGTTTTGTAATATTCAATGATTCAAACCGGCCAACTAAAAGAATTTAAATTTAACAAGGTTAATGTTTGCTGCTTTAGGCTATGTGCAAAACGCTAACCAGGCTGCTTACCAGTTAGCTAGTGCATTAATAAAATTATTAGCGATTCAGTCAAAGTCTAACAAAGGCTTACGAGCAATGTTGGTTTGTGTTTCTGGCTCAGCAGTAACGTTACTTGCGCATATCTTTCTTTGACATCTACAGTCGCCGGCTAGTTAGCAGCAGAGCTACTTGTAAATCATTGCGCTGAGCACGTTTTTTATATAGCTGGCAAGCAAGCTATATTATGCTGGCAGCATTGCAGCGTCCTGTACTGTGTCATTTTCCCCCACTGGGCTGTGACACCGAATTGTAGGGTTCCCCCACCTGTCAAATCCCACTTTAACCACTGGTCATATCTACAGTAGCGCCCTCAGGAATAAGGTGGATATATGGCTCATGAATCTTGACTAAATACAAGAAAAAAAATTTAGAAAAATATCCCATGGTTTTTAAGTAATTGGTGTATAACTGTCCAATTTCCGGCGTTTCCCGAAAACAAAATTAATAAGCGCACCAAACCGGAAGTGACGTCAACTCAGGAAAACAAAGGTTGTCGAACACAAAAAACAATGGCGACTTATAGAGAAAAGAGCGATTCTGAGAGTGATTCTGAAGCTTCTTTGAAAGAAATCAAAGAGGAATACATGTTGTTCTGTACCGTGCCACAGTACGATTGTCCCCCCTTCCTCCCCCCCGCTGGTCAGCTTTCACACTAGTAATATCTTACCAGATCCGAGTACACTTGCTTATGTCAAAATTCTGATACAGCGCTTTGCAGTATGCACCTAGGTGGTTTCAAATGGGGAACGATTTGAAAAGGAGGTGCCAATATATTTCGGGGGGTTTTATTATTAATATTCTAAACCCCCTTCTCAATATCGTGAATGCACATGCTGCGGATGCAATAGCAACCTGGTGTGTCATCGGTTACATGAATTACCACGTATAGCAGCACCAGAAATTAAACTCAAAATTTTCTTGACTGGATGCTTGATTTTTTACTCATGCGTATCTTTCTCTGGGTTCCCAAACATCAAGGTAAACCTTAAAAAGAAAATTACTGAAAAGTACTTTCGATATTGAGGGAGGTGGAATATGGAATTCTTTCACCCTTGCGTTTTTTTGGCCGATTATGCTGTCCACTGCCTAATACCACGAAAATTTATCTTTCTCATAACTTGAGCTGCCAGACTTTCACACTGTGTCGCGCACTTTGAAATACCGCAGCCACATTTTCTTTACTTTGTCACAGCACTGTTCTGTGATAACTATGCAAATGTAACTACTCACGAATTATTCCATAAATCTCCAAGTTTTTGTGTGTAGTATCCAGTTGTGATTGTATGTTTTCATCCGCCTACATTTCAAGCAAGCATTGTATTTCTTCATTTGAATGGAGATATCTTTTCACCACTGTTTGTTTGAACAAGAGAGTCGTAACACATAACAATAATCTTCCGTGCTCAAGTACAGTTGCTGAACCATGCCTGAGTGGGGATTACTGTGCCCGAGTCCACCTCTTGCAATTGTAATCGCGTACCGTGCCTGAGCACGGTAGGCTTGTGTTCACACTTACCAAATGAACTACCAAATGAACTGGACACCCCAAGAAGGGTCTTGCACGAAATCAAGAATTGCAAATCAAATCCAGTTGTCCAGAAAAGTCCTAGACTGTACAAATGCTGTACATATTGAAAGCCAACCCCAAGAAGGCCAAAAATTGTGAAAGAAATCTCATCTTTTTTTGAACTTTCAATCTGAGCAATAGAAATTTGTATTTCAAAGCTCTCCGGGGTGAAATGATGAGAGCATATTACAAACTGGTCATCTTGGGTTCTGTGAAGTTTGCTTTCGTCGTCTTGACAAATCTCACCCACTGACGGCGAAGTCCAACATCTTTTGGGAATGTGTGAAATGACACACCCTTCTCCTGATCCACAGTAGCAATGAACCCAAAAACAACACATCTGTTGACCATTTTTAAGGACAAAAGGAGCAACACAATGAACTCTATTGAAAGTGCTGAATGGTTGATTCCTTTATTAGCCGAAGCTGTGTTCCTGAGTTTACGTCATCACCGGAAGATCGCCGAAGATTTTCATTTTAGTGGGGCAGATTGCTGAAACAATCTTTCACTTGGTGATACAAGCACCAATTTGGCACACAAGTACTTCAGAACCTATTCTCTCAGAAAAGTACATTATCCACTTGAAAAAACAAAATGGCCACCATTTTTCAAGATGGCCACCATTCGAAGTGGTTTTAAATGGTGTTTGAACTATATTTTGATTGAATAATCCTATTTTGATGGTCTATACATCGAAATATATGTTTTTGAGTGTGAGAAATCCAATTCTGCATTTAGACAATCAAAATTATTAAATACTATGATGATACAATTGCAATTCAAGGAAGAAACACTCTCTTGGTGATGTTTCCGACGTGATGTCTAGGTGCATGACCACCCAATGTAGAGACGTGGTAGGACAGTAAACTGTGCATATTGCATTTCAACAGTGCTAGAAGATGTAGTATGGCTTACCTGGGGTTGAACAGTACATTAGAAATATGATCACATTTGCCGATATATAGGGTAATGTTGACTTTGATTCTGTGTTTTACAAACAATGTGAAAAAACTGATTGACTTGTGTGTTGTTTGAGTCGGGAGACGACTTGCTGTTGATGTACAGCTTTGATTGGTTCTTCTTTTAGTCCTCACATTTGCAGGCACAAAACTGTGTACACTTCAGGCTGAAGCGATAGCATTTGCATCGTCCTCGGCATTCAGTCTTTGAGCTGCATTTTGTCAACTGCTCACAAGTCTGAGCAATGGGTGGAAGGGTTGTCCAGAGAATTTGCCAGACCTCACCATGTTTTTGCCAGCCCCAGTTGGCAGGGCTTTCAGTTTGCATTTTGCACACTGTTTCCTGGCCCCATATGCAGGCAGCTTGGAAGGCAGACTGTTTCACATGCTGAACGAGGGATGCGCTTGTTGGTGGAATGGCATCATAAGACCTTTGCCACCTTTGCTACCACCTCCATCATCCAATCTGGATGGGTCTAACCTGATGGGCAACAGGTTGATTGCCTGAAATTGTGGTATGTTTTTGGCTATCATGGAATAGCCGTCAGAACTACACTCATAACGGGTAGGGGGAGAATTCAACTCCTCTTTCGTATCTGTCTGACAGAGGCAACACTTCCTCCAGTCAGTTTTAGTAGCGCACAATCTTGTGTTACACGGTTAAAGGCCGAGGGGCTATCCTTTTACCTCCCAACCGTACAAAACATCAAAGCACATTGAAATATGGGATGCAACTAGGTTAAAGCATCTGGTGCCCTACACCTAGCCCAATCGCTCATCCAGTGCCATTTAAGTCCCGTGCGATCTGTACATCATCCAGGTAACTGAAGCCCGTTACCCTTGTCTCGGCTCTCCTGCGCTGGAACATCCTGTCAATTCAGGTGCAGCTATCTAACTACAATACTACAACTAACTAAACTTCTAGTTGAGATATATACAGGGGCTTATTAGATAGTAATATAGTTTAGTGTCCCAAATGCTAACTACAGTGAGTAAACCACTACAACAGTTGGTAAACTACAACTTCAGCTAGTACACTACAAGCCGACACTGAACCCCATTCTGAGTCTCACAGCAGTGATGTCACCAGTGTGCCCTGGTTGTGCTTTGACATCACTCTTATAAAATAATACAAACCAAAAGAGCTTGACCACCGCATTTCAATGAATGATCATGGATTTTGCCCTTCAACTTAATGCAATATCTGTGATCAGACAGCTTCCGAAAACGCTAATTTTGAGTCACGTAATAGCTGCCATCTTGAAAACTGGCGGCCATATTGGAATTCAATTGACACCATTGAGTTCTTCCAGTAAGAATACATTCATTTTGATGTTTGGATCATTAACACATTTCTGTTCATTCAAGTTCTACTTCTAAAACCATTTTTTAGCATTTGACGAGGCGGCCATATTGAAAACTGGCGGCCATCTTGGATTTTCAGCTGGATAACGTACTTTTCTTAAAAAATACAACCTGGACATCATTTGTGCCAAATTTGGCGCTAGTATCACCAAGTGAAAGATTCTTATGGAATATTGACTTAATCTGCCCCACTATTTCTTGAAGAAGGGCGTGACCCGCGAGTTTTAAATTAAAAGAGAACTGTACCATGCATGAAAATTATAATTTTTTCTTTCAAATCGGCCAATTCAATTGTTTTTCTTTCATATGGAGGCCTCATGGTCTGTTTCAGTCAAGAAGTAGAACTAGAACTAAATACGTAAGATTTTTTAAAGGTATTTTTTAATATATCCATTTTTTCATGAATGAAATTATAAATGGAGCATGAAAATATAAGCTTTCTACTGAAGTGTGACAATGAAAAACCTCGAAGCCTCATCCAGGACAGTCATATTTGCCACGGTGGTGCCGATATTACACATGGACATACCAGGGATCTTTGATCGCATTCCATGTGAAAATCTTGACCAAAATCGCTTAACTCTTATCCATATCATAATCATTCCACACGTATAACATGAGGGAGAAGGCTGACTTCTAGTAATAGCTAATGTAATGAAGCCTCAGAGAGCAAGCTCTTCTTCATGATTTGTTTAGTGTTAGTACAAATGCAACTGATTCTTTTGACGATTGTGCACACCATTCCTCGTTTACTACAGTCCACATGCGTTGTTCGCCTGATGAGCAGAAGCTCTGTAAAGTGGTCCACCAAGGCCAATGGCAAATTTTGTTGTGCTACGAGAAGAAGCATCTGGTTGCTGTTTGTTTACCATGGTGTGTGTTTATGTGCGCTTTCATCGTTATCAAAATGAGTAGCATCCAATAATTAATAACTTTCAATAACAAGTTGTTTTTCTAACTAACATTGAGCCATCTAGAATTGAACCAGCCACTATGAGAGCAGGGTGCTTGCGTGGTGTAGGGCTCAATTAAAACATGTATGATGATGATAAAAATAATCTATCACACCTATCATACCCATCTTCTAACTCAAAATTTTTTCTTTTATCCCAGCTAGATGCATTTTCTCTTTTTTTTTTTAGGGATTTTCTCCTTTATTTGATGGTCACACAGTGGAGAGAGACAGGAAAGTTGGGGAGAAGAATGGGGAAGACATGCGGCAAATGACCCGAGCCGGAATCGAACTGGGTCGCCACAGAGAGGCCACAGCCTTTATGGTGCACGCGCTTAGACCGATAAGCCACCGGGGCGCCCCTAGATGCATTTTCTTAAAGGAAAACTTCACTCAAAAATGAAAATTCACTCATCATCTACTCACCCCAAGGTTAATCGAAGGGTCCATGAATTTCTTTATTCCTCAAAACACTTTTGGAGTTACAAAGAAAAACCGCATTGAAAACAAATCTAAATCAATTGTAGTCATTGTAGACCACTTTTTCATGTGTAAAAAACAACATTTAAAAACCACAAAATGCCTCCATACTGCTCAGTGCGGCGTAATCCAAGTGTCCGTAAGCCCCGACATTCAAATTTGACTCAAAGACTACTTACCACAATATTTTTAGCCTTAACCGCTTTAGGCAGAAGCCAAATCTGGCTATTTGGGGGGTTACCTTATTTAAGGCTTTATAATTCGAGATTGCAGCTTCACAGACAGAAAAGGAGTGGCTGAACTGAGTCTAGACACTTGAAGCATTTAGACTCCCATTGTATTTGAGTTTATTTTCATGATTTTGGTAGAGAAAAAGGGCTGCAAACACAAAAAAATCTTCATGAAAATTCAACATTGAAATGGAAAAAAAAAAAAAATAATACAGAGAATGGAAAAACTGCTGGGGCTTAAATCTATACATTTCTTGGATTATAAACTCCTGACCACAAGTATAATTCATCTTGAACATTGCACTCTAGATTACCTTCTGGCTATGAGCCAAATTAGACAGCTATCCAGGTGGCACCCCAAAGTCTGAGATTCCTCAAAATGGTGCACAGTCAGATCATAAAATAATCATATATTTAACACAAATAAAGTTTTGAGGCATGAAATTTAATATGAACTAATGATTTTCTGATTCAGTTTAGCATGAATTTATCAATATCGGTGCAGTTGAACATAAGTGGTCACCAGTAACATTTCCAAACACAAATCATGCCTTTTCTCCATAATAAAGTAAAGAGTTTTGTCCATTTTTCTTCAAAGTCCCCCAAGCTAGCACACATACTCATTAAATAAACTGATTAAACGGTCAGAACATTCATCCTGCAATGACAAGCTAGCAGTTCCCACTTCCGAGCTCACAACCTTATTTCAACACTATCTACAAATTATAAGGAACAAGTAAAACTCACTAACTCAGTAATATCTGAAATACACCTTATTTTAACAGAACAGACATTCCACTTTCAGGGAAAATCAAACAATATATGCCTCCCTAGATTCAAGAGAATGGTGCAATGAAGGTACCAGGGGGTCCATCGAAATGCATGACCAGTTAACGTTTTAAACAGGAAAAAAATGTCGGCATTTGACTTTGTTGAAAAGGTATACATTCCAAAACAAAAAGCAAAAGTAGCAGCCTAACCTTTTTCCTGAATCCCTCCTCCAGAGACCGATGTAGCCAGTAGAAGGAATCCTCCGGTCCTGTTTCATTTGAAATAATTCTCCTTGACCATGTCCTTACCTCATTTAAATCCTGTTAATGTAACTGAACACTTCAGGCCGGTTTAGGGACTCTTTTTCTATAAATCTTGTCATTCTCAGCTGCGAAATCGTGCTCAACGTTGAACAGATACAACCTACCTTGCTGATACGCATAGGCTTGTATGCTCTCATGTTTGTCCAATGAATGTGTTTCAGTTACTGTGGAAAGTTTAAACACTTGGGAATTGGATAAGAAACAAGCCAATCAATACATCGTTACCGGGGGAGTTTCACGAGGGCGTGAACTAAAACTGTGCAGTTACGCAGAAGAGCCTGAGTGTATAATTGAGTGATTGGCTATCAACACCAGTACTTGGGTGGCTATAAGGAAGCGCTGAATTTGTCAATGAAGGAATCTACACGTAAATCCATGGTAGGGAACTACGGATTTTTAGTATGTGATGACTGTAATTGACACTAGAATGTGAGAGAATCAATACCATGTCAAATTTTTTGCTTCAGAAAATGATTTTTTTAACCACTAATTGGAATACTATTGGCTCACTGTAGCTAAAGTGGTTGCTACAGAGTACAACAATTTTTTCTGTCGCAAGAGATCTTTTTTTTTAAAGGGACCTATTATGCTGATCCTTCTTTTAATACATATTAGTAATGTTATAATGTTGGTTGTCCATGCTCAACCTCTGAAAAGTTTCTAAACATAAGATACAGGGGTTTTGCCGTAATCCAAGAACGTGATTTCGTGAGCGTGATTTCCTCTCTGAACAGCTCCTCCCGAGATCTTCACGAGATCTGTGCAAAACCTGACGTCAGGTTGTGCCGTCCAATTAGTACAGACCTAGCCAGAGCCAACCACTGCGCTGGACCTGCCCACACCGGAAACTATTCTAGCAGGCACTAACAATGGCAAATCATACTATGCCTTAGTAGCGTCGACACTTTTGGAAATACAAAAGAAGAACCGCAGATCATTTGAGGTGCAATTTTGTTAGTATCTCTCCCAAAGCTACTTGTCCGTTTACTTTTGGACGCAAAGAAAAACAAATATTTCTCTTCGAAAAGAGGATGCCACCAGAAATCAGTGGGTAGCTTTTTTTGTTTGCTGGCAGCAAACAGCCACGGCCAAAGGGAACGTCAGCTGATTGTGCTCAGCATTTCACCAAAGACAGCTTTGTCAATAAAGGATAATTCAACACAGGATAAGCGTTTCAGCTGCTTCTCAAACCTGAAGCAGTTGCATCGATCAAGCGCTCGGAGCCACTAGCTGTAAGTAACCATATAACAGCAAATAATGTAAGTAAAGCTAACGTGTTACGGGTGGCTAGCAGGACCGCTAGCGATAGTTAGCACTAACAACTGGCCTCAAGTGCAGGCTTTCTAAAATATCTGAAGATAAAGCCTGTATCGGTTGCGACTGTCCTTGACTCACAGACACAGAAGCTGTAAGTTGCTTTTACTGCATAAGCCAACCTGACGTGATAGCCAGTTGATTGTGGCTGTAGCACATCGGCTAACGTAGCCAAGTTACTGTTGCTAATGTTTGCGTCCTAAATATGCAAGAGTGATATCAGGGGAAATTCTACAGAAGGTGTGTGAACATAAACCTCATTTGAAGCTAACTTTTAATACTTATTTGTAATTTGGATGCTTGGTACAACTGTTCATAGTAACAGAACTTGCTGTCAGTAAAACCTGTATTGCAAGGGTTTGTCTCTGTGGTTATGACCGCTCGGTTACCAGCTACTGAATGTTAGTTTGCGTGCTCTGCTAATTAAAAATGCTCCTGGTTAACTTATATGCAGTAATTCTGATCGATATGCTTGTGTTACTTCGGTAAGCATCAGTGTGGCAGTTTCATCATAACGTTGCCCGATTGTAGCCACTACAGTTAGAAATTGCTTCACTTATCCATGACCGGGATCAGCCGGATGCTTCACAAATGTCTGAGAAATCTCTCTGGTGCTACCGTGAAAGCAATGCGAAACGCAGAAGCTCTACCAGTTTACAAATGATTTCTCTGCACTACCTTGACATAATTTCATCCCCCTTTAGAAATTGTTGTGGCTAATAAAAATTCTGGGTAATTCTTTCCTGTAGAAGTGATCAATTCGCTAGCTCCACATAAGCAACTTGTCCGCGCTAACGGAACTTACGGTCTGCAAAACCTGTATTATGTTCATAACATAACCGAGCTCTCTCTAGCTGTCGCATACTATCCATAAAGCTGCTTTCACATCAGACACGAAACAAATTTTTCGCAGGACAGATTAGCCTGGCTACATTCAAAGTCAATGCAAATCCATGACCGGTGTCAGCCTGATACATCTCCAATGTCTGGCAGATTAGCTGATACAAAGTCAATGAAAGACACAATACAGGGTTATGGAGCCGCACAGCCTATAATGTGTCGCGCGACAGATTATTCAAAGTCAACCGCTTATCAGCTCTGCATTCGTGCTCTGCTAACGTTAATTAAAAATTGGAATGCAGCAATTATAATTCTTTTTCCTGCATCAAAAGTTTCATCATAATGCCTGATTGTAGCCACTCCAGTTGAAGCTAACCAGGTGCGGTTCAGTTGGGCTGCAGTTAGACCAGAGGTAGAACTTACGGGGTCTGATACATCTCCAAAAGCCTGTAGGGAAGCGCACAGCCTATAATTCATGACATAATTCTTTTCCTGGAGCTCTGTCTAGCTCCACATAAGCAACGGTTATACGGAATACGGTCTGTAAAGCCTGTATTTTTCATGACATAACCGGAGCTCTGTCTAGCTCAAGCTATACATAAGCCCATTTTTGAGGAAAAAGCTGGTCATTCGAAGCAATGAGTAAACCATTACCACGGGCAATTTCGAAAAGGCCGTTTAGCTTGGAGCTTTTCGCCCCTCCGTCATATACCAATGCGGAAGCTGTTCGTTTCTTCACGCTAACAACACACCACAGCTATGCACACGAACCAGCAGGTCCTTATACACACCGAAGCAGTCCATAAGCTGTTGGTCCACTTTTAGCTGCCCCCCACTGTCCCTCACATGTTTCCCTCTAAACTCAGACCCACCGGATTTCTACGGTCTCCGGTCTACACTTGGGCATGTCAACCCGTTCTACAAATGTGTCTATATGGGGTGGATTCTAGCTTCCCCTGCATCCTAGCTAGGAGTAGAAAAACCGCGGTACTCACCAACTTTTGCCTGTAGCAAACTGTAGCCCATAGCAAATTCGTGCTTGAGCTGCCAGACTTTCGCACTGCGTCCTCCACTTTCGCCATTGCGTTTATTAGAACAAGTTAATTTCATTAGATCTATACACATGAACTGCGTTTGATTGCAGAATTTCCCCGCTGATTCCTTCGGTCAGATGGCAGACGCGTCTCACGTTTCACTCTGAGACCCGGAAACTGTGTTCAGCTGCCTCGTCCCGCCTAGATCCGCCCTCCACAGAGCTGGCCAGTCAGAAGAAAGTGGGCACATGGGGAGTGGGGGCCATAGCGGAAGAGCCACCCCATTGAGGCGTTTCAGGCAGAGACTACAATGGACTACAAATGGGGTTTTTTGAGGATGGCAGTATGAGCTAAATAAGGACCCTGTTTGGGCTTTGAACGATCAGGAGTACTCTAGGGGAGTCCAAGATCAAAATACAACCTTGGAAATATAGCATCCGAGGTCCCCTTTAAACTGCTGGATCGATACTGTGGGCAAGGATATTGACTAGTTTGCACATCAGGCTTAGCTGAGGAGTTTAATTCTTGCAGCTCTTGAAAAACAGGGATTGGAGTGAACTTCTCCATATTCTAAACCGCAGTGGAACTTTGCTTTCTTTTGAATATTCAACTGATCTGAGTAGTGATCGAGTGCTGTAACTGCGTGCTTAACTTTGCAGTTCTATGCCCGTGGACGTCTACATCTAGGGTTAATGTCCAATGTAGCCACTTAGCTTGTAGCCTTGTTCATTTTCATGGATGAAGTTTAAAATTCAAATCCTCTTGCTATGGTGGCCAATGAGGGCAAATAATGCTGCAATGGCCCTAAACATCTCCAATTGGAGAAATGCGCTGCAGTTTTGAATGTTAGTATTCACTGACTGAACAGCGCATTTTTATGGTCGGCCACTTTAGCGAGGTCAACTTCTTCTGCATTTAGACATTTAGTCAAAAAATATCGTGAAAAGACGTCTTTACGAGTCAAATTTGATTGTCGAGACATACGGACACTTGGATTATGCCACACGAGCTATGGGTGCATTTGTGGTCTTTAAATGTTGTTTTTTACCCTTGAAAAAGAGGTCTCCAACAACTTCAATGGATTTGAATTTGTCTTCAATGCTGTTTTTCTTCGTAACTCCAAAAGTGTTTTGTGGAAAAAATTCATGGACCCTTCGATTAGCCTTGGGGTGAGTAGATGATGAGTGAATTTTCATTTTTGGGTGAAATCTTTTTTTTAAGGTTGAACAAAACAGTCCCTACATTATTGTGTTAACGCTTACGGACAACTTATGATTCAGGTACCAGCTATGCCTCGTGGCTGATTTGCTTTGTGGCTGGGATTAAAAATCCGTATAACTTTATTTCTCTACGTCCATAATCTGCGTGATTGGGGGGAGATCTTTATGATTTATGGTCTATCCTTATTAGTTGACTTATATTCTTTTTGTAATGTTTGTACAATGTTTTCACATTTAAAAAGATATATATTTGTGTCACAATAGCTATCAACCCGCACCAAGGACTAAATCCTCCCAAGTCACAGACAACACCAGAGTCAGCAATAAGTCCTCCTACCAGTCCAAAAGCAGGCATTCACCGAGCCATCCAAAGCCCCGCCTCCTGGGGTCTTTTGGTGACGGGATTCCGGGGATCTCCTCACAAGGAAGTGGATGACGTCACTGTCGAGCAGGGCCGTCTCGGGAGAGCTCCGGCTTGAGACAAACAGTATCTTAGCGCCTCCTCTTTTACGCTACACAACGGATCTTAATGACATGGATGGATGACAAGTTGTAAGCGACGGAAGGATAACTTTCCTGTGAAACTGTGCTTTGAGTGCGTTGCATGGAGAGGCTACACTCAGTGTCAGTCCCGCTTTCCAATCAACCAGCTGAACCTCCGACATTAGGAGTGTATTCGTGGCCAGGAAGCGTGGCAGTCTGTCCGTGGAGCACCCGGCGTCTCGCCACACTTCCGTATTCCCAACCGTCCGGCTCTCCTCCAGTTAGCTCTCTCACCCCGTTTTGTAAGGAAGCACAGCCTATCCACGCTCAGGTTTCATTCAGTGTTCGTCATTTAGCAATCAAGTTATTAGCGGTGCTGAGCAGGGAACATACTGTAAGTGGCAGAGAACCTGCATGTTGGAGTCGTGCACATTCTCACGTACGCAAGATTACCCTCATTATCTTAATGGCACCAGCACCTGGCAAAGGAATTTTTGTTTTGAAGGAGAGTATCGATAAGGGTTTTTACGACCCAAAAGGCACCCAACCTTATCGGCCCATGGCTGGAGTGGTCACGAACCTCTGGGTTCATAGTCAATGTCTGATTTCTTCATGAAACTTTCTTCAACTGTTTACGAACACTGGCCTGTGCCGGACAATACCACATTGCCATCAACTGGACTTTTCAGATACTACACCAGCAAAATAATTTGCATTGCTTTCTAGTCACCAATTTTCAAAGGACTTTTCCCCACTGATTTAAAATACTAATTTGGATACAGGTAATGTGATTTTTGTTAATTATATGACATTAGCTCATTGTTAACATTAATACAAATTATCTGTGTAATTATTTACTGTACCGGACGTTTCATGGCAAACCGTGGTGATAACATATCGTGTTTGGTGTCATTCTACTCCTTTAAATTTCCAAAGTTGCATGGGGCATATTTCGAAGGGATTAGAATTGTATCAAACCCTCATTTAATAACTGTGAAAAGAACACACTTGTGTAGATTTCTCCTCTGGAAATGTCCCTGCCCAAATTTCCCCCGGGGAGGGACCACATTCCTGATTCAGCGAAGTCAGTAATTTACGACCCCGCCATTGGAGACCCTTATAGAGTTTAGGCATAAAAGATGGGGAAACAAACTATTCGGGAGAAGACCGCAACCGACTTCCCACACGTGCATCTACATGCCGTGTGTAGCCAATAGTAGTTATGGAAGATTGCAGCCGACTTCCCACACGTGCATCTCCATGCCGTGTGTAGCCAAAGTCTGTAGTTATGGAACATCGCTGACAACTTCCCAGGCGTTGCTGCGCAAGGTATGACTTCATTATTTCTTTACATTTCCTGTAATGGTATAATTTGGTTTTTCTGATTTAAGCTTGTGCCTGCCCGGTGAAATAAATTGTTAATTGCATTCTGTTGTAGTTATCTGACTCTAACTAACTTCTATTCTTCCAGCCCAGAGTTCTGTCATCCAGTGGGGTATAATGTAGGGCTATGAGGCCTGCCTGATCACCAGACCTTCCTGCTAGGTACCTGGTGGTGTTCCATGCTGCGATTGGTGTTATTCTGACTGGCTTCGAGAACGTGTTGTTAAACTTGAGAGTCCCTACACGCCTTCTTTTTTTGTTTTATTGCGTTATACTTTTATATAGTCACTGAACGCCTCTTGCGGTATACTTCAAAAGTTTTAATTGTACATTAATTCCGACCCCCATGGTCACTAGTCATAGCTATTCTCTATGTCAAACCACCGGGCAGAATAGGACCGCCAGCCTCTGAGTTCTCCACCGAGTTGGGCTGTACAGATGTTTTTGGTCTGGCAGACGTAAGAGATAGATCAGTTATGAGTCCGATTTTACTGCCAGCTAGCGAGCTTAATGCTCGTGGTGGAACTCCAGCCAAATTAGTTCGCATAATAATGGCTAAACACCTTTTAAATTGACTAAATTTAAATGCATGAAATATAACGTTAGCTAGCTAGCTAGCAAGAGAGCCTTTATGCCAACTTAGCTAGCTGTATTTAATGTAGCTATGTATATGCGAGCTAGGTGCCTAAATGGCAAAATTATAACTATTCACTATTATCCATTGATTTCTATGAGCAAGTCCAAAAATAATACAACTGCGCATGTCTACCGGAGGTCGCAGCCAAATAGCAGTAGAAATGTAAAAACGGATCATGGCAAAATGTACACTGCCAAAATTAAACGAACAGACCTGATCGCCGGAGGGAGAGCTGGATGAAGTCGTGGATGACATCTTGACTTTTTGAAGCGTGAAGGCTACCGCAGCTGTAATACATATTTTGAACTGCGTGGCGCAAGAGAGTTGATTGCGATATATGATCTCAACGCTAGATGGAAGAAATTCCTACACACTGGACCTTTAAGCTGTCCATAAACATCCATAGGCAGTCCAGTCCAACAGTCACATCATACAATATACATCAAAAGAAACACAGGACTCCATTACACTCCAGTAGCATTTGCCAAAAAATGCCTATCCAAGGCGTACCCAAAGTAAATTGAAAGCTGTTCTTGTTTTAAACTTCCCTGACAGGCCGTGGACGGGCCGTCGGAGTGGCAAGGGGTTAAATCAACACACTGCATAAATACCACAACATATACATTGGGAAAAGCCGCAATTTCCGTACCATTTTATCAGTACGCCCGTTCTCATTTCTAAAACTCAAAATCCGTACTAATTACGAACAAACCATAGGGGTTGATATGCAACATTAGTACTTGCGGATAGGGAGAGAAAGTCAGCCGCACGCTGATTGGTTGACCGATTCACGTGACTACACACTTCCATACGACATCGGTGATACGTCGCATGGATTTCCCGTGTTTATATACGTAGTACACGTGAGTTGAGACAGCAGAACTGAATAACTGTCCCCATGCACGGACCCTTTTGATTGAAACTAACGTTCAGACTATATGGTTTACTGTTTCTTGGCCTGACCAAACCAGCTTGGTTTCTTAATTTTCTCATCAATAAATTTAATCGGGATAAACAGGTTTTTCCCCCCAAATGTGGTTTCCATCTATAAGAAGTTGTGGTTATAAGCTGATACAATGCGCATGCTATAGTACACAGGTACATGAATATTAAAATGAACTCCAATATACAGTGGATTCATCTCAGGGTTAAGCATCCACGCTACGTGGCACTATTGTGTATCTACTATTGTACCCACACGCACGTCAATCCGATCACGAGGCTAACATACAGGTGTCTATTAATGTGACACAAACAAAAGTAAAACCAAGTTTCACTTCAACACCTTTAATTTGAACCAACTCTCAAATACCAGTGATAGTACATGTATATTCTTCTGAAGTTTTTTTCCAGTGACCTTACATACATTTTCATGAAGCGTAGGATTTTTTTGTTTAAAGAGGAACTCAAAGAAAATACATAATGCTGTTTTATACAAACATAATTAATAAATAAATGTTGTAAAATACAAAAAAAGTGGAACTTTTGTTTTCAAAGACTAGATAAATGAGGTTTTATTCCCCCTAATTAGCTGTCATCTGCTACAACGGTCGCGTGATAATGACGAAACGTCGCCCTTCGCCCAGAGGTATGCTCTGTTATTGTGTTGGATAGAGTGATTGTCCCAGTCCATTATTTTACGACAAAATATCGTTCAATATGGCCCATTGGCTAGTTGCACAAGATGATGTTGAGTACTTTCTGAAATACACAGGGTTGCTTCAGTATTAACGGTTTGTTTCTGTTACTTATCAGCCTATATCAGATGCTGAGCAGATGACACGTATATCATCAGAGAAATGTGATTTTAGCTATTGCAGATGTTCCATGGCCAGATTTTCTGTTTCGGTTTCATATTGAATTTACTTTGACATTTTCTGATGCAACTACCTAGCTAATACTGCTACATCGTTATGGTTTTCTTAGATGTGCTCAGCTAACCATAGTTACAGAAGTGAGTGTCATAGTGCAACTGATGCCGAGTGGGAAGGTAAACGAAGTATCGGCAATATTAAAATATGCGTTGATCACGTTAGATTTATTAAACGGCATTTCGACGTTATGGAATATTTACACATTAATTACCAGATATTTTCACATTTGTTGTCTGTTGCTTAAAGCCAGTTCATCACTCATCAGTGAGAATGGCTGGAAATGTGATGCTAGGTAAAAACCCCTCGTTTCTCGGTGGAGCAGCTGATGTCTCATTAGGAGTGCCAACGAACAAACATCAGTCACGGGTAATCGTGACAAATCTTGCGAACATCATTCGCGGTTAATTAAGCCAAATCCTGGGAATATCGGCGATAGCTTAAATCACATTTGTCAGATGATATACCTGTCATCTGCTCAGCATCTGATATAGACTGATAAGTAACAGAAGCAAACCGTTAATATTGAAGCAACCCTGCGTATTTCAGAGAGTACTCAACACCATCTTGTGCAACTAGCCAATGGGCCATATTGAATGATCTTTTGTCATAAAATAATGGACTGGGACAATCAGTCTATCCAACACAATAACAGCGCTTACCTCTGGGCGAAGGGCGACGTTTCGTCATTATCATGTGACCGTTGTAGCAAACAGCAGCTAATTAGTAGGAATAAAACCTCATTTATCTAGTCTTTGAAAACAATAATTCCACATTTTTGTATTTTACAACATTTATTAACTAATTATGTTTGTATAAAACAGCATTATGCATTATCCTTGAGTTCCCCTTTAAATGTACATTACAGGAACTTTACAAAGTAAACGTCTATCTCATTACAGTTCCTAGATTACACCAAGGCCTACAAGCATCTTCATAAAATAATTATTTCATCTGCAACAAAAACAATAATATTGCTCATCTAAGTCATTCATCCCAGGATCACACAAATTATGAACCCATGAACTACAGTGAGAGCACTGTACCCAGTCTATGGAATCATCATTTTCTCCCATGCCAGAAGGCTCTGTTAGCCAGCAGTAGGCACAGAGTCGTGGCTCCTGTGCAGCAAGTACAGCAGCTGCATCTTTGCATTTCTGCATTGATGGTAGTGTCAAACTTAGCTTTTTCTTTGGTACTTTTCTTGTGGTTTCAAAAATCTCTGATTTTGTTTGTCAAACTTCTATTCGAAGGAAATCTTTTTGTTGGTACATATGACAATGATCTGTTGAAATTCCTTTTAATCCATTTCCCACTGCTAATCCAGCATTCAGATGTTTTTTTTTATTTCATGTAAAACCTAAACAGAAGATACCTGATTTGTCAGATTTGTGATGTTTGAAAGGATTTTCATGACTTCAGACGTAGCATTTCCCAGTAGGTTTTCATCTGCATCTCAGTCACATCCCATTACATGTTCATAATATTCAATATTAACAGGTTCACTTTCAGCAAAATCAGTGTTATCCAACACTGAATTCATTTGGGACATAAGGACAGCATGACAGTGTTTGCACATGTAGTTGTGCAGAAGATAACCTACACATGTACAGGTATATTTCATTGCACTTTGTACACAGAACCTTGCAGGTGCAGTCTCCATTTACACGCCATTTAACTTCATACCATAGGTTTTCCTCTTGAGCAGACTTCACTTTTCAAAAATCTACATCTTGCATATCAATGTCTGTTATTGTCTGTCCACTTTTATGTCTTTTTCAAAGTTTCAGTATGACGGTGTGTGTGCATTTGCCTTTTTCTGACTTGATGAGATGATCAAACACAAGATCTCTAGCTATCTTCAGCAAAACAGATGTCAAATGATCAATTCTTTTATTTTGCTTCCGACCAAAATACAAAATACAAATACAAAGCCCATAGTTTGATTTTGTCATTTTCAACTGTACTGGTGAAATAATCATGGAATAGCAATGCATTCTCTGACACCCAAGATACAAATTCCTGCAGTTTTTTTCTGAAATCACCCTCTTTCTTTTCATATTGTTAAAGCTTGAGGTAAGTGTAAGTTTCAACCTGTACCTTCAGATCTTTTATAAGTTCATTTAATTTTCGCCGCCACTGTCTATCTACATGCCAACTACAATACCATCTATGAGTTGGCTTGGGGAAAACTTGCATCCAAGCATTATATGATGCCCCAGCAAGGTCACTCATGAAGTGCCCAGCCCGAAACTCCCCAACATTTTTCTTACTGCTTCGAGAAAGGGAACTAAGGATTCAGCATCCTCTTTGTTTGATATGAGAAATCCAACTGGCTGTCCTTAACCATACTCATCAAGAACCAGGAGAGTGGTGAGAAAGAAATCATACTGGTTAGTTTTGTGAGTACTGTCCATTGCAATTACATGTCCGCCATATCAGCGCATCAGATCTCTCTGAAACTCTGTTTGAATTCCTATAAGCACATCCTGCTCAGAATTTCTATTGTTTTTCTCACCTTGCTGTTTGAAGTAAATGATGGGGTTGTAAGCCTCTTTACTGAACTCTTCCACCAGAACACCTGCGCTAGTTCTATCATTTGAATGCCATTCCACAGCATCAACATTATACTGATGCTTTACACTGTGAATATCTCTCCTGACAGTCAGTGTGTCTCTGCATATACATGTTACATTGTCTCTTACGTCGTCCAGAATTTTTTCGATTGTTACACCTTTAGATAGTTTGGCAGCAATCTCTGCCTTTGACTCGTCCAATATCCGCATATGAGCCATTGTCATGGAATGGCCTGTATGACGGAAACAGTATTCCACAGACACGTGATGTGCACTTGGATATAGTAGCTACAATAAATGCAGCACAACAACATCTAATTTTAGAGGATCCTTGTGATTTCAGACTTCTTTTGTCTTGACCTTTACTCTTGAACACACCTGACCTATTACAGTAATAGTATAATTTAATGTTCTCTTTTGAGCCATTTGCCCCACCGTGCTGTATGAACCAGGCATTAGTCAACTTCTCCTGATTTTTCTTCCATTCCAGGAATTCATCAAATGAGTTGAAGTTCTTCGGACTCGTTCTGGTATTTTGCTGATGCTAAGAATTTCACAGTAGAACACCTGTACACAAATATATAAAGAACAGATATAATTCAGCGAAACAAAGTGAATTAAACAGTACCTATAAATTAGGTGAATTACCTATAGTGTTCTGATCTGTACCACAGTATGTTCAGTAAAGAATAACTACAATGTCAGAAATATACTTAAGGTAGTTTATTGACCTTGACCCAAGAGAACAGTCACGAATAACGACAAACATCAAATGACCAATAATTTCAAAGAGGTATGTCTTCACTCTTGATGAAATGGTCATTCAGTCAGTCTGCATTACAGCTTGTGCACATCTGTATGATACTGAGGATATTCCGAATCTGTTGTCTGACTGGATGTGCATGCCAACTGAAGCAAAGTTTTTGTATTTCATCGAGAAAAGTACATGATGCATCTTGCCAGTGATACTAATTTTATAAAGAGAAATGGCATTTCTGCATGGTTTGTAGGGTACGCATTCAAGCATTAGTTCAATTTAGTTACACGGCTACTCGGGAAAAGAAATTGATTTCTCAGTTATCTTGGACATTCCATGTCTTGCCATATGTCTCTTTTCAATGTTTTGAATGCTCTTCAGACTGATGTGCAGTAAAATTTTGAAAATCTGTTTTGATTGATATTAAACTAAAACATTATGCATGTTACTAGTGAGTACTGTTAAGCTAGAAAAAATATTTGAATATTTTCACAAAAATGGTGCTGACTAGTCCAAATTACCTGAACTCACTGCACAGGGGATACTTCAGTGGCCGTTTCCGACTGTGTTGTTCCTGATGCTCCTCTTTATGTTTTCGGTATTAGTGCTTGCATAATACCTGTTTGGTTGTAAATTCTGCAGCACAGAAATGACAGCTGAAAGTGTTTTTTCTTGTCTCTTCTTCAAGAAAAAAAAAAACAGAATAGTGCTTACATTTAGAAGTGGGGCACATGTAGCATAGTTACAAAACAGAATTGAACAACAATTGTGAAGCAAAAACATGCAGCAATAAGAGTCCAGGCCAGGCATCAATTTTAAAGTCCATGGAAATATTATCTACTTGTCCTAAATGAACAAAATAACTTACTGCTAAACTGGTTCAATCTGTCAGACACTACCAAGTACCAACAGGACCAATTTCTGTGTTGGATTGGACAGGATTCTGATTTAATTTTCATAAAAATAAGAGGGGATGATATGGTTAAGGATATGTGTTCTCTATTCATTAGAGTAGAGAGGAACTGGTGTGAATCCATACCTTTGGGATGGACCCATCACTATCTTGTAATGACTGCCCTTGCCCTGAATACCCTGGCTCTTTATCATTTTGGGAGGAGATGGGTTCTCTGTTCCGAAAGGAAAAATATGTTAAATCGGAAATTGGGTTCACATACATAACATTATTGCACATGGAACATTTTTAGTTGTGTGCCATTTTTGTTTTTTTGAAGTTTCATCAATGAATGCCTACACGTGCACAAAGTTAGAAGGTAAGCAAGAAACCCTCTTGTGATGTGTCATTATCAAAAGGTGTATCTTATCAGTAACTCTGTCCAACCCAGGGGACAACTTTCATCAATTTTGTAATGAAGCCTTTTTTGCCTGAATGACATTGTCCTATGTTGAAGTGCCATAAGGTGACAGCATTTACGCAAGAAAATTTGCATTCAACATTAATTTGATGAAATTATGCCCTGCACCTCATCTCTGCAGGCACAGAATGGATTATTGAAAATGAGGGGATTTTACCACGAGAAGCAATCATGGAAATTTTGTACCAAACCCAGCACTGAATCGTCCAATGCCTTCAAACTAGCAAAATGCATTGGATCGTCATGTAACATACCTCTTTTAACGAGCCATGGTGCACTAGTAATTTACACTTTCTTGCATATGGATGGTCTAAATAGTTAAGTGTGTTCATGTTAACTAATGACGTGATCACAAATATGGAGACAACAGAATATTACTGGTATGTGATATGCACAATCTTAATAAATGAATATCCCATACATTTCACTATAATAGCATTAGCATTAAGGAGATTATAATGCATATCACCAACTTCCACATGAATGATATTAGGCAGCCCACTCTATACAGCTATACACTGCAAAAATGTTGTGACATTACTATATAACAAAAACTGACTGATGTACAATAATTATGTACAATGATTATCATGCAACCAACATGTAAACATTCATTTATGTAACTCATTAGGCCTTTGCTGATACGTATTTTATGTAATGTACATATACTGGTCACTGTCATTATTTTGATCTCACCGAAGTTCATTTTGACTTCCTGCCTGGATTCCTGGACTAATTCCAAGCCTTCCCGCCAAAACAAAAGATGTCTTGTATACTTACGTTACCCTTTGGCCTTCATGTGATGTCTGATGGTCAGTTTCAGCATCCCAGCAATGCATAATGTTGTTGATGTTACACCATCTGTCAGAAGACATGACAAAGGAAAGGAAACCCCACCAGTGATATTTTTAGATGAGTCACATGGATCAGTCAACCAATCAGCGTGTAGCTGACCTTCTCTCCCAATCCGCGAGTAACATTAGTACAACACTTAGTTTTCCGTCGGTGAGCGCTTACAGTGGGAGGGAGGGACCTGTTCATGTGTACAACCATGCTGTCAGTCCAAGCCAAACCCACCAATATCCGCTCTCCTCTCATTTGTCACCATAGATCCCGCCCATTACGTCCAATTCAACTTGAAAGCAAAGACAACTGTTTCATATCCAAAACTTTTTAACTTGTGAGCAAAGAGGACTGATTCGTAACCAAAACTTTTAAACTTGTAAACAAAAAGGACTGGTTGGAAAGCAAAACTTTTTAACTCGCAAGCAAAGAAGACTGGTTCATAAGCAAAAAATAAATATAGGGCACTGGCAGTCCCAGAAGCTCCTGCCGTTAAGATAAACAAAATGTCGAAGTTTTTGTTGACGGACGCACGCATGGATGGAGCCTGATGCCATAGCTCCCGTGCCAACTGGGCGGCGGGAGCTAATTAGGAGCCTATAAGTGAAAATGTTGATAAGATAAAGCAAATAGTCAAAGTTTTTGGTGATATTTTCAGGCCAGCGACCTTGAAAAAAATAGGCCAAGGTCACCTTGAGGCACATCATTTGTAGGCCTTTATAAGATGCATGTCCAGTGAAAATTAGGAGCCTGTAACTGAAATTGTTGATGAGATAAAGCAACGTGTCGAAGTGTTTGGTGATATTTTGAGGCCAGTGAACTTTAAAAATAGGCCACGGTCACCTTTTGGCACATCATTTGTAGGCCTTTATGAGATGCATGTCCAGTAAAAATTTAGAGGCTGTAACTTAAAAAGTTGATGAGATAACGGAAAATGTCGAAGTTTTTGGTGATATTTTGAGGCCAGTGACCTTTAAAAATAGGCCACGGTCACCTTTTGGCACATCATTTGTAGGCCTTTATGAGATGCATGTCCAGTAAAAATTAGGAGCCTGTAACTGAAATCGTTGATGAGATAAAGCAAAATTTGTTGACGGACGTACGCACACACACACACACACACACAGGCATGGACGAAACCCGATACCATAGCTCCCGCACCGAGACCGGCGGGAGCTAAAAAGGAATATGTTTTTACTTACAAATTCAAAATTTGATCTCAAAATATGCTTGCATGATAAAGACACAAAAATACTTTCAAAAACAACATTTATAGAAATTTTATTGTTTTTTGAACGATATCTGCTAATCCTGAATTCAATGCCATTTACACATTTCAAAAAAGTTGGGACATGGGCAATAATATTCTTGAATTGGTAAATGATACGAAAAAATCTTTCACTCGGAATAATGGCGAGGGCTTTACCAGTCTGTGAAAAACTGCATCGGCAGATAGTTCAACAAATAATTTAAGAATTACATTTCTCAACATAAAACTGCAAAGAATTAGGGGATTTCATCCTCTACCGCAGTGTTTCTCAAACTATGGACCGTGGACCGGCTCCAGACCATAGAAGAGTGATTGGAGGGCCATTAACTCTTTTCCATAAAATATATTTGCTGCAAATCTACAGAGAACTCCAAAATTACGTGCACCCCTGACTGGCAATGCACAAACCATACAAAAAATATGCAAACAATATAATTATAAAGAGAATACACCAACATGTATGAAATACTTTATTAATGTTTTGATGGAAACAACCAAAATAATAATAATCATTTAATACAAAATAAATTTCAACAAAATCAAGGTACATCATTGTTGGCACCCTTCATTTAGTACTTACTGCAACCACCTCTGGCAAGGATAACTGCATGGAGTCTTTTCCTGAAATTTTTGACAAGGTTAACGCACACATTTGGGAGAATTTTGGACCATTCCTCTTTGCAGATCCTTTCAAGATCCTTCACTTTCTTGGATCTGCGTTTATCAACTGCACTTTTCAACTCAGCCCGCAGGTTTCAGTTGGATTGAGGTCTGGTGACTGAGATCTTTCTTCTGGCGACCCTTCCAAAGAGACTGTGGTTGTGGAGGTGGCGCCTAATGGTGCTTTTTAAAACCTAGTGACCCCAAGATGCTACCAAGGCCTGCAATTCCTTCACAATAATTCTTTGGGATTTTGTTACTTTTCTCACCATCCTCCTCAGTATCCTGGGGGACAAAATGCAGTTGCGTCCTCTGCCCTTGAGGTTTTCAACAGTTCCATAGCTTTGGAATTTTTAAATAATTGCCCTGACAGAGCTTAGTGGCATATTCAATTATTGTGAATCTTCTTGTGGCCACTACTAGATTTATGAAGGTCTATGACCATCTGCCTCTTTTGAACAGACAGTTGTTTAGTTTCTTCATGGTGTTGGATGACAAAGGGATATTGCATGTGCGTTACTTCATTTTTACACCCTAGTGAAACAGAAAGTGATGTAATGGCTCAATACAGTTCCTTAACACTTAGAAAAAACTGAAATAAGTGGAATTTAATGCCTGGTTCAATTTTGATCGATATTATTTACAATAATCTTAAAGGATGCTATTAATTGAGAAACCTTGATTTGGAGGAAATTGATTTTTGATGAAATCAATAAATGATTTTGGTTGATTCCACTGGAACATTAATATCGCACAGTATTTCTCACATGTTGGTATTTAGAGTTTCTCTATAAATACAGTATCTCACAAAAGTGAGTACACCCCTCACATTTCGACCATTAATTTATTATATCTTTTCAACAGACAACGTAACAGATAAGAAACCTGAATATATACTAGAGTTGTCATTGCACAATATGTGTAGTGGTGTAGATTTACTGAACTGTTAAAATAACTGAACAAACAGTCACTATTTCCAAAATAGGTGGCAACAAAAGTGAGTACACCTCACCGTCAACATGCCAAATTGTGTCCATAGTGTCAATATTTAGTGTGAAAACCACTATTGTCCAGCACTGCCTTGATTCTCCTAGGCATGGAATTCACCAGAGCTGCATAGGTTGTTGCTGGGATCCTTCTCCACTCCTCCATGGCAACATCACGGAGCTGGTGGATGTTGGATACCTGCTGCTCCTCCACCTTCCTCTTGAGGATGCCCCACAGGTGCTAAATGGGATTCAGGTCTGGAGACATACTTGGCCACGCCATCACCTTCACTTTCAGCTGCTTCAGGAAGGCAGTTGTCATCTTGGAGGGGCGTTTTGGATCATTATCATGTTGGAAAACTGTTTAGCGGCCCAGTTTCCGAATGAGAGGGCATCATGTTCAGCTTCAGAATGTCACAGTACATGTTGGAATCCATAATTCCATCAATGAAGCACTCATGCAGCCACAGACCATGATGCTACCACCACCATGTTTGACTGTAGGCAGTAAACACTTGTCTTGGTACTCTTTACCAGGGCGCTGCCACACATGCTGGACACCATCTGAGCCGAATAAGTTTATCTTGGTCTCGTCGGACCACAGAACATGGTTCCAGTAGTTCATGTTCTCTGACTGGTTGTCGTCAGCAAACTGTTTTCAGGCTTTCTTGTGGGCTAGCTTCAGAAGAGGTTTCCATCTTAGCCGACGGCCATGCAGACTAACTTGGTGCAGTTCACAGCATATGGTCCGAGCACTGACAGGCTGTTCTCCCACTGCTGCAACCTCATTAGCAATGATGCCAGCACTCCTGCGTCTGTTTTCTCAAGTCAGCTTGTGTATCTGATGCAGAGCACGAGGACTCAACATCTTCGGTGGACCTTGACGAGGCCTGTTCTGAGTAGAACCCGTCTTGGAAAACCGCTGGATAACCTTAGGCACCGTGCTGTAGCTCAATGGTTTTACAGATCTTCCTGTAGCTTAGACCATCTTTGTGGAGAGCAACAATTCTCTTTTTCAGATTCTCAGAGTATTCTTTCCCATGAGATGCCATGTTGACCATCCAGTGACCAGAATGAGAGCATTACACCCTAAGCACCACAATTTAAACCTTCAAAACATGTTACACAATCTCATATGGCCCAGTCGAACAGAAAAAAGCATGAACATGATGAATAAGACACGTTTCATTGCTTGGTTGACCATTACCAATTGGGGTGTGTACTCACTTTTGTTGCCACCCATTTTGGAAATAATGACTGTTTGTTCAGTTATTTGGACAGTGCAGTAAATCTAGACTGCTACACATATTGTACGATGACTGCTCTAGAATATATTCAAGCTTCATTTCTGTAACATTGTCCCTTGAAAAGATATAATCAATTAATTGTCAAAATGTGAGGTGTGAACTCACTTTTGTGAGATACTGTATATATATTTTAGTATTGTTTGTGCGTTGCCAGTCAGGGGTGCCAGTAATTTTGGAGCCCAGTGTATATTCATAATTATAGATCATTTAAAATCCCATCTTCGCATTGCTGATTTTATCTGCACAAATGACAATGTTACACAGCTGATGATTCTAGTCGAAGTAAACATTTTGTGTGGTCATGACAGTCACTCACTCTGACTGACCTACTGTGTCTGCGTCCATAATCCTGTAAATGTCTGAATTTAGTTTGATTATTTGATTATAATGAAGTACAGTAGGCTATTGGAAAACCATTACATAGAACCCCTCTCTCTTGTTTTCTGCTTTTGGTCAATTACATGGAAAAGTTCCATTTTTCAAGAAAATTTAAAAATACATTCGCAGTTATGCCATTTATGCTGTTGAAATATATATTACCTCTTCTATCAAAACCAATGAATATTTTAGGAATATCGTACTGTAAAATAACACCACTTTGAAGTTTCAATATTTTCATAATTAAAAGACTGAATATCCTTGTTTTTCAACAATCCCTACCAGAGATAGAAAGTCTCAGAGCATTTCCTTCATGGTTTCATCTCTTCATGACCCCCCTGCACTTGCACCAGCTGCACTCTAAAACAAGGCTACTAAATGTCAAAACTGTACTTTTGTGACCTCAAACATGATTGGTGCAAATATCCCATAAGTCACGTTTCACATGGTTTCTTCTCTGCATAAGTTAATTAGTGCATTTTTTAATGAGCTCTTGTCTTTGCTATCTTCTAGTGAGGTCAGGATATGCATGGAGTAGCAAGATGTTCCAATTGCTCTGCTGCCTTTTCTTCTGTATGACTTGACTGTTTTGTCCCATAAGTCACAAATTTGGTATAGATACGATGAAACCAGAAACGAAGCCCACTTGCTCTTTAACTCTTATGGGTGTCCCATCTAGGTGGAATTTTTCAGCCTCCTCACATGGAAAAGGTTGCACTGATGAAATAGGGGCACTGAAAAGCACTGGGTCAAAAACGTTAGGGCTGAATGTTTGGATGTACCTTCACTTTCTGAATTTGCAAACCTATCAGAAACTGTATGCCCTTTATGCTGATCAGGAGGCAGTTGAGAAAAAGAGACCACAATTAGATGAAACTTGGAGCCCACATGGTACATGTGCAGTCCATTGTTTTGAAGTAGTTGAACCATACATGATCAAATATTCTATTCACTCTGCTACTGATGTTTCAGAGATGACATGCTTTTCTTTCATTTCAGTCAGGAAAACTCACGTTTCAATAAAATAGAACAATTTATTCATGGGTATAAGCATTACATTGTATATTGGCGGCGGTTCTGCTCTGGAGAAATGTACTACCTAGGCACAGCGAACATACAAACATAGTCATGAACAGAAATCAAAATCCCCCCCGAAGTGAGCAGAACCAAACAGGTGGAAGCTGGGGTGGAGGAGGCAAGCAAAGAACCTAAAGGCATGTTGCATAGCATGAAGTCATTGCAAACAGCAGCAGAAATGAGCAAGCTTGAAGTCTTTCAAATAGACCGCTGTACGACCTCGTGATGTGTATCCTCCAATTGTTGTGTGCCTGCTGATGCTGACGTGGCTGGTAACTTACCAGGCTGCTGTCAGCTGATGTAGCTCTTCTCAAGTTTCCTACCTGAACTAGTTACACTAATAACTGGAAAAAATGACCGAACTTCAGGTTTTGCAGGTAGTGAACATTCAGGTGATGTAGGCCCAGGAGTTGCAAACAATCTTGGTACTGTTGAGGAGCAGTCAGCAGAACTTAAAGATGCCACTAAGGCCTGCAATTCTTTCACAATGATTCTTGGGAATTTTTGTTTTTTCTCTCACCATCCTCCTCAGTTTCCTGGGGGGGCAAAATTCAGTTGCGTCCTCTACCATTGAGGTTTTCAAAAGTTCCATATCTTTGGAATTTTTTAATAATTGCCCTGACAGTGGTCAGTGGAATATTCAATCGTTTGTGAGTCTTTTTGTTGCCATTAGCAGACTTATGAAGGTTTATGACCATCTGCCTCTTTTGAACAGACAGTTGTTTTGTTTTCTACATGGTGTTGGAGGACACAGGGATATTGAATATTTATTACCTCATTTTTCATAGCCTTGTGAAACAGGAAGTGATGTCATGGCTCGATACTGTACCTTAGCACTTAGATAAAACTTAAATAACTGGAATTTAACACCTGGTATAATTTTGGTAGATATTATTTGCAATGATCTTTAAGGGTGCCATAAATTCTGATGCCTTGACTTGGTGGAAATTGATTTTTAATTAAAGTTTGGTTCCATTGGAACATTAATATCGTACAGTATTCCTCACATGTTGGCATTTATAGTTTCTATACAAATATATTTTTTTCAGAATTTTTAAAAGTATTTTTGTGCATTGCTATTCAGGGGTGCCAGTAATTTTTGTGCCCACTGAAAGTATAATATTGGTTGTCTTAGGCTCGGTAGATCAGGGAAATCGTACATTTTTGAACAAAATGACCACATCATATGAAACAATAACGACAAAATTAGAGGCCATATGACAAAGGAAACAAGATTAGTAAATGGAAGAGGCATATATGTGATTTAATTTGCCTAAATACCTAGCTTTGTATTCGCTGTGACTTTAAAGTTGGTTGCAACTAGCTCAGGCGCTAGAGTGTTTACATGACTGTGGACAAGGTGGACATCTCTGTCCCATAAATCACATATAGCCAATTGCCTAAAACATTTCAAATATTGTCTTTTTAAGGCTTTTGATGGTTTAGTGTTTGATCATGTTGTTCTTTCAATCATAAATAAATTTTTAAATGTAAAAATGACATTATAGGACATTAAAGTACAAAAAAAAATCACTACACAAGGAGACCCTGAGATAGTGTCCCATATGTCACGTTCCTATGTCCCATAAGTCACGCCATTCTTCTGAGCATCATAAAAAAATGAATTTAGCTTCTTTCCTAAACATGGCCCCAGTAACAAGATACATTAAGTGGCCAAACATTGGGAAACCAACTGATTCCACACCTTTAAAACTGAGATAGATTTTCAACTTTCTTTAAACCACACAAAAAACCGTGGTTCACAAATGTCCCGTAAGTCACAGAATGACAGGATGTCCCCTCCAGTAATGACACTTTAACCTGACATAAAGCTTTTGTGTGTTTCTTGGAGAGTTAAGTCTTCTTTTTTACCATGTATGATTACAAGGCATTCTCAACTCTAGTTTCTTCAAATTTTCACTTGAAACATTGCAGTTTTTTATTAAATGTCCCATAAGTCACAATGGAATTGACCTTTTATTAATTTTATATTTATTTATTTATTATTGGACTTACATGGTCCCCAGTGGCAGAGGGCCTTGCATTTCTTGCCTTGGATTCAAAAAAAAAAGTTTGAGAAAGATTGCTTAATGATACATAATGTCATGAAAATATTCAGAGATTCTGGAGAAATCTCTGTATGCAAGAAACCATGCTGAAAACCAATATTAAATGGTCATGATCTTCAGGCACTCTGCTAGCAGAAGTTGACTCTGCTAAAAATTGACTGCACTCAAAAAAATGAAATGTTAGATTTACTAAATAATGTTATGTCAACTGGTTCCACGCAATTGCTTTGCATAAACATTTTTGGCCAGTTTAATTAGTTGCATTGAGTGGAATGTACTTAACTCGGTTTTGTGGAACCAGTTGACATAACATTATTAAGTAAATCTAACATTTCATTACGTTTCAATTTTTTTTAGTGTGGATTCTGTAGTGCAAATCACTGTATGGGCTCCAGAACAATTCTGTAAGTCATTGTTTGTCACCGTTGAAAAGCCAGCATCCACAATAGTATGCTAGGTTGTCAAAAAGAGAAAGAGAGGAAGTCTCAGTAGGAGTAATGGGTGTTGAATCGAGCATCAAAGATATGACTGGGGGAGAGTATGGGGGGGACTAGAGGGCGCACTGATATGCATATTTTCTTACCGCGGTGAAAAAGTGAGGTTTGGTGAGGCAGCTTGACCATTTGGGGGGATACTACCATGCCCATACATAGTAAAGGCCCAGTTCATAGGTAGACTGGATTTAATAAACTGCATAATATTTTTGTTATCTCACTTAAATTTTTTTTTCCTATAACAATTTGAACACAATTATACGTTGTACATCATTTCCACATTTTGTCCTAGTTAAAGTTTTATTTATTTATGTATTTGTCACAGCTTGGTTAAAATGTTTATTGCATTTATCTTACTTTGTGAATTTCACAGGAAACCAAATTTTTTTTGCCTGATTAGAGTTAATAGTAATTTTGGCAGTGTGCCAGCAGAAGATTACAATCTTACTACCTCAAGGAATTTAACTCACGGAACTGTCTGGTTACATCTTGTAGTAAGATATTCATTTATTTATTTTAACAAAATGCTGCCTGCCAGCATTTTCCCTTAGAGAATTTACCCATCACAGCCATCTGCATCTGATTACAGCAAATGTATCCCACAACATCCAGCTGCAGCAGATCTCCCCAAGGGTGCTCATACTTTCCCATAAACTAAAAGGCTTGTTTTTAGTGTATGATGTACGATTCATTCTTCGATGAAACTTGGTTTATGCAAAAACCTTATTTGAGAACTGTGCATGAGGAACAAATGCTGGGGAATTGATTGCATAAAACTGTTCCCATCTGCTTTGCATCAGTTGCAGCATGAAACTCAATCAGTGAATAACATGAGAAGTTTTTCAAACCACTGCTGTGAGTAATGACCTCCAAAAACAGCACGAGGGCATCCTGTCTCATTGAGAGACTACAAAAACCTCTAAATCAATCGTATTGCATTGATATTTTTGAGATATTTTGTTTTTGAGGCTTCATCACCAAAAATATGTTCCTATATTTCCTCTACTCCTATTGTCCTGATCCTTGGTTGCATAATTCTTAAGAAAGGCAACATTTGTCTCCAGGGGATATATTTGGGGGAAAAAAATTGCCCAAGTAGGAATAAATGGAAAGCAGATTTTTTTTTAATTCTCAGGAACCCGAAGGAACACCATCAGTGCACACTTTAACCTTTGGAACACTAAATAACAATAGTTTAACATCAGTGGCGGCGGCAGAACTGGGAATTGGGGGGGGGCACAGAACACCCCTTTATTACAACAATTAGTCCTGGCTAGTTCAATCATTTTCCTTTATTGACATGTTTTCCAATTATAGTAATAATCTATTGGCAAAAGAAGACAGTGCTTCTCGCCCCATGCAAGCTGACAGCGATGAAATCATGGGCTAAATTCAGTACAGAAAAATAATTTACTTATTAATAGGCCGATGCTTTACGAAAGACAAACTGCTCTGAAACTTCCGCGCTACCTTTTCCGCACATCAGGCGATTTAACTCACACTTCATGATCGTTTAAATTCATCGTTTAAAAACGGAAAAACTTCAATGCATTAAGTCATTAATTCCACGTAAGAATCTCTTAAATTCACGAATAACGACTGATCCGTGTTCCAATGTAATATCGCCTTTCACTCTTGGTACAGCGTGGGTTGATTTAAAAGTGGGACTCAGCAATTAAATATAAATAGCGTGAGACTCGAGCCATATGTGTGATAGTTGACAGGTATGCGATTTTGAATAATGCTGATTCATATGCACCAAATACACGTCCAAATGAATGATTGTCGGCTTACCTAAACGGGGAGAACTAGCAGCACCTGATAGTATGGAGTGTTCTTGGAGTGAATCTGTTGTTAATTATGAAAATGACTGAGAATAAGTCAGGACTAATAATTGTCTTAAAGGGATGTTCTGTGCACCCCCAATTCCCAGTTCTGGCGCCGCCACTGTTTTACATACTTGACTGGGCCAGGTTATGACCTGCATATTTGTTGTTCATGTTCATAGGCCTGTTCATGACTTGTCGTACATGACCGGCCTAAGTTTATCTTTATTAACGGTACTAAGCAAGCATTAACCAGCAGCTAATAACAGGGAATAATAATATCATTGCAGTGCATTTTGCCCTCTAGCAAGGGCTACAATTGTAACAGGCCCCCTCTAGACGACATAAAAATTCTTATTTGCATCCATTTTCTTTTCTTAATTTGAGAGCAGCAATTTAACTTTCTTATTTTCCCTTGTCGTTTAAAAACTGAATAAGTAAAAAATGATTGTACTTCATAACTATCACAGAAATCCATCATAGAAATATATGAAACTCATGACCTCCCACTTATTTTCCCCATTAGGCATCCCAACATTATTTTGGTTCAATTTTCATGCTATTGCCTGAATAAATGTATATGCAGTAGATTTGTTGTTGGGTGCCTTTGATATAATGAATAAAATGGGAGACAGCATAAAATGCGGGGTATAATTCATCAAAAAAAATTCAAGAACTCCCATGCTGTGTGTTATGAAGACATGCGCACATAATTATATCATTATAGACCATTATAGGCAATTAAACGTCATTTTAAGGGAAATGATCTATTTCCCTGAGTCAAGGGTGTAATGAAATCTGTGATGTTATCCAGTCAGATTATGACATTAGATATGACTGAAGTTTACCTCTTCATAGTGCAGGGAAACGTGACTGCAGTCAGGTTCAAGCCATGGAGGACTGGAAATAAGCGTATTGTGTGACATCCCAAATACAACTCCAGTTCTGAAATAGTTGGGACAAAGTGTAAATTGTGAATAAAATCCAAAAACAATGACTTTCAAATCACACCAGCCAGTATTTTATTCACAATAGAACAGAGATAACATAGCAAATGTTACAATTTTATCCACAGAATGACCTCATTTCAAATTTGATGGCTGCTACAGGTCTCAAAAAAGTTGGGACAGGGGCCTGTTTACCATGGTGTAGCATCCCCTCTTCTTTTTAACACAGAGTGGAGGCGTCTGGGCATTGAGGAGACAAGTTTGTTGAGTTTAGCCATTGGAATTTGATCCCACTCTTGTTTAATACAGGCTTCCAGCTGCTGGAGAGTTTTGGGTCTCCTTTGACGGACTTTTCGTTTAATTATGGGCCAAATGTTCTCAATAAGTGAAAGATCAGGACTGCAGGCAGGCCAGTTCAGCACAAGGACTCTTCCACTATGAAGCCATGCTGTTGTAATAGCTGCAGTATGTGGTTTTGCATTGTCCTGCTGAAATACACAAGGCCTTCACTGGAATAGATGTCTTCTGGAGGGGAGCATATGTTGCTCTAAAACCTTTATATACCTTTCAGCATTCATGGTGCTTTTTAAAATGTGCAGGTGTCCCACACCATATGCACTAATGCATCCCCATACCATCAGAGATGCTGGCTTTTGAACGCTAATAACAGGAGGGATGGTCTTTCTCCTCCTTATCCTTGAGGACACGACACCCAAGATTTCCAACAAGAATGTTAAATTTTAACTCATCTGACCACAGGACACTTTGCCACTTAGCTACAGTCCATTTTAAATGAGCCTTGGCCCAGAGAACACGGCGACGCTTCTGGATCATGGTCAACAATGGCTTCCTTTTTGCATGATAGAGTTTTAGGTGGCATCTGTGGATGGCACGGCGGACTGTGTTTACAGACAGTGGTTTCTTGAAGTATTCCTGGGCCCATTTAGTAATGTCAATGATAGACACTGGCGTAGCGGCCACCCCGCAGCCCCCGCGGTGCGGGGGGGCCCCGCAGTTCAGGGGGCCCTACTTGATTTTCCTACTTGATTTTTTTCCCTTTACATTTTCTATCTACTTGGGTTTCCGTCAATGGGAGCAGGGCGCAGAGGGTGGGGCCCCGTCTGTTCGATGTTGCTACGCGCCCATAGACTGTATATAAAAGATAATATATAATTAATATAGAATTTTTTATATACAGTCCATGTACGCAACCCATCATGTGTATCGTTCCAATATTTTTTGCTCATCTGCAATAGGGCTTGCCGGCTGTTCATCATCTTTGCCAATGCTCATTGGCTGGTTGGGCAGCACCCAAAACAAAGCAGGAAGTAACATGAAGTGCAAATACCCAAGTGCTATTAAAATTAAACAAAATGAGAGCGAAAGCCGAACAGGAGAGGGCCAAGCTACCAAAAATAACACCACTGTACCAGCAGGTAGCAAAGGTAGAATCTAACGTCGCTGCAGATGCATTGGCAGTAAGCTCTTCACCCTGGCCGGCCACCGCTACCCCTCGGTTAGCTCTGAGTCCAAGCAGACAGCGCAGTCAGGCCCCCAATCCCTCAACAGCCGAGCCAGCTGGCTCACCACCAGACCCGGCCAACGTTTACAACCCGCCGCTCAGCTATGAGTCCAGGCAGACAGCAGACAAAAAGCCCAGCCTCATTACAGCCGAGCCAAGTAGCTTTGCCTCATGCTTTGAGACAGGTGGAATAGTTGAACGTTTTATCATATGCTAATTTTTACCATAATTAACGATGAATTTTGTCCAAAAAAAATTATGTTAGCTGGCTGGTGAGTAACGTTAGTGCAGTACCCTTCTAAGCCAAAAATACAGAACAAACTTTGCAAGCATAAGCACTGATGAAATAAAGCTATGAAAAACAGCTACTAACTGTGGGTACACACCAAGAGTTGCAAATGCTGCCGATTCTATTCATTTTCAATGGACACCGGCGTTTAGCGCTGCTAATGCTGCAAAGCGGCCGGTGTCCATTGAAAATGAATAGAATCGGCAGCTCTTTGTGTACCCACAGTAAACGATGCTGTATCCATGTAGCTCTGTAGGAAGCTAGCTAGCTGGCTAGTAACGTTAGTGCAGCATCCTTCATCGGAGCAAGAAACACAAAGCAAACATCGTTTGCATTACTGTATTGGTTTAATCGAGTTTTGACTGGATCGCGAATAATTTTATGAACTCGCTAGCTAGTTTTGTTAGCAAGCTATCTGATAGACTTTATAAGCAAGCTAGCCGCACAGACCTACGTGAAAAACAAGCTGACAGTTCAAGGATAACTATGGTTTTCATGTAACTACCTCCGTAGCAAGCTGACAAAGCTCGAGATCATAAAATCCATTGGGAGAAACACTAGTAATGTTTGTAAAGCGCTCGGATTGCTTTGTGTATTTGTGTATAAAGGATCTTAAGCTGGGCAGGGATATTAAAATATCTTTAATAAATACTGACACTGACATAGTGAAAATTCAATGGCTTGTATCACTAAAATGGTCACAAATAGGGCCTAGGTTTGTGTTACTGACATCTATGAAGTCACATATGAACTTTCATTCAGTGACATTCAAAGGTCACACTTGACATAGTGAAATTACAATGACTTGTATCACCAAAATGGTCACAGAGCACATTCAAAATTTCTACCGGAATTTTCTAGTTTTAAAAGAAATCTATTTGGTGACCTCAACTTGACCTTCTGTGACCTTTAAAGTTCATAATTGACGTTAAATTTTCAATTACTTGTACAACTGTATTACCAAAACCGCTTCAGAGGTTTATATTTTCTTAGGATTGTATTACAGACATATGAAGTCTTATAAATGTGTGTGAACCTTCCTTTAGTGACATTGACAATGATTTGAAGGTCAAATATCACATGAAAATTTCATGAGTTGTATCATTACTATAAGATTGCTTGCTGGTAAGCTGCAGGACCCTTGGACCTTCTTTTTTTTTGTTCTTTTTTTGGCTACTTTTCTTTTGTACAGAATGTTGTTTAAACCGTTCCGTTGTGTGAACTTAAATGATACGAATATTCTACAATTCATTAATGTTACAAAAAAAGACACTTGTTAAAATTTGTGATTCCTGAAAAATAAACATTTTTTAAAGCATTAAGTGGCCACAATATCTATCCCATGTCACTCTATTATTGTTTTAGATAGGGCTGAGGGAGGGGCCCCATAGTCTAACCTGCAGGGGGGCCCCAAAATATTGTGCAACGCCACTGATGACAGAATCATGCTGGAGAGTGATGCAGTGGCGTCTGAGGGCCTGAAGATCACGGGCATCCAGTAAAGGTCTTTGGCCTTGTCCCTTACGCACAGAGATTTTTCCAGTTCCTCTGAATCTTTTGATGATGTTATGCACTGTTGATGATGAGACCTTCAAAGCCTTTGCAATTTGACATTGAGGAACGTTGTTTTTAAAGTATTCCACAATTATTTTACGCAAGCCTTCACAGGTTGGAGAGCCTCTGGCCATCTTTACTTCTGAGAGACTCAGCCTCTCTAAGACATCCTTTTCATAGCCAATCATGTTACACGCCTGTTGCCAGTTAACTTAAATACTTGCTAAATTTTCTTTCAGCTGATTCTCTTATATATTAATTACTTTTTCAGCCCTTTTTTGCCTGTGTCCCAACTTTTTTGAGACCTGTTGCAGCCAGAAAATTTGAAATAAGCTCATTTTGTGAATAAAAATGTAAAATGTCTCGGTTTCAACATTTGAAGTGTTATCTATGTTCTGTTGTAAAAAACATATTGGCTCATGTGATCTGAAAGTCATTGCATTTTGATTTTATTCACAATTTACACTTCGTCCCAACTATTTTGGAATTGGGGTTGTAAATATGAAGTGCTACTTATTTTTAAACCTTGTTGTTCAATCCAAAAAATAAGGTTTTTATTTTTGTAGAATGAACTGGGTCCCTCTACTTTAAGATCCTAATGTTTTTCATGTTTCTCTTCATAAATATTCAAAATTGAGTTCAAATTCCATTATTTTTTACCTTTAAGTTACCGAGTGGGTCATTCATGGCCCCAGTTGTATAATTTTATATTCTTTTTTTTCACACTTTTTATCATAACAAGAATTTCTATGGTAAATTTTTCATTCTTCTTCTCATAAATATTTTTGTTGATTTTTACAAGGATTGACACATTGGTGTGGCAAGACAATGGAAGGTTTTATAGGTTCATAAATGAACACAAAAGTATCTGTTAAATTTCAGGCATTACAGGCTGTTTTTTTTTTTTTTTTTGGTAAATAGCTACCTTTCATCATTGCCGTGTTGTAATTTTTTGGCCACTGTCCCATCACAAGGCATCTTAATGTGACAGTGATACCTTCTCTAGATTCTGTAGTTACCTAGTTTTATTTTTCCATTCATCGATTATCTATACCACGTCTTCCTCACAAGGGTCATGGGGGCGCTGGACCCTATCCCAGCTGAGTATGGGCGAGAGGCAGGGACAGACCCAGGACAGCAGGCCAGTCCATCGCAGGGCACACATGTACCATTCACACACCTTTCATTTTCCAGTTTTCAGTTGCCTGAAATGCAGTTCTTTGAACTGCGAGAAGACCCTGGAGTACCCAGAGGAATCCTGCGTGAATATTGAGAGAAAATGCAAACTCCACTAAGAAAGGCCGGATTCAAGCCCAAGACCTTGTTGCTGTGAGGCAGCAGTGCTCCACTATTTGTGTTTAAAATAAAGGATGAGAAAACATCTAACCATACTGACAATTGTTGTACCTATTGTAATTTATTGTTGACAAAATTATTACAGAGTTACTACTCTCAGGGCCTGGTCTCATAATAAAACTTTAATGCTGTAATATATACTGAACTCAAACCATCTTTAGTGTAAAATTTACTTGTACCTGGTGTTTTTTTTTTTAAATTTTAATCTCTGTATTATAAGAGGCAACAGACAAAGAGTGTCTAAATAGATGCAATTTTGTTTTCATGTATTTGGTCTGTAACAGCTTTTTGCATTTAAAACTAATTTAAAGCCACAAATAATTACAATGGTGTGTTTTGGTATACGTGATGCCATTTGTTTCAAAAGCAGGTAAGGAGCATGACAAACTTTGTAAGTATATTATTTCTCAGCTATGGTAGAGGAACATATTTCTCAATGAATTGACTTCGTGTTTTTTTTACTTATTGTTTTGAATACAGCAATGCTGGCGGAGTCAATTCACTCTCAGGATATTCAGAGTTGCACTGTGTCAAAATTATTACAAATTTCAAGATTATTACAAATTACTACATAATAACCAAAATATGGAATTTTAATTAATTATTAAAATAACCAATATTAATTATTTAATAAAATATAATTATATCAAAGATTTAATTAATAAGCTGAAGGATTTTTGGAGTTCTAAATAGGCTATTTTGACTTGGAGTTCACATTATACAGCACCAAAGCAGACACCAGATTTAATGAATTAATTTATTGAACAAACAAACACAAAACATACAGGGGCTTATCTAACAAGGAAATTAAATTCCACTTATTTAAGTTTTATCTAAGTGTAAGGGAACTATATTGAGCCATTTCCTCACTTCCAGTTTCACTAGGGCATAAAAATGAGGTGACAAACGCAATATCCCTTTGTCATCCAACACATGAAGAAGACAAAACAATTGTCAGTTCAAAAGAGGCAGATGGTCATTGACCTTCATACATCTGTTAATGGCTACAAGAACATTCACAAACGATTTAATATGCCACTGAGCACTGTCGGGGCAATTATGAAAATATTCCAAAGATATGGAACTGTTGAAAATCTCAAGGATAGAGGACGGAACCAGGATCCTGAGGAGGATGATGAGAGAAGCAACAAAATCCCCAAGAATCACTGTGAAGGAATTGCAGGCCTTGGTGGCATCTCTGGGTCATCATGTTTAAAAAAGCACCATCAGGTACCACCTCCACAACCACAGGCTCTTTGGAAGGGTTGCCAGAAGAAAGCCTTTTCTGATCAGAAGACGGAGAAGCAAGCGCTTGGAGTTTGCCAAACGTCATTTAAATTATGACTGGAACAAGGTGCTGAGAGAAGACCAAAATTGCATGTCTTGGTCAGACACAGCATCGGCATTGTTTTGCGTCGAAACAGAGGTGCATACAAGGAGAAGCATATCATACACATGGTGAAATTTTATCATGTTTTATCAGTCATGTTTTGGGGCTGTTTCAATTCAAGAGGTCCAGGGGCACTGGTTAAGATGAATGACATGAATTACACCAAATATCAGGATATTTTGGCTGACAATCTGGTTGCCTCTGCCAGAAGGCTGGGACTGAGCCATAGGTGGACTTTCCAACAAGACAATGACCCAAACCATACCTAAAGATCCACACAGAAATGGTCCTGTGACAACAAAATCAACGTTCTGCAATGCCCATCTCAGTTGCCAGACCTCAAAACTATTGAAAACCTGTGAGCTGAGTTGAAGAGGGCAGTTGATAAATGCAAACGCAACAATGTGAAAGATCTTGAAAGGATGTGCTTAGAGGAGTGGTCCAAAATCCCCCAAATCTGCAACTTCACCTTGTCAAAGAGTATAGGATGAGACTCCATGCAGTTATCATTGCCAGAGGTGGTTGCACTAAGTACTAAATGAAGAGTGCAAACTATTATGAAAACTTTATTTTGTAGAAATTCATTTTGTATTAAATGCTTGTTATGATTTTGGTCATTTCCATCAAAACATCAATAAAGAATTTAACACATATTAGTACATTCCGTTTCTCTATAATTATATTGAATATATTTTTTTGTATTGTTTTTGCATTGCCAGTCAGGGGTGCCAGTAATTTATGGAGCCCACTGTAAATGAGACTTGCAGTCCTGCAATTTCCACAGACTTGTGAGCGCTCCGGAGGTAGACTGCATGGAATTGCAGTGTGTGGATTCCAGATGCAGCGCCCTCCTTGTGCTCGTTGTGTCATAGCTAAAAGAGAAAAGAGTGGGCAAAGAGGAAGAAAAAGTGAGCGAGTGCTCTATTTATTAAACCCTGATTGGTTCTTAAAGAGATTGTCACTGCTATGCATTAACTGTTTAGCTGACCTTTGGTACCTACATTCATGATGCCACACATTGATCCATGTTTTGGACAAAGACAGGGCTAGAAGACATTAATGGCTGTCTGCGTGCATGTGAGCGCAAGCATATGTGCATTTGTGCATGCATGTGCACTCCAGAGGCATTACTAAAATGTCCCGTTTGGGTGGGCATTTGTGCTATTTGGGCGGACAAGAAAAAAAAAAAAAAACAGAATGTTAATAAGCTCAGGCATGTGCACCAGTGGCGGCTGGTGAACTGGCGATAGGGGAGGCTCAAACCCATCCCTTAAAAATAATGATTGGTCATGACCTGTTTTCAATCATTCATTTAAATTACCATTACAGAAACTCCAAAAACTCTCAACATCAGGTGTGGTCAGTTTTCATTAATAACGGATACCTGTCAACCCTCACGCATTCGGCGTTTGTTTTAGTGGCATATTTATGTTCCCCTGCTGTAGTCAGCAATTAATCAATCAACGCATATGTAAGAGATTCTTGAGCGGAACTGAAGTCCTTGTGCATGGAGGTTTATCAGTTTCACGTGCGATCATGACTCCGGACTTCTAACGCTTTTCTTTACTCAGGGGTTGGGATGAATGCATGTGTTTCATGATCGTTTAAATAGTTTAAATGAAGTAGGCTCATAGGAAGCAATGGAAGCAATTCAGTTCCGCGCGAGAATCTCTTACATATGCGTTGATTGATTAATTGCTGACTACAGCAGGGGAACGTAAATATGCCACTAAAACAAATGCCGAATGCGTGAGGGTTGACAGGTATCCGTTATTAATGAAAACTGACCACACCTGATAATGTTAAGAGTTTTCGGAATTTCTTTAATGGTAATTTAAATAAATGATTGAAAACAGGCCATAATTTTAAGGGATGGTTTGAGCCTCCCCTATCACCAATTCACCAGCTGCCACTGATGTGCACAGATGCTCAATTAGACTCTAAGTGATGCTCAATCACCTGCCCTTTGGCTTGATAAGAGCCCTAATTGTGAGACAGTTTTTTTAAATGAATTTTTTATAATTTCGTATTGGTTTAAATTTGACCCATGGCATCAACTCCTATGTCAGTAAAAGAAGCATATGCACATCAATGAGACCCCTACTACACTACCGCTCAAAAGTTTGGGATTACTTGCAAATTTCTTTGTTTTCCAAAGAAAAATACATTTTCATGCATTTCACAAACATTTTTTTCCATTTCACAAACATTTTTATCCATTTCACCAAAGATTAAAATTAAGCAGATGATTTTCAAAGAATGATCTACATTTTTGCATAGAGGCCTATTATCAGCAACTGTCAGTCCTCTGCATCAATCTCCTGGTACGGCTGCTAATCCAACTTAAGCATTTTATAAGGCTAATTGATTATTAGAAAACCCTTCTGCAATGTGTTGCACAGCTGAAAACCATTGAACTAATAAGGGAGCGCAAAAGGGAACATGGCATTCTTGAGGTTGGTTTAGTACCTGAAGCATCAGCAGTTGTTTGTTTGTTTACAGGCTCAAAATGGCCAGAAAGAAAGAACTTCCTCTAGAGACCCGTCCGTCTATTGTTGTGCTTAGAAACGAAAGCTATTCAATGCGAGAAATTGAAAACTTACAATCTCTTACCATGCTGTCTACTACTCCCTTCAGAGAGCAGCACAAACTGGCACTAACAAGGACAGAAAAAAGGAGTGGGAGGCCCCAATGCACAACTGTGCAAGAAGACAAATATCTGAGAGTGTGTAGTTTAAGACAAAGACGCCTCACAGGTTGTCAACTAGCAGCTGCGCTAAATAGTTCCTGTCAAACACCAGTTTCAGTATCAACAGTGAAGGTGGTTTTTTTTGATGAAGGCAAAGTTTGAAGTACATATTCATCATTTTCCATTAAAATCATTATTTCTAACTCAGAAAATGTCAGCATGTTCTGTTCATTTGCTATATTTCCTATTCAGACTAATTTCATGTGTGTTTCCATGGAAAACAAGAAAATTTCCAAGTGATCCCAAACTTCTGAGCAGTAGTGTATGTGACCAACTCTACACACTTTTCACAGAGTGTTAAAATCAAAGCTATAAGCTAGCTGATGTGTCAATACCTTTGTGTGATTATAACAACCAAAATATGATCTGTTACAAACACATATTTTGCTAATAAGCTATACATTATTAACCAGATAATTATAAAACACTTTTTGGCATATTTATTCTAAATGTGAGTTCCACTCCTCCAAGACCTCATTTCTGGGTTATGTCATCTCTCCAGGGGGCGTCTCGATGGATCAGGAGAAGGTGAAAGCAGTGGAGGACTGGCCAGCGCCCATGTCTCGGAGAGAGCTCCAGGGCTTCCTGGATTTCCCAATTTCTACCGGTAGTTTACCCGGGGGTTCAGCTAGCAGGCGGCACCGCTGACGGCCCTCACCTCCAACAAGACAGCATTCCGGTGGTCCCCAAAGGCACAGAGGGTGTCTCTGGCTCTGAAGAAACGTTTCACCACTGCACCTATCCTGCACCAACCCGATCCGGAGCGCCAGTTTGTGGTGGAGGTGGATGCCCCTAAGATTGGAGTGGGGGCCATTCTCTCTCAGCAGGATCTTAGCAACAATAAGCTACATCCCAGTGCTTATATGTCGTGCCACCTCTTGCCCGCTGAAAGGAACTATGACATCGGCCACTGGGAATTGTTAGCAGTCAAACTGGCCATGGAGGAGTGGCGTCATTGGCTGGAGGGGTCCAAAGAGCAGTTTGTGGTGTGGACGGACCACCGAAATCTGGAGTACCTGAAGACTGCCAAGCGAATCAACTCCCGCCAGGCCAGGTGGGCTTCTTCGGTTCTTCGACCGCTGTAACTTTTCCCTCTCTTACAGACCAGGGTCTAAGGATGGCAAGCCTGACACCCTCTTCAGGTGTTACCCGGTTGCCAGCTTCCACACTAAAGAACCAACGACCATCCTGCCGCAGCAGTGTCTAGTGGCGACACTATGGTGGAAGATCGAAGACAAATTCAGACAAGCTGCCGCTTAAGAGACCACTCCAGCGGGCTGTCCCCCCAGTCGCCTGTTCGTTCCTTTGGACGGAGGTTCTCCAGTGAGCCCATTACTCCCAGTTGGCAGCTCACCCAGGGGTAAGTCGGTCTCTGGCCCAATTATCCTCCAGTTTCTGGTGGCCCACCCTATGCAGGGACCTCAGGGACTACATCTCCAGCTGCTCAGTCTGCGCAAGAAACAAGGCATCACAACAGCCCCCCCAAGGACTCCTTCAGCCGCTGCCAGTGCCCTCCAGACCTTGGGCATGTGTGACCCTGGACTTCGTAACCGGGTTGCCAGTTTCAGAAGGTAATTCTACCGTCCTGACTATTTAGGACAGATTCTCTAAGCCAGCTCACTTTGTTTCGTTGCCCAAGCTTCCCTCTGGCAAGGAGACCGCCGAACTGTTTATCCTTCACATGTTACAACTACACGGGATCCCGTCAGAGGTGTTGGATCGTGGACCACAGTTCATCTCAGGTTCGGAGGGCTTTCTGTTGGTCCCTGGCGGTTGAAGTTCAAATGTCTTCTGGTCACCACCCACAGGCCAACGGCCAGACCGAGCGAGCCAACCAACAGCTAGAGGCAGCCCTTAGGTCCCTCTGTGGCCAAGACCAGAAGGGCTACAGCTGGAAACTCCCCTGGGTCGAGTATTTCTCCAACTCCCTGCCGCCTGCTGGCACTGGGTCTCTCCATTCGAGGCAGCCTTCGGTTACCAGCCTCCTCTATTCCCCTGCCAATAGGAGGAGGTGGACGTCCCCTCTGTCGACGCCAACATCAAGCACGTCCAACGCACCTGAATCCAGACAAGGACCGCTCTGCGCAGGCCTGTGGCATGAATGAAGACCCAGGCGGATCAGGCCTGGAGGTCAAGCCCATGCTACTGGCTGGTCAGCGCGTGTGGCTCGCCTCCCAAGACATCCCCCTCTGGGCCGAATCTCAGAAGTTGGCACCCCGGTTCATCGGTCCCTTCACCATCGAGAAGGTACTGAGCCCCGTCGCTGTCCGCCTGAGGCTGCCGTCCACCCTCCGCAGGGTCCATCCGGAGTTTCACGTCTCCAGGCTCCAAACGGTCACCAGCTGCCCTCTGGCCCTGCCTCCCCAAGCACCATCACCACCTCGCCTGATCGACGGCGCCCCTGCCTACACCATCTGCCGCCGATTGGATGTCCGATGCAGGGGTCGCCAGTATTTGGTCAACTGGGAGGGGTACGGGCCACAGGAGCATTGCTGGATTCCGGCCCAGAACATCCTGGACCCCCAGCTCATCGCTGACTTCCACCAGCGCCAGGATGCCTGTCTTTGATCGCCAGAAGCCGCTCCTGCCGGGGGGGACAACTGCCAGCTGAAGCTCGTTAGTCTGCCTGCCAGCATTGTTTCCCACCACTTACACCAATGATTGAATTATTAGTTCTGTTTTCTTATTAGTTTAGTCTGTGTTTCCCCTCACTATTTAGTTACTGTTTTCTTTCAGTTTCCTTGTCGGTCAGACCATTCACTGCACTTTTGCCAATCTCCCTTTCAGCTTTTCTCGCCTTTTGGGAAGTAGTATTCTCCCCTTTTGGGAGCCGGCGTGCTCTCATGCTTTGAAATTACTCTCTGTATATTTTTCTTCTTCGAAAGTTCGCATATTCCTGCTAATCTGCTTTTGTAATTACATTTACTGGAATCGGCTAGTATCTCCCCTTTGGGAGCTCGCTTTCCTTTTGTATTTTTATATTCTCTTGCTATTGTACTCTATTTTGTGCTTGTGCATTGTTTATCTTTATCATGTCCAATAAACCAGTTGTTCTTCCTGCTACTTGGGGTCAAATCCTGTTCCTACACATAACACGAAGGAGGCGTGACTAACCACCCTCGCTTCATAAAAATGACCAATAGGAAAGCAGTGCATTTTTGCTGACCAATGACTTAAATTCGGTATGTTCAAAAACTTCTATAATGGTTTTATCATATCTTCATTAGCATGGACAGAGGATTCCTCTGGTGGACAAGGCTTTTCTCTGGGTGGGCAGTGCCCACCCCAGCCCACCCATATACACGCCCCAGTGTATTCATGTGTGTGTTCATTGCTTGCATGTGTGCAGTGCTTGCATGAGTGTGTTTGTGTAGCCAACATAATCTAATGTTTATGTTTACCTATCAAGTCTGCTTTTTCAATGTTTGCATATTCATATTTTTTCTTTACTGCAAAAGAAGAAGCATCTACACCAAGCCTCCAGCAGTCCGTTTACTCAGGAGGGTACACATGAGCTGGGACATTTGCTCAAATGTGTCTCTTTCCACCCTGTAATACACCAGCTGAGCCATTCATTGGACCAACTGGCTGTAAAAAATACACAGCTGGTGCTGGTGGAATGCTGGCAGCCAATCATGAATTTGCTTTTGCAAGACAAAAAAAAAGAAGTATATTTTTGACCAATCATTAGTCACTCAGTGGGAGTACCAGACAGTGTAGAACACAGGCTGGGTGGAATTGCAGGAACAGGCCAAGATTGGCTCCACGGTACTCAACTCAGCCCTCTGGACAAAACTTGATATTTTAGTTAAATGGCACCCAGGGATACATGACAGGCTATTTGAATTCTTTGGGAATAGACTATGACTGTAGGTCTTTCAAAATATCACCATGACCCTGGGTACAGCTGAGATTTTCAAAGAGTGTGATTTCACAGTTTTACAGGCTCAAGAGGAAAGAGGGGAGCTGTCGTCACCAGATGAGAGGCTTACTGCCCTTTTGGCTGTGAACAAACAGCAGGGAAAATAAGTATTGAACGCGTCAACATTTTCCTTAATATATTTGTAATGGGGCTATTGACATGACATTTTCACCAGATGTCGGTAACAACCCAAGTAATCCACAGATACAAAGAAATAAAAACAAATAAGTACATAAATTAAGTTATGCGTAATAAAATGGAATGACACAGGGAGTAAGTATTGAAACAGAGGTGCCCCCTATCAGTGCAAATTAATATCAGCTGGTTTAGTCCTAATTGATGGCCTATAAAAAGGTTTCTCATTACCAAGGCACCACACAAGAAGCATTTCATGATGGTTAAAAGCAAAGAGCTCTCTCAAGACCTTTGCAACCTTATTGTTGCAAAACATACTGATGGCATTGGTTACAGATATATTTCTAAACTTCTGAATGTTCCAATGAGCACCATTGGGGCCATAATCCGCAAGTGGAAAGAAAATCATTTAACCATGAACCGGCCATGACCAGGTGCTCCTTGCAAGATTTCTGACAGAGGAGTCAAAAAAATAATCAGAAGAGTTTTCCAAGAGCTGAAGACCCCTCGCAAAGCGCTTCAGAAAGACCTGGAATTAGCAGGTACACAGGTTTCAAAGAAAACAATAAGTAATGCGCTCAACCGCCATGACCACTATGCACGCTCACTACGCAAGACTCCATTGCTAAAGAAAAAAGCATGTTGATGCTCGTTTAAAGTTTGCTGCACAACATTTGAACCAGCCTATGAAATACTGGGAGAATATAGTTTGTTCAGATGAGACCAAAATTGAACTCCCTGGATGTCATAGCACACACCATGTTTGGAGGAGAAATGGCACGGCACATCACCCCCAAAACACCATACCAACAGTGAAGTTTGGAGGTGGGAACATCATGGTGTGGGGCAGTTTTTTAGCATATGGTACTGGCAGACTTCACATAATTGATGGAAGGATGAATGGAGAAATGTGCCGAGACATTCTTGATAAGAATCTGCTGCCATCTACCAGGATACTGAAGATGAAATGATGGTGGAGGGTCTTTCAGCAAGACAATGATCCCAAACACACAGCCGAGGAAACTATAAAGGTTTCAGAGAGAAAATAAAGCTGCTAGAATGGCCCAGTCAATCACCCGACTTGAATCCAATTGAAAATCTATGGAAAGAACTGAAGATCAGAGTTCATAGAAGAGGCCTCCGAAACTTCAAGATTTGAAGACAGTTTGTGTGGAAGAATGGGCCAAAATCACGCCTGAGCAATGCATGCAACTAGTTTCTCCATACAAGAGGCGTCTTGAAGCTGTCATTACCAACAAAGGCTTTTCTACTAAGTATTAAATAAATTTCAGTAAGTGTGCTGAATACTTTTTCCCTGTGTCATTCCACTTTATTACACATGACTTAATTTATGGACTTATTTTTTTGATTTCTTTGTATGTGTGGATTACTTGGGTTGTTACCGACATCTGGTGAAAATTTCATGCCAATAGTCCCCATTAGAAATATATTTACTGAGAAAAATGTTGATGCATTCAATACTTAAATTCCCCGCTGTACGTATCATGGGAATTTTGCTGTTTCTGCTGTAAGCATGTAATAGCTGAAGGCTGTAAAAAAGGGGGAAAACATGTCATTCAAAAGTCACCAGCCCCTGACTCAGCCCTGCTGAAGAGTGTTACGAGACTCGCTGTTCTTGTATCATCACACTGCAGTAAAGGAGCAATCATATGGAAAATTAAACTCAGCAAGACAATATTTACAGTCTGCCAGAATCAGTTATTGCAACACTGCACAACTGTGCAGCCGGATGGTATTAGGTACAGTGCCGTGAAAAAGTATTTGCCCCCTATCTGATTTCTTTTTTTTTTTTGCATATTTCTCAAACTTAAATGTTTCAGATGATCAAACAAATTTTAACATTAGACAAAGATAACCCGAGTAAATACAAAATGCAGGTTTTAAATGATGATTTCATTTGTTTGGGGAAAAAAGCTATCCAAACCTATCTGGCCCTATGTGAAAAAGTAATTGCCCCCTAAATCTAAACCCACCCTCGGCGACAAAAACTGCAATCAAGCGTTTGCGATAACTGGCAATGAGTCTTTCACATCGCTGTGAAGGAATTTTGGCCCACTCTTCTTTGCAGAATTGTTTTAATTTAGCCACATTGGAGGTTTTTCGAGCATGAACAGCCTGTTTAAGGTCATGCCACAGCACCTCAATTGGATTAAAGTCCGGACTTTGAATAGGCCACTCCAAAACCTTCATTTTGTTTTTTTAAGCCATTCAGAGGTGGACTTGTTGGTGTGTTTCGGATCATTGTCCTGCTGCATAACCCAAGTGCGCTTGAGCTTGAGGTCACAAACTGATGGTCGGACATTCTGCTTCAGGATTTTCTGGTAGAGAACAGAATTCATGGTTCCATCAATTACGGCAAGTCGTTCAGGTCCTGAAGCAGCAAAGCAGCCCCAGACCATCACACTACCACCACCATGTTTGCCTGTTGGTACGATGTTCTTTTTATGAAATGCTGTGTCAGTTTTATGCCAGATGCATCGGGACGCATACCTTCCAAAAAGTTCAACTTATGTCTCCTCAGTCCACAGAATATTTTCCCAAAAGTCTTGGGGATCATCAAGATGTATTTTGGCAAATGTGTGACCAGCCTTTGTGTTCTTTTTGGTCAGCAGTGGTTTTCGCCTTGGAAATCTCCCATGGATGCCATTTTTGCCCAGTCTCTTTCTTATTATTGAATCATGACCACTGACTTTAACTGAAGCAAGTGAGGCCTGCAGTTCTTTAGATGTTGTTCTGGGTTGTTTTGTGGCCTCCTGGATGAGTCGTTGATGCGCCCTTGGAGTAATATTGGTAGGCTGGCCACTCCTGGGAAGGTTTACCACTGTTTCAAGTTTTCTCCATTTGTGGATAATGGCTCCCACCGTGGTTCGCTGGAGTTCAAAGCCTCAGAAATGGCTTTGTAACCCTTTCCAGACTGATAGATGTTAATGATTTTGTTCTTATCTGTTCTTGAATTTCTCTAGATTGCGGCATTATGTGTTGCTTTTTGAGATCCTTTAGCCTACTTCACTTTGTCAGACAGGTTCTATTTAGGTGATTTCTTGATTCAACAGGTCTGGCAGTAATCTGGCCTGAGTGTGGCTAATGAAATTGAACTCAAAAAATGTGGTTAATCACAGTTAATTCATGATTTAACAAGGGGGGGAAATTACTTTTTCACACTGGGCCGGGTAGGTTTGGATAGCTTTTAAACATCAATAAATGAAATCATCAATTATACACTGTATTTTGTATTTACTCGGGTTATCTTTGTCTAATATTAAAATTTGTTTGATGATCTGAAACATTTAAGTGTGAAAAATATGCAAAAACATAAGAAATCTGGCAGGGGACAAATACTTTTTCACGGCACTGTATTTATTCAACTACTGACTCCAACTTTACTGACGGGCTTTGAGCAATAAACAATTACATATATTGCAATAAATTGATCTAAGTGGCTGGTGATGCAGTTTTTACTGACTCTCAATGATAAATATTTCATACTGGTAAATTTCAGTATATTACTTTGTTGGATTTTCCTGCTCACAGGAATCTCTCACAGTTGGTACAGGCCCAATAATGGATACAAAGCTGATTTCAGGGTACAACCCCAACTCTGAAAAATTTAGGACGTATGAAAAATGCGCATAAAAACAGAAACCAGTGATTTCTAAATTTACTGTGGTGTGTCTTACCATTCCTGCCATTCAGGCCTGGAACATATTCCAAAAAAATTGGGACAAGGCCAATTTAGGACTAGGATGAGGTTCAATATTTGGAAAATGATGTGATTTGAAACAGCTGATGTCAGCAGGTGATTGTAATCATGATTGGTATAAAGGCAGCATTCAGGAAAGGCCTAGTTCTTTGGAAGAAAAGATAGGCTGTAAATTTGCCCACAGATGTGTGAAAATCACTGAAAGGTTTATAAACAATGTTGTCCTAAGAAAGGTAGGAAGGCAGGGTTCTGCCCATGATGCTTGGAGTGCTGGACGGAAAATTTCTGCCGTCTCCTAACCTGACAATCTGCCTTCCACGAGCTACGAAGCATATTGTTGCTGCTTTGCTGCGATAAATTGAGCGTCTGACACTCAAACTGAAGAGATTACTATTTGCGATCACCCTGGTTTGAACGTCTGTTATGCTGCTTTGATGCAATTTTACAATGTGAATCCTGAATATTTTATAACAAATATTTCATGAATAATTTACAGAAGTTGTTCGCTCATTTCATCTAGCATAATTAGATAAAAATAGACATTAACAGAATGATGGGTGAGAACACATGTTATAGAGCCTATTTTGCGCAGATATGAATACAGGTGTGCCTTGAAATTTTGGCATGGCCTTTCATGTGCCTTGGGCATGAAAAGTTTGGCTGTGTCTGAAATCACTCACTCATTCACTATTCCCTACTCACTATAAAGGGGACTCATATGTAACTATATAGTGAGCTCATGGGCAGAAGAAGAAAAGCTTCCAGACACTACCCAGTTTGTTTTGTGGCTCTGTTAATGGCGTAATTGCTGTTGCACAATTAATTATTCTTTGGTTTGTGTGCAATGCATGATGGGATGTATTGCTGGGTTAGTGACCATCGGTTGGTCACTACATTTCGTGGTTGATTGTGGGATGTAATGAGTTCACTATATAGGATATAATAATTACAAACAATTCGGACAGCACTACAAAATGGTGAACCCACTATAAAGTGAGTAGTGAGTGATTTTGGACACAGCCTTTGAAAACCACTGCGCCAGGAAATACTTAGACACAAGTTCACATTAAGGCTTTTTCACACCAAGGATGAATGAAAAAAACTGAAGGAAAATGCGGTTTCTTTGCATTCCCTGCTGGAAAAACCAGCATGAACCAGCATTGACAAGCATGATTTAATGCTGGTCCATGCTGGTTTTTGCAGCAAGGTTCTGCCGAAAATTTAAAGATTTGCGGAAAGATTCAGCCATGACAACCATGAGAAAGAAAATCTATTGATCCTGGGATTTATTTTATTGGTTGGCTTGTTTTATCGGCACTCGAAGATCAAACCAGCTGCAGGGAAAAAAGAAATCTGTTCAGCGAAGTACAGTTTTGCATCATAAAAGATACATCAGTTCAAAATTTTCAATAGATTTGTTATGTGCTTTGTTTGCAAAAGCCCACAGTCTCTCACATGCAGGGTTCCAGAGGTATAGGGCCTATTTGGTGGGGAACATTTTCGCTTTTTATTTTTCACTTTATTACAGCATTGATGTAAGGACTGGTTCTGAAGGTTGTCATAGCCAGGGGCGGTACTGGGGACAAGCTCCCAGTACCAGAAAATGCTTCTAATTGGCATGCGTCTCACACAGCCTCTGACAACCAAAGTCCAACTTCTGGCCTTCACGCGGCGGAATTGTTTCTACTGACAGGAGAAGGGGCGAAAGGCGGGCCAATGGTGCCTTAAAACCAGTTGCTTTGGGTAGATGGAGCTTGTCAGCCCGGGACGGCAGACAGTTTATCTAGGGGAAGGAAAACCCTGATTCAAAAACCTCCGCTGCCTTGCGGCTATATCCAGTCCCGGAAAAGGCTATGGGAGCAAACCCAAACAGAAAACCTGGAGTGGAGTCTGTGAGGCAGATGGCTGTCAACATAGACCTCCTTCCAGCAACTCCTAGAGCCAAGCCTGCTCCAAACGTAGTGCCTCGGATTCCCATGGAACCAGTCAGTCAGGTCGAAAGGGGGGCCTTGTTGTTTTTCCTTGGGCAGCGCAGGGCCTCCATACACACCTGCCCAGGCTTGCGCCCTGGAGAGGTCACTCCAGTCTCGCCTGCGAAGGGGAGAGAAACAAACTGGAGGACAGCAGTTATGGGTGATAAGTCTTTGCTTGATTGACGTAGAGCTGGACGCCACGGGCTGTCCTTGACTAGTGGGATGCAAGGATCCCCCCACTGTCAACTACTGCCCGCCTCAAGCCGGGCAGCCCCCGGCCAATTAGGTGTTGACCCGTCACGACCTGCATGCTCCAGAGGGTGCCTGGAGCTTAGAGCTTAGAGCTTAACAAGCAGATCGCTTACCCAGTACCCAACACGCAACAAAAGAGAAAACTAAAAACCCGACCAATCCATATTGCAAGCTGGAACGTACGAACAATGCGAAGTGGACTGTCAGATGACCTGCTAGAGATAGATGATGCACGGACAGCTGCAGTGATTGATCGCGAACTGCACAGACTAGACATAGACATAGCTGTTCTGCAGGAAACACATCTCCCGGACAGCGGATGTCTGAAGGAGGAATCTTATACCTTCTGGCAAGGGAAAGGTACTGAAGATACCAGGGAGCATGGAGTTGGCTTTACAATGAAGAACAAATTGTTACACATGACTGAAATACAAACACACGGTATAGAGAGAATACTTACCTTACGCCTCTCCACACTAGAAGGCCTGGTAAACCTTGTGTGCGCCTATGCACCGACATTACAAGCCACATCTGATGTGAAAGACCACTTCTATGAACAGTTAGACAGGGTTGTTCAGAGGGTTCCTGCATCAGAGCATGTCTACCTTCTAGGCAATTTTAATGCCAGGGTATGCACAGACAAAGAGTCCTGGCCAACAGTGTTGGGCCACCATGGTATAAGGAAAATGAACGAGAACGGACAGAGGCTCCGAGAGCTTTGCTGCTACCACAAGTTGTGTGTGGCAAACACTTTTTTCCAGAACAAGGCATGCCACAAGGCATCCTGGAAACATCCTCGATCAAACCATTGGCATCACTTGGATTTGGTCATCAACAGACGTGACTCCCTGAACAGTGTCTGCAATACCAGAGCGTACCATAGTGCTGATTGCAACACAGATCACTCTCTAATTGCGTCAAGGGTAAAGCTAAAACCAAAGAAACTCTACCACATTAAGAAGAGACGTCAGGCCAGAATCAAAACTAGCAAAACTGCACCCCAGACAAAAAACAGGAGTTCGTGGAGTGTCTCCAGGAGACACTGACCAGTGACTTAACACAGTGTGCAGAGGACAAGTGGAACTCCCTACAGAATACAATCCACAGTGCTGCCCTTTTGACCTATGGTAAGAAAGAGCACAAGAATGCAGACTGGTTTGAGGCAAACATCTCCGAGCTAGAACCGGTCATTGACGCAAAGCGTAGCGCACTGATTCGCTACAAGCATGACCCAAGCCAGCAAAACCTGCAAGCGTTGAAAACTGCTCACAGTAAGGCCCAGCAAACTGCACGACGCTGTGCAAACAAGTACTGGCTTCAACTAGCAGAAACCATCCAACAGGCATCTGACACTGGAAACACCAGAAAAATGTATGAAAACATTAAACAAGCCACAGGCAAACAAACAAGGAAGCCAGTGCCCCTTAAATCAAAGACAGGAGAGAAGATTACTGACACAGGCAAACAAATGGACCGATGGGTTGAACACTACCTCGATCTCTACTCTAGAGAAAATGTTGTCACACAAGAAGCACTTGACTCCTTCGAGGACCTACCTGTCCTGGCAGAACTTGATTCTGAACCCACTATGGAAAACTAAGCAAAGCCATCGATGCGCTAACATGTGGTACAGCACAGGGAGAAGACGGTATACCACCAGAGATCATCAAATCCGGAAAGCCTGTCCTACTTGAACCACTTTACGAACTCCTGTGTCTCTGCTGGAAGGAAGGCAAGGTACCACAGTCAATTCGAAATGCCAAGATCATTACACCGTACAAGAACAAGGGTGACCATAGTGATTGTAACAGCTATCAGGGTATCTCCCTCTTAAACATTGTGGGGAAAGTCTTTGCCAGAGTGGTGCTAACCCGACTCCAAGTCCTTGCTGACCGTATCTATCTTGAATCCCAGTGTGGATTTAGAGCAGAGAGATCTACAGTTGACATGATTTTCTCTGTTCACCAACTGCAGGAGAAATGCCAGGAACAGCAGATGCCACTACACATCGCCTTCATCGATCTCACCAAAGCATTCGACCTTGTGAGCAGAAGTGGTCTGTTCAACCTTCTGAGGAAGATTGGTTGCCCTCCACAACTACTCAGTATAATTGCTAGCTTCCACGAGGACATGCAAGATGGTCAGTTACGACGGGGAAACCTCTGAGACCTTCCCCATCAAGAGTCGTGTAAAACAAGGGTGTGTGCTGGCACCAACTCTGTTTAGGATCTTCTTTTCACTACTGCTCAACTTTGCATTCGAACACTCCACTCAAGGCATTTACCTACAAACAAGAAATGATGGACGGCTTTTCAACCTGGCCCATCTCCGGGCCAAGACTAAGGTACGCACAGTTCTAATCAGAGAAATGCTACTCGCTGACGATGCAGCCCTGGCCTCTCACTCAGAGGAAGAACTCCAGCAAATGCTCAACCAGTTTCCCCATGCCTGCAGAGGGTTTGCACTGACAATTAGCATCAAGAAAACAGTTGTCATGGGCCAGGATGTCCCTTCACCACCATCAATCATCATCGGTAACAAAGAATTTGAAGTCACAGATCACTTTACCTACCTGGGCTCCACCATTACCAACAACCTCTCTCTGGACAAGGAAATCGACATGGGTATAGCCAAAGCTGCCGGAGTAATAGCCAGACTAAGTAAAAGAGTGTGGAAGAACACTCATCTCACTTTTAATACCAAGATTAAAGCGTACTAAGCGTGTGCGCTCGGCACCCTGCTATATAGCAGCGAGTCTTGGACAACTTACGCCAGACAGGAGAATCGCCTGGGAAGCTTTCATCTCCGCTGCCGAAGATGTATCCTTGGCATTGCATGGCGTGACAAAGTCCCCAACACCACCATTCTGGAGAAAGCTGGCTGCCTAAGCATGCATCTCCTCCTCTGTCAACGTCGCCTGCGATGGCTGCGACATGTGCACCATATGAAAGACGGCCGCATACCAAAGGATATTCTGTACGGCCAGCTTGCCACAGGACACCGCCCAGCAGGTCGTCCAGCACTGCGTTTTAAGGATGTCTGCAAGTGTGACCTGAAAAGCACAGGCATCAACCCAGCAGGATGGGAACTGCTGGCAGATGACCGCAGTGGCAGGCACCGTGCAGTACGTGATGGATGCAAGAGGAGCGAGGCTGAGCGCAACCAGCAGGTGGAGATCAAAAGAAAAAACAGGAAGCAGAGGCAGCAAATGCAGGCCCTCAACCCACAGTCGAACTTTGTATGTAGTAACTGTGGAAAGACTGCCATGCCAGGATTGGCCTACTGAGCCATATCAAATGCTGCCCCAAATGTGACTGACTTTGATGGATCCGGGCGCCACCATTGTCTCTCGAGACAGAAGGATGCCGACAAATGTAAGGACCGGAGCAAAAAGTTATCAAATGCTATGAAACAGCTATGATTCTGGGGACAAGAAAAGAGCAGGGACTAAGATTTTTAGCCATAGGCATGGCTGGATATTTGGAATGGTTAACTAGGGGGGCAGCTTATTCGGTGTCTCAGAAATGTTTTCCCAAAAAGTGCACGTATTTCAGTTTCAGACACCTGAGGCATTTATCTTCTTTCATGAAGAAAAAATAAACTTGTACACCAGTGATAAGCAATGTAAGACCAGAGACATAAGGAAAGGCTGACACTTCTCAGGGTAGGAGCAGAGTTAGGGCAGAAAAACTGCAAAATGCAAGGAGACATCATGACAGCCAAATGGAAACTTAAATGTTTCACAAATTAGAATGAGCAAAAGATTCATAACTCTTGGATGTGTAGCCTACGAACCAGAGTTGATGTAATGTCTTGTGAACACTTCATGCAATACAATAATGCTAAAAAATCTGCTATAATACGTGCTACCGTTTTTTTAGAACATAATTCTGATTATCATTGTTTTTTTCCCCACACACATTATCTTGTTCCAAAGCTAGCAACTACTTCCAGAGTTAACAGCAGTTATAGCCAAACTCTAATTAAGCTCATGTCAAATGACACTTTCGAATGCCCAAGCTAGCCAGCTAATCGTAATGCTAAATATAGCCGTTCGCTGTATAGCAAAGTAAAAAGAAGCATAAACGCATCATGCACATATAAGATAGATACTTGTATATTCCAACATTTACTCTGCAAATACAACGCTCGCAATACGCCTCTGCGACCGCGCCCACTCAGGAGGCAGAAAGTGTGACCAGTTTCTTACAATGGGGGTATATTGGGGATGCGAGGTCTTCCTTCCTCCAGTCTTTGTTAATTAGTGTGCAACTTTTCGCCTTGCCGAGTTGCAAATTCTTGTTCAGTGATTTTTGTTTATCTCCGATCAGTCAAAAATTCAAGTAGTTACCAGAGGTGGATCACGAAAACCAAAAACTAGATTTTTTTTTCCATCTTTCCCCAGATGTCATGTAAAATCTGGTCCCCCCATAAAATCTGATCCCCCCACGTGACTTCTGTTGCATAGTGCGCGTCAAATGACGTGTCTTGCAAGATTGTCGTATAGCTCACTGTTGAAATAGCGTAAAATTAATTGAATTGTGGCGGCGTGCATGTGGTATACTGTAGCCTCATTAGCAAACTAGCTAGCTGGCTTGCTCGCTACACTGAGGTGCTGGCTATAACAGAGTTTGTTATCACTTAAGCTAGCAAGCGATTATCACAGTAGAAGTGAACTGTGGCCTTATTAGCAAGCTAGCTAGCTCATTACTTAAGTACAAGCGAATGATTGTATAATGTACGCTGTACTAATCATTGTGTTTAAGTGCTATTAATTTGCTCATTTCCGAGAATTCTTCGTTACTATGCAAATCACGTAGATGACCCAAATGACGCGATTTGACGCAAATTAATTAATATGCGACAAAAGTAATTTGGGTGGACGAGATTTTTTTTTATGGGAGGACCACATTTTACTTGACACTGGCTGTCCACATGTCAGCTGCACTCACGGGTCAAAGCACAATGCATGTACAGTACACATTGTAACACCGCAGAACTAGTAGAGGCATCGATGACTGCTATGACAACCAGCGCAGGTTATTCCCGCGAATTGGCCATGCCGGGGCGCGGATCGAAAATGAAAGTACCCCAGAAGTAATAGTGTCATTAGAGACACTATTACGTGGAGAAGGCCTTCGACCGGGTGGAGTAGGGCTTCCTGTTTTTTTTTCTGGAGAAATTTGGCTTTGATTCCAATTTCATATCCTGGGTCAAACTATTATACTCCGCCTCAACTGCTTCTGTTAATACTAATGGCGTTCATTCACCATATTTTTTCTTACAACACGGGACTCAGCAGGGTTGTCCACTTTCGCCCCTGCTGTTTAATATAGCCATTGAGCCACTAGCCATCTGGCTCAGAAGTCTAAATGAATTTCAGGGCATTATGCGTTTTGGTCAGGTCCACAAACTCTCGCTGTATGCCGATGATCTCCTACTGTTCATTTCAAATCCTACATCCTCTCTCCCACCGATATTGTCTGTTCTAGATCAGTTCGGATGCCTGTCAGGGTATAAACTGAATATTCAAAAGAGCGAGTTATTTCTCATCAATAATCAGGCAAGGTCACTTCCAATATCCACATTCCCCTTTAGCATAGCAGAGGAAGGGATTTAGATACCTGGTGGTGTTCATCACCGACTCCCACAGAGGTCTGTTTTTTAGGAACTTCCAGCCGCTGCTTGATAAGTGTAAATTGGACCTTTCTAGATGGAGCACCCTTCCCCTTTCCCTCGCAGGTCGAGTCAATCTCATTAAGATGATTATCCTTCCAAAGTTTCTGTCCTTTTTCCAACACATTCCAATTTGGCTTAATAAATCCTTTTTTACTAACCTTGATCAGATGTTTAATCTTACCACTTTCTGGTCGGATATATTTCAAACTCTTGAGCAGGCCCTCAAAATAAATTTAAAACCGAATCCCATTACAGCCATGTTCGGTATATCCCCGACTGAAAATTTACCAATCACTGCACAGCGTGTCATTGCCTTTACTACTCTGCTAGCCAGGCGCATAATTCTTCTCAATTGGAAGCACACTCTCCCCCCGAAACATAGTAAGTGGATGAGGGAAATCTTACAATGCTTACAATTGGAGAAACTAAGATTCTCTCAGGGAGGATCGTTGACTTCCTTCCACAAGACTTGAGACCCCCTGTTGGCCTTCATCAGCAGTGATCGAACTACCATCTATGATGATGCTGAAGGCACTTCCTGAACAGGGACAGACAGGGATGAGAGAGGAGCTGCCTCTGAAATTAGGGTGGTGCGTTTTAAATGCTGGTCAGTATATGAAAAGAATAATGCCAGAGTAACTAAAGTGTATAAATACAATGCAAAACAAAGACGGATTGGCAAGGATGGAATCAGATTACGACTTGTAGATTCACTTTCTTAGGATGTAAGTTCTGAACATCCCACAACATCCCACATTTTGAAAGACCAGATCGTGTGTAGAGAACCCAAACGATGTCATTGGATTTTGCCCCGGAGACGAAAATCTTGATTTTAAATTTTTTGGCCCACACGCCTGTCAAAGACATAATTTTGCATTTGGCCCTCTTGTCAGGACGCATCAGACACTTTTACGTATAACACTTAGGGTAGAAATATACTTGCTGCGTGACCTAACGGACGCGTACACAGTGCGCTTCGTGAGTGCACGCACTTGCTGCAGCACAACGCGTCCAAAACGCGTGATACTGGAGGTCTCCACTGGGGGGGCAGACAGCAGCAGATCGGACCCGGAAATCGCGAAAAGGGCGGTATTGCCCGGATATCGCATTCACTGTCACAGTGTATTCGTTCACACGAGCGCCTCTAGCGGTCATGTCAATACTGCATCTCACGCACGCGTCACGTTACCTCGCGTCGAGATGAGCGACCTCTACGCACACGAACGTAGAATACGCATGGCAGCCATGATGCATAAGCGCACGTGTCGTGAGCAGCAAGTATATTCCAGGTCCTACACATCATAAACATACAGAATTTCTATCTTGGCCATGAAATTAAGGTGGTGCATTTTTAATGCTGGTTAGTATATTAAGGAGGTTTCTGTGGAGATTCCAGGATTCAAAGCGCTATTTTAAGCTTGAGCTATGGGATACGAAGAATGTAAACTGCTTGCCGTCGCCCGCTATCATAGAAAGAGAAAAATGCATTCTAGATTTTGACTTGCAATAGGGGAACTGCAAAGCAGCCATATTGGATTTTTATGCACGCATTGCATTATAGGACCTGTATGTCAGCGAGTGACTGACAGATACGCTTCAATACGAAAGAAAGCCTCGGTCATTACTTGTTGCGAGCTTGGATGCTACAACCGTCAGGTCAGGGATCGACATTTCAGGTTCTACGTTTTTCCCCAAAGACGCTAAGCTTAGAAATAAGTGGATAAACAATTCCGGTCGGGCTAGAATTAACAGAGAATTCAGCAAGTTCAAGCCCACTTCAGCACTCCGAGTCTGCAGCAGCCGTTTTGAAGCTGGAGGAAAACATATGGTAAACACATCGACGATTTTTCCAGTCAAACCCAGTTCTTAAAAACTACCAAGGCGAAAAATCCTTAGAGAAGAATGCCCAACAACAGCCTCATATGTCGCCGATTCACACAGTAAGTAAAAGCGTTGTTTTACAATGGCAGTGCTGCTATCCATGCAAGCACAATGAGTTGACAGTAGCGGTGCAGGGCAATCGCTGACAGTGCATATACGACTTTTGGCGTTTCAATTTTATGAAATTATGTAGCGGTGAAACTACCTATAGAAAGCATTTTTCGAGGATATAACTTCATGAATGGATAATACAACAGCCGCTCTTGAGCTTTTTCACCCACCGTCATCGCAAGGGCTTTTCAAAACTTCACATCGTATAAGAAAACACTGACTGGGTAAACCATACATCGTTCTACAAAGAATGAAATACCCCTTTACGTCCGCCTGAATATTTGTTGTCTGATCGGGAATATCAACCGTGACAATGACGGGGAGGGGAAAGGGAAAATGTGCTGATGCGAATCGATAAATAACTCAATAGATCCAAATTATGTCAAATAATAATGTTCGGAGTTATATCCCCAAGGATCTGAGCGAAAGAGCTCCATATCCAACCTCTACGTGTCTCGGCTTTTTATTTGCCATAACGATTTTAATAGTTTACACAAATGTATTTGGGGGGGATGTTTAATATCTCAAATGCATATGCAGAGCATGTCCTAGCAACCCGGTGTGTCATCAATAACAAGGCTGCCTCCGTTACTTGTTATTACCACGTAGCTACCTTACCTCTGTACCAGGTCCTCCTTCTTGCCACTTAAATTTGCGTTTCGACGTTACAGTAATCTCTTCAATTCTGTGACAATGGCTGCCTCGTAGGGTGAGCGAAAACCGCGCCAGGTACATCTTCTGGGTTCAAAATAAGCTGAGAATGGTTGTATTTACAGAAGCCATGATAGAGACATACAACTCTTCCCATTATGCACTGCGCGTACTTCACTTCCGTGTGTGCGCAGTGAGACTTGCAGTTCCCCTATTGAGTGGATTTACTTCGTTCAAAGTTGTGAATACGCGCAGTGATCGTGATACAGCTCCTTCAAGCCCTGAGCCTCTGGCCCGAAAATGGCGTGCCCAAAATGAAATGAGTAAATCTCTGCAAATACTTGCTCCACCTGAAAAATCTTGGTGTCATAATAAAGGTAACAGCATGGGGATTTTTTTCATGGTGTAAAAATCAGTATATACTGTGTGTCACTGAGTCAGAGTAAATGAAGATGGAACACAGCATACGTAAATGAGAAATCACATTTGTGCCTAATAAAATTTAACTTTTATCACTTTAGAAATTATTTAGTTGCAGTCTGAAACCATAAAAAAATTACAGCACAGAATCTCACCATTATCGGTGCCTAAGTTTATTCTAGTCAAGTGAATCAGAGCAAAATTAGAGAGGTTTTAGTTTGTGAATGTCTAGATGCCATTTGACATTTCTCAGGTACCAAACTGTGAAACTCATTTATTTTCATTTATATGTCACTATGGCGTACATTATATCTTATATATTATTATGGGAATATTTAATGAATGAATATTTAGAGGAATGTATTTGTATCTGATATGTTGTTAGGGGAATGGGTAGATTTATATTTATGTATGTTTATAGGAATTTTTTTATATCTGATAAATTCTTATTAGAATAGATATATTTTATACGAATGTATAATGGTATAAGGGCGTGTGACCGTATTTATATTTACTTTTTGTATATATTAGTTTCCTTTTTATGTACTTATTTATACATATTTGGATTATATAACATTCTGTGTCTATTTTCCAACATATGAATAGTTTTCCAGAATATTGAGATGTTAATAGTATGATATTGATAATTATTAATTATCTTAAGGGTGAATATAACACTGGTATTAATGAAATAGAGATTTGGGGTAGGATTAAATAAGTTTTACTTCTTACTGTTATAGTTCTGCCTCATGTGTGTTGTCTTTGTGCTTATTTGTGCTTGTGCTTTACTTTCGTTTTATTTTTCAGCTTTCATTCCCGCCGTCTGATGTTCGATTCTTTCTTTGCCCAAACTCCAGTGATGTCGTGTGACAGCCTTCAGCATGCCTGAGTCTCGTTGTCCAATCACGTTTCCTCTTTCGGTTTCGGCTGTGGTATTTCATTCATTGCTTCCACCTGTGCTTAATAGGGGATGGGGCGTGACGTCACGGCTGCAGCGCCACAGGGCTTGATGGGAGAGATCGCCATACTGTGAGGCCACTTTTTGTTGTTGCACGCCGAGAAGCCACAGGCATGGGAAGAACCTGCTGTGTGGTCAGATGTAGCCAGTTTTCATTTAGCCGATACTGCATACCGATTACGACTCCGGAATTCTCACTCTTTTCTTTACTCGGGTCGGAATCAATGCATGCGTTTCATGATCGTTTAAGTGAAATAAGATCATTTGACACGTCTTTAAGCAATTCCATTGCTTCCAACTTCTTCACGCACAAGGACTTCAGTTCCGCACGAGAATCTTTTACATACGCGTTGAATGAATAATTGCTGACTACAGCAGAGGAACGTAAATATGCCACTTAAACTTACACCGAATGCGTGGGAGTTGTCAGGTTTGCGTTATAAATGAAAACTGGCCACATCAGTGTTGAGAGTTTTCGGGGTTTCTGTAATGGTAATTTAAATGAATGACTGAAAATAGGTTGTGACCAATCATTCATTTTAAGGGATTGTTTGAGCTTCCCCTATTGCCAGTTCACGAGCCGCCACTGAGTAGCCTAATAATGTGTGTCTCTCTAATCACAGGTAGGTAAGCAAGCAAGATGATACACACCTTTGTGCGAACTACGCTGTTTTCACAGCTTGGTGGTTTGCAGACCTCCAACTCATGGACCCAGCCATTTGTGAATTGTACATGGGCTTCCATAGATTTATAATTCCGAAATTCATCCTCGGTATATACACTGACGCCACAGACGAAGTACACAAAAATATCGGGAAACGTCAAAGGGGGTAAGGCGGTTTCGACTGAAGTTTCTCGCAGGCACCTCATGCGGATCCAAATTTCCGATCAACGCAATCCATTTTCTTGCGTTCGGTAGAAGTTTGTCTCTTTATAGTACGTTTCTTTCGTTTAATCGACTTCTTAGCATCGCTTAATCAGAGGTGCCAAGTCTCAAGCATTACGCGTGAGCCTCTCCTCTTAGTGGCATTCACATACCTGTGCCATAGTCAGCAATTATTCAATCAAAGCGCATTGAAGAAATTCACTCGCGGAATTTAAGTCACTGTGCATCAAGTTAATCAGTTTCACGTGCATTACAGTGGATTTCCCCACTAGTGACACGGAAATCGATTATGACTTGGGAATTCTCAGGCTTGTCTTTTCTGTGGGATTGAAAGCAATGGAATTGCATAAAGACGTTGCAAATGGTCTTATTTCATTAAAACAATTTAAACGATCATGAAACACATGCATGTTTTCTAATCCCTGAGTAAAGAGAAGCACGGGAAGTCCGGAATCTTAATCGCTTTCCATGTTACTTGTGATGAGGTGCACCTTTACGCAAGTGAAACGGAAACTTCAATGCACAAGGATTTTAATACCGCGTGAGAATCTCATTAAACGTTCAATGAATAATTGCGGACTACGGTGAATAAGCCTAAAAAATGCGCGAGACCTACGCCGAATGCGTGAGACTTGGCATCTCAGCGCTTTCGACAAGTTTTCACCTAGTTACTGTATCTCTGGCTCTGTTTTAATTTAGTCTCGTACGATATGGCCTCACAGTATGGCGGCGCGCTACTGTTTACGTCTCAGAATGCATTGCGCAGTGACGTCGGTTGCCAAGCCCTATTCTGGGTCTCGCTAAATTCAGAGTGAATGCGTTCTCTGATAGGTTAATTACTAACCCGTGCTAACCAGCACTTATTTGAGGGTGATTGTAAATATTTCTTCACGTAGTATTAACCTTTATTAACTCATTAGCGAGTGCGAGTGTTTCTAGCTTTTGTAATTCCTGCCTAAGCTTTCCCTGATTAACTGCGTTTAAAGCTGTGCTTTCCTTTGCTTCTCTCGTGGTGCTTTTTACTCGTCACGTTTAGATTACCTCAATCTAAACTGTCTAGCTTGATTGATTGTCTTAGGGTCTTGTCTCGAGTCATTATTGCTAACCCGGTTCTCGTGTAATTGTTTTATTAATCCCATGTGTTTCTGTTTCCATTCGAGATTGCATTCCGAGTCCCCGCCTCCTCCCGTGGCTGTATCTGTGGCAAAGTGAGAAGCGACATCCGACGGAACTTTGTATTGGCTTTACGCTGCATTGTGAAATCTCTGCTCCTGTGCCTTCCCGAGTATTTCCTTTGTATGATTCCCGAGCCTTGTGTTCTGCTGCGCCCACGTCTTGTCTGCCCTTTGTCTAAGTCTCCCAGTGTGTCCGTCAGTCTAGTTAGGTCCAGTTTTTGTTTTTCTAGTTTATTCACTCTTGGAGTGTGTATTTCTGTTTCCCCCTGCCTTGGGCAGTGTACCTTAGTTTTTCCCATTTGTTCAGTGCATGTGCACGGTGTTTTGTTTCTGGCCTGTGTGCCCATTTTCTCCTTTAGTGTTTGGTGTTCAATAAACACTTCTGGATCCTGCATCTGGTGTTCCCTTGACCTCTTAACACTTTCTACCCCTGTTAAGATTGGATTATGGCGTATGCAACCATTTGTCTTTTCTCTTTTTCTTTTTAATTTAATTTTTTATCTGTTTTTACCTACTGTCATTTAAATGTTGAAAATAAAGATAGCAACCAACCCACAGCCTCATGACCAGCGTTACCTAGTGGCAGTGCATTCCAGAGAGCCAAAACACCCGGTGGCCTCTCTGAGATAAGATATACTTTATTGAACCCTGTTGGGTAATTTGTCCTCTGCATTTGACTCATCCTATAGTTAGGAGCAGTGGGCAGCCACAGAGCAGCGCCCGGGGACCAACTCCAGTTCTAAAGCCTGCTCCTTGGTCAGGGGTGCTGCTTGGAGTGTTCCTATGATGCATGTTTTTGTGGGTGGGGGAAACCAGAGTACCAGGAGGAAACCCACGCAAACACGGGGAGAACATGCAAACTCAGCACAGAAAGGCCCCAGGCCAAATTCGAACCCACGACCTTCTTGCTGTGAGGCAATAGTGCTAACCACTGTGCCACCGCGCCGCCCACATTAATACATTGGCATCGATCACGTTAGAATTCCTAGAAGAAGAAGTGACACAAATGCCCTCTGGTCCTGCTAAAAAGAGAAAATTTTTACGTTTTTACTCTTCAGGCTCTCAAACCTCGAGGACTGAACCAAGAATATGATATTTAACATTTTCTTTATATAAGACTCTAAATTACAATGGTGGTAGGCTTTGTTGTGCTTTTTCCAAGGTCTTTATACCTTGATAGACATACTTGGCATGTATGAGGTGTAAGTTCTATTCTATTTTCATTTTCATAAATACAGCAGGTGTGTCTTTATGTTGGCAATTGAACCTTGCACATTGTAGTATGGCTTCATGTCTTGGATACAACGTCTATATATTAATTTAAGATTTCTTCCCAATTTTAATACATTTATCAAATGTGGTTACATTGCTCCTTTAATGGGCAGAGGATTAGATTCCATGCATATGCTGGTATTGAAAAGACTTAATTATTAATTGTTTTTGTATGTATTCCCATTTTCCTCTGAGCACATCTTTTCAGCAGTATGTTGAATTTTTTTGCCCTTAACCTTTCTGGGCATTTTGAATGATTAACCACACCTATTGTAATTAATTTTGTCAGCCTCTTGGTGTAGACAATGTATAAATATGGGTGTTTTTTCCATTTTGAAACATGATGACCAGACGAAGATCTGAGTTGGATCGAAAAGTTGTCCCTATTTAATAAATACAAATTTTTTTGGTGGCTTTGAGTAAGTGTGCAAGCATCACTTCTTTCTCAATTCAAAAAAGGGTCCAAACTTTTTCTGATTTGGGGTTGTATTTATAGTGGAAAATCATCACAACCTGTTTGCTTATCATCATTTTTAATGTCCATTTATGCTCCAGTTTTACACAAATTCATGTTATAAACAGCTGAAAACCTATCAAGTATAACTTTGATTATGGTAAATTAATATTATTATTATTATTACAACAGTAGTATATGTTATCAAATGTCTCGGTGAAATTAATTAAAAAGACATCAATAAAGCACTGTAATGTGCATTTACAGGAAAGTGCAGTCACCTTATGGCATTGTGACTGGCTGATTGAAACCGCAGTCTTCAACCACAGGATGGCAGCAAATTTAAAAAGGTCTTTAGCTGAGTCAGAGGCTCCTGTGTTCCTGAATAAGTCTGCATGTCCTTTTATGTGTGGCTGAGCGCGCGCGCGTGTGTGCGGTCCTGGTTAAAATGCAGCTGAGTATCGATTCGTTATTGAAATTCAGAAGAGTGTCTACGAGTCCAGCACAGACCTTACTGCGTGTAAAGCATATTATAATTTCAGCCAAAACCAATACGTTCCGGATGAAGAGTAATTTTGTGTCTGCAACCAAATTCTTTATGTTCCATGGTAATTCACTTTCAGTTTATCCGCATGATATATGTATGAAACTTTCTTTTTATTTCTTAATCTGCATTTATAATGCTGAAGAAGAAACATGTCTGCATTTTAAAGCCTTTATTCGAGGTAGCAGTTTTTTTAAGGAAGATGGGCAAGAAAGAAGTATTGTCCTTCAACTTGAAGTAGGAAAATGAGATTAAATGCAAGCCTGGAAATCTTTTTCCCACTACTTGACTCAAGGACTCCTTGACAACAATTAATAACAACCAATCATTTTTGCCTTTTAAGACACCTTTTACATAATTTAAAAAAAGAAACAGAAAATGCAAAAGTGAAGTCATATGGCAGAGAAGTACTGTTCAAATAATCAGGCTGTGCCTCTTACGCTTATGCCTCCTAACTCCCTCTCTTTTCCTTTACTATCCTGAGTGCCCGACAACTGAGCCAGTAAGGTGTCCAGGGAGAAAGATTTGCTTCCTTCTCCATTTCGTTTTACCTTGATCCCTCTTAAGAGTTCCCCCTTGTTTGTGCTTCTCCAAGACAAGACAAGACAATGCTGGTGATATTATTTACTGATGCAGAGGCAAACTATTCAGTAGTGTTTTGTTAATTAGAATACTTATTTTCAATTCAGTTGGACTGATTGCAAAGTGATACCAAAATTTTTTTTTTTTTTTTAACAAAATAAATGATCCTAGCACAAAACCCAATCCTAGCATAACTAAAACTCTTGGTCATCATGACTTTTCTCTGTCTTGCTGAGAATATACTGAGGAAAAACAAACAGGGAAAAACCCCACGCCCTAGGACATTCCACTAATTTTAACGCATTCGCCCACTTCATAGTAATTGCAATGTTTTCTCAGATCGATGCAACCAGTGCCAGCTGTGAGGAACCATGCACATATTCAGTTCGGCATATCCGACCCATCATCACGGCCGTAACTAACTATGAGGTTCCAGACTTTCCCCAAATTTGCAGTATTCTCCTCAGTATTAAGCTCTGCTGTAGAGAGGTAAGATGAAAGATACTTCTTTGTAGAGGTCAAAGATATTATTTATTATTGCATTGATGGTTACTTCAGTGTTTATAAATTTTTTTTAATCGTGTACAGTACTTTTGTGTAGCATGCTAATTTACATATTGTATGTCCAGGCTAATGGAGCATTAGGTGGTTTCTCATGCGGTTCCATGTTTCTTCCATCTCTATTTCAAAGGCGTGCATGTTGAAACGTGACATGCAAGTTGCTGCACTAACATTAATGCGTAGCACACTGGTACGTGAGCTCCCCATTTGTTAATTACCTCTGCTACCAAAGGTAAAAGGAGGTTATGTTTTCAGTCCTGTTAATTGGAAAATGTAATGACATGCTGTATACTCAGCTAGTATTAATCTCTGCCGTGGAGAGCTGTGGATGTAGAAACTTGACATGCGAAGCTGTACTGATATTAATTTGTTGCACGCAGAATAAATCTTTTGGCTAGCAAGAGAGGAGTGGTCTTCACCCTATTATTCATTACACACAACACAACGCAGAACTATAAGACCAGCTACATAAGGATATCAAATCATGTATCTCTTACTAAATTTGAAAAGTAATGTCTTTCTTCATATGTTATTACAAAGTTTGATTACCATATTAAAAAATGTTATTAAAAAAAATTTAGGGGTCTCTTTACCTCTCACCTCAATATATCTGAACGAAAATGGTTTTCTAGAGTCCTGATGATGGAAAATATCTCTCTCCTCTCCCTTAAAAGAACATAATAGTTATTTTAAACTTACTACATTATGGGACTGGGTGAAGATGGATGATGTCAGCTTGGAAGCAGTAGTTAAAGAAAATCCGCCTTTTTCAGCTAGGTACCTGTAATAAAACTGATATAGTTGTCAGGTTAACAAAACAAAATACATGTATGGACAATAGGCTATACTCTTTGCAACTTACTAAAGGCAGTCTACAAGCCAAGGACCGGACAGGACACCAGGGCAAGTGAAGAATGGAGTAGGTGGCTTAGTGCTAGCAGGTACCATTACATGCACGATATGAGTATACTTATGAAGCAGAGAAGAAATAAAATGGGATGCATATACATGTACAGTTGAAGCTGAAGTACAATCCCAATTCTGAAATTGTTGGGACAAAGAGTAAATTGTGAAAAAAAATCAAAACGCAATTACTTTCAAATCACACCAGCCAGTATTTTATTCACAATAGAACAGAGATAACATAGCAAATGTTGAAACTGAGAAATTTTACAATTTTATCCGCAAAATGAGCTCATTTCAAATTTGATGGCTGCTACAGGTCTCAAAAAAGTTGGGACAGGGGCCTGTTTACCATGGTGTAGCATCCCCTCTTCTTTTTAACACAGAGTGGAGGCGTCTGGGCATTGAGGAGACAAGTTTGTTGAGTTTAGCCATTGGAATTTGATCCCACTCTTGTTTAATACTGGCTTCCAGCTGCTGGAGAGTTTTGGGTCTCCTTTGACGGACTTTTCGTTTAATTATGCGCCAAATGTTCTCAATCAGTGAAAGATCAGGACTGCAGGCAGGCCAGTTCAGCACATGGACTCTTCTACTACGAAGCCAAGCTGTTGTAATAGCTGCAGTATGTGGTTTTGCATTGTCCTGCTGAAATACACAAGGCCTTCCCTGGAATAGATGTCTTCTGGAGGGGAGCATATGTTGCTCTAAAACCTTTATATACCTTTCAGCATTCATGGTGCTTTTTAAAACATGCAAGTGTCCCACACCATACGCACTAAAGCATCCCCATACCATCAGAGACGCTGGCTTTTGAACTGAACGCTGATAACAGGAGGGGTGGTCTTTCTCTTCTTTAGCCCGGAGGACACAACGCCCATAATTTCCAACAAGAATGTCAAATTTGGACTCGTCTGACCACAGGACACGTTGCCACTTTGCTACAGTCCATTTTAAATGAGCCTTGGCCCACAGAACACGGCGGCTTTTATGTATCATGCTCAAAAATGGCTTCCTTTTTGCATGATAGAGTTTTAGGTGGCATCTGTGGATGGCACAGCGGACTGTGCTTACAGACAGTGGTTTCTTGAAGTATTCCTGGTCCCAATTAGTAATGTCAATGACAGAATCATGCCGGTGAGTGATGCAGTGGCGTCTGAGGGCCCAAAGATCAAGGACATCCAGTAAAGGTCTTCGGCCTTGTCCCTTACGCACAGAGATTTTTCCAGTTTCTCTGAATCTTTTGATGATGTTATGCACTGTCGATGAAGAGACCTTCAAAGCCTTTGCCATTTGACATTGAGGAACATTTTTTTGAAGTATTCCACAATTTTTTTTACGTAAGCCTTCACAGGTTGGAGAGCCTCTGGCCATCTTTACTACTGAGAGACTCAGCCTCTCTAAGACATCCCTTTTATAGCCAATCATGTTACACACCTGATGCCAGTTCACTTAAGTTCACTGAATTTTGACCCAAATTGTAAACTTAAAGTTTCTGAAAGAAATGCGCCTAGCTTCTTTGAAGACAAAGATTTCCACGGTGTTTTTACTGTTTCATAACGTATGTAACTAGAGTTATTAAGAACAAATAAGATAAAGGCCTGCTGCGATCTTGAGATGAGAGATGCGGCCTGATTTCCAAAATGGGTGCATGGGGCTACACTGGCCAAGCAGCATGGGGTTAATTCGTCAGGGTGCTGAGGTTTATTTATTTATTTATTTGTTTGTTTTTATTTCGGCATGATTGTATAGTCGTTTCATGACAATTTCAACACAACATGTATCATGACCGAAAGGGTCGCGGGAGAAGCGAAATCGCTTATCAAAGTCCCGCCCCCAACTTCCAGAAAAACAGTTTGATTATAGTTAAGATATCATAGAGATTTATAAATCACAACAGAGCTGAGTGTCCGTTTACCCTACGATTTAAGCGTCACAACATAAGATCATGAAGATTTATGAACATCATAAAGAATTATAAATCACAATATAGCTGAGTGTCCATATAAGTTTAGATTTGAATGTCACTCTTGCTTTAATCCATTGAGACTTGGCCCAGAAAAACCTGGACTCCTTTCTTCATCATTTGATTTGTTCCTAGTGATTTGGAGTAGTTGGAAGGTGCAATGATACAGGTCCATGTTGGTTACAGCTGTCTGTAGTAATGTGCTGTGACAGTTGTCTTTCAGACAGAGGGCCTGGTGTGTCCAGTAGATGCAATGGTACAGATTTAACAATAGCAGTCCACATATTTAGTCTAAACAACCCCTAGTGTTTATGCCCGTTATGATTCCGTTTACTTTACCCAATGCCATTTTGTTGGATAAGTTTGTAATTATTCAAACATGCACATTTCAAAAGATACTTAAAGACCTTCAGATTGTCTGCCATTCTAATATTGTCTTCAAGTATGTTCCATGCACTGACTCCAGCCACAGATAAGGAGTGCTCACTCCGAGTCGATTTGACCCTTCTCGTTTTCAACAACATTCTGCCTCTGAGGTCGTGGATACATTCACGTTGAAGAAATAGGCATTGTATATTTCTAGGCAATTCTTTGTGGTATCCTAAATATACAATTTGCAAGGAGTTGAATTTTATTATATCCTGTAATTTAAGAAACTTTGCCTTAATAAACAAATCGTTTGTATGAGTTCCATAAGGAATGTAATGAATAATTCTAAGGGCCTTTTTTTGGAGTTGAAACAATGATTCTATTGTATTATTATAAGTGTGTCCCCATACTTCAGCGCAGTAATGTAAGTGGGGTGCTATTAGTGCTGAATAGATTATTTTAAGAGACTTGTGTTTTAATAATTTCTGCATTTTCCAAAGAATAGACACGCTTTTAGCTAACTTTCTTTGAACCAAATTTACATGCGGTTTCCAGCTTAAGAGATTATCTAACATAACTCCCATGACTTTATATTCGTTTACCCTTTCAATGCTGGTACCATTTACCTTTAAGTCTATGTCGTCCTTTAGGCCTTTTTTCCCAAATATCATAAATTTGGTCTTTGTAAGATTTAGTGATAATTTGTTTACATTAAACCACGTGTGAAGTTTAGACATTTCGTTATTAGCCAATTTTACCAATTGTTTGAGATCGACACCTGAGCAAAAATAGTCGTGTCATCTGCGAATAAAATTAGTTTTAGGATATCGGACACCTTAACAATGTCATTTATGTAAATTATGAACAACTTGGGACCTATGACCGAGCCCTGAGGAATTCCACGGGTAATGTCCAAGCAATTTGATTTGCTATTACCCATCTGCACAAATTGCATCCTACTTGTTAAGTAATTTTTGATCCATTTTAATGCGGTCCCTCTTATTCCATATTTGTAAAGTTTTTCAATCAATATATCATGATTTATAGTGTTGAATGCTTTCTTCAGATCAATAAATATGCCTATAGAATATAAGTTTGAATCTAGTGAATCTTTAATCATTTCAATAAATTCTGTTAGGGCTAGTGCTGTCGAATGCTTTTTCCTGAACCCATACTGACTGTCACACAGTAGTTTGTGTTTATCAATGTACTTGTCCAATCTGTCATTGAAGAGCTTTTCTAGGATCTTTGAGCATTGAGGTAAAATCGAGACAGGACGATAGTTTGAGAAATCATATTTATCCCCACTTTTGTAGAGAGGGATAACTTTCGCTATCTTCATTTTATCTGGAAACACTCTGTAGGAGAAGGATAGATTGCATATATGCGTAAGTGGAGTTACAATTGCGTTAGTTAGTGTTTTCAGTAATTTCATATCTAATTGGTTTACATCAGGTTGCCCCGCTTGTAGGTCCTGTGTTAGGCCTGTATTAAAATATTCCAAAATCAAATATAGGAGCCGATTTATTGTTTTTCAGACACCTATAGTGTCTTAATAATTCTAATATTTGCATTTATTTTATGTTTATGACAGAGGACCTATTAGGGCCTTTGTTTGGAAGACAAAAGTATGAATGTGTAAGGGTTTGCTCCTTGCAGCCCCTCCCCTTTCTTATTCTTTCACCTCCACCTTAATGGGCCACCCATTAAAGTGGAGGCGTTGGCAGAGTATTTAGGGTTGACAGGTGCCAGCCCTGGGGCCTCTGCATTTCATTCCGTTTCTTTGTCAGTGGGAATGTTTGCTGCTCCTCTTTGGTGCCTTGGTCCTTACTCATCATCCAAAGGTGGAGAGGAGTGGGTCCAATGCTTCTCATGCAAAGGGTGGGCACATGAGGACTGTGCAAATGTCAGTGGGCTTGCCTACTATGTCATAATTGCAACTCTGATGGTGATTATGCATCAATCATAGCTTGTGTTGGTTTGTTGTAAAAATAAAACAGTTCTCACCATTCCTGTAATGAGAATATTGGACTGTCTTTTTCAGCTTCAGCTGATTGCCAACTATGACGATTTTACCCCATCCATCTGACGCATGTTTGTGATATATCGAAAATTGAATATTGTGACGTAAATATATGTTATATTGAGATTGTATCAATAGAAGTTTTGTTGGCGACATTCTGCACTATATACCATATAGGTATTTCTCCAAGTTTTAGCAACAAAGAGTTATGGAGCCAAATACAAAATCATGACGAGGTAACCCCGGTCTCCCCTAACTTCTGAGGATTTTGTCTCTCTCTAATCATTTACGGACAAGAGGACCTCAAAAATATGAAAACTTTTGATTTGGGATGACACAACATAACATCCACGAATTACATGAAAATCTAACTAGAGCACACGCCACAGGTCACATGCAATAGACGCAGAGGGCACAAGGCCAGGTCTCATGGATTTGCAGCCTAAAGTTCCCCTGTGTGGCGCCAGACTCACTGCCGTCTGTCCGCTCTGTTAAGCAGGAAACATGACTTGTCGGTAAAGTCTTCCATAGTGCTATCGGACATGCCCGTTCACCCAGACGCGCAGATTTCTCCGTCAAGCTGTCTGATGGGCCAGTTTTGACAAAGGGCATGAAACTGACAATGATACGGTGAAGGTCACTGAAATGCCCACAGACCAGTGGCACACAACCTTAGTTACCTAATTAAAACCTTTCAAGTTAACCACAGAAATTATTTTGCGGAATATCGAAAGGATTAAACCGTTGCGTTTACCGGTATATTTTTGTTCAGTGTTCAGTTTTCACGGCCTTATCTCGCGGTATGTGACTGTATTTCTTACATAGGCTCTTCAAATACAGGGTAGCCCGCATGTTCCTTTAATGGCGTGGTCTCCCTCAGAAAAAAGCTTTTCACTTTTCAGTAAGGTGAAATGAAATCACGCTATATTTCAATGTATAAAATTTTAAAAAAGAGTAATTTAAAGGCACCTTAATCACTTGCCGGATCAGTATTCAAAGATCAAATTAGTAGCAGAAAAAGTGTGCCCATCTTCTTATTTCATTGTGATTCTCTTTGTGTTTTCGGTTTTTCAATTCAACTAAGCGGTTATGTTTCTTGAAAGGAAATACAATCTGCCAAACATGACGTGATCGTTTATAAATGTAAAATGGGAGCGCCATAAATCAGCAGGCATCGCTCTAGAGTAAGAAATGCCGCTGACAAAACAATGTCAATAAAACTTTCAGTTCCAAGATAGTTCTGAGGTAACCTACGTTTCTCAAAAATGCTCACTTTCATAGTCGGAACCATTGTCTGTGTAGCCTGCTGTCGAACTATGGAAGTAAGCTTTGGGGAATGGGCGGGAGGCAAACCTGGTGACAAAGAATATTATTTGTGCTGAAGATAGACAAATTCAAGTATATTTACGAACTCCCTCAGATCATTAAGCGCGCTGCATTTGGCTGGACTGCTCAGTACTTTCCCATTGCCTCATGCCATGGAGGAGGAGCGAGAAGTGAAAAGCTACATTCCTGTAAACTTCTACCAGAGGGTTAGACAAGTAGATATGGCTGGGTTCACTTTGTTCGTTCTAACTATTTTCATTTCCATACTAATAACTTTGCTGTTTCGGGTCTCCAGGAAAAGGTAAGGGTGACTACTACCTGCTGCATTCATGCGATCAAGTGCTGCGATGACTGTCAAATTAACTTGAAATTGAAATGGTTTTACAATCCCATGTAAGGATCGACCGCGATTGTTCCCGCATGGATTTCGTGTTTAGCAACTCAGATAGCCTTCAAATTATTAATTGATCATTTTTTGTATTACGATAGAGCGTAACACTACGAAGAACAGCGAGGTGATTTCATTGGAATTGGGTCGGAGAAATAGCCCATGAATTGCATGTGGATCATTACATTATCGCTTAAATCTATAAATCAGTTGTAATGAGCATTTAAATGACCCAGGTCACAGAAGCAAACATCTTTCGATCATATCTAAAATGGCCATCCTATGTTTCTGCGGACAAATTGACCCTTGTTTGTTTGTTTTTAACATTGAATCATTTTCTATGATGCATTTACGCGCACTTGCTTCCGAGAGCTGGCTGTTTTGAAAGGGCGGCGATGATTCAATGGTCTTGCCTTCCATGTAATTATATTGACACTAGACAAGACTCTATAAAACTATTGTTAGTGTTGTGCAGGACGGCCATGTGGTCAGTATTGCGGCAGAAGTTTCTGTTGCGTGCAGTAATGTGGGGAACCAAACGGGAAGTGATTTTGTCATGTCTGCCCTGTTGTTATGTTAGAACTCCCCTTATTAAGATACTATTTAAGTTCAAGCTATATTTATATTCGCACGCACAACCCCAATTCCGAAATAGTTGGGACAAAGTGTAAATTGTGAATAAAATCAAAACGCAGTGATTTTCAAATCACACCAGCCAGTATTTTATTCACAGTAGAACAGAGATAACATGGATAAATGTTGAAACTGAGAAATTTTACAATTTTATCCGCAAAATGAGAGGCTGAGTGATTGGTTCGCACTCTGAATGAAATGGACAAAAAAGTCTTGGCATATGGAACAACTTTAATTACGAGCATGAGCAGACGTTTCAGCACGTGCAAATTTTGTCATTTTTGATCCACAAAATGAGCTCATTTCAAATTCAATGGCTGCTACAGGTCTCAAAAAAGTTGGGACAGGGGCTTGTTTACCATGGTGTAGCATCCCCTCTTCTTTTTAACACAGATTGGAAGCGTCTGGGCATTGAGGAGACATGTTTCTTGAGTTTAGCCATTGGAATTTGATCCTACTGTTGTTTAATGCAGGCTTCCAGTGGCTGGAGAGTTTTGAGTCTCCTTTGACGGACTTTTCGTTTAATTATGCGGCAAATGTTCTCAATCAGTGAAAGATCAGGACTGCAGGCAGGCCAGTTCAGCACACGGACTCTTCTACTACGAAGCCATGGTGTTGTGATAGCTGCAGTATGTGGTTTTGCATTGTCCTGCTGAAATACACAAGGCCTTCCCGGGGATAAATGCCTTCTGGAGGGGAGCATATGTTGCTCTAAAACCTTTATATACCTTTCAGCATTCATGGTGCTTTTTAAAACGTGCGTGTCCCACACCATATGCACTAATGCATCTCCATACCATCAGAGATGCTGGCTTTTGAACTGAACGCTGATAACAGGAGGGGTGATCTTACTCCTCTTTAGCCCGGAGGACACAACGCCCATGATTTCCAATGAGAATGTCAAATTTGGACTCGTCTGATCGCAGGACACTTTGCTACAGTCCATTTTAAATGAGCCTTGGCCCACAGAACACGGCAGCGCTTCTGGATCATGCTCAACAATGGCTTCCTTTTTTGCATGATAGAGTTTTAGGTGGCATTTGTGGATGGCACGGCGGACTGTGTGTACTGTCAATGGTTTCTTGAAGTATTCCTGGTCCCGTTTAGTCATATCAATGACAGAATCATGCCGGTGAGTGATGCAGTGGCGTCTGAGGGCCCGAAGATCTCATGCATCCAGTAAAGGTCTTCGGCCTTACACCTTACGCACAGAGATTTTTCCAGTTTCTCTGAATCTTTTGATGATGTTATGCACTGTTGATGATGAGACCTTCAAAGCCTTTGCAATTTGATGTTGAGGAACATTGTTTTTAAAGTATTCCACAATTTTTTTACGCAAGCCTTCACAGGTTGGAGACCTTCTGGCCATCTTTACTTCTGAGAGACTCAGCCTCTCTAAGACATCCCTTATATAGCCAATCATGTTACACACCTGATGCCAGTTAACTTAATTACTTGCTAAATGTTCTTTCAGCTGATTCTCTTATATATTAATTGCTTTTTCAGCCCTTTTTTTCCTGTGTCCCAACTTTTTTGAGACCTGTTGCAGCCAGAAAATTTGAAATAAGCTCATTTTGTTGATAAAAATGTAAAATGTCTCAGTTTCAACATTTGAAATGTTATATATGTTCTATTGTAAATAACATATTGGCTCATGTGATCTGAAAGTCTTTGCATTTTGATTTTATTCACAATTTACACTTCGTCCCAACTATTTCGGAATTGGGGTTGCATTATAATAATAATAATAATAATAATATAATAATAATACAATTTGAAATTTGAAGAGAGATTCAAGGAGCTGAGAGAAAAGGAATTACATGGACAGTCCTTCAGGCAAACCGAGCAAACCTTCTGCTCCTAGCTGGCTGTGGCTTAAAAATGTTTACCTCAAAAAGGAGACTGAGGGATTGCTTATGGCTGCTCAAACACAGTCCTTGAGAACGAATGCTATCAAAGCACAGATTGTCAAGGTTCAGGATGATCCATTATGCCGCATGTGTAGACAGAAAGAGGAGAGTGTTTCCCATTTGCTCAGTGAATGCCCCAAACTTGCTAACCTTGAATACAAACGGAGGCACGGTGGGGTTGCTAGGACTCTCCACTGGGACGTATGTAAACAAAATGGGTTAAATTGTGATGAGAAGTGATATGAACATGTACCTGAGAGTGTCATGGAAAACAAAGATCTTAAAGTGTAAATGTCAGGTTAATTTTCCAAAGATTTTGTACTATTTCTTGTGGGAAATAAATATCTTAACGATTATACATCATATTTTTATGTTATTGGTTATCAGAAAACGGAATATAATACAACAAAGTAGGTACTTTTAACAGCGGTTTACTACGCTCCCATAATGCAATGCCTACGTCACGTAAGGTAGAGAAGAGCCTGTCAGAATACGACTGACAATGAGCCTGCGCTATACAGCAGCTTGCAATGAAGAATTATTGTGTTTGTGCGGGGTGTAAGAATTCATCCTAAACAGTGCACAGGGTCCATTCGTTCCCTGTCAAAAATAAACAAATTTTATGCCAGTGGGTTCAATTTGTCCATGTCAGATGGGCAAATATTTCGTACGCTAATGTCACACCGCAGTTTCCATGGGATGACCATGGGGATGACACCGCCCACACAAGCACCTGTCAGAAATAGCAACAAAGGACACCACTCTCTCTCTCTCTCTCTCTCTCTCGGTATATCTCCCCCCAGACAGACCATAGCATTCCCATGAATCAGCTATGAAGTTTGATCAGCACCAGATTAAGCCTGGCATTTGAGATTTCATTTATTTGGCATGTCACCAATGATTATGTATGCGCACATGAACGTTCGCACCTGCAGGAAAAAAACTGCCGCCACAGCTAGACTTAGATGTTGTAGAGCTAGTACCATACTATCAAAGCATGGGACAGTCAAGCGGATATGTTTACAACGTCAGGGTGAAGGGAGAATCCCGATAAAATAAACATAATTTTGACAGGCGGGGTGGGAACTGGCAAGCTACACCCAGGCTAGCTAGCATGATGCCTTCGTTATCATTTGGCTAGTACATGTTTAGTCAACGTCTTCATCTGAACATATCCCATTATCACAGCAGCTAGATGTACAGAAAACGTTGGCTTCTTTACTCAGTGTTATTCATACACCATAAAATATGTAGTGGTGTTGTTGTTGTTACGGTTTTCACTGCTGATCGTAGACTAGCTCAAGCGCTAGTTGCTATATAGCTACTCTCCAGGACACCTCGCTAACCCTTCACTCGTTTGCCTTCGTTGAAGGATTAATCCGTCTCTGAGGGCCAGTAGTTGTTGGATTTTCTTCCCCTCTCTCAAGCCTGACCGGCTTGAAATTATATTGCGACCCATCATAAATTTCTGCAGTGTTTCTTGCCACCTCCTCATGCTCCCACTCACTCGCTATAGTAAGCTGAGGCTACTTTCCTCCACGAATCCCCTACGTGACATAGTTACCAGGTTACGTTAAAAAAACCAGCTACTACAGAAACAGACAAAAAGTGTCATTTAACGGCATTTGTAGATAGTTTTAGAAATACTGAAACACTGTATGTACATTTTGAAGGCTTTATGTACACATTAGACGAGAGTAGTGTTTAACCTGAAATATAGTGTAAACGGATAAACATCTAGAACATAATCGTCCCGACATTGTCATTGTGCGTAAGAAAAAGAGGGTGTGCCAAATTATTGATGTTGCATGCCCCGGGGACAGTAGGGTGGAAAGCAAGAAAGATGTAAAGATTGAAAAGTACCGTGATTTTGAACCATCCCCAGAAGATTTGAGATTAAGACCTTATGGAAACTGAAGTCGGTGAAAGTAATCCCAGTTGTCATTGGACCATTAGGAACCATCCCCAGAAGATTGGAAGGCAACCTGAAACAGATGGGTGTGCACATAAGATTAGAAACCATTCAAAAGACGGTTTTGCTAAGAACCGCGAGAATCCTCCGAAGAGTCCTTGGAATCTAAGGTGGCTTGTGTTGCCACCTGACCAGGGACAGTGTCATCTCCAGCAATGTTGTGAAGTTATATTGTTGTTATAATAATAATAATAATAATAATAATAATAAGAAATAATAATAATTAATAGCTCATCTTTAGGTTAAGGCACTGCGTTACAGATGCAATACTATCAGTAATAATTGAACAAGCCCTAGCTCACCTTAAACTTTTAATCAATAGTTAAGGCACTATTTGTAGCGCACAATTGGTGAGATTATTACGGGCCCGAGCACTCACGCAGGACCGTGAAGTGATTATTACAGGTGAGATTAGCGGCCCGCTTTGTTATTATTATTCAAAAGGGTAGCCTGTAGGCTAGAATTAGTAGGCGTTAGCATTTGATGAAGATTCTAAGCCTATTATCCTCCGTATACCATTATTGGCCCTCAAGAAAGCTGATTACGTTCTGAACATCATGTGCTAGATTGAAAATACTGCACAGATGAACCCTTTGTTTTTGTTTTTTTTTTTTGGTTGTCCATATTTATTAACAACCAATGAGTTGTATAAAAGCAGCTGGCTGAGGGGGGGCAGTGTCTTTCTTATTTATCTATTGTGATTGGCACTATTGTATCTGTAGTGATTATTATTATTAAGCGAGGACCTTGTATCTGTAGTGATTATTATTCTTATTATTATTCTTATTATTATTATTCTTCCACTTTACAGGGCTTTTTGGGGCTTTTACGTGTTTCAATTCAAAGAAAAATGTGGCTGAAAAAATCAGGCCTGGTGAAAATTCTATGATTTTATTGGTGAGCCAGTGGGCGGGGCAAAATGGCTCCATATTTTAGAAAAAATAAAAAATTCATGAAAAATCTGTTTTGCCCGATTTGCTGAAATTTGGTAGGCATGTAGAGCTTGCCAAGACAAATGGATTTGCCATTTGGGACGTTTTTGTCCAATGCACAGGAAGACCGCTAGGTGGCATTGAAAATTCAAAAATGGCCATTTTTGCCGATTTCAGGCATCGAATTTGAACTCCTCCTAGGGTTTTGCCGGATTCAACGAAAATCACTGTGTTTATTTTTTACCCCTTGAAGATCAAAAGTTATTAAATCAGGTTGGAGTCAAGGTGTGGGAGGAGGGCCGCCATTTTAAGCTGTTTTGCCATGAAATTTCAAATGCTTATAACTTCAGTGATATTTGTCCATATTCCACCAACAAGGAGTATTATAAGAGTCAGCCCTGAAACCAGTCACATGGTCATATTCAGCCATACTTGGCGCCCCCCTCCTGGCGACAGGAAATGACAAAATTGGGCATGTGTCATACTTTTGCGAATTCCTACAGATTTCATCTGAATGTCACTAAAACGGGCCTGGATACTCTTGAGACCTGTACCATGAAAAGTTATTAAAATCTTCTTGTTCGGATTAAGTCGGTGTGATGGGACGGCCATTTTGAGCATCTATTCTGAACATTGATTCTTAATAAATTTAGGTAAGGGCTTTTTGTTCTTAACATAACAAACTTCACAAGCTGGTCAGTTTCAGGCCTAGACAATTACTAAGTTTATTGGTTTTGCAAGTGGGTGGGGCCAATTGGCTCCGCTAGCTTTCTAAAAACTGCATGAAAAAGGCCTTCTTCCCGTACACTGATGAAATTTGCTGGACATATGTATCACACCCACGTCTACAAAAAGTCATTTGGGACTTGACACCATAGGCTAAAGTCAACAGGAAGTCGGCCATTTTAATTGAACGGCCATTTTGGCGATTTACGTTGCATTAACTCCTCCTCCTAGGGATTTTGTCTGATTCTCATGAAAATCACTGTGTGTAGTCTTGACCCTTTGAAGAGCAAAAGTTATTAAATTCATTTTTTTGGTTGTGGCAGGGCCGCCATTTTATTCGCCATGAAAATTCAAATCTTATGGCTTCAGTGTAAATTGTCCGACATGCACCAAACTTCAGTATCATAAGAAACCATTCACATGGTCATATTCAGCCATACTGACAGCGCCCCCCTCCTGGCGACAGAAATTACAAAAATTGTGCATGTGTCATACTTTTTGAACTTCTCCTGCAGATTTCATCTGAATGTCACGAAAACAGGCCTGGACACTCTTGAGCCCTGTGACATGAAAACCTATTAAAATCTCTTGTTGTCAATTAACAGTGTGGGTGTGATGGGGGGACATTTTGAGCATCTTTCCGGGACAGGCGAAAGTGACAGGTCTGAAGAACATTTACATGCAATTCCTTAGGTAAACTTCACCTCCAGTTGGCGAGGAGGGATTGGCGGTGGCTCGTTCTCGGTGGTGCATCAGTTATTCTGGCTTTAATTATTATTATTATTATTATTATTCTTCCACTTTACAGGGCTTTTTGGGGGCTTTACCGTGTTTCAATTCGAACAAAATGTGGCTGAAAAATCAGGCCTGGTGAAAATTCTATGATTTTATTGGTTTCGCCAGTGGCTGGGCAAAATGGCTCCACAGCGCCCCTAGAAAAATTAAAAAATTCATGAAAAATATGTGGTTTGCCCGATTATGCTGAAATTTGGTAGGCATGTAGAGCTTGCCAAGACAAACAGATTTGCCATTTGGGAGGTTTTTGTCCAATGCACAGGATGCCCGCTAGGTGGCGTTGAAAATTCAAAAATAGGGCCATTTTTGCCGATTTCAGGCATCGAATTTAACGAACTCCTCCTAGGGTTTTGCCGGATTCTCATGAAAATCACTGTGTTTACTCTTGACCCCTTGAAGATCAAAAGTTATTAAATCATCCCGGTTGGAGTGACGGTGTGGGCGTGGCAGGGCCGCCATTTTAAGCGTTTTGCCATGAAATTTCAAATGCTTATAACTTCAGTAATATTTGTCTGACCTGCACCAAACGTCAGGCGTATTATAAGAGTCCCGCCCTAAAACCACTCAAATGGTCATATTCAGCCATACTGACAGCGCCCCCTCCTGGCGACAGGAAATGACAAAAATTGGGCATGTGTCATACTTTTTTGAACTCCTCCTACAGATTTCATCTGAATGTCACTTAAACGGGCGTGGACACTCTTGAGACCTTGACCATGAAAAGTTATTAAAATCTTCTTGTTGGATTAACCCTGTGGGCGTGATGGGGCGGCCATTTTGAGCATCTCGCCGTGAACATTGATTCCCTAATAAATTTAGGTAAACTTTGTTCTTAACATACCAAACTTCACAAGCTGGTCAGTTTCCATAGACAATTACTAATTGTATTGGTTTTGCAAGTGGGTGGGGCCAACTGCCTCGCTAAGCGCCTCTAAACTGCAGCCCCAAGGCCTTCTTCCACGTACACTGATGAAAGTTGCTGGACATATGTATCACACCCCGTCTACAAAAAGTCTCTGACACCATAGGCTAAATTCAACAGGAAGTCGGCCATTTTTAATTGAACGGCCATTTTTGGCGATTTGCACGTTGCGTACTTTAACGAACTCCTCCTAGGGATTTTGTCTGATTCTCATGAAAATCGCTGTGTGTACTCTTGACCCCTTGAAGATCAAAAGTTATTAAAATCATTTCGGTGGGAGTCACGATGTGGGCGTGGCAGGGCCGCCATTTTAAGCGATTCGCAATGAAAATTCAAATGCTTATAACTTCAGTGTACATTGTCCCACATGCACCAAACTTTATGTGTATGATAAGAGTCTTGCCCTGAAGCAAATCCAATTGTCCCATTCAGCCATACTCACAGCGCCTCCTCTTTGCGGCAGGAAATGGCCAAAATTCGGCATGTGTCATACTTTTGCGAACTCCTCCTACAGATTTCATCTGAATTAAACAAAAACGGGTGTGGACACTCCTGAGAATCGTGACATCAAATGATATTAAAATCTTATTGTTTGGATTAACCCTGCGTGCGTGACAGGGTGGCCATTTTGAGCATCTCAGTGTGAGCAACAATTCCCTAATAAATTTAGTAAAACCTTGTTCATTACATACCAAACTTCACATACTGGTCAGTTTCCATAGTAATTTATGAACTGTATCGGTTTCTCAAGTGGGCAGGGTTAACTGCCTCGCTAGCGCCCCCTAAACTGCAGCCCCAAGGCACTCTTCCACGTACACTGATGAAAATTTGTGGGCATATGTAGCACAACCACATCTACAAAAAAGTCTCTTGACACCATAGGCTAAAGTCTACAGGAAGTCGGCCATTTTGAATTGAACAGCCATTTTTGGCGATTTGCACATTGCGTTCTTTTGCGAACTCCTCCTAGGGATTTTTTTGAATTTTCATGAAAACCGCTGTGTGTAGTCTTTACCCTTTGAAGAGCAAAAGTTATTAAATTCATTTCATTGGGAGTCATGGTGTGGGCGTGGCAGGGCCGCCATTTTAAGCGATTCGCCATGAAAATTCAAATGCTTATGATTTCAGTGTACATTGTCCGACCTGCACCAAACTTTATGCATATCATAAGAGTCCCGCCCTGAAGCCATTCACATGGTCATATTTAGCCATACTGACAGCGCCCCCTCCTGGCGACAGGAAATTACCAAAATTGTGCATGTGTCATACTTTTGCAAACTTCTCCTGCAGATTTCATTTGAATGTCACGAAAAAGGGGGTGGACACTCTTGAGCCCTGTGACATGAAAACTTATCAAAATCTCTTGTTGTCAATTAACGGTGTGGGTGTGACGGGGTGGCCATTTTGAGCATCTTTCCATGACAGGCGACAGTGACAGGTCTGAAGAACATTTACATGCAATTCCTGCGACAGACCCAAGCAAGGTTACCTCCAGTCGGCGAGCCTAGGGATTGGCGGTGGCTCGTTCTCGGCGGTGCATCGGTGTGCGAGGGCCCGTACAACGCCGCTTGCGGCTTTAATTATTATTATTATTATTATTATTATTATCATTGTGCTGTATAAGTGTACATGTTGGAGATTGAAAAGATAGAAAGAAAGGAAAGAAGATCAAACAAGATGAACAGCACCTATAAACAGAGGGGGTGGGGACGTGGGGGGGGGACATGGATTTTCCCACCAGGAGTTGAGACACTCCCATTTCTAATTCTTGACCACCATTAAGAAGACTAATAGGTCATCTTAAGATTAAAAAAAAAAAAACACTTGCCACAGCCCTGCTGGAGCTGCTATCCCTCCAAGCCAATGAAAATTTTGCATTTTGGAGGAACATGGCAATGACGGATGGCAATGACGTAGTACATACATGAATTAATACATAATAGCATACAAAAATACACATATTATCAGTAGTTAACATTCAATATCGATACATTCATATACTTCTGCAGCTCAATTTGTAAATCATCTTCTATACTTGTTAAGACTGGTTGCCAGGCATGCATGAATTCAGCTAGCCTGTTTTCAACAATATATAGCCCCCTTCAGATTGACAGTTCACTCCGTATCAGCTCTGCAGCAGCTCCAGTGCAGCACTGGGTTAAAGTTTGATGTGAATTGATTTACGGCGGAGTAATTTACTGCGGCGTAGTTTACCCCGGAGTAATTTAGTTCCGGAGAAGCACCGGATTAAGTGCGATATGAATTGCACTCCTGCTCAGCACCATATTAAATTTACTCAAGCAGAGCGGAAATAGTCAGCGTTCGCAGACACTTCGTAATCACCCACCATGTTTTCGAATACCAATGCCCATAATGCGTCGCGCGGGATCACGCAAAGGGAATTTCCGGCCCATGCCAAGGCTTCGATTTAGGAAAACAATACCATGACGACTAATAGGGTGGCGAGATTTCGATATGAATGGGTCTCGCCGATTTGATGCGGACATTTTATGACTTTTATATGGTGTTTTCAGGTCGATATGAATGGGTTTAAGCGGGAGTGCCGATCCGCAGCAGCACCGGATTGCGATGGGGTGTGTAGATATGAATGTGGTATAGGACAACCTTTCAAGTGGAATTAAGTTCAAGAATATTTCAAACCAGAGTGAAACATCGGGTGGTTTGTAACCAATCAACTTTTTAAGAATACATAACCTTGCAGCATACCAACATATTCTCAATACATGTTTTTTTTTTTTTTCTTTTTAAATTTGGCATCTCCAATCCCACCCGAATCTGGAATGTCCAATTGGGAAACTTTCGTATATGGCTTTCGTATATGGGACCCCCTGTTGCCAACTCAGGAGATTGAAGACAGCTTGCGGCTCTCCTCCGAAGCACACGCCTGTCAGCCACCGCTTCTTATACACTCATTGGTTGAATCGTCGCAAGTTCAGAACGAGGGCGGAGGATACCCGGACATGACCAGGCTTAGAATCTTCCTGACGAGCGCCCGTCTGGCCAACAGGAGGCGCTTAAGGAACGAACAAAGCAACTTATATTACCCTTCCCGGCAGACCATTCCCAATTTGCATCCCTGTAGCGCATTGGCCAATTGAGCGCTACCTCTGAAAAAGCTGCCGACCACTGCCGGCTGGTACGACCGGGGCTCGAACCCGCACCATGATAGTCGCTTCTGCTTCGCAATCCGACGCTTTAACCGAGTGAGCTATCCGGCAGCCCTCAATACATGTTTATATTTCACCGCATACTTTCCTACTTCATTTAATCCTAAAGTACAGGGGTGTAATGTTGATCTACATCCTAGCATGCTATCAATTTTCCTTTTAACACCATTCCAAAATTCAACAATATTTGGACATTTCCAGAACACATGAAAATATGTAGCTTCACCAGTATTACATTTTGGACAAATTGCACAGCAATCAGGATTATATTTGGATCGTATGAACTGGGTAACATGCAGTTTATGAATAATCTTAAATTTTGTTTCATGAGACGTACTAGAACTACTTATCTTTTTTGCATTTATTAATATTGTTCGCCAATCATCTTGACTAATTGTGGTCCCAAAATCTGATTCCCAGGAACATCTACTTGTCTCAGTATAAGTCTTATCTCCTTTTACCAATTCCCTATACAAATACCTTAATGTCTTTTTATGTATAGAAGCAGATTTGAACAACAACCTTTCTGGAAAGCTGATCTCAGCTTTCTTCTTATAGTGTGGAGTGAACATAACTCCTCAATTGCAAATATCTAAAAAATTGTTTTTGTTCTAATCCAAACTCTGTCTTCAACTGAGAGAATGATTTCATTACCAATCCATCAAACAGATTGTTTATATTAATTATCCCTGCTTCCCTCCATCTCCTGAATCCAGTGTTTACACAAGAGGGAGGGAAGTGTGGGTTATTAACCACAGGAGCGAGAAAGGATATGGATCCCACCATACCATAATATTTACAGAATTTGTACCAAGTGCTTAAAATATTTTTAACTATAAAATTGCCCCATATCAAAGTATGCATGCTAGTTTTCTCTATGAAGGGTAGATCAGACGGTAATAATGATTCACACCCTATCATTTCTAAATCTGTGAATATTGTTTTAGAATCCTCTTTTAGCCAGTATAACGTGTCTCATTTGAGAAGCCCAGTGATAGAGCCTAAAATTTGGTACTGAGAGGCCTCCTTTAGATACAGGAAGCTGCAATTTAACCAGTTTAAGTCTTGGTCTTTTATTATCCCATATAAATTGACTTAGATATTTATGCTCATTCCTGAAATATTTTAATGGTATATCTGTTGGCATCATTTGAATAGGATACAATATCCTTGGTAAGATGTTCATTTTAATTAATGCAATCCTTCCCCTCTTAGAAAGACAAAGCTCAGACCATCTATTTAAATCACTTTCGATCATAGCTATAATTGGTACTAAGTTGTGTTTTATTAATTGCTGCAGCTCAGATGGAACAAAAATTCAAAGATATTTAATACCACATCTAGCAATCTGAAATGGGGTGTCATGCTTACCTTCTCTTAATCTGCCCATTGGTAGGGCCACTGACTTCCCAAAGTTAATCTTATATCCTGAAAAACTACTAAAAATATTTATAACCTCACTAAGTTCTGGCAGAGAAGTGCTTGGGTTGGTTAAAAACAACAAAACGTCATCTGCATACAAGACAATTTTGTGCGTATTAGTCTCAGTTTTTATACCAGTTATTCTTTCGTTTGATCTAATGGCTTCCGCCAAGGGTTCCATAACAAGAGCAAACAAAAGCACTGACAGGGGGGAACCTTGTCTTGTGCCCCTGTTTATGGAAAATGCAGGCGAGATTGTTCCATTCACCAAGATTGCTGATTTTGGGTCTGTATAAAGTAATTTAACCAAATGTATAAAAGTTTCAGGAAATCAAGTTTATTTAAAACCTTGAAGAGATATATCCATTCAATTCTATCAAAAGATTTCTCAGCATCTAAGCTTACTATATATGGATCTTTGTCCTTATTTTTCATGTACTGCATAACTCCCAACAATCTTCTAACATTAGAATAAGCCTGTCTCCCAGGAATAAATCCTGTCTGATCTGGAGATACAAGCCGTGGAATAAAAGAGTTGAGTCTTCGAGCTAAAAGTTTTGCCAATATTTTGGAATCAGTATTTTGATTTGAAATGGGCCTGTGTGAAGCTGGGTCTTCTGGATCTTTACTGTCTTTTAAAATGACTGTTATTGTAGCCAATTGTAAAGTACTAGGGTGACTTTTAACTAAAAGAGAGTGTTTAAACATATTGTTCAATAGGGGGGCAAGTGTATTTTTAAACGTATTATAGACCTCGGCTGGCAAACCATCTGGACCACTTGCCTTCCCACTTGACAGCAAGTCAACTGCACTTTATAATTTCACCAACAGTCATTTCTGCACCCACATTCATCCTTTCCTCTGTTGTCACTTGGGGAAGGGAAAACCTTTCAAAGAAATTATTCATTTTCATCTCCATATCGGAAGACTGTGGGAGCTCAGACCTATAAAGATTTTTATAAAATTCACAAAAGACAGAAGAAATATCATTTGTTAAACAATAATATTTACCTGTTTTATCTTTTACCTTGGTAATAGATTTAGGTCTTGATCTATCATTAATCAGTGCTGCCAGGTACCTCCCTGCTCTGTTTCCCTGTTTGTATATTTTATGCTTTTGCAAAAACAAAGTTTTTTCAGCCTTCTGGGATAGAAGTGTGTTAAGAGCCATTCCAGCTGCTACCACTCTCTCCCACTTAGCCCGAGTTGGCTGTTGTTTATGTTGTTTTTCCACTTCTCGTGAGCTCACTTCTAAATTTCTTTGTTCACTTATACATTTCCTTCTCTTAGTGGTTGTGTAGGAGATAATCATCTCTCTTATGTATGCCTTAGTAGTTTCCCATAAAATAGATGGAGTAACCTCATTATTATCATTTTCTTTAATAAACATTCTTAACTCCTGTTCTGCCCATTCAATAAACTCCGGGTCTGCCTAAACCGACCTATCACATTTCCATCCTAGTCGCTTAGCATTATGGTTTTGAGCAGAAAAACACACTGATATAGGAGAATGATCAGATAAAAAGATAGAACCAATATCAGATTTCACTACCCTATTAATGGAGACATTAGGGACTAATATAATATCAATTCGAGAGTACATTTTATGAGGGTTAGAATAAAAAGAAAAATCATTTTTAAACAGATTCATAAGTCTCCGTATATCTGCCAAACAACTTCACCCATCATCTGCAAAACTGCTTTTGGTCTAACTCCCATTTTTTGAGACGTAGAAGCAGGTTTTTTTATCTTTAGTAGGCTCTAAAACACAGTTCCAATCTCCTCCTACAATTGTAAAGGGGCAACTATATTCCAACAACAGGCTTGTTAGCTTAGTGAATAGGCACACAGGAGCATTTGGGGCAGCATATACATTTACAATTGTAATTTTTTCTCCATATAAGTAGCCATGCAATAAGACATAACAACCCTCTGGATCAGCTTCACAGATATCGACTTGAACCGGCAAGTTTTTATTTATCAGCACTGCCACACCCCTACTTTTGCTATTGTATGTGGCTGAATAGACTTGGCTGACAATCTCTTTTGTATTTAATATGTTCTGACTTATTAAGGTGGGTCTCTTGAAGTAATGCAATAGAAACTCCCTCTTTTTTCAGGAATGACAAAATCTTTTTCCTCTTAATGGGATGGTGGGATCCATTTATGTTCCATGAATACACTTTAATTTTTGCGTTACGATCCATTTTCTCACATTAATATGTCAAACATAACATTTGATATAATAGATGTACGAATACTATAATTCCATAAACTGCTTTCCCTATTCAAACATACCAAACACAGAATACACAAAAGACACACACATATTTCCCCCCTGCCGTCCCCTAAGCAGTAAGAAATTAAGTAAGGCTCCATCCCCCAGCCTATAGGCCTCATTCCAACCTCACTGCTTCCCTAACCTCAAGCAATGGGGCCTTCTGCCTGCCTGACATGACATTAAATTGACCATTAATCTACTTGGCATAGACTGTAACAAAATCTCAAATTGGGTTATATACCCTTATTAATGAACCAGGTTAGTAACAAGCATATGCTTTTGAAACACAAGCAAGTCTGTACACTCATTTACATAGCCTACATCCCCCAAAATTTTGTCTTTACAAACAACTCATGAACATCACTGCCTTTGTAAAAATATTTGAAAAAGGTCCTTAATTCATTGCAGACACTCCCATCCAACAATGAAAGCAATATACAGCATTAAAGTAACATTAATATTGTCATAACACACACAGACACATACACACACTCACCATCTAGAAAAAAAAAACAATAACATAACATTCTCGCATTGCTGTCGACTTCATATCAGTTTTTGTTTTTCATAATCATCCTCTGACCGTCTGTTAAATTTGCATAACACTGTCAACACAGTGTGGGTCTCAGAATAATTGAATAGGTCGGTCATTGTTGTGTTATTGAGGTAAAATATTCAGACAGAGCATAGGCACATTCCACCATTCCACAGCACACAGTAACTAATAACAGGCCAAATAATAATATTAATAATAAAAGTTTGCATCACAGCAAAAAAAAAAAAGAAAAAAATCTTTATGATTTACTCATCATTTGAAGTGTCTTGATGTTTGTGCGATCGATTATTGTAAAATTCTAACTTTTCCTCTCTCTTTCTCTCACTTTTCCAGGCAGCCAGATGAACCACCCCTAGTGAATGGCTGGATTCCTTTTCTTGGAGTTGCACTTAATTATGGGAAAAATCCCCTAGCCTTCCTTAGATCAACTCAGAGGAAATATGGGGATATTTTCACATGCAGAATTGCTGGGAAGTACATCACATTCATTCTTGATCCATTTTCATTCAATGCTGTATTTCGTCAGGGAAAGAATCTTGATTTTCAGAAGTTTGCCATGGGATTTTCAAGCAAGGTAAATGAAGGACATAACTGTTTCATGAACATGTGACATATTGAAAACACTTATCAGGCAGTGTAGTTCTACTGACGAACTAATGGCGATAGGATGTAAGCAGATGTTCAGCAGGTGGTATTGTTTGCAATCTTATATTTATTCTGTCATGTCCTGAATGTTCCTTCATTGTTTTCCCCACAGTTCAGCTGTCCGTGACGGCTCCTGTGCTGTCTTCCTTATTGATTAATTATTGTTTAATTTCTCCCCCCTCTCTCTGTCTGTCTCTGTGTGCTGGAATGCTCTCCTTCCCATTATTGCTAATTGACATATCGCATATTTAAGTTCCTGTGTTGTGTTTCTCCTTGCTGGACTGGGTTCATCTCCTCATTGTGCTTTAAGTCAGTTCTAGTCAAGGGCTCCGATATCTTCTGTATTCGGTTTTAGAATAAAAAATCTTGACAATTTATGTGACTATTTATTTGGTGGGATTGTTGCAGATTGTTCATCTTGTGTTTGTGGCTCACAGAGTTTGAAAGATTGCACAATCCTGCATGCCCTGTGCCCAGGCCTGCCGACAGGGGGGGTACAACCAGGTCAGCTGTCCCAGGCCATGGGTCAGTGATCGTTAAAACACCTGCTGGAATAATTTGTGAAAATTGGTTTCATAAAATGTATGGAATTTATATCACAAATAATGCTTAAGCTTTTTTAATTTTCCTGATTTTCCTTGACACTGTGGTCGAAAACAGTTTTACTTTTCCTCCAAGCAAAAATGGTTTGGCCTATTACACTGCGTAAATTCTAAAGTTCCATTGGCAAACCCTCGCCTGCCGGATTATTCTTCATAACCAAGCTAGGGAAAAAAATCCAGTTACGTACAATCTGATTGTCGTGCTACTGTGGCGTGGCGCGAAATTTCGGACAGCTCCCATTCACTTTCTGTTGAGCCCGTGCGCAGTGTACTATTGAACTGGTAACAGAGCAATGCGGTGCATAGTAGGCGAAGTCAGCGGCCAAAACCTGAATCCTACTGAAATGAGGAGCAGCAGCGGCCCTGCTCTGGCCAATCACGTTCTTTTGATAACGAGGGGAGGCGGTAAATTCAAATGTAAAATTGAGGAGAGGTTTATTGTTGCTGTATTGGGCTTCTCTGTGCTTTCTGATTGTTCAGTTCATACCGGGATAAAAAAAAAAGTTGCGCGGAGATCGTGGGGGTGACTGGTCGGTAGTAATATTCCATTTACTGATAAAACACGTAGATCTATTGATTAACACTGCATAAACTCAAAGTGAGCGTGCACATTCCTGGGTCATTTAACCTAGCCAGTTAGTAGGCTAGTTATCTGGTTAAGTAATTTGATTTAATGGAAATGAATAAACAACGTTTGGATGTCAAATAAAAGGTTATAATGTAGCCTATGTTTGCTTTTGTCTCGTACTTTGACTGAATGTTTGGTAGCTGCCATCAAATCACTGTTCTAAAATTGGCTGGCTGTTAGAATTGTTCAATGCCCTGGGGCATATCGCAAGATGTGTCCCCCCCCTCCCATTCGCGAACGCATTTAATCGGAAAAATGAAATAGCGCAGCTCCATGACTTCAAAAAGGTAAATCACCAACAGAACTGTTTATATATGTTCGAGATGAATGCATGTCTTTATCCTTATGAACTGAATACCTGTTCTGTGATATTATGCATAATAAACATCCTATGTGCACAGATATGTTAAATGATATCATATCAGTGTTGGCTGTATCCTGCCCTTTGGTATAGGCTACGTATATTAACGGTATTCTTTAAGCGTGATGTTTAATGAATTAGAATGAACAAATTGATCAAGTTTAAGGTTATCCAGTCTAACCTTTATAACGGCAGCTTTCTTCCTAACCCAAGAAAACTTACACTTGGCTATGTCTTAATAATAAAAGTCAGCTTCCTATGTGCACAGATATGTTAAATGGCAGGGTGATATCAGCTAAATTGAGCCATCAGGTAAAATCATAGACTGTGCAAAAAGATGGACCCAGCACCCTGGTCTGCACTTGAAACTTCTCGGCACATTCTGCTACTCTTCATCAAGCGTCGGATGTGTGACAGAAAGTTGACATGCTGCTCCGCCTGAAATTTTCTTTGCCGTAAGACCTATTTACGCAGTTCTCCAAATCCACGCACTACATCGCCACCTAAAAATGGGGGCAAAACTGACTTTCGCAAAATCTATGTGTTGTGACGCTTCTTCGTGTCTTGACACAAGAGGCAGCACGATGTTTTCACCAATTTGACATTGAATCCAGCACTGCTGCCACTGGACGCCTCCATGTTTATCCAGAAAAAAAAAGTTCGGCTAATGGCTTCCACAGTCGCACATCCGAGGTTTGATGAGGAATGAATCCACCCTGGATCTTCAATTCACGCTCTTGTCCGATAGGAATCATATCCGGTTTCAATATGACAAAATGGCGCTGCTCAAATTGTCAAAATCGAAGCTTCCTGAATGGTATGCTGAAACCAATGGATGATGTCACGGATGCTTTGTCCATCTTTTTATACAGTCTATGGGTAAAATGAGCCATCTAAGGCTTGAGCTCCGAGCTCTTAAATTTTAACAGCCAATAACTGCAAATGATTTCCAATTGTTGCCGCAACTGTACTTGACACAAAACAATTGATTTAATGGGTCTGTGGTTGTTATGCTGGGCGGGGCAATGCCTCATATCCAGACTGCTGAGGAGAACTGAAAGGTGAGTGGCCTGGCAGACAAATCTTACTTGAAATTGTTAAGGTTCATAAATCAGTAAAAAATTAGATGTACAACTGTTAAAAATGTGTATAATACATGTTGTGATGGCCTCCATCAGATACAATGCCATTTTTTGTTGGTGGCTCAATTTACCTTAATGTATTGAGGTAAATTGAGCCGTGCATTTCAGCTAAAATGAGCCACCTTCAGAGTTGAGTTTTAGCAGATATTTTGATGGTTACTTTTATTAATAAGCATGAATATATGCATATATGAAAATGTTATAGCATATATTACATGTGTGTCTGTGTTTGTGTGTGTGTTTTAGCTTTGGTGCAGGATGCATTATGAGCTAGCCTTCAATATCTTCACACAAGCATGTACAGACTCACATAAGTGCACGAACATGCATATACACACATAAAAACAGACACATATGCACGCACACACACGTGTGTGCACACGCAAGCGCAGACACACGCACATGAACGTGCACACACACATATACACATGCACACACAAACACGCAGACATCTGCACATGCACACACCTGCACATACACAAACACACACATGTGACAGAGGCATGATGTAACCTAGAAGTGATAGCGGCATATGTTATGTAACATGAAACTATGATTAGGTCTAGAGTATGGTAAATAGGAAAGAACAGAGAGGAGAGAATAGGGGAAGAAAGGAGCATAGAAGAGTTGAGAGGAGAAAGGAAGAGAGGAAAAAGAATAGGAGGAGACATGAAGAGACAAGAGAGGGGGAGAAAGGAACAGAGAGGAGAGTAGGGGAAAAGAAGAGAGGGGAAAGAAGGATGTCCATAGGAGAAGTGGAAAATACAACCAGTGGGTAGAGGAGAGAATGCAAGGAGCAGTTGAAGAGTACAAGGAGGCACTTAAGTAAGGAGTGAAAATAAGTGTGTGCTTCCTGTTGAGGGCCAGCAATCTTCCCTGGGCCATGCTGCAAAGATGGGTGAATGGCAAGGTTGCTGCCACTGCCGATGTTTCAGGAAGGAAACAGTACCTCTCCGAGGCAGCAGAGAAGGAGCTGATTGCACTGTTAAAGGCCATGGCGTAGAGGGGGTTCTCTCTTACTAAGCAAGATGTTCAGCAGCTGGCTTTCCAGTATGCATCACAGAACCAGATCAAGCGCTTTTCAAAAAAGGCTGGCCGTGCAGGGTACTCCTGGTTCCAGAACCTCTTAAAGTACAACCCAGGGCTTAGGATGCAGAAGCCTGAAGTCCTGTCAGCTGCAAGGCCCACAGGCCTCAACAAGCAAGTGGTCAGCCAGTGGTTCCAGGAGTATGAGAACTTCCTCTGCGCACTTGGTCTTGAGGGCTTTCCATCTCACCCATAGTGTTAGCCTGAATGGAATCTCAGGGTGTCTCACCCCTGCGATCAGGCCAACCTGGCCAAGACGAAACCACCTACGGTAGTGGTTCATCCCAGAGAACTAGCTTGTTGCACACAAAAGAAATAACTGATGTGTATTTTGTGCCATTAATGCAGAAGAAAGAGTCAAAGAAACCACTTGAATTCAAAACACCACATCTAACTAGGCCTACGCTGTCGGCGGCCGACAGCAAGGGGTATATCCCCGAAATTCCCCAATCCTGGAAGCCCCCTTTATTAGATTCCCCTTTACTAGACCCACAATATGAGGCAAATTTGAGGTCTGTGTAAGTAATTGTTCCAGAGATATGGTTAAAAAACTGATTTTTTCAATATATAGCTCCACCTGGTGGCAAACCTAGGAGTGCATACTTGCCCAAAATCTAATCAGTTCATCCTCTCTACCATATCTAACCATATGCTAAAAATGAGAAGCCAATGTAAAGTATTTTGTGAGTTATCGCGCTAACGGCTAAAATCTGTGGACGCGGAGGCGGCAGGTGGGGTGAAACCATGATATCCTTGAAACTCGTATTTTGGGGATATAATTGTACAAGAAACTCATCTTAAATATATTCAGCTGTACTGGCATCAAAACATTGAGGGCCCTATCTTACGCGAGAGTCCCTAAACCCGTTATTTGGGGATTTAGCATTGCGTAAGAGGCGTTCCCCCGCAAAAGTTGCTATCTTGCACACCTGCCTATATCCCTAAAACACCTGCGCTACCCGTTAAATTATACATAGGCGTGGTTTGGGCGTTAAGCCGGTTATACCAATCAGTGTGCCAGGTGCCATTGCCTTTAGGAGCAGGCTGCGCTATCCCAAATCCTCAAACCGAAACCCGTGATGGAGAGAGGAAGGTCGCCACGTTTCTCTGAGGGCGAAGTTAAATTGCTCGTGCATGAGGTCAAATCCAGACAAGGGAGGATCTGTTTTTGTTAAGTTAATCATGAATTGTATTATATTATTATTATTATTATTTGACATTGACATATTGTTTAATGTTTGGTATGTAAAAAAAAAAAAAAAAAAAACATCAAGCCTACCCATTTTGTGATGGAAACTTCAAAAAAAAAAAAAAAAAAAAAAAAAAAAATCGTTTTAGCCATGCACTTCCAACTCCCTCTCCGTCTGAAATGAAGCATAGAACAAAATCCCATTTTAGAAAAATAAAATTAGGTCTATGCACTGGCACTCAGCGACGTAACTTTTTTCCAGCGAGAGCGGCATTTCAGAACTCTTCAGCGAATGAAGGTGATTCTGATGACAAGTACGTGGTTTCGTCCGTTTACATTTTCCAATCGGATAGCTGTCTATTTTTTACAGCAAGTTGCGTGACCATGCTGCAAAAACAGGTGTGCGTACTTGTCGCCGAAATTACCTTCATTCGCAAAAGAGTTCTGAAATGCCGCTCTCGCTGGAAAAAAATTACCGTTGCTGAGTGCCAGTGCATAGACCTATTTATAATTAAATAATTTTTCTGTACTGAATGTAGCCCATTGTTTTGTCGCTGTTAGATCGCATGGGGGAGAGAAGCCGTGTCTTCAATTGCCACTTGATTATTCTTGAATTGGAAAACGTGTTAATAAAGGAAAACCATCTAGAATTAGCCAGGACTGTAGTCAATAAAGGGATGGATATTTTCCTCCACATTTTCAGGTCTAGCGCCGGCCCTGATAATATACATAATATACAGTATCTCACAAAAGTGAGTACACCCCTCACATTTCCACAATTAATTTATTATATCTTTTCACTCACTGTCAACATGCCAAATTGAGTCCATAGTGTCAATAGTTAGTGTGACGGCCATTGTTGTCCAGCACTGCCTTGATTCTCCGAGGCATGGAATTCACCAGAGCTGTACAGGTTGTTGCTGGCATCCTCCTCCACTCCTCCATGACAACATCACGGAGCTGGTGGATGTTGGACACCTGCTGCTCCCCCACCTTCCTCTTGAGGATGCCCCACAGGTGCTCAATGGGATTCAGGTCTGGAGACATACTTGGCCATGCCATCACCTTCACCTTCAGCTGCTTCAGGAAGGCATTTGTCATCTTGGAGGTGTGTTTTGAGTTGTTATGATGTTGGAAAACTGCCATTTTCGAAGAGAGGGCATCATGTTCTGCTTCAGAATGTCACAGTACATGTTGAAATCCATTATTCCATTAATGAAGCGCAGCTCCCCAGGACCAGAAGCACTCATGCAGCCCCAGACCATGATGCTGTCACCGCCATGTTTGACTGTAGGCAGTACACACTTGTCTTGGTACTGCTCACCAGGGCACCGCCACACATGCTGGACACCATCTGAGCCAAACAAGTTTATCTTGGTCTCATCAGACAACAGAACATGGTTGCAGAGGCTCAGACTGGTTGTCTTCAGCAAACTGTTTTCGGGCTTTCTTGTGGTCTAGCATCAGAAGAGGCTTCCGTCTCAGCCGACGGCCATGCAGACCAACTTGGTGCAGTGCACGGCGTACGGTCTGAGCACTGACAGGCTGTTATCCCACTGCTGCAACCTCGTTAGCAATGCTGCCAGCACTCCTGCGTCTGTTTTCTGAAGCCAACTTGTGCACCTGACGCAGAGCACAAGGACTCAACCTCGTCGGATAAACCCTGACGAGGCCTGTTCTGAGTAGAACCCGTCTTGGAAAACCGCTGAATAACATTGGCCACCGTGCTGTAGCTCAGTTTCATGGTTTCACAGATCTTCTTGTAGCTTAGACCATCTTTGTGGACAGTAACATTTCTCTTTTTCAGATCCTCAGGGAGTTCTTTACCATGAGGTGCCATGTTGACCATCCACTGACCAGAATGAGAGCATTGTATCCAAAGCACCACAATTTAAACCTTCAACACCTGTTAAACAACCTCATATGGCCCAGTTGAACAGACAAAAGCATGAACATGATGAATAAGACATGTTTCATTGCTTGGTTGACCATTACCAATTGGGGTGTGTACTCACTTTTGTTGCCACCCATTTTGGAAATAGTGACTGTTTGTTCAGTTATTTGGGCAGTGCAGTAAATTTACATTGCTACACATATTGTAAAATGACTACTCTAGAATATATTCAAGTTTCATTTCTGCAACATAGTCCCTTGAAAAAATATAATCAATTAATTGTCGAAATGTGAGGGGTGTACTCACTTTTGTGAGATACTGTATATCATTAATATATATTATATATAATAATTATATACTATTATAAAAGCGGAAAAAATGATTGATACAAAATACAAACAATATAGACTTACCTGAAAGGCCCCGGTAGCTGGTGTGCTGGCAGTACACGCGTTCTGGGCGTCTTCTATTATTTAACTGGCGATCAAGGCGATTTAATACTATCTCTGCCATTTTCTCAGGGGTTCAACTGAGGCTAAAGCAAGGTGGCTTTTTATAGGCGAGTTAATTCGGGAAGTGGAGCCGCATGTGCACGTCCACATGTGTCCAAGTGGAAGCCGCCTGGGCGCGCTCTTGTTAAAGCCCAAGTGGGTAGCGGGTGGTTTGAGGACCCGCTATACGCTTTCCCTAACGTGTGTGGTCAAGATAGCAATTGTAGGGAAAGCGCATAAACACGCCCATGGGCACACTTCCACGCAAAAATAAGGGAGTCGGCATAATGCATAGCGGGTAGTGTGGCCGCAAGATACCGTTTAGGGATAGTGGAAGCTGCTAAATGCGTAATTCACGGGTAGCATGTGGTGGCAACGGGTAGGGCAGTGTGAAAGATAGAGCCCTGAGTGCATTAGTGTATTTGGTTCACTGAAGGGAACTATATATAAAAGAAAATCATGGCATAAGTGAAACCTCAAACCTAAATGAATTCAGTGTTGAACTATGTCGCTGGGAAAACTGAATGTGATCTTTGATGATACGCACGCGCCAAGCGCGGACAGTCTCCATTTGAACTATCCTGGAGAATAATGGGAACAGCCGAAGGACGTCTCAAATGCTGAATGCCTGAGACCAGTGCTTCTCAAACCTCTTCTGGAGCAGTGGTTCTCAACGTCGGTCCTGGGGACCCCATGTGTGTGCTGGCTTTTGTTCCTACCACAATTGCAATTGTAGAACTTTAACAAGCTGTGACTGTCTTAATTAGGTGCTTTTCATGTTCAGAGTTGTTAATATATCTCTTTAGTCAAATGTTACATAGGAACATCCATACATGCAATGAAGAATAAAACACCCTTGAAGATAGTGTGTTTATTGCAATACTGCAAGTAATGTCAAATAACATGTCAAACAGATCAAATTATACACCGAGGAAATCAATAAACCCCAGATTAGGCTGCTGGACGCAACTGTTTCAAGTTCTTTCAAAAAGCTTCAGGTGAACTTAATCAGATCAACATAACACAAAACTGGTTTGTTTGTGGACTACATTTGTCATGATGAGCCAAGTAGTTTTCACTAATTAGGAGCCAACTACATCATTAATTTGATTGGTTACATTGTTTTCTCTCATTTTATGCTGTTATTTCCGATATACTGCAATGTGCGAATGGTATTTTTGAAATTCTTGATGGCAAATACCGTAAAGTTCCGTGTATATGACGCACCCGTTTATAAGGCGCACCCAGACTTTGGGACTTGTCAGAAAAAAAAAAAACATATAAATTTCCACCCAAATCTTGCGTGTGTCATACATATTATCTCTCCTCAAAATTTTCCTTGAATGCCGCATGTATTTGTCCTATTTTTTTCCTCTCCTTTTCAACTTCCTCCATGAGAAGTGATTATTCATCGGACATCGGCGAAAAATGGAAGGCGCAAGACATAAACCAGTATGCCGACAGTGCATATGCCCACGCATATGCCACTATCTACCCCGGTTTCCCTCCGATTCGGCGACTTGGATGACCTTGAGCTGGAACGCAGCCGAGAACGACTGGCGAAGCATCTTGAGTAGAAGTGAGATGTGTTCACTATGACAACTCGGTAAAGAGTGACTTCTCATCACTTCCCCCTAGGCTTTCATATAAAAACTTGTGGCGGCAATATCTTTGAAGGAATAAGTTGTTGATAGCAGAGGGATCTTACGTTAAGACGTCTTAATCACTCTCTATTGTTTCGCCGGGAGGGATTAACGCGCGATTTAAATGATTCAATGGAACATGTCTGTTCATACATTCTCATTTATCGTCAAGAAATATCAATTTTCAAAGAAGCAGAATACAACAAATGACACTGTTAATGCAGAGGATATAGCCATCAACGAAAGGTAAGTTCATTGATAGTAGTTAATGTTACTCGGTCACAATCATTTACCGTGAGTGAAAGGTAAGACGGTAGCTTGGAAAGCCTCGCGCCGTAGATGCGTGCACGCTACATAATGGACTGTAGGACAGCGTGCATGTTTTTGCATGCATCAGAGTGATACGTATACTGTACATTGCATTGGGAAGTTATTTGCGGAGTTGCAAGGAACACTTTGAAAGGACAACTGCCATGCTGGTGCTGAGCCGTAACCAAATGCCACATTGCACAATAAAGCTGCACTCGGGCACTTAGTAAGCTCGAGCAGTTTGTTTCTCGAGACAAGTAAATGGCGCGTCAGACAGGACTTCTATCCCGCAATTACCGTTAAGCCTCTATCCCTCTCTGTCTGCATTCTACCATTGTAGCTCCATGCTTCTACTGGTTATTTGCATTAACGTTATCATGGAAAGTGAAATGTGAAAAAGTTCATTCATAGATAAAAATTAAAATCCTGCATTTAATAAATGTTGAATCGGTCATTTTATTTCCATTTATTAAGCTGAGCAAACTCACGTGCGCATATAGCCCCAGTTTGACCTTATAAATTGGGTGTACATTTGCATGTATGTCGGAACTCTTGCCGCGATTCTGTTGTTCCCGTATATAAGGCGCATCCCCAACTTTTCATATTTCCCGACGTAAAAAAGGTGCGCCGTATACACGGAACTTTACAGTAGATATTTCTGTTAAGTTGTGGATTAAGAGGGCAAATAACTGCTCTAAACATTAAATGCACATAATTAAGACAAATTAGCAGTTTGTTAAAATCCTACGATTGCAACTGTGGTTGGAACAAAAGCCAGCACACACATGGGGTCCCCAGGACTGACGTTGAGAACCACTGTTCTGGAGGACCACTTGTCCTGCATGCTTTTAGTCCATCCCTGCTCCAGCACAGGTAATTCAGCTCATTATCAAGCAGCTTTTGGAGTTGATAAAGACTTAATGGTTTGAATCACCTGTGCTGGAGCAGGGTGAGATGAAAAAACATGCAGGACTAGTGGTCCCCCTGGAGAGGTTTGAGAAGCACTGCCTTAGGCTCAATACATGCCTGAAGAGGGTACTTTTATTTATTACAACCGGTGTTTTGACAATTTGTGCTGCCTTGTCAAAAAATGATACGGTAATGTGAAGCGATCCTAAAGTCTTTGTTTTTGCCTTAATATTGCAATATGGATCTGTCCACTGTAGTAACTTTGTTATTTGTTATAGCTTATTATAATATAAGCAGATGTTATGAGTTGGATAAAATTGTTATTAGATACATGCCGCATGCCATTATCATCTAATTTCTACATTATTTTTCAAGAAACCCAGCGTGTACATGCAAATATACATATGCTTAGAGGTTGAAAGGCGCACTGAAAAAAATCTATTTTTTATGAGTTTATGATTTTTGATATGTAAGATATGAGCGAAGAAACAGCCTGAGATTTTAGGTTTGCGCAAGCGCAGAACTGCAAGGCAGCATATTTTGTTAGGTAGCAAAATTTGACAGAACACCGGCAATGCCACAAGTTTATTTAGTTTGTTTCGTACAGAGATTCTCAAAGAATGGGCTCTAGTGGAAAGACTGATCATTTCTCCGACATCAGTATTTCAGCAGGCAAATAGGTGATTAGATCATGTAGGGAGATCGAGTTCGGCACTCCATCCCTCGATCTACCTTATCGTTTTTTTCTTGGTTTTTTTTTTTTGGTCTTTTCCCGGTGTTAGAGAGCCAAATATTTTTCTAAAGTTAATAATGAGTATTGGAATGCACATTAATAAAAAAATCCTGTTATTCTTCAATATTTATAGAGATTTCAGCTGGCAAACAACAGTGTTGGAAGTAATGCCGTCCTTCGACATTATGTCACTGACTAAAGCGATGGGATTTCTCTCAACTGGGATTCCCAGCATGGCCAGTCCGTCCGTGAGTCGCCAGCTTAGCGCGAAGCAGTATCCGGGGCGATCTCTCAGTTGAGAATATAGCCTGGCCTGCAAAAAAATGTTCCCCCGCTACGGTTCTGAGCTCAAATATAACCTATAACCAATCATTTCTCGTGTCAGAGCCGCATACATAAAAGCTTGGAATAATGAAACTTGCACTTGGAAATCTTTTTGATGTATGGGATGTATCACAGAAATCTACATTTTGTAGCTGGCCTCGCAATTTCAAAACACCATTAACATGATTAGAATAACTTGTTGGGATTGCCATCTACGTGATCAAAAGACAACCAGTTTAGAAGTGGTTTATATCAGCTGCAGTAGATGGAATATCATCTCGCCTTCAGATTGTCATTTAAAATTAATTATTAATGGGAATATTCACCCAATTCTACCACTTGTATGAAGCGTGTCTCCATTAGAATTGTATTTTATGTACCATGGGCTCGGATTTCAAGAGATAGCCAAGAAGGAAATGACATGAGTCTTGCGCCACAACAAGTGGATCAGCTGAGGATGAAATCTGGCGACTGTTAAACTTCTAAAGCCCCGTCTACACTATCCAACATCACTCAACTTTTGTTGAGTCAGGAAGAGTCAACTTCAGGTTGAGTCAACAAGTTGAGTGGTGTTGGATAGTGTGGACGGGTTATTCAACTTCGTTCAACAGCACTCAACAGCGTCCAACATTGTTGAATCAGGAATGTGCATGCATATTCTTTTTCAACAAGTTGAGCAAAGTTGAGTGAAATTAGCCAATCAACAAGCATGTAGAAATCATGTGGTCTTCTCAAGGCATGTGACTTGGACAAAATGGAAGAGGAATAGGGAAATTTCCCTCCAATTTATGACAAAACACAGTTCGACATGGTTCAACAATGTTGGACGTTGTTGAGTAATCTTTATATAGTGTAGACGGGTGACTCAACTTACCTCAACAGGAATCAACTTGAAGTTGACTCTTGTTGACTCAACAAAAGTTGAGTGATGTTGGATAGTGTAGACGGGGCTTAAGAGCGGAGAGCTGGATTCTAAAATAAATAACCGGAGCCACGATTACCGTGATATATGTACATGCATTTCTTTCAGGCTACATTCACTCAAATGCCCGATTACTGCTACAAGTTTCTATTGCCTTGACACCCACACACCGATACTAATAAAACTACTTGAAGGGGCTTTGACAGAGGCATTGAATCAAAGAAATCAGTACAGCGCAGAGCATTTTGAATCACATTACAGTGAATAAAATGCTCTTGGACATCCACGTTATCAATACAATAGCTGACCTACCTCTAAAACGACTTTATTCAATTCTTGTACAAGTGGACAATTTCAGCTGCCCACACACGCTATGAGACTTGGCCATGGTGCCATTGTGGTGCGTAGACAATAAGACAGAAGTGCACGGATTGGTCATGTATTAATGAGTTTATATTTGAGCCCAATTTCGCGCCCGGTGTACAGCACTTATGTTCACTAAAGAATTGAAGTCAAATCGACTGCGCATATTTTCGGGACAACCATTGTTATAGATACAAATGCTCGCCCATCTCACATCTAGGCAATTTGATCAGGGGCGCTGTGCAAGCCAAATTTTTGGGTGGGCAGAGCTTAGCTATACTGTACAATTTTAATATGTCTCCTTTACATAAATAATACCGATGCAAATAAGCTTTTGTTTAATTGAACTTTTTAGTTTACAATTCAACAAATCTTTTCCCCCACAGTTTTCTGTTATAGGTTACATAAATAAAAAATAATATTCAAAAGGAGTCCACATGTCCTATACCCAGCAGTCAGTTAATAGTCAAACCACTTACACCACATTCCTTCCCCATCATGATGCTTGGTGGGAACATGTTCACATGCATTGCATGAGTTTTAGCCTCGTGATTGACTGAAATATTTGCATTCAGGAGGTGGTGTACAAGTGTTCCTAATAAAGTGACCACCGAGGTCATCCTGCGCATTCGGTAGCAAATCAGTAATAAGCAAAGCTAAAGAAAAATCCTCCGTACAGTTGAATCCCACTTAGCCTGAAGTATAAACCCAGCCTAATTGTGAGGCATTATCTGAAAATAGCTCTGCATCTTTTCACCTAAGTAAAGAATAAGTTTTTATCATTTTCATCTCAAGAAGCAATAACAACAACAATAACACTTCACTATCCCGCAGGAAATTTGCTGCTGAAGTCACAGCCTTCAAGAATTGCCCAGAATAACCCTACCATACATTTTTGTCCACTCCATCGAGTCTTCACGCGTGTATTTGACGTGACATCACTAACTATACAACAAAAGGATAAGAAAACAATTTAATATCTTTAATATTAAATCGATGGATAAGTAATTTAACATAGTGTTTTGGGTTGTTAACCTGTATTTACACACGCATAGCCATCAGCACAAGGGATATTTCTAAAAATAAAAGGACAAAAAAAAAAATCGGCAATTGAAAGAACGTACGTTCTAAAGCAAGGGAATACATTTTCAAGCCTGAGTAGCTGAGCTTAGTGTTTGGCTACCTGTCCACTCGTCAGCATCACATGTAAGCTTGTCTGTGCAACCTGCTGGATGGCAAATACCAGTTTCATCTGTGCTAAGGCCCGCCTCTTGACCAAAGATAAACCATTAGAGTTTCAGCATGAGACTGCCCTGAGACGAGTGGATGACACGTGAGCTGCGGAACGTTGCACTTATGGACCAGTGCTGCTGATTCGTCATAGCTAAAGCTGATTTTGCGACATGGGGAAAGGGGGGAAAAAAAATCTCCAGGATTCTGGGCAGGCACGTGCCCACCCTAAATGTATAGGCACAGTGCCACTGAATTTAATCCTGGAAACGGCCGGAGCCGTCTCAAATCTGACTTACCCGTCTCAACGTCTCAGGTCAACATTGCCCGTCTCAAAGACGGGGAGACGGGTGGCTGGCTAACACTATGATCGCACCTCTGGAACTGTTATATCGCCCGTCTCCATGACCAGTTCTCATCAACTAAAGTGGTTGGACAGGTTGGCCAGCCATGCATTGAGGTCTGCTCAGGCGAGAAGGGCGAATCCACCACCTGCCTGGCAGCCTTTAATGCTGAAGGAACTTCCAGCCACGCCATGGTGATTTTCAAGCGGGAGCGGCTACGTGCTGAGTGGCTCCAGCAGTGCCCAGTGAAAGTCACTGTCTGTGTCTCAGATAATGGATGGATTATTGCTCACCTATTCATGGAGGGGGGTCAGTTGTTTGTCCAGTCACCACTGAGGGATGATATTAGGCCCCACATCCTTCTACTGGATGGACATAGCAACCACATATACAACCTGGACTTCATCAACTTGATGAAGAGAAACAATGTCCAGACCCTGTGCTACCCTCCCTGTCTTGAACTTTATTGTACCGAATTCGGTAATGAATGGACCGGAGACCAAACCATATTGTTGAGCATTTACTGGGCATATCTTCAAATATCAACACTTGGGCATGCGCACTCATTACATATCAAAACCTGCTCAGTACATCTCCCCCTTTTAAACTAGTACATTCAGGGTCTTTACAGAAAACCTAACTCATACGTTAATAAAGCCTAAGGCTGATTTTACCATCAAGGCAGGGGAACAGCTGGCACCTAAAACATCTCTGTAAACATGAGCATAAATAAACTGGTTAAATGAACTTCCAAATGAACTTCCATGTCACATCTCGTCTCTTATCTAGACACACATTTCACAACTCATCTCTTACCACACATCTCATCTCCACCTCTTTTTTTTTTTTTTTTTTTTTAACAAATGAACCTATCAAGACAAGTACATAACCTAACTGAGAGGTAGGGTAGACAGCCTGATCCTCTCTGTTGTGGTATGGAGGTTATTCTGCTGCGTATATACTCACAACACTAAACTACAAATTCAGTCTTTTAACAGGCTTGACTTCCCTGCCAACCCTGGTGTGTTGTCCAGAGTCTGGCTGGCATCTAGTTGCAGATGATGAGGGCACTACTCTCAAATGAGGTTTCTTCTCAGACTGCCTGTTGAGGTTTGGATCACGTACAACTGTGGTGTCCCTGTTGAGCCAGAGACGACTCCTGTCTGTGGTACATTCTGTATCCAAACCTTCTGACCTGGCTGGAGTGGTGGAGTCTCCTGGGCACTGTGTCGTCTATTTTATCCCACCGCCTGTTGTCTTTTAAGCTCCTGGTCTTTCAACTGAAAAGCTCTCAAGTCTGGCCACGCTGGTTTGAGAGTGTTTGGACACACCGGAAGGGGTGTTTGAATGTTGCGCTCCATCAGGAGCTGCGCCGGTGATACCCCATGGGCAAGAGGAGTTTCTCTGTATGCCATAAGCACTTTGTGAGGGTCCTCACTTTTTTTTTGCAACAAGGCTTTCACAGTTTTTACCGCCCGCTCAGCTTCCCCATTGCTTTGCGGGTAACGGGGGGCTACTGGTAAGATGTTAAAAACTGTAATCGTTAGCAAAATCTGCAAACTCCTTGGCAGAAAACTGTGGTCCGTTGTCTGTGACGAGTATATCAGGCATAGTGCTGTGACCTGGAAGAAAAAATCCTGTTTGATTGAACCCGGAAAATCTCTTATTTTTTTCCAGGTCGCTGGCTTGAACGGAAACCCGGAGGCGTAATTTCTTTTCCTACGTTAGTTGAGCCAGAGACAATAAAGAAAGGGAAGACTCCTCATCACCCATAGACCCCCATTGTAAGAAATTGGTCACACTTCCTGTCTCCTAAGTGGGCGCGGTCGCGGAAGCGTTGTGCGCATTGTTGGCTATTTGCAGAACGAGTGCTGACCGGGGTGTCCGTCATATCTCGTTATCAGAAGTGGTAGCTAAGTAGACGAGCAATTAAACGTTGGGATATACAAGTATCTGTTTTATATCTGCATGTTGCATGTATATTTCCTTTTACTTTGCTACATGAAGCATTTTACAATACAGCTAACAGCTGTACTCAGCATTACGAATATGAGTTAGCTAGCCAGCTATGGCATTCGTGAACGTTATTTGGCATGAACTTAAAAAATTTGATTTTGGCTTGCTCGCGTTTACTCTTGGAGTGGTTGTTAGGTTTTCAACAAGATAATGATTAGCCATATCTGTACTTTTTTAATTTCAGTAGGACTCCCCAGTATAATAAAGGCTAAATTAAATAATTCTCAAATTATGTAACGTATTTCACTGTAATTGGCATTAGCTATAGCTTGAATGGCATGACTGCATCAGCTTAAGCCTATGAAGTTGGTATGTAATACGACAGTTGCTAATTTATTCCTTACCTGTCTGCATCCTTCGGAAAAGAAGAGATAGATAGCTTGTTCCTATTATTGCTGCACGACGTTTTGGCATTTTTAACATGGATGGCTAACGCAAGATACGCTTCAAATTTAATTTGTAGCGCCGTATTTTCCCACTTTTCCCCGCTTGTTTAATATCTGGTATCAATCCAGTACAAGATAATAGCAATCAAATATATTCCTTTTCCCTTTGAAAACGATTAAACATTGATGGAAATAACAGTATCACTGAACATATAAACACAAGCATTATTTCAGTTCTGAAAGTTTAGTTCGTAGTTTGCCGCAGTCCATACTGTATTGCCAGATGTTAAGTAACCACTGCTGAGAGAGACACAGGTCTCGAACAAAGTTCATTCTCTCCTGATCTGTTGGTCTAAAAAAAAGCCATTGCAGCACCAGAATGTTTGGAAATTATGTGGCCTGAGTAAAATTAGTCCAATATCTAATTCTGTGACAATGGGGAAAAATAATCGGTGATAATCTGTGCTCACGTTCACTTCTCCCCATTGGAATCAATTCATTCAGGACCCGCCGCAAGTCTATCTAAAGGGGCGGGGCACCCATGTGACTGATACCAAAAATTACTCCCGGTGAGGAGTCTTCCTTTTCTCTATTGTCTTTGGTTGAGCGTATATCCAAAAAAGTGGGCGTGGCCTGCCTTAAGCCGCTTGCACACTGGTCGCGAAACAAATTTTTCACACGACAGATTACATTCAAAGTCAATGTGAAGACGTGTTTCACGTGTATTCGCGTCTTCACACTGACTTTGAATGTAGTCTGTCGTGCGAAAAATTTGTTTCGCATACAGTGTGCAATCGGCTTTATTTGAAATAAGGTGACCTATATCATGTCCGGTAAGCACACCTCAGAACGAATTCTAAACCCACCCAACTATACACAGAAAAACGCTTACCAAAACTTTGAGTCTTTAACAGTTTATTTGTTTTAGCTCATATTAATCTTCAGCAGTTAACCCTGAGTTACCCCAAGATCATCAGTAAATGCACTTGCTAATTTCTAGCGTTTCTTCAGCGTAGTAAATAATGCTAACGTTAGTTATGACTGTCACTTTTTCTCCCAATCGGTATGTGTGACTGTATTTAGCTGGTGATCCTACACGTTTAAGCTCGTGGGCTTCAATTGTAATGTTATATTCAGTCAAAATCAAAATAATTAGATTGAGCTGTTCAAACTTAAACTTCATATGGCTTAATGGTTCCGAATACCTGGAGTCACAAAATGATGACATACCCGCGAGGAGAAGAGACTGCAGTTAATCCAGTAGGGGTTGCAGCTGAAACTGGTCCAAGAAATATTCAGTTTTTGGAGCGGTACTTCACACACATGCAAATTGACTCATGCAAGAAAATATGCAGTTAAGAGTACGGGGATATGCTCTCTGCTGAAATACGGTGCCAACATAGATTTACGTGTTCTGTGCACATGGTTCTGTAGTTGCATATTAAACGCCCCAGGTTCATTTATAGCTGGCTAGCTATATCCGACAAATCATTTACAGAATTCACGGACACATGAAATGCAGTGTAAATTTGGTGGCACCTTGGAATTCAGTACTTTCTACTGGTCATCAGCAATGTCACTAGTTCGGTCTCTGGCAGCGTCTTTACAGTAAGTGAGCAATGTCCGAGATCTTCGTTTTTTTCTTCAGCATATTCCTTCAGGGTTTTGTGAAGGGGCTAGATAATCTACAGTAGCTTTATCATAAATATGGAAGTGACAAGACTCAATGAGTGGTAAGAGAAGAGAGATTATTATCTCTCTGATCTTTCCGATCATGCCATCACCGGCTAGATCAGTCACAAGTCAAAACCCCTTCCTTCTGGTTCTTGTGTAAATATGCCGATCTGTGGCTGAGCAAGTGAGGTACCGAGGTCAAATTACGCTCCGTGCTCAAGATCTTGTTTTCAAACAGCATGCCTCAGCGGACTAGCAAAGTGTGAGGTATCGTTCAGGAACCAGTCGCGAGAACCAGGAAATGCAATGTATGTGATTTTATTAAGCGAGGAGGTAAACCCCCGCAGGACCGAAGGCAACAGTACAAAGTCCACAATCCAAAAATCAATCCCAGGGGCAGAATCCAAAGTCGAAAAACCAGGGCACCAATACAGTAATCGTGGTCAGACAAAAAGCGTTCGATACACAGGAGCAGATAACAAAACCAAATCAGAGCCAAAAATCGGAAGTCGGACGGTCCAGTCAGAAAAGCAACACTATGAATACAAGGCGAAACCAAGAGCAGCACAGGTAGACTAGGGAAACGTTCTGACAGGGAACTGCTGTGAAAAGACTGCTTAAGTACACTCAAGGGAAGTCACATGCTATGATCAGGGACAGGTGAATGGGATGAGACTAATTACGTGGGAGCAAACACAAGGGAGAACCTAACCACATGAAATTGGCAAAAGCCAAAACGCGGACAGGGATCACGAGACAACCTATAGACAAAACATACAGCTCCGGTTAGGGAGTTCTAATGTGCACAGATAATGAGAGGCAGGACAGAGTAGAGCAGGTGCGGAGGATCCGCTGAATTGCAGCAAAGACTAAGAGAAGGCAAGAGGCGGAGACTAGAATAGGGCGAGTGCTGAGAGCTTGTTAATCAATTAGTAAGTGCAGCTATACAATACCTGGTGCTCGTTAGTAAGTTAGTATTATGTACAATGTTAGTCTTGGTTAGTAACTTTAACAAAATAACAAACTGTTAGTATGTGTTAGTAAAATAGAAAAGCAAGGTGAAGGAAGCAAACGAGATTAGAAGGAATGTTTGAAACCCAGAAACCATGAAATCACCTAAACATGTGACGCGCAGGACTTGGGGAGAAGCTGTAGCTCAAGACCAGACAGGAGAGACAAAGTGCAAAGCAGGGTATGAACAAAGACATGGACCGGAATCTAACAGAATAATGGATCTGGCATGGCAAAAACAAACACATGGCAAAGTACTAAAACATGGCAAAAACAGAACAGGCATGGGAGAAACATAACAGGGCATGGCAAAAAACAGAACAGACATGGCAGAAACGTAGCAGGCATGACAGAAACATAACACAAAGGGTCAAATACAGACTACAGAATGTTTCCGATTTTAATTTGATACCGTTTCTGGGTCGCTTGATTATTTGTCAAGTAACCCAGACCCGGTTTGAACCCGGCAAGAATGGCAAAACCCGGCGTTTTGAGCTTGATTGAACAGCTTGAATAACAGCACTAACCAGGCACTCCATGGCGGCTAAAGATGGCTTTTATCTTCTCAATTACGGCTGTTGCTGAAGTGCTTGTAAGATTGGCAACTTCAATGTAACGTGAATAGTAATTGATGAGTACTAAATACTGACCCTTCTTCCATTCAAACAAGTCAACTGCTAGCTGCTCCCAAGGGCATGATGGCACGGGTGTGGTCATCAGAGGCTCTGTGGCATTTTGAGTCTCTTTAGCGCAAATTTCACACTGACGTACCTTTTCTCTAATGTGTTTTGTCAGCCCTGGCCACCACACTGCTTCATGGGCCCTGGCCGCCATGCATTTCACCATGCCCTGGTGACCTTGGTTAAGTTTGTCCAAGATGTCCTGTTGCATGCTCAATTGGATCAGTATTCTCTTTCCCTTCATCAACAGGCCATCCACCATCAACAGGTCATTTCTGTATTGCCAGAAGGGCTTTAACTGTGATGCTGAACTGTTTCTTTCCCACCCTGTGTGGATCAGGGTGGACAGCTGGTTACACACTGGATCTTCTTCCTGTGCTCTTCTTATTTGCAGCAATTTTTCAGGCGAGGCCAGGAGTTGCTGGATGACCTTATTGATATGAGCTCTCACATCGTTCTGGAGCACAAGGTCTTCCTCTGTTGCCATGCACTGGAATGGAGCTCTTGATAGAGCATGGGTTGCTACAAGATTTTTCCCTGGTACGTGTGTGATTGCATGGGAGAAACGCATAAGTCTTAATCTGAAGCGCATTATACAATGCGGGGATGTCATCAAGCGGCCTTGAGCTGAGGAGACTGATTAATGGTTTGTGGTCTGTTTGGATCACAAAGTTTAGACCTAGGAAGTAAGTCTGAAATCTTTTGCAGGCCCAGGTGATAGCAAGGGCCTCCTTTTCGATTTGGGCATATCTGCGCTCTGTCTCAGTCATGCTGCGAGATATGAAGGCCACTGACCTCCACTCTCCACAGTCTTAAAGATGAGACAAGACCCTTCCTAATCCGTAAGATGTGTCCGCAGACACCCTGGTTGGTTTCTCAGAACTGTACTGGGCAAGGACAGCAGGTGAGCAAAGCTTGTTTTTCACCCTTTGAAACGCACGCTGCTGCGCTGCTCCCCACGTCCACATGTTTTACCGGCTTTCAGGAGGTCTCTAATTGGCCCTGTGAGCTCTGCAATGTTAGGGGAGAATTTTCCTACGCAGTTGACCATCCCCATGAAGCGTTTTACATCGGCCACATCTTTGGGAGGTGGATTCTCTGTAATCGCCCTGATCTTCTCGGGATCTGCTTGTATGCCTCCTGCACTGACAACATGTCCAAGAAATTGAACCTGCTTCACTGCGAACTGACATTTGTCATTCAGAGTAAGGCCACGCTGCTGCAGTCTTTGCACCCTGTCGTCATGCTGTTTGGGCATGGCATCGAATACAAGGCTGTCATCTGCATGACAAAAAGTTCTAGGCCGTCAAGCATCTGCGTCAATCGCTTCTGAAAGTGCTCTGGAGCGGATGATATTCCAAAGGGAAGGCGAATAAAACACTAACGGCCAAATGGCATGATGAAGGTGGTGAGTGGGGCTGAATCTCTCAGCAAAGGCAAATGCCGAGAACCAGCAGTGGCACCAGTTTGGACAAAATTCTAGCTCTGGCTAGTTTAGCTAACATCTCTTCAGCAGCTGGAAGAATATGTCGCTCCCTGCACAGCTTTTCATTCAGGCGGGTTAGATCGGCACATATTCTAATTTTGCCATTACGTTTTGGTACTACAACCATTCCTGAGCACCAGTTGCTTCCTCCATGGGAGAAATAACGCCCATTTCCTCCATCTTTTTTAACTTTTCTTGGACTTTTCCCCTTAAGGGCAGTGGCACGCAGCGTGGCACAGCGAGGGCAAAGGGAGAGGCATTTTCTTTTAATTTAATTTTGTATTCTCCCTCTTGCTTACCGCCAGTGAAAACTCTGGGATATTGTTCTTTGTAGCTTGGCTCAGCTGTCGTGATAATTTGCTCTGGACTGAGCAGGCAGAGGTCTTGTATCGCTGGTAAGCCAAACAGAGGAGTCACTAAACCTAGCAAAACATGCACCTGTTGTTTCGCTACAGTTCTCTTGCGGCTAATCTCCGCAGTAAACTGTCCCTTTACCTCTATGAGAATGTTACTTGGTCCACAGTCTTTTAGTCGGTGGTAACAGCTTTCCATGTAGCTTTTGTGAGTACAAATGTGCTGGGATAGCTGTCACTGCAGCGCCCGTGTCCAACTTGAACATCATCTGCTGACTATTCACTGCGACCGACTTCTCCCAGACTGTATTCGATTTTGTACAATTCACTGTGCCCAGGAACAATGTCTCTACACTTTCATCAAAGCCACATTCCTTGAGCTCATCCACTTTAATTTTAGTGTTACAGACAGCGGTGAAATGCCCCCTTTTCTTACATTTCTTACAATCAGCTGTGCGCTCGGGACATGCGTTGAGTGAATTTTCATGCGTTTTTCCACATCTGCCGCATTTAGTATTTGCATTCTTTTGCACTGTTCTTTCCATTGGTTTAAAACCACTTTTCCCATGTGGAGAATATTTCTGTTTGGACTTGAATCTAACTGCATCCATGTTTGCCTCCACGCCATCAGTGCTACTTTGTCTTAATACAGGCTGTTGCTTTTTGATTTCCTCACTTTGACGAATTTTCGTGATAGCTTTCACGAGCATTAACTCAGAATCTAGCTGCAACTTTTCTGAAAGTTCATGGTCTCTGATACCTATGACAAGCCAGTCTCTAATCATCTCATCATGGAGAATCACTGACAATGCTCAGCCAGTTTATGCACAGCTGTAATAAACGCCTCAACCGTCTCACTAGGCTCCTGGCAACATTTGTTGAATTTAGCTCTTTCGTAGATCATGTTATGCTTGCAAGTGAAATGCTTATCGAAAGCTGTCTTTACTTGGTCGTACTTTTTCTTGTCCTCATCCGACAATGTCAACGTGTTCAGAACGTCATCCGCCATGTCTCCCATTGTGTATACTAGCGAGTTAACTTGATACTCTTGACTCTTTTAATTGAGTCCTGCCGCGATGCGGAATCTTTCAAAACTTTGGATCCAATTTGACCATCTACCAAAGTCTCCAAAGTCAAATGCTTCTGGCAGACTTATTGAAAATAGGGAATCCATTCTGTCTTACCTTCCAAAGGCTCCCCTTTATCATTGACTTGTTGTATCAACGTAGCTCCACGTTAGCTGTGCTAGTTCACTTGGCGAATTCAAAAGTTCTTTCTCACACAGTCAAACTGCACGGAACATTCCGTTCACACGCGTTGGGTAGTTGCATTTATCTCAGAGTCGAGTGATAACTTCTGACACCATGTCTTGTACTTTATGGTACCGAATTCGGTAATGAATCGACCGGAGACCAAACCATATTGTTGAGCGTTTGCTGGGCGTATCTTCAAATATTAACACTCGCGCATGCGGGCTCAGTACATATCAAAACCTGCTCACTACACTCCCCACACCACTCATGCTCTTCAGCTGGCAGACAAGTACCTGTTCCAGAGCCTGAAGCACCACTGGGACCAAGAGGGAAGGAAGTGGACCAGGTTGTTGGCAGGGCAGAAGCTTCCAAAGTCTTGAGTTTTTTTCTGTTTTCAGCTGGGCGTGCAAGAAGGCTGCCACTGTAGAAAATGCTCAGGCAGAGTTCAGAGGGACAGGGATGTACCCTCTGAACAAACACATCCTCCCAGAAAGTGAGTTTGCACCTAGCAAAACAAAGGAGAGACCCCTGCCACCCACTCTCCCATCCTCCTCCAGGACACCCAGTCGCCCCCAGCCCCACCTAGCAGACCCCAGTCACTCCCAGCCCCATCCAGGACTCCGCAGTCGCTACCTGCCCCACCCAGAAGACTCCAAACAACATCAGCCCCACCCAACACCTTGCCGTGATACCCGAGGCGCCCCCATTCCTCCAATTCCAGGATGATGAGGCGGTGTATGAAGTGCTTGTAGGTGGCACTGAGTCTGCTCTAGAGGAAGAGAGGGTCCTCTTCAACTTATTCACGCCACAAGAGCCATGGCAGAAAATGGTGGCAGCAGGCAGGAACGGAGTGGTCGCAGCTATTTTTATGTGTGTTCTACTATCAAATACATTACTAAATAAGTTGAGTCTTGCTGACTCCTGTCTGTTTTTAAGTGGTCATGGTAACTTTCATGATAAAGATTCATGCTTTGTGACCAATTTACAATTCCACCTTATAAACCATGGAAACAAACATTTCGGCTTTGGCAGACATGCTGTAGCCGCTATCTTCATCTATCCGTCATTTTACAATTGCGTGAAGAAGTGTATTAAGATCGCGTCCAAACTTCAATGAAGTGAAGTGCTGATAATCACTATTTGCCTTCTACTATCTGGAGACATTCACCAGTGCCCAGGCCCGTCGCCGCGCTACACACAAACACAAGCAGAAGATGGACCATCGATCTCCGCGATAACAACAAGGAGGAGCAACATCACCTGCTCACAGGTACGCAATATATACAGTGACACGCTAAACAAAAGTATACTGCAAAAAACTAACCTGGTCCATCGTATGACCAGGGTGTTGGTGAGCTGGGACGGCGCATCTGCGTCGGCAGGGCTATGTGTGACAGAAGAGTGGGACAGTGGGCATCCACCGGTAGCAGTGGGCATCCACCGGCAACAGTGGGGCAGTTAGATGTCGACGCGCTGCCGTGGAGCGGCGGGTTAGCATCGATGCATCACCCAAACATTTGGTCAATCGATGGTGATAATCGGCCAACGCAAGGATTTAACACCCCAGGTTTGTGCAATGATAACAATACTGACAATAAAATTAAACCACCGAACACCTCATGTGGAGGGGATGGGCACTCGAGCAGAAAATAGACCTTCAATTGGGCAGTCAGGAAAAGCAGGAAGTGGGATATCCTACAAACAATCAATCACGCCATAGTAGTCTGGGACTTCAACACAAAACCAAAGAGCTTATTTGGTGGACACCTAAACATCAGAAGTCTCAAACAAAAAAGTGAACAAATTCAAAATTTGCTGATGGACTCAAATCTAGATTTTCTGTTTATCTGAAACGTGGCTTGATGAAAACTCACCCTTTGCTGCATTAAATGTACCAGGCTATAAAATCTACAGAAAAGATAGAGTAAAATCTGAGGGAGGTGGCATCATGATCTATATTAAAGAAAGCATCCAGTTGGCTAAACGGTGAGCTGGAATGCATTGGATTGAATATCACTTTGTCACTGCAAATGTCTTTCCTTCTTATTGTAATTTACTGTCCACCCTCCTCAAAAAATGATTTTTATGAGAAGTTTCAAGATATGCTTAATAAATGTAACTTCAAGAAAGAAGTAATAAGCATGGGAGATTTTAATATCAACTGGGAAGACAAATGAATAAGGGAAAATCTTAAACAAGTAACTGAGTCTTGAACTCTCACAGTTAATTAAAGGTTCAACAAAAATAACCCAGTCCACAAAAACTCAGATTGATCTGGTGTTCAGTAATAGACCTGAAAGAATCTCAAAATCTTTTGATATGATAACTGGGCTATCTGACCATAACTTAATTCTGGTGACCAGAAAATTAACAAAAAAGAGATTTAACCATTTCATGAGAAAGGGACGTGAGTTCTGTAGGATCCCCTAAAGTGAAGAGGAATGTTTCAAGAGCACCATAGAACATTTTAATTGGAATGACCTGCTCTTAGGTAAAAATGCAAATGACTTTACCCATAAGCTCAGATATAGAAATAAAAAGAACCGTCTTCCATGGATTAATGCAGATATTTTAAAACTGATGAAAGAACGGGATCTTGCTTCGAAAATGGCATTAAGGACCAAATTTTTCTATGACAAATTTCATTTTTGCATCTTCAGAAATGAAGTAATAAGAGAACTGAGGAAGGCTAAGGCAATTTTTTTTATGTCAATAATTACGGAGGCTAGGAGTAATCCTAAAATAATATGGGATCAGCTAAAAAAAAAACTCACTGGGCAACACCACAATACAGGAAAACCAGTTGAACTTCACCTGGATGGAAACCTGATAAAGGACCCAATGGAAGTAGCAGGTACTCTTAATATTTTGTTGACTCTGTGGCAACTAGTGAAAAAAGCTTTCCAGCTAGGCATATTAATACTAATGTTTGTTTAACAAACACAACAGAACCAGCCTTCGGCATTAGGCATGCCCCTGAATCAAATCATAAGTATAATCAGATCCCTCAATCCATGGTCGGCTTGACCGAACAAAGTGGTGACCAGGCAAATTATAATGCAAAAATAGTCATTTATTTGGAAATATAGAGTACCGTTAGTCTAAGCATATAAGAAAAGTCATCCAATCAACTGGGCTAGGAGAAGAAAAAAAGACCCAGTGGCAACAAGAAAGCTAAAATAGCTCAGCAGGAAAAAGTGGCCTCTTGCTTCCAACCACTGGCCATCCTTATATAGGGCTGGCTCCCAATTTAGCAATTAAGCTCTTCATCTGCCGGCCAATCACGGTCCTACATGGGGAAAAAGAAACACACTCCACCGCAGAGGCTAAACACAAATGAAGAACATTCCCAAGGTCGTAACAATCAAAAGCGAAAGGTGTGTTTGGAATGGATACAAACATGTTTAAAAATTTTAATTAATACTAGCCAAGCCCATTACTAAATTCTTTAATCTTTCAGTATCTCAGGGAGAGTTCCCAAGTGTCTGGAAATCTGCAGTTGTCACGCCAATTTTCAAAGCTGGGGATCGTCAGTCCATCTGCAACTATCGGCCCATCAGTATTCTTCCGGTAATGTCTAAGGTGGCAGAAAAATGGGTGGCTGAGCAAATCATACAACATCTGAATAAAAGTTCCTTTTTCTCTTCATCCTATGCAATTTAGCTTCAGAACTAACCATTCAACTGACACAGCTAACAGTTTTTTCATAGAAAAAATCAAATCACTGTTAGACAAAGGTGGCATTGTGCTGTATTTCTGGATCTCAAGAAAGCCTTTGACACTGTTAACCATCGAGTTCTCCTGTCCAAGTTATTTGCCATTAATTTTTCTTTTAATTCCCTGAAATGGATTGAATCATATCTCTCAAACCACTTCCAAGCTGTATTAATTAACAACCATCAATCAAATGCTCTATGTTTGTCGACTGGTGTCCCACAGGGATCCATACTGGGCCCTCTGTTGTTCTGTATATATATCAACGACTTACCATCTGTATGTCTTGATGCTCATATACAAATGTATGCTGATAACACGGTGGTATATGTACACGGCACCACAAAAATTGAAGTTGCGGCCAAACTCACAAGGGTTATGGTCAAAATTATGACATGGTTAAGTCAGTGCTGTCTCCAGTTAAATGTTTCAAAAACAGTGGGCATGTACTTTACTAAAAAAAATGATTCTTGTGTAGATGCAGATATTTTTGTGTCTAGAGAGAGGTTACAGATTGTGAAAGAATTCAAATACCTTGGCATTCTACTACATTCCAACCTTAATTTCAGGGCACAGGTTTAAAAAGTCTGTAAACGGTCTTGATAATTTCTGGTTCTTACTCAACTTTATGGCAACTGAAGGAGCTGTCTACATGCATTCAATGAATAGTAATTCTCTCACATGAATTACTGCTTGACAAGTTGGTCACAAGCCAATTCCGCCACACTTAAGCCACTGCAGTCCAAACTGACGCTTAAAACTTCAGATAAAAAGCCAAAAAAATTTCACCATTGTGCAATCTTAAAGAAATATAGCCTATTGAATGGGGAAAATATGATTTGGTATGCAGATATATGTCTTCTCTATAAAATCATGCATGGCTTGGCTCCCCCTCCTCCTGGATCTTTTGTTAAGATCAGAACAAGTGCAAATTGAATCACAAGGGCCGTTTCAAGAGGGGACTGTGTTATTCCACTGAGGAAAAGTACCTTTACTCGGTCAGCATTTTCTGTTAAAGCCTAACGAGAGTGGAACAGCATCCCAACACATATTAGGGAGCTTGACACATATGTGGTATTTAAATCTCACTTAAAACAGTGGCTAATTAGTAGCCAAATCTGTCAGCATTAAAAATCCTGTCAGCTGCTGCCATCTTGTTAAAATCAGGTTGTCATTTTGTCCGCATGTTACTTGAATGTCTTGTCCAGTGCAATATACTTCTAATGGAGTGCCATGAATGTGCTTGCGCAGTTTTAGATGTACTCTGAGTTAATTGTTCCAGTCCTAATGAATGCCTAGTCTGCATGATGTAAATCTTAATGTTGTCCAGATGATGATTTAACTTGAATGCACTGCTTATTGTTTTATTTATGTCCTATATGTTACATGTGCTTTGATGCATGCATATATGGACTGCTGCCTGCATGTTTTAACTGCTGGTTGTCATGCTTGTTTTGTCTACTAGTTTTGTAGCTGTTTTAGGGTTGTCTTGTTTTGTAATTTATAGTGTTTTCAACCTTTTCCTCCATAGCATGTCAATTCTTACAATATGTTATCATTAATTGTTGTTTGTATTGTAACCAATTTTAACAAATTGTAGCCCATTGATGAGTGTTGTTAGACAGATTGTTGTTTTTCTTACAATATCGTGTTTCATTTTAGGGAGCCTTGTAACATTTGGCCAGGGACAACAGATGAAAACTAGCCTTTTGGCTAAATCTGTCATATTTACAGAAATGTCTATTAATATGCTCTGTCCCAGTCAAATAAACTAGTAAATAAAAAATAAAAAAAATAAAATAAGAACAGCCTTCAACCTCCACCGTAAGTGAATAAATTGCCACAAAAGCAAGTGAACCAAAGAAGAAAGAAAAAGCAGACAAGGCAAGACAGACTAGGACTAGGAAAGAAGAAGGAAGAGGACGTACCCTGCAGAGCATGTCAGGTCCTCTGTGGCGACCCCAGTGACCCAAAGGTATTGTTTCACTGATGTTGCCTTTTCCTTGTACCCTTGGGTTGCAAGCCATGTGGGCCTAAATATGTGAGCAAGGTTGTGTATTGTTATCTGATCATGACTGTTGGCTAGGCCTACAACTGTATTGTTGTGTATTGTCTTGAACAGTCTGTATCGAGCTGCAATGAAGTATTTACTCATTGAGGATTATTAAAATTGATATGTCTGTCTGTCTATCTACCTATTTATCTATCTTGATTCACTGAGGAGTTGGTGAGCTGTGGGACTGCAGGGCTTGGTTCCATGAGAGCTGTGGAGAGGACAAAGGCATCTGCGATGATGACGGCTTTCTCTGCAAGGACCGTTTGTAAAAATCTGTCCCCCTGCAGACCAATGAAGGAGCTCTAATGAACAAATGTTTGTGTTATTCCAGTTATTAATTTTTAATATTATTTGTGAATTATTTAAAATTGTTTTAATGCAATGTTATATTGTGTTATGTGTGTTACAATTAAAGTTAATAAGATGGTTTACCAGAAATGGCTCTGTTTTGCTTTGCAGTTTGAGTGGTTCATTTTAGCTGATCAGTGGCTTATTTTAGCTGATCAGGTGGCCCATTTTACCTAAACACCACTCATCTCAAAAATATGGGACAGCTGATGTTTCAAATGCTGTAGGACCTGAATGATTATATTTTATTACATCAACGAGGTTGCTGCAATCTACGTAGATGGTCACGTGATCCCCAAAGCAAAATGTACACAAAGGTTGATCGCACCATAGTGAAAATGGGGAAATGTTGTGCTGCTGTTGGTTGCACCAATAATGATGCCATTCAATCATCCGGAAAATACGGCAAAATAAGTTTCCATCAATTTACACAAAGTTATGAAGCCCTTTTGAAAGAATGGCTTGTTAAATTAAGAAGAATTGACCGTGGAAAGCCTTACAAACCAACAAAACATTCAGTTCTTTGATCAAAGCACTTTGAGAAAAGCTGCTTCACCTACCAGAAGGTTCACAAGTCAACGGTTTTGTTGCAATGAAAACTGGTTTTAAAGTGAAGATTTAAATAAATTAGTGGAAAAGATATATTCAATACAAATATTAGCCTTAAGCCTGAGCGCTCCCCGTAACTGGAGCAATGAATTTGCAGAATAAATACAGCATGTTTCCTAATAGCAACCTCAGCATATCCTCTTAAAGAGAAGAAACTCGGCGAAAAGTTTGTGATGACCGTTTTTACCTAAACCGAACACAATTCAAGCACCAAGCAAGTAAATAAGCATCTAGCAAAACATTAAATAAAATAAGATCAGTGCTCTATCGCAAGCATTTCCACTGAATTTGTGCTATGCATACAAACAATACCTCAAATGAATGAGGGCAGTCCACAGATTCCAACGATGTAAGCCATGTCATTTTAAATTGACACCACACTCAAAGAACTGCAGGCATACACTTTAAATGCTACAGAGATGAGCAAAAACTTTTGTTACCTTTGATATTTTGTCATAAAAAGCTGTTTGTGGGTAAATCTGCGCTTGCTATTGCCAGTCTATCTGTGAGTCCTCTTGTCATTATCCTATGCACTTGAAGACCTCAGCAGTATAATCGCTTAAATTGTTTGTTTTGTGTATTTTTGCTATAATTAACTGCTAAATATTCAACTGTTGTTTTCAAAGCCGGTTTATGACAGAGAATCCTTGCGCCAATATGCTCAAGTTCAAACACAGCGCAGCTATACAAGTACTAAATCGACCAGTGAATATATATAGTCTGTTGAGCTAGTGTCGTGGATAAGGCGGAGCATTTGGACCTGAGCGACTGGGGTTCAATATCCGGTTATACATGCAACCTTTAAGAGCAAGGAAGTAAATTTTTTTGTATAAATAAATAATAATTAATCGATGCATTCCCATCCCATCAAAGCCATCTTCCTGGGTTGCTTCGGGGATCTCGTGACTTACGCTACGGTTGCTGCATCCAGTGCAACGCCTCCATTCAACACAAAAATATTAAAAACAGTCCTTATTAACTATAAAAATACAATTCAATGTTATAAATTGCCTTTTCTTAGTTTCCTAAGCAATTAATCAAAAAGTGGCTCAATTTAGCTGATGTCACCCTATTGTATCACTGTTGACTATATCCTGCCCTTTGGTATGCATGAATGGTATTCTTTAAGCGCGATGTTAAATGAATTAGAATGAACAAAATGATTAAGTTTCATGTTATCCAGTCTAACCTTAATAACAGCTTTCTTCATAACCCAAGAAAAGGTACACTTGGCTATGTCGTAATAACCAAAGCATATTTTGACATTGATAATAGATGTTTTCAAAATGATTTTTAAAAAAGTACAAACAATTTTCCTCTGCGCAACATCAATGTAGAAATAATTTCTTTTCCACCTGGCGTTTGACCACCATTATCTCAATATACGTTAAAGCAAGTCACAGTACCCGCATAATGATAGTGATCGAGGTCTTTGCATGTTTACTTTATACCTGAGATGTATAGTAAGTATATCATTCTGTATACCTGAGATATTTAAACCACCGCGCTCTCCAGCCATAGATTTGACCGGTGCGTCAACTTTTTTTTGTAATTGTGACTGTAAATAACATAATGTGTAAAAGAGCACAATAAACCCACTCTGAGATGGATGGGGGGTTAAGGGGATGACTTATGCATTTTTTCACCCGTTGCTGAGATTCAGTAAGAATTTGCACTAACAGTACTCTGATATCTGCCATCAAAGCAATATGCAGCCTATATGAAAATATGTATTTATCTTAGAACTTAAGCCCAGCGGCTTTTAAAGCCACATTGTGAGGGGATTGTTTTTTTTTCCCTCTAAAACTGCGTCCCCAGTTTCTGCATGCAACACCACTGTTGTAAATATAAGTCACGCACGTCACCTCCTACCCCCTCAGGAAAGCAGTGAACTTATGAGCAATCAGTGTTGAAGCTTGCTAGTGAAGTTAGGGCAAAAACCACATCACATCGCTTAAATATGACGATTATTTTCAAAGATTTTTCTTAACTAGCTAGTTAGCTAGATGGCTGTATAATCTGAACAGTAATGCTATACGCGATCATATGCAGAACAATATAACGCGGCTATTGATAATGTCTCTAGCCAAAGTGCGCGCTTGCTGTGTTCAGCTAACAAGAAGCTGTTAATCAAGACAGGAGGTCATGTGGGTGTGATCGCGTTGAAAGTGACCAATCATAAGAGGGCTAGTGCCTCCCCCTACCAGTGTGTATGCCCTCCCGAGAAGCTTATTGCCTGCAAAGTCTGTTTTAACTTGTTTTCAGCTAATCAGAGTTGTTGAAACTTCTCCCCTACCCTTCTGCAGCATCGCCCAATTTAAATTCGCCGGCGCTCAGAGCCGCTGGCCACATGTGGGCGTTTCCACTAGGTGTACGCCCAACTCTGGGATACCGGAAGCGTTGGACTGATTACATTGGCGAGCACGCATTTACAGTGCCCTCCATAATTATTGGCACCCCTGGTTAAGATGTGTTCTTTAGCTTCTAATAAATTCAGTTTTTTTCTAAATAATATAGGACCACAATGAAAAAAAAAAGGAAAATCCAACCTTTAATTCAAGTGCATTTATTCAGTGGGAAAAAAATCCCACATTAAGAAATAATTCTTTTACATCAAATCATGTGTGCCACAATTATTAGCACCCCTGATGTTAATACTATGTACAACCCCCTTTTGCCAACAAAACAGCACCTAATCTTCTCTTATAATGTTTCACAAGATGGGAGAATACAGAAAGAGGGATCTTCGACCATTCCTCTTTGCACAATCTCTCTAAATCATCCAGCGACCTGGGTCCTCTCCTCTGCACTCTCCTCTTCAGCTCACTCCACAGGTTTTCAATGGGGTTGAGGTCTGGGGACTGAGATGGCCATGGGAGGAGCTTGATTCTGTGTCTGGTGAACCATTTCTGTGTAGATTTGGCCACATGTTTAGGGTCATTATCTTGCTGAAAGACCCAGTGACGACCATTTGTTGCAATTCTTTAACAGTGAGCTTTGGAGAACTTTTTATTTCTCTTACCATCCTCCTCACTGTGCGTGGTGGCAAAATAACCTTGGGTCCTCGTACAGGCTTGTTTACCACTGTTCCAGTTGTTTTAAACTTCTTAATGATTCCTCTGACAGTAGATATGGGCAGGTGCAGGCGAGTGGCTATTTTCTTGTAGCCATTGCCTGACTTGTGAAGGTCGACACACATCTGCCTTACTTGAATGGTGTGTTCCTTTGTCTTTCCCATGTTGAAGAGTGGATAAGAGAAATGGCCTCTGTGTCACGTCATATTTATACCCAAGGGAAACAGGAATTGATGAATTACTAATTAAATGTTCCTAGATACTCTGATCAACTTTGTAAACGACTGTAGAAATGACAGAAATACTTCAATTACATTTATTTCCTAGGAATCGTTAGGGGTGCCAATAATTGTGGAACAGGTGATTTTATGAAAAATAATTATTTCTTAGTCAGGGATATTTTTTTTTCCTTAAAATTCACTTGAGTTGAAGGTTACATTTTTCCACAATTTTCAGTGTGAGAGTATGCTTCTGCAATAAAAATTGAATTTATTTTAAGGCTTTTAACACATCTTAACCAGGGGTGCCAATAACTCTGGAGGGCGCTGTATGTGCAATGCATAGCAAAGGTGAGATTATGTCAATTTACAATTTAGTAGACGTCATACAGTGTCAGTGAAACAGCTGACTTTGCAGATAGGAGCTAGAGTGTTGACTCGGCTACAGTGTCGTATGTAAGCATAGACAAATATCACTGTCAGGTCAAGCTGAATAAATCTGACATAAAATGTTTTACAGATTTTAAATCAGGCTACTTTAGCTGGTTGACCAATGCAGTTATGTCCCACTCGTTACTCGTTCAGAGATTGCTTAGATTAACATTCTCGACCTATCTGATTAAAATTAAAACTCCCGCTCGCTGAGTGTATAAAAGTTGAAATCGTCGCAAACCTGTTAAATATCTCGGGTATACAGCATGATATACTTACTATACATCTCAGGTATAAAGTAAACATGCAAAGACCTCGATCACGATTATTATGCAGGCTACTGTGACTTGCTTTAACGTATATCGAGATAATGGTGGTCAAAAGCCAAGTGGAAAATAAATAATTTCTACACTGACGTTACGCAGAGGAAAATGGTTTGTACTTTTTTAAAAATTGTTTTGAATACACATCTGTTATCAATGTCAAAATATGCTTTGGTTATTAAGATATAGCCAAGTGTACCTTTTCTTGGGTTACAAAAAAATCTGCCGTTAGTAAGTGTGGGCAGTGAGACAATTGAGGTTAATTGTATTGTACTACCCGCTTAGCTTAATTAAACTGATACCGCCCCCTTAAATCTGTGCATATATAGTGCAGGCATAGCACTGGGCAACTATCACCTGGGTCCCTCCACCATTATGTAGAGGAGTTTGCTTGTGGTGGACCATTTGTTTGCTGCTTGTAGGTAAGCCGGTGTTTCTTGAATGGATTGTTCTGTTAGTTGGTATGAGTTTTCCTACGATATGCTTTGTCTGTTTTATTAGAACTGTGTCCTGAGATTACGGGTGAAACTCGAGCTGTAAATGATACATGGAGAGATGAGCAAATACAGGTAGGCCCATATTAAGCATGTAATGCTACATGGCCAGCTGCTTTTATGAATAGTACTTCAGGGAAACGTAGTACCTGGTGAAAGGAAAATAACGTTGTTTACCATCCAGGCAATGCTGAAATTGAGCTGCTAATAAATCCAGCGATTGATTCTGACCCCTGGTTAACAACGGGGTAGGTGCTCGAGCCATCTAAAATGTTTCATTAGGAAAGTTTGCGTACAATATGTATTAAAAGGAAACTAAAAGTGTGTGCTTTTACAGTGTTCACAACTCTTGGGTGTTGCTGCCAGCCGCTGTTCTTTGTTTTAGAATTGTGCGTGTTTTATTACTGCCACTGCTTTTCTTTTTTTATTATGATGTACGATGGTCATTTTATCTTGCTAACCGGCTACGTTGAGCCAAACTGAGTAACTGCAGTGGCGGCTACTTGGCTAATTAGCCATACCTCTCCTTGTAAAGAAGTTTTTTTCTTTTTTATGCTGAAGCGATTTCAGTGCCAGGTTATTCCAAGATTAGCATAAATTGGGCCCATTGATTGGAAAGATAACCTACTTGCATGGAAGTTTTACTCACACCCTAAATTATTGTGCTGTGATTGCTGTGTCTTTGTTTTTTTTTTTCCTTTTCACACATTATGATTTATAACCCTGAGTTGGTCTTCTTGTAAGTGAACTCTAATTATTGTGTGTGTGTGTAGCTCATTGTCACTGGGAGTGTAAATGTGTTGAAATCTTCCCAAGCGTCCTATTAGCCTATTTCTTTTTTCGGAAAAGCCAATACCCATAGGCATTGTTGGTTAATTTGTGGCAACTGTGTTTTTCTGAAGGTTTAAGGTATGCAGAATCGATTTCTATAATTGCCAAGCGCCACCTTGCTCCAGTCTCCCATGGTAACGGCTCAAACAATATGGCCGCCATGCCAAACGAACATGTACATTTTATCCAAAAAATCAACAACTGAGTCAACCAAAAGTAAACAATACTGCTTTAAGCCTCCCAAAATAGTTATTTATACCAATTAAAACAGGTTTTAACAATGAAATATCATATTGGTACTAACTGTTGATAAATATGTTATCCACAAACCACCAACAAACACTGGATTGATATCGTTTGAGACATCAGAATGTCATATCTATTTTCATACTTTTCTCCACAGGTTTTGTGTTTTAGTGTGCCGTGAAATTTCCTTTTAAACCTTTCTAACATTATCCCCAGCAACATCACTGAACATTTGTTGACAGTCAAGGAAAGGGGTCAAGGCTAGCTGATCAAATTCGTTGAAGGAAGGCTTGTTGTGTGCAACAACCGACAAGTGCAGTTCAGAGACACTTTGCACCGGAACAAATGCCTGACATTCGCATCCCTGTACGAAGTGGAACAAAAGCAATCCAAGACGAGTGCACAGAAAGTCATCCAGGCCGACAGAAAGTTTCTGCAGCGACTTGACATGGCATATAGAGCTGGAAGAGATGTCAATCTGCAAGACATACTACAGCATGAGCTTCTTCCTGCCCCAGTTGCTATAACAGAAATGACTGGCAATCTCCATTCTGGTCAGAAATCCCTTCTAGCAGATGCTGTGATTGGTGACACACCTTGCCCCCCAAACCTTCAATCTGCTGACATTGGTGAAGAACCCACACTCATCATTGATGGCCAAGCACTTGTGATTGCAATTGGAAAGCCACCAAATGCCAAGACCGTCGGTGACCTAGCTGACACATTTGTTGAATCTGTTCTTCAGAGTGGCGCTGTCTTCACTCAAATTGATGTTGTGTGTGACAGATACTATGAAATGTCCATCAAGAGTGGCACCAGAGAGAAACAAGGCAAGCATGCAGTGCCCGTGAGGAGAGAGATCCAAAGCAGAGAAGTCCCTCTACCACCAAAGTGGGAAAACTTCATTGCTCTTGCAGAGAACAAAGCTGACCTGGCCAATTTCTAGTCTCGCCAACTGATCCTTCAGGTACCTGAAAACAAGATCATTATAGTTTCTGGTGGCTTCAGTGATGAAGAGGAGGTTGAGTCCTCAGCTCCTGATGTAAACACTGAAGAGTTAGAAGCCAAACACGAGGAGGCCGACACTTGGCTCTTCGGATGTGCTGGTCCTTCTCCCCGCCCACTTCAACAAAACGCCATGCTCAAAAGTGTGGATGAAAGCGGGAATGTCAAAGAACAGAAAGTACATTCCAATCCACACCATTGTAGATCAACTTCCCTCTGACAACAGTTTCCTCAGTGCCTTACCGGCATTTCATTCACTTACTGGAAGTGATACGACATCGTTCCTGGCTGGCCATACCAAGAAATCTTGCTTGAAAGTCTTCAAAGAGCATCATGACCTCCTTGCAACACTTGGAAGAGGTGAACTGTCTCACCAAGCGTGTGCTGATGCAGAGGCCTTCATCTGTAAAGTGTACAACATGGACACTGCTTCCCTAGACGATGCAAGGTCAGTTCTGTTTGCTCGAGCCCAGCCCTTGGAAACCTTGCCACCAACACATGACGCCCTGTCGTTCCATATCATGCGAGCACATTACCAGGCACTTGTCTGGAACCAAGCTGACAAACAACGTCCAGTGCTGCCCAAACCAGAGACCATGGGATGGACCATCAACAACGGTGCATTTGCACCTATTCTGACGTCTCTTCCAGCAGTGCCTGAAACCTGTGTTTATCTCATTAGCTGCAGTTGCAAAACACAGTGTCAAAGGAGTAACTGCCAGTGTAGAAAGCATAAACTGCAATGTACTGGTGCATGCAAGTGCAGCACTGGTGACTCTGTCTGCAGAAACAGCAATACTTGAAAGCATGAACTGAAAGAGCATAGTCTCTTGTTATCAGCAGGCATTGTTCCTCTTTCATTTATATACATTAAAGCTAAACTACACGAATTGAACCAGAAAATCGTGAATAGTTAGGCCTCTGTTCCATTAATTTATCGTTGTTGGCTGCGTTTGCTTTATCAAGAGATTTTATTGGATTTAGCAAATTGGCACAGGAGAAAGTACTGTTGTGCAACAAAATTGACAGATTAAAAAGTCTAGCAGCAATTTAAATCTTTCTTCAGAAAAAATAGTACGAATTTGGCACCTTCTTTGAATTTACCACCACCTTTGTGTTCGATTCCTTTGCTGTTTAGTTTGGTCACTCAAAGGCTTACTTATGTAATTATCATTCAAATAACTCAAATTTGACTGTTTTTGCATTTCCCATGTACAAAGAATTTCAAATCTAAACTAAATGGCATAGATGTTAATTTTCATTATTTCATTTCTTTGCGCGGGGAGGGGTTGGGGTACATTTTGATAGAAAGATGATCCAGTCCTTACAAGTATGAAGAGAAATACAAGTCTGAAATGCTTATGTTTTTTTTTTTTTCCAAATTTTTGTTCAGAATTATTTGAAATAAACACTAAAGTTTGTGTCCACTAATGCCTGAAGGAGTTTTCTGTTCTGGGAGGTGGCCATTTTGAATAACTAATTATGTCTTGGAAAAGAAGCGAGATTTCACGCGGCAAATTTGATAAATGAATTTAGCACACCCAAAACCTTTAGGAAATGATATGCAGCATAAATTAACCGAAAATGCTTACCACTTCTAAACCAATTGGAAATCTCACATTTTAAAACGGTCTATATGGTTCTAACAGGGCTGTATTTTGGTGTTATCAAAGAATGACCTGTGCTGTTTTCTTGCCTGTTTTTAATATTTATTACGTTAAAAGCTGTATAACTGCTCTCCAACCTTCTGGTTTATAAATATTTTATATTGGAATCCTTGTTTGTTCTCTTAACTGAACACTTACCTGCACCTGGGGTCTCTCACCCTGTAATTTGGAGTGGCAGAGCATTACGGAGTGCCAGGGTTTATATCAGGTTAGACTGTATAACATGAAACTTGATCATTTTGTTCATTCTAATTCATTAAACATCGCGCTTAAAGAATACCGTTCATGTATACCAAGGGGCGGGATATAGCCAACACTGATACGATATAATTTAACATATCTGTGCACGCAGGAAGCTGACTTTTTCAGTTGAGCAGTTTATTATGCATCATTTCACAGAATAGGTATTCAATTCATAAGGATAAAGACATGCATTCATCTCGAAAATATAAACAGTTATGTTTGCAATTTGCCTTTTTGAAGTCAAGGAGCTGCGCTACTTAATTTTTCCGATTAAATGCGTTCACAAATGGGAGGGGGGGTACACGTCTTGCGATATGCCCAAGGGCAGTGAACAATTCTGACAGCAACCCGATTTTAAAACCGTGATTTGATGGCAGCTACCGAATATTCAGTCAAAGTTTGAGACAAGAGCAAACATACATGATAACCTTTAACAAACTCCAATTCCAATGATGTTGGGACGTTTTGTAAAGCGGGAATAAAAACAGAAAACAATGATTTGCAAATCCTTTTTGACCTATATTCAATTGAGTACTCTACAAAGACAAGAAATTTAATTTTACTTGCCCTCTACCGTGTCCCAGGAGAGGTTCAACGGTTTGGCAATGCTCTCCATTGAACGTCAACTTTCCCAGAAACTGGACTTTTAGAGACCACATCAATGATTTTGTTATCGTGAAAGTTTGATGCATAACATGCATTTAGAGTTAAAAAATGAACAAGTAAACAAAATCCAAAGACAATGGAATTATTGGGTCATGATTCTGAAGCTGCTTTGTTACGTCAAAATTTCATGTTATATGTTTTGGGTTACATTTGTTAATCACTATAATGTGCCTATTTTGCTCAATAATACTGTGCGTATAAGTCATATGTAACACAACCAGTATGTTTTACATATTTACATTTGAAAGATTGACTAAAAAAAGGTGGTTTATGAACAGACATTGATTTCATGCAAGAGAATGTCTCTAATGTCTCTGTCTGGGGGATAGGGTATGTGTGTCAGTTGGGACAGGGCGTGGTGAAGGGGGGGGCATCCGGGGTTGCCTTGTCCTGGGCCCAGGCAAACCTGTCAGCTGGCCTGCCTGTACCCATGGATTCCATCCCAGTACTGACCTTGTATCATTTTCAAACTATGGCCTGCTCCTCTGTCTTGATCCCGTTTTCCCCACTCTCAACTCAGTCTTTTTTTGTTAGTGACAAGTGCGGCTGTTAAAATCATTATTAAAAGTGCCAAGTGGCTTTCTGAGGATCTTTGCCTGGTTCCATATCTAAAATTCATAAGATTGTCTTTCATTATTATTCTTGTTGCTCTGTTTAACATTTACAACATTGTTAACCGTGGCAACTACATACAAAGTGAAAGAGGATAGACGATCAGTGGTCCAGGCATTCCTGAGAATAAATGAAAAGGGGACAGGTTGATACTGGTCTGCATCTGTTCAGTTTTTCTTTGATATGCTACCCCTTCCATTGAGCACCATCTTAATATCAGTCATTTCTAAATCAAATTATCACTCCTGATATGATGTAATTGTTTTTTTTTTTTTTTTTTTTTGTACCTCATTGCGCTGCTTTTATCAAAGCTGAGACGATTTTAGATTGTCTGGTTCAAGTGTTAAAAACAGCCTTTCTCAGTTACACTACATATTTTCCCACGCAATTGATTTATTAAAAACATACCTTAGAAACATTGCTATTTTCAGCACATTTTCATGTATGAATTGGTTCATTTCAAAGCAGGTCTTGGTTACTTTGCTTTAGCATCCAGCAGTAAAACATTCTATGAGAAACTGTTTTGATCCACAAGAGGAGCCAGATTCAAATCCAGAGTACAATCCAGTTAGGGGTATTTATAAATAGGAATAGGGTGTTAACTGGAGAAAGGGCTGAAGCCTAGAACAAGGAAGGGGAAGTCCAGCTTAGATGGTGTTGACTGGTGAGAGTAGTGGGCATGTCCACGCCTGGGCAGTGGCGTCCCGGGGCGGAAGCCTGGTAGTATAACCCTAGCCGAAACAGGACTGCTAGACAACAGGTCTGAAGGGTTTAGCAGGAACTGTAGTCCCAATCCTGGAGACTGATGAAGGCTTGGGAGGTGCTCCTAATACACTGGTCAGAGGAACAGACTGGAACAAATGGTCCAAATATTGGAGCCTGATAACAAGGATTGGGAGTTTTTTCCTGTTTATAAAGCTCTGAAGAGTAATTACGTATTTCACTGTCAAAACGATTAAGACACATTCAGAAAAAGGTTTTTATATTATCTAGATGACATGAACTGATTGGTTGCATAGAGCAGTTGAGTGTGACAATTAATAAACTCTGCTTGACGAAACTGAATCTTAAATACACTACAGAGGCACCAAGGCAAGGGGGCACGCTATGGATTACACCTCGGCAGGTGAAGTCTTGCAAGACACCGAATCAGTTGAGGAGATAGTATCTGTAAAAGACATGCAGGTTGCTAGAAAGAGGGAAGAGACAATTAGGATGACATGAGGATTGTGACAGAAACATCTTTACAAATATTGAATTGCATTGATGCAACAGTGTTTAACATACAGATTAACTAGAGTGCCAAGGGCCCTGAATGTTGCCGGCAGTTACAGCCCCAACAGGAGAAAAGTAACTAGCATCAGTGCGCGGATTCAATAGGAAGCCAACGCGAATTCTTGCGAAAGCAACACGTTGTCTACACGATACTGGCGTTAAAAAGCTCCGGCTCGGACATCCGCGAAAAATTAAACCTGTTTAATTTTTTCGCGAATTTCAGCGGTGATGGCGAATGGTCCCGTACCACTGCAAATCAATTCACGGTTCTTCGAATCAATTCTTCTCTGCGAAAGAAGAGAACTATTTCATCCGCACGCTTCCGCGGGCCAACGCAGCTCAGTGAGGAAGGGGTTTTAGTTACCATTATCGGGCAACTCGACTGAGCGGTCACACTTTTTCATCAGTGACAGACAGCAACATTTTTATGTCACTTTTCTGCCATTTAGCAAAAATATCATCTTTAAGAAGTCTACATCATGAAATCCGATTAGATTTTTTTCTAACCTGAACTTTCACTGTCATCTGCTGTCAATTTGTGAAGTGCGCCATCTTCTCAATTAATTTCTGGTTCTTGCTCTGCTTTCAGACAATGATTTTTTTTACACCACTCTGCCACCGAGTGGGTCTAATAGTATTATTCTTTCTATTCCATGATGCTAATGGAAACAAACATCCAAAAATGGATTTTGACCAGTTTTTATTGCCGCAATTGATCGCAAAAAAAGGTTGACCATGCGGTTACAATGCCCGTTAAAATTTGAATTATATATGGGTTAGTGCTTAATACATTCTAATGTCTAAAGACATTATTAAACGAGGAAATAAATAGATTGATTTTGTCGCATGACCTTGACCTTGAAGATCCAAAGTCAAATCAAATATGGTGTGTTTGATCAGCATACATGATTTCTCATTAGTATCCAATACATATCGAAGATTTAAAGCCAACATTAAAGGACCTTTAGGCCATTTTTGTCATTACCTGGACCTTGTTGCCCAAGGTCAAATCCCATATGTCGAAAACAACCAGCATACATGATTTGCTATTAGTGCCCAACACATACCTAAACTCTAAAAACAATATTAAACAAATATGGGCCATTTTTGTCATATAACCTTGATCTTGAGGCCCAACATAAAATTTGACTGACTGCCTAAGAATGTTCAGCATACATGGTTTCCTATAGGTGCCTCAAACATACCTGAGCTCTAATTGCCATATTCAGCAAGTTATGGCACATTTTTGCCATTTGATCTTGAAGCCCAATGTCATATTCATCTTGCCGAGAATTTTTGGCTTACATGATTCCCTATAGGTGCCTCACACATACCTAAGCTCTAAATGCCACATTAAGCTATTATAACACATTTTTGCCATTTGACCTTCACCTTGAGGCTCAAGGTCAAATTCGAACAACTGAGAATGTTTGGCATACATGATTCCCTATAGGTGCCTCTTACATACCTACGCTCTAAATGCTATATGAAGAGAGTTACAGCACATTTTTGCCATTTGACCTTGACCTTGGGAATGTGACTGACTCACAATGTTCGGCATACCTGATACCCTATAGGGTGCCTCATACACACCTTAGCTCTAAATGCTATATTAAGAGAATTATAGCACATTTTTTTCATTTGACCTTGACCTTGAGGCCCAAGGTCAAATTTGACTGACTCACAATGTTTGCAATACCTGATTCCGTGTAGGTGCCTCATACTTACCTAAGCTCTAAATGCTATATTAAAAGAGTTATCGCACATTTTTGCCATTTGACCTTGACCTCGAGGCCCAAGGTCAAATGTGACTGACTCACAACGTTCGGCATACTTGATTCCCTACAGGTGCCTCTTACATACTTACGCTCTAAATGCTATATGAAGAGAGTTACAGCACATTTTTGCCATTTGACCTTGACCTTGAGGCCCAAGGTCAAATGTGACTGACTCACAATGTTCGTAATACCTGATTCCCTGTAGGTGCCTCATACATACCTAAGCTCTAAATGCTATATGAAGAGAATTATAGCACATTTTGCCATTTGACCTTGACCTTTCGGCTCAAGGTCAAATTCAACCAACCGACAACGCTCGGCAAGCATGATATGCTGTACATGCTTACTACATACCTATACTATAAATGCAGAGCAAGTTACGGCACATTTTGTGGCAAAACACCCCAAAAAATGATGAAGTGACACGTTGCCTAAGTGGCGCTATGAAGGAGCGATTCAATCATAAAAATGGCCACCAAGTCTAAACAAACGATTCAATCAAAAAGATTTTTGCTTGGGCATTAACTTGATGACCCATTTGATCACATCCCCAAATTTAAAAAAAAATTCATCGGACCATTTTTGAGATACGGGTTTAAACGGACGACGCCGACGCCGCCGCCGGACGCAAAGTGACGACAATATGTTACTGGCCTACGGCCAGCAACCTAAGAATGTTCTGATAAATTTTTTAAGCCCTTTGCGAGCATTGGCCTGAGGGCGAGCCGCTAAGCGTAATTCCGTTTTTGTACCGTCAAATATTGTGCTACATTGTAGAACTATATATCATTTGAAAGTTTGAAGACTCTGCATTCTAACTGCATTAGTCATTTTATGATGCAAATACGTTGGTGAAAACAGTATTTAAAATTGTGTCATAATAACCCTCAGCCTGACTATGCAATCTCATCGGTTAAATTGCATAGCATTGTTCAGATTTGTGAAAATATGTTGATGTTCTTACCTTGCAGTCCAGAGATAAAAACCTGTTATGGCTCTAAATCACTAAATCGACTTGAACGTAGATTGTAAATTTCACTATAATTAGCTTTGTTGCTCATGATTCAGAGCTATTGATCGTACATTGGCCTTTTAGGAACAATATAAGTGGCTATTAGGCTATGTGCTGATCTAAGAGTGCAGAAAGTGTTTAACCCAGCAGCCGTCACTCCAGTATAAGAGTAGTAGATATCTGTCAGTTTTGACTAACTGAAATGTAATTTCTAGTTGTAAGAAAATATTTGTTACATTTCAAAATTATTTTGCAGATATCTTAAATGAACATTTAATTAGTCAAAATGACATGAGAAAACTAAATTGCTGCAAGTCAGCCCGACTGACTAAATGTTAAACCGGCTTGCCATAGGGTGGCTGCAGCTGCATTATTTTTTGTGGCTGATGAGACTTGGTCACAACGCCACAAGGGCAGAAGAAAACATTCATTCTTCACTTATATTTCCTTTGTTGTTACAAAAATTTGGGTAATACTTTAAGTAATTCTAACTATCTTAGCGCAATCTACTGAGTGTCACCTTTCAAAAGAAACCATGATTATGCCTGTCGTCGAAGTGCTGCAAGAACAGTAAGCATTTTAGTTTAGGAGGAAGTTTGCTCAAAAAGGGTTTCATTTTATGCGATTAATGATTTTTAAATAAGGTGTAAGTGAAGAAGCCATTGACAATGTTTATATTTATATTTGCGCTAATTTTGCATGTAGTAATCAAGAGTTTTCATGAGTTTCATAACTCATTTCATGACTCAAAATCATTAATGGAGGGAAAGGATATAATCTTGTAAGTGTGTCTCAGAACAGGACTAGAATTAGTGACTTTTAATGTTTGAATTAAAAGCTCTGGGTCATTGATAACATGAGGATGCACATAGGCAGCTTCTATGTTGGAAAAAAAAAAAAAAAAAAAAAAAGCATAATGGGTAACTCATTTATTTCTGTCCTAGGTTTTTGGACATGCAGACTTTTCTGCTCCTCTGTACAGCAGCAGCTATGAGGAAATCCATTCCCTTTTTCGTCGTACTCTTCAAGGGCCAGACTTGGAACAGTTAACTACCACCATGATGGAAAATACTGGAATAGTCATGGAGAGAAATAAGCCATCAGGGTGGATGAAGGATGGGTTGCAGAACTTCACCAATAGAATTATGTTTGAGGCAGGCTATATGACATTTTTTGGCAAAGAGGAAAAGTCCGTAGCAGAGGAAGACTTGAGTGTAGCAAATTGGCTCTTGATGCCGAAAATCATTCAGGATTTTTTTGTGTTTGACAAGGCTTTTCCTCTGATGGCAGCAGGGATACCCATTAAATTCTTCTTGAAAGCTTTTAGAGCCAGAGAGGCCTTGGCTGCATTATTTCATCACAAACATCTGAAAAGGAACAGCTGTCTTTCAGCACTCATTGAGAAAAGGATGCAGGCATTTGACAAAATGGGCCACATTGATGAACTGGGAAAGGCAAGGACTCATGTGAGCATGTTGTGGGCATCTCAAGCCAATACATTACCTGCAACCTTCTGGAGCCTCTATTTCCTACTAAGGTACAATCATTCATTCATTCATTCCATCTACAACCCCAATTCCGAAATTGTTGGGACAAAGTGTAAATTTTGAATAAAATCAAAACGCAATGACTTTCGAATCACACCAGCCAGTATTTTATTCATAATAGAACAGAGATAACATAGCAAATGTTGAAACTGACAAATTTTACAATTTTATCCACAAAATGAGCTCATTTCAAATTTGATGGCTGCTACAGGTCTCAAAAAAGTTGGCACAGGGGCCTGTTTACCATGGTGTAGCATCCCCTCTTCTTTTTAATTCAGAGTGGAGGCGTCTGGGCATTGAGGAGACAAGTTTGTTGAGTTTAGCCATTGGAATTTGATTCTACTCTTGTTTAATACAGGCTTCCAGCTGCTGGAGAGTTTTGGGTCTCCTTTGACTGACTTTTCGTTTAATTATGCGCCAAATGCAAGAAAGATCAGGACTGCAGGCAGGCCAGTTCAGCACACGGACTCTTCTACTATGAAGCCATGCTGTTGTAATAGCTGCAGTATGCGGTTTTGCATTGTCCTGCTGAAATACACAAGGCCTTCCCTGGAATAGATGTCATCTAGAGGGGAGCATATGTTGCTAAAACCTCTATATACTTTTCAGCATTCATGGTGCTTTTTAAAACATGCAAACATCCCACACCATATGCACTAATGCATCCCCATACCATTAGAGATGCTGGCTTTTGAACTGAATGCTGATAAGAGGAGGGGTGGTCTTTCTCCTCTTTAGCCCGGAGAACACGACACCCATGTTTTCCAATAAGAATGTCAAATTTGGACTCGTCTGACTACAGGACCCTTTTAAATGAGTCTTGGCCCACAGAACACGACGGCGCTTCTGGATCATGCTCAACAATGGCTTCCTTTTTGCATGATAGAGTTTTAGGTGGCATCTGTGGATGGCACGGCGAACTGTGTTTACAGACAGTGGTTTCTTGAAGTATTCCTGGGCCCATTTAGTAATGTCAATGACAGAATCATGCCGGTGAGTGATGCAGTGGCGTCTGAGGGCCCAAAGATCACGGGCATCCAGTAAAGGTCTTTGGCTTTGTCCCTTATGCACAGAGATTTTTCCAGTTTCTCTGAATCTTTTGATGATGATATGCACAGTTGATGATGAGACCTTCAAAACCTTTGTAATTTGAATTTGAGGAACATTGTTTTTAAAGTATTCCACAATTTTTTTACGCAAGCCTTCACAGGTTGGAGAGCCTTTGGCCATCTTTACTTCTGAGAGACTCCGCCTCTCTAAGACATCCCTTTTATAGCCAATCATGTTACATACCTGATGCCAGTTAATGTAATTACTTGCCAAATGTTCTTTCAGCTGATTCTCTTATATATTAATTGCTTTTTCAGCCCTTTTATGCCTGTGTCCCAACTTTTTTGAGACCTGTTGCAGCCAGAAAATTTGAAATAAGCTCACTTTGTGGATAAAAATGTAAAATTTCTCAGTTTGAACATTTGAAATGTTATCTAATGTTCTATTGTAAATAACATATTGGCTCATGTGATCTGAAAGTCATTGCATTTTGATTTTATTCACAATTTACAATTCATCCCAACTATTTCGGAATTGGGGTTGTAGTATCAATCAATCAATTTTGCTAAAGAAAAATCACATGCACCATAGGGGTCAAAGTAAGACTATTCTGAGCATTCTGCTCCTCACTTTACACCTGTCAGCTGTGGTGTGATTTTAAACAGAACAACATGAGAAAGTTATTTGTTGCCTACAACGACTGCCTCAGGACTTTGCTAAAAGTCCCTAGATACAGCAGTGCTTCACAGCTATATACAGCTGTTAATTTGTCTACATGTCAAGCAGCCATCAGGAACTTGATTTTTAGATTTATGTGCAGTTTTGATAAATCATGTAACAGGACAATCATAGGTCTAGTTAATGCTGCTTTTAGCGACAACCATTATGGAAACACTGGTTTAAAGAAGTATATACATGCTACCTTGGTGTTATGGTGTTACATAGTAGCTGTTGATGAGGTGTGTTTTTTGTGTGTGTGTGTGTGTGTGTGTGTGTGTGTGTGTAAATATATTGTTATGGCCCCAATTTGTTATGGCGTCAATTTGTTATGACGTCACGGACAGCAAGGGATGACAGACAAAATTCTTAAACTTCAACAGATTTAATTAAACACACACTTTGAACTAATCTACAATCTACCCTACTGACCAAGATTGAAATAATAATAAAAAAAAATAGTTACAGTCCCTTGGTAATTGAGATGGGCTGCTATGTTGCGATTTCCTGGGACGGGAAAATGCTCCAACACAGGCAAAAATCCACAAAAAGCTTCACAGGTCTTGAAAAGAGTGACAGGTCTGGTCAAATGTATCCTTCCACAATTTCTCCTTGCAATTTCTCCAACTACCCTACTCTCTCAATTTTTCTCTTTATATACTCTTTTCCAGCCCCCTCTGAGGCATGCCCAGGACATGCCCAAAACCTAGTTCCAGACTGGCTTAACAAAAAAAATGTCAATACTGCCATCTAGTGGCGTTTTTTTTTCCACATTACACCTCCATTCCGAAAGGGAAAAATTTTGACTCATAAAGGCAAAATTTTTCTTTTCAATACAAAAATGGTTAAGTAGACACTTGTGTATACATACATATAATACAATATGCTAATAAACACATGATATACATACACATACTCAAACGCGGGATAAGCAATCAGCAATTACATTGTCAGTACCCTTTACATGCTTAATTTCCAAGTCAAACTCCTGTAAAATCGAACTCCAATTCAACAATCTCCGATTCTTGTTTTTCATCTTACTCAAAAACATTAACGGATTGTGGTCAGTATATACAATCATTGGCTTTTGCCCTGTACAAACATAAACTTCAAAGTGTTGTAAGGATAGAACCAGAGCCAACAGCTCCTTCTCAATTATGGAATAGTTCCTTTGGTGGCGATTGAACTTCCTGGAGAAGTATGCCACGGGATGCTCAATGTCATCAGAGTCACTTCTCTGTAGGAGCACAGATCCACAAGCTTGGTCGCTAGCATCGACCGCCATGGAGAACGGTTTGTTGAAGTCAGGAGATTTGAGCACGGGGAAGTGACACAGCAGAGACTTCAGGCGATCAAAGGCTCTTTGGCATGCTTCATCCCAAGTGAACTCCAGCGGTCGAATGCTTCTCTGCCAAGGGATACTCGAGTTGCATTTGCAATTTTTACATATTCTTGTCTCTCTTGGATACTTTCAATGAAGGTTTTTGTCTTTTTAGCTGGTGGTTGACCGCTGGGTGCAGTTGGAGGTCGGAAAACTGGCTGCTCGTTCGGCTGCGCCATGACTCCGTCCGAATGCCTAGCTCTCTAGCTATTGCTGGCTATGTAGCTACAGCCAAAGTGCGTGCACATTGGAATGCACGCGCAGAACAGCGTACACGTTGATTTGGCAGTTTTACTGACAGACGGACCATCCAATTAGAGTTGTCTGAAACAAATTTGAATGGTAGCCTAATTTTGGCCCCTGCTCCTTACACAGATGACCAAATTTCGTCATTGATATGTCAAATCACTTATGTTATCGATTACAGTCTAATACTTACCAGATATACTCAGATTTTTATAATTTTGCCAAAAAATGAGCCGCCTGGGAGGGTACCTTTAAGGCCGGAGTAAGCAGACTGTTATAAACTCTTTCCTTTTTTGCCAGTTATTTTAACTGTAATTTTACGATCAGTTTATAACCGAGGTTCTGTGAATGTTAACTGTAAACCACAGTTCAATGCGCGAAGGTCTCAGCATGCAGTTAAAATAACAAGGAGACAGTGAGCACTGGCGCCGGAAAGGGGGGGACAGGGGGCCATTGGCCCCCCCACTTTTACCCTCCTCCCACTGTCTTTTTACGCATAAACAGTTTAGGAGGTTTGCGCATGCATAGTCTATTGTCACGCTGTCTTCAATGGACTTCATTTAGGCTTCTCTGCCCAATGCCGTAACAATAGGGGGCACAGTGAGTGCAACGGCACTAGGACCCAGTGGCGGGGGGGCCATGATAGGCACACTCGCGTCTGTGTTGGACCTCTATTGTTGCCAGTATAGATACATTTAATAACTGACATCTTCATAATACTCAAAACCTGCACCTACCACAAAAAATATTTGTTGTGCTACTGGATATTTATACCACTGTAACTGCATTCATTTCTCAGTCATGGTGCTGGCAAGTCGACGTCATCACGGTACATTTTTCATCATTTTAATTGAACATGAGTCGTTATAACATTAAACAATTTAGATTTCTTTTTGGAAAATGCCTAATTAACGAACAATGATAATTTTATTTTGCTGTTGATATCTTCATTGAGACAGCAAGTGTTTCTGGGTAATGGCCATGGGCGTGAGCGCAGGTCAGCTGTTTTTACGATGTCCACTCGCTCGCTGATTATTGTTCCCACAACTCCTTGCTGTTCACAAAATTTCAGATCATCCCAATAAAGTTATGTTAATTTGTCGTTCATTTGCTCATTACGCCTTATTGTTCTTGATGATGACCATTATAATTTGAAGATGATAATGTTAAGAAAGAAGTAGGAAACTTGATATTATACAAAAGTAGAATGAAATAGTGTAGTAACTCTTAGTGTGTTTTACGTAGGTCTATAAAACTTTGAGGAGCGTGTAAAAATTTTTTTTCTTGATTGGAATTTATAAGATAGGAGCATCATAAACTTCTTAATCCATGTGGAAGGAACACGTACATGAATGTGTGCGATTACAAATTGCAAATAAGCGTGTGTGCGCAACAATCCGCTGATGTCAAAAGCTTGATTGATTTTACAGTGGTTTTAATAATGAGTTCTACTTAATATATACTTTTGCGTGCATGAACTATGCGATTCAAGCTCCGGCTGATCCTGCCTACCCAGCCACGGACCTCACTACGCGTTAATTCATAATGTACATTGAAACGAAAAGTCCAAAGCATTAGTTTTAAAGAAGAGGTGATGGATTTGGGGCATGTGTGTCTGTGTTAACGAGAATGAGTCAAACGTCTTTTTATTTTTTATACCATAAGTGTTGCAATATAGGGGCACGGATGAGGTGCACAGAATAGAGGCACTGCGAATGAGCTAAACACACAACACGGAACTTTCTGGCCCCCCCACTTCTTTAGTGAATCCGGCGCCCCTGACAGTGAGTTAATATAACTGATAAATGCAGTCCATTGATAACAGCGCAGTAGAACCTCGTAGTTCAGCTTTCCATAAATGGGTCAATGTTGTCATCTAACGTTACTTGCTCAATTATTATTTTTATTAATATTATCATTATTGTTGTTATTATTATTATTATTATTATTAGGCCTACATTTTACATTATCGCTTGACATTTGCTGGAACACGAGATCAGTCACTTTACGGAAGTTTCTGTTGGTGAATAATGACACCCCAATTTACAGTGCTGCTCGTTGTTCTGGTCATCTTGCCTATCTTGGCTATAACGTTATCTAAAATAAATTGATTTAATCATTTATATGCCAGTTTATGACATCGGTCAAAATATTTATTGGGCTTGATGATTCTGTAGCTATAAACCTTTATTCAATTTAAAATGTGCTTTTGATTTAAAAAATAGGCTCATTCAGCTTTTTATTGAATGGAAAATAAATGAACTTGTTGGAAAAGTTCAACAACTTATAACCTTTTATTTAGGGTGTTTTTTTTTTTTTTTCCTGTAGGAAGAGGCTATTCGCCCGCAGTGCTTCCGCGCAAAACTTCAAAGAGTGGGGCAGATTATAAAATGAAATCTCTTATTGGGCCAGCTGCTGGGCAAATAGCAGAGACGCTTCTGTTATCCGCCATGCCATGGTGCGAATAGCGGAACTGCTTCTCTTATCAGCCCCGCTGCGGGGCAGATAGCTGATGTATTTCCCTCAGCTCATCCCGCTGCTGGGCGAATCGCCACTTCCTTTTTGTAGGTCGCACATAGTTTTTTCTTAAGTAGCCCGCATATTTTTATGGCAACGTTTCAGTTGGCAACGTCATCAGTTTATCTCGAATAAATATATGAAGTAGGCTTGATGTATGGTAACATTGCATCTTGCAGAGGTCTTCCTAAATAAGTGCTTTCATACAACTTCATGTCAAAAAATGCTAACTATTCCTTTAAACGATGCAATATCCCACTGTCACAAATAATTTTAATTTTCAGAGGCTTTAAACTCATTTCCAGCAGCTTTAACCTCACATTGTCAGCAATCCGAACTTCACATTATCGGCAGCTTCCTGCTTGCCCACGCAGTTTCCCCTGGAACTGCACTTTTCTAGTTGAATAGTTTTATCCCCCAGCTATTTTTCAATTCTCAGTATTATTTTTTTTACAACTTCAATGGTGAATTTTCATGAAGATTTTTTATGTTTGCAGCCCTTTTTCTCTACCAAAATTATGAAAATAAACTGAAATACGATGGGATTCTAAATGCTTCAAGTGTCTTGACTCAGTTGAGCCATTCCCTTCCTCTCTGTGAAGCTGCAATCTTGAATTATGTAGCCTTAAATAAAGTAACTCATAAATAGCCAGATTTGGCTTCTGTGCTAAGGGGTTAAAAATGCAAATCTCTTCCAGCCCCAAATGGCTCTGAGTTTTAGGATGTAATCAATGCTCTTACTCTGCTGTCTAGCCTCCTCTTTTTTGGAAGGCATCATGTTTCTTTTGTTGTCATTTGTGTTATTCTGTGCCCTCCAAAACAATACATATGTTTCATGGAGACTTGCAATATCACCAAAAAATTACCAGCTGCTTCAGTATTTCAGTACTTGACACTGTTTATTTGCTTGTATCACACCACTGTTTTGTCCTCTTTAGTGTTTTATGCAAGTGGCCGCATGTTGGAAGAAGGCAATATTACTTTAGTTGCCTCGGTTTTGGTTACTCCAAGCCTTCACTGATATAAACTATTTCATCTTTTAGACAGTTCTACTGTTGCTTTTATACTTTATAAATATTGACCTTATTGTGTTTTTTTATGTATCGTAAGTAGTAAGACAATAAAACAATTTTAATCATTTTGGATTTGTATGCCACTGCGCCGGATTTTAAATGACACAATTGTGTTTGAGGTGTAGACTTGCAGATTAATTGAGGGGTGTTGACAACAATATTATATTGATTGTGTAGGAATGACTATTTTAAACAAAAAAAACCCCTAAATTTAGGTGCTTAAAGGCAATTAAACAAACTAACATGATTTAGAAATTAAATTTTCATTTTTGCACTTGCTTGCAAAATCCTTTGTGGTTAGTGGCTGACTTTCACTGCCCATAAACAATCCCCTGATGCTCAGTTTCTCCCGTGGTGATTCTTTGCCAGGCCTTCACTGGAACTGTCTTCAGTTTCTGGCTGTTCTTGGGGCATTTTGCCTTAAGCTGCTGAACGGCGAGTGAGCTCAGTCTCATCCTGACTTGTCATATAGTGACGCTACCTGACCAAGCGTCGATGTATGAAGCAAAACAAGGCTTTTGGCGTCCTTATTTGACGCCAGTTTAAAACTAACCCTATCCCCTAGCCCCAAACACTTAACTCGAACCCCAACCGTAAGCATCAAATAAAGACGCTAAAAGTCTCCTTTTCCATCGTGTATTGAAGCTTGTTCAGGTAGCATCACTGTATGACGAGTCAGAATGAGAATGTGTTGGAACTGCATGCTCACCTGGATTCAGGTCAGACTTGAATTACTTTTAAAAGTCTTGGTTTGTTTTGGGTCATTGTCCATCTGCACATTGAAGCGCTTGATTGACTGTGGATGCATCTCAGTTCTCTCACATTGCATCCTCACTTCCCTCACTTGCGTCTCTTCCTTGCGGCTTAGTCACTCCCACTGAGGATGCATGGAATTGACTGTAACTAAATTATTTCAAGAGATAAAATTAAATTTTTGTTAGCCAGAAGTGAGATCTTTCATTTATGCTGAATTCCATTTTCATTTACTCTGACTTGGTGACATATGTACTGATTTTTACACCACAACAGAAATCCCCAAGGTGTTACCTTAATTATGATAACAAGATTATTCAAATGGACCAAGTAGTTTCAGAGATTTCATTTTGGGCATGTCATTTTCGAACCAGAGGCTCAGGGCTTAAGTAGTTTAAACTCGGTCAAGATGAATTCATATTTAGCCTACATGCGGGCATTTAGGCTATTGGCTACCTATATTGACATTGGGCAAAATCTACCCTGTATAAAAATGTATTGATTTTGCCCAGCATCCACAAATCTCTGTCTCTTAAACATTCCAAGCTGTTATTAATAACTTGAAGTAGTTTATCTGATCACTGTGGAAACAAAATAAAACTTTCGTCAAATGTCTAGAAGTGCGGGAAATCTGTGGAAAATACAAATTGAAGGTGCTGAATGTCTGTTCCAAGAATGGTTGCGGGGCATGTATAATCACGCATTCAAAATTTTAAATTAAACCTTCTCACAAATGTTCACTGTGCTTAAAAATGAATGAATACTCAATGAATTAACAATGTAGACATCCTCATCATTTTGAGAAAAAATTTTTTAAAAATTATAAGGACTGGTTTGCTTTGCTTTCTTTTTCTTTATTTTTGATCATGTGAACGCTGACAGTTTTTCAATCTACAACCCCAATTCCAAAATAGTTGGGACAAATGTAAACTGTGAATAAAATCAAAATGCAATGACTTTCAGATCACATGAGCCAATGTTATTTACAATAGAACATAGAAAACATTTCAAATGTTGAAACTGAGACATTTTACATTTTTATCCACAAAATGAGCTTATCTCAAATTTTCTGGCTGAAACAGGTCTCAAAAAAGTTGGGACACAGGCGAAAAAGGGCTGAAAAAGCAATTAATACATAAGAGAATCAGCTGAAAGAACATTTAGCAAGTAATTAAGTTAACTGGCATCAGGTGTGTAACATGATTGGCTATAAAAGGGATGTCTTAGAGAGGCTGAGTCTCTCAGAAGTAAAGATGGCCAGAGGCCCTCCAACCTGTGAAGGCTTGTGTAAAAAAAATTGTGGAATACTTTAAAAACAATGTTCCTCAATGTCAAATTACAAAGGCTTCGAAGGTCTCATCATCGACAGTGCATAACATCATCAAAAGATTCAGAGAAACTGGAAAAATCTCTGTACGTAAGGGACAAGGCCGAAGACCTTTACTGGATGCCCATGATCTTCGGGCCCTCAGACACCACTGCATCACTCACCGGCATGATTCTGTCATTGACATTACTAAATGGGCCCAGGAACACTTCAAGAAATAACTGTCTGTAAACACAGTCCGCCATGCCATCCACAGATGCCACCTAAAGCTCTATCATGCAAAAAGGAAGCCATTGTTGAGCATGATCCAGAAGCGCTGCTGCATTCTGTGGGTCAAGTCTCATTTAAAATGGACTGTAGCAAAGTGTAGACGATTCCAAATTTGACATTCTTGTTGGAAATCATGGGCGTCGTGTCATCCGGGCTAAAGAGGAGAAAGACCAGCCCTCCTGTTATCAGCGTTCAGTTCAAAAGCCAGCATCTCTGATGGTATGGGGATGCTTTAGTGCGTATGGTGTGGGACACTTGCATGTTTTAAAAAGCACCATGAATTCTGAAAGGTATATAAAGGTTTTAGAGTAACATATGCTCCCCTCTAGATGACATCTATTCCAGGGAAGGCCTTGTGTATTTCAGCAGGACAATGCAAAACCACATAATGCAGCTATTACAACAGCATGGCTTCATAGTAGAAGAGTCCGTGTGCTGGACTGGCCTGCCTGCAGTCCTGATCTTTCACCGATTGAGAACATTTGGGGCATAATTAAACAAAAAGTCCGTCAAAGGAGACCCAAAACTCTCCAGCAGCTGGAAGCCTGTATTAAACAAGAGTGGGATCAAATTCCAATGGCTAAACTCAAGAAACTTGTCTCCTCAATGCCCAGACACCTCCACTCTGTGTTAAGAAGAACAGACCCCTGTCCCAACTTTATTGGGACCTGTAGCAGCTATCAAATTTGAAATGAGCTCATTTTGTGGATAAAATTGTAAAATTTCTCAGTTTCAACATTTGCCATGTTATGTCTGTTCTATTGTGAATAAAATACTGGCTGGTGTGATTTGAAAGTAATTGCGTTTTGATTTTATTCACAATTTACACTTTGTCACGACTATTTCGGAATTGGGGTTGTACAATCTTTAAAGGTAGAAGCTATCATGCCTCATATGACACTTTAATTTACAAACAATTCACTAATAAATATTTTATTTGGGCCAGTTCAAGGTCTTATTTAAACATTGAACATCGTACATGTATTCATTTCAGATCATTGGCAAACATTCCTTGCTATACAGTCGCATGCAAATGTTTGGGCACCCCAGATCAAAATTTCTGTTACTGTGAATAGCTAAGCGAGTAAAAGATGACTGCTCCGCAAAAGGCATAAAGTTAAAGAGGACACATTTCCTTTTTATTTTTGGCAAGATTACTTTTTAATTTCCATCCTTTACAGTTTCAAAATGGCAAAAAAGGAAAACGGTCCAAAGCAAAGGTTTGGGCACCCTGCATGGTCATTGCTAAGTAACACTCCCTTTGGCAAGTATCACAGCTTGTAAACATTTTTTGGTGCCAGCTTAGAGTTTTTGAATTCTGGTTTGGGGGATTTTGCCCATTATTCTTTTTCAAAGGCTTCTAGTTCTGTGAGATTCTTTGGCTGCCTTGCATGGACTGCTCTTTTGAGGTCCATCCACAGATTTTCAATGATGTTGAGGTAGGAGACCTTGAAGGCTATGGTGCAACCTTCAACTCGCACCTCTTGAGGTAGTCAGTTGTGGATTTTGAGGTGTGTTTAGGATGATTATCCTGCTGTAGAAGCTATCCTCTTTTCATCTTCAGCTTTTTTACAGATGGTGTGATGTTTGCTTCCAGAATTTTCAGAAATTTAATGGAATCCATTCTTCCTTCAACCAGTGACATGTTCCGCGTGCCATTGGCTGCAACACAAGCCCAAAGCAGGATCGGTCCAACCATGTGCTTGACAGTTAGAGAGGTGTTCTTTTCATGAAATTTTGCATTCTTTTTTCTCCAAACATCTTTTTTCTCTTTGATTTACCTTTCTTGTAATCCGATGAGCAGGTTTCTTAGGAAGTTTTCTCGGCCTTCCAGACCTCAAGTTGACCTCCACGGTTTCTGTTGACTGCCATTTCTTAATTATATTATGAACTGAGGAAGTCACAACCTAAAAACGTTTGCTGTCTTCTTATAGCCTTCTCCTGCTTTGTGGGCATTAATTATTTTCATTTTCAGAAAGCTAGACAGCTGCATAGAGCACCCTATGGCTTCTGATTGTTGGGCCAAGTTTAGAGGAGTCTGGGTATTTATAAACTTCAAAATTTGCATCACCTAGCCTTTCCTAATGATGATTGTGAACAAGCCATAGCCCTAACAAGCTAAATATGATCTGAGACTGTAGTCAAAGTTACCTGAGAGCTCAAATCTTTTGGGGTGCCCAAACTTTTGCATGGTGCTCCTTTCCTTTTTTTTTTGCTCTAGAATTGTACAAAACAAAAGTAATACACCAATACTGCTTAAAATTTCCAAAAAAGTGTTGTATCTTTAAATTAATGCTATTCAGAGGTCAGTTCATCTTCTACTTACTTAACTATTCTCAGTAACAGAAATTTTGATCAGGGGTGCCCAAACTTTTGCATCCAACTTTATGTGTTTTACAGAGTAAATAAAAGGGACAATCTCTCCCTAAAATCTTTAGGCATTTGGCATTTCAAGAAATGACTGATTAGAAACTCAGGAATTTCATGAAATGCCTGATTACACAGTTTGCCTGTAACATGTGTACACACACACACACACACACACACACACACACACACACACACACACACACACGCGTGTAAGTGTGTATATAATGTAGGTGTTGAGGGATTCTCGCGTTAATTGTGGACCTCACTGAAGAAAAAACCAATCTCAACATTTTTCTGAGCAAGTTGTATTGTTGTTTTATTGTGGTAAATTATTTGAAAAGGGTAATAATTTGATATGGACAATAAACCAATTATTTGACGTGGAGGTAATTTTTTTCATGTTAAAAATCTCTTGGATTGTTCTTGACAACCCTGGGTGTTTTTATCCCACAGGTCACCTGAAGCTTTGAGAGCAGCTCAAAGCGAAGTAGAGAGAGTGCTAAAGGAGTCAAACCAGGAGCCACTCATCACTGGGAGACCACTGATTCTATCTAAAGGACAACTCGACAGCATGCTTATTTTGGGTAAGCGGTACATCATGCATTCACTGGAGGCTTAAAGGACAACAGGCCAGATGAGAATGCTTTTAAAACATTGTTGGGAATTAGCAGTCTTACCTGTGACACTGGACTGCTGTTTGATACATTCCCTGTTTAGGGGGAGTTTTGAGATGTGTGAATTTTATCTCAGCAACCATTTATTTTACTTCTCTTACTGGTTCTTGAAGTTTTTTTCACAGTTCAAGTGTGCTTCCACGCAAGTGAGTTTCATAAAATTCAACTGAAGCAAAACTTAGCAAACCAAAATCTATTACTCAGTTGCTCATTAAGTTTACCCAGAAAAGCATGTGCTGAGTCTCAAAAGAGAATTTTGCAGAATTCATAATAAACACTGATTGTTTTTATGAAATAACATATATTTGTTTAATTTTGGTCCATTTCAGGTAGCATCACTGAGGAAGCCCTACGTCTTTCTAGCGCATCAGTAATGATTCGAGTGGCAAATGATGACGTCTCCTTAACCTTGGATTCGGGAATCACTGCTGGTATTCGCAAAGGGGACTATATTGCTATGTACCCCCAAATGATACATATGGATCCTGAAATCTATGAAAATCCCACGGTATGCTTGAGTCTTTCAGAATTAAAGGATATTCCTCATGAATCTGCAGTGAATTGTATATTATAGAAGATAAATATTTCTGCTCCTTTTTTTTTGTTTCTTCCCAGGAATTTAGATTTGACCGGTTTTTGGATGAAAGGGGACAACAGAGGAAAGACTTCTACAAAAATGGAAGAAAGCTGAATAAGTTCCTGCTACCCTTTGGGTCTGGTTCCAGTGAGTGCCCTGGTCGCTTTTTTGCCATGAATGAAATAAAGCAGTTTCTGACTCTGGTGCTTTGCCACTATGAAATGGAATTGGAGGACGGTGGAAGTGCTCCCGTGATCACGGACAGTACACGCGCTGGTCTTGGAATACTCCCACCAAAGCATGATGTCCCCGTAAGATACCGAATCAAAGAGCATTCAAGCACTGATGGAGGGCCAATTACAAATGAAATAATTCAGTCCTCTGAGTTGAACAAACAGTCCCAAAGCATAACCTGAATTTTCTGCAATTTTGTCCACATATTCATTTGCACATGACATGAGCACTAACTGGGTTTATTTTTACACCATTGTTTTATGCCTTAGCTTGAACTGTATCCATTGCAACAAATTTGAGAGGCAGCTACTGTTAAAAACCTGCTGCAAACTAGTAAATTTCTGTTCAGTGTCAATATTTGGCAAGGCGTGTATACTATCCTTAAATACTGTATGTCTTTATCCTTGAGTATAACGTAAGCCAAAGTTAGATTGCTTACTTATAATTACTGAAATCACTGAATCTATGTTAATGTCAATGTTACTACACGCTGAAATTCCCCTTGGTGATAGACCAAATTTTACAGGTCTTAACAGTGGAGAATATGCCTGCATGGATACTGATATGCTGATATGCAGATATGATGCCACTAATTTAGTATTATTTTTATGCGCCAGACAAGGAACCAGATGCAGAGGCAGAGTACAGTCTAATCATAGGTTTATTGATAGGAATATAGTAAAGACAGACTGGGACAGAACCAGGGGCATAGCCAGTATTGGGCCTAGGCAGCACTGGCCCGCCCATCCATGATTTTTTTTTTTTAATTTAAAAAGGATTGATTTATTAATTCATTGATGTATTAATTTTTCATTTAAAAATGATTGATTTATGAAATCATTGGTTTATTGATTATTAACATATATATAATGAACATGCAATGTAGTTTTGCGTTTGTGCGTCCTAATTTAGTTTCATTGAGGATAATGGGAACGTGTTGAATGTGGAATGTTACTAATGCTGACTGCAGCGGCTGCTCAGTCAAAAATGGAGAAGGCACAAAGCTTCCCAATAAAGTAATCATTTGTCTTGGCCTGTTATCTGTCTTTTTTCTTGATTTACATTATATGAATTCTGAAAACACTCAGCTCAATCAATTGTGGTCAGTTCCCCTCGCAAAGATATGAGAAGAAGTAAGACACTTTATGCGGATGCAAGATTGTACGCATTTCAGTAAACATTATTCAGTAGACATTATTCATTATTTTGGATACCGGTTGCTATTGAATTCTTTGCTGTAGTTAAACAAGAGTCATCAGAAGATGACATATCCCCCCGGCCCCCTCAATCTCGCAATTTAACTAATCACGGAAAAAATGATAATCACAGAAATCCCAAAATATCAAAATGCACCAGTCTAGGACTTGATTAATATGGACAGCAATTTTCGTTAAAAAATGTTGAACGGTATTCAAGTTCTGCTCCGGAAACGAAATGATTACAAAAGGACGCATTGATGGACGGACAGACGTACTGATGACTATATCCCCCCGCATTATATGCTGGGGGGATAAAAAACCACAAACTGCTGGTTTAGTTTCCATTGCGGGATGTGCATAAGCAAATGTAGAAGTTTACAGTGTAGCTAATCTTTTTAGTAAAGCGTACTCAGTGAATAACATTTTTTTTCCAAATTAAATACACTATTTAATTGCCATAACATTGCATGAAGACAATGGATTATTCTAATTATCAGATTACTTGTTATTCAAGGAAAATGATAGAAAATAGGGAAGTTTTCATTGTACATCTAATGAAAGCATTATATATTTTTGTTATATTGTGTACTGTACACAGATATTTGCTGGGAAAAAATTAGCCTGCTCATATTTATTTAGGTTTACCCAAAACACAAATTTTGCCTACGCCACTGGACAATACCCTGAGTAGAATGGCGGAGTTCAGTTCAGATGGAAATGAGCCAGTGTAGGGGCATATCCTCTCCCAGCCACTGGCGTCCCCGGGCAGAAGCCTGATGGACATCACCCTCACCACAGCAGAACTGTTAGATGGCAGGATTGGAGATATTGGCAGTAATGCAGTTCCAAACCTGATGACCGCAGAAGGCTTGGAAGGTGTTCCTAATAAACCAGGCAGAAGAACTGACTGCAGAGGTAAGTTAACAAGAACACAGTCCCAATCCTGGAGACTGTAAAATAGGCTTGGGAGCTTGTTCCTATTAATAAAGCTAGAGATGTGCAGTAATGGGGAAACACAAATGCATTACAGCTGGCGTGAGAGGCAAGCAAAGATGCAAAACCAATATATCTCAATTACCCGTAAATTGCTGGATTGGGGGAGGAACACTAAGGATGCACACGAAGGTTGAGACAATTATCAAGCAAGTGGAATAAATTTAAAAATGTCATGCCTCTTTATTTCTTTTGTTATACTTATGTAGTTGCCTGTTGTCCACTGTGATAACCAAGGTATAAATAAACCAAGGCACTGTATTATGTAATGCTGGCCCATGAATGCATTTAAAATGAAAATACATGTTCTGAAATTAAATCTATATGAAAAGCAAGTCCTGAATGGTCATTTTAAAGATATACTCAGCGCCATTAAAAACGCACCGGTGAGGTATGTACTGTATTTGCAGCAAATTGAAGAATCGATTGATTTTTATTGCTTTTCCAGTGAGGCACGAGAGGAAATAAAGAAGAGCGCGCGGTTTTCTAAGCCTGACGCGCACCACGTGCACGCGCCAAGTACTTCAGTAATAACAAACATTGAGCTGTTCGTGATGTGTACAGTGACACTTGACTCGTTCTTTTTGGTGTGGTCAATAGCCTACATAAAGCCAACAAAAAAAACGAAAAATGCTACTGCATCAAGAAAATGGAACGGCTGTGAAACAGGAGAGAGAAAAAGAGCCTTTGGCATGTTACGGGCAGATCTCAGCCGCCGAGAGGTGGTGCGTCATTTGCTCTGTCACTGTTCAACAGTCAGTCGGTTGTCTATCCGAGAATGGAACACAGGCACTGTCACTGACCGACCCCGCTTAGGGCAGCCACGAGTGACGATGGCAGCTCTAGAGCGCCACATCTGGCCACAGCCAGTACGTGACAGGTTCTGGACAGCAACAAAAACTGATCATGGGATGAGGGGTCCGAGATGATTGAGGGTGAGTGCAAGTACCGTTTAACACCGTCTACGTGAGCAAAACATGCGTGCACACGGCCCCTACAGAAAACCCATTTTTTGCCCATTTACGCATGGCTGCCCTTACCGTGGTCGGTCAGCAACAGTCCCTGTTTTCCATTCTCAGACAGAAACAAGGAAATAAAGTGCCAAAAAATTACACAGAGGCAGGTGCCCACAGTCAGAAGTGAAGAGTTCCTACTCCTGTTGATGGGCAAAAAATGGGTTTTCTGTAGGGGCCGTGTACACGCATGTTTTGCTCACGTAGAAAGCGTCAAACGGTACTTGCGCTCACCCTCAATTGTCTTGGACCTCTCATATCATGATCAGTTTTGGCTGTTGTCTGGAATCTGTCACGTTCAGGCTGTAACCAGATGTGGCGCTCTTGAGCTGCCATTGTCACGTGGCTGCCCTAAGCGGGGTCGGTCAGTGACAGTGCCTGTGTTCCATTCTCGGATAGACTGCCGACTGATTGTTGAACGGTGACAGTGCAAATGACGCACCACCTCTCGGCGGCTGAGATCTTCCCGTAACATGCCAAAGGCTCTTTTTCTCTCTCCTGTGTCACAAGCCGTTCCATTTTCTTGATGCAGTAGCATTTTTCTTTCTTTTTTTTTTGGCTTTATGTAGACTATAGGCCACATAAAAAAGAACAAGTCAAGTGTCACTGTACACATCACAAACTGCTCAATGTTTGTTATTACTGAAGTGCTTGGCGTGTGCACATGGTGCGCGTCAGGATTACAATACCATGCGCTTTTCTTTATTTCCTCTCGAGCCTCACTGGAAAAGCAATAAAAATCAATCAATTCTTCAATTTGCCGCAAATACAGTACATACCTCACTGGTGCGTTTTTAATGGCGCTGAGTATACATACCGTGAAACCGCAGTGAGCGGTGAACTCCCCTGCTCACCCATTGTCACTGCACGCTTTGGATTCTTAGCCCAGATTAATTTTTAAGTTTCTGGTGGTGATTAAGATGTATCGTAGTTTAAATATCAGAATCTATCAGAATCTCTAAATTAGGGGATGGATGCGAAAAACGCAAATGAATTAGGCAACATTATTATTTCTGGGAAACCATCGCGTCAGACGGCAGGGGTGCTCCTAAGGTGAAGTAATAGGGAATTATATCTTATGGGTCCTCTGCCTCTGATGCGACGTGCGAGGTCGTGGTCCTAGGTGCAAATACGGCAACATCCGGAGATGACAGGGAGGCTGCGCAGTTGCTGGGCAGTTTTAACAGTTAACGTTGGACGGTATAATCAATTCGGAGCACTGAGGGGACGTTGCTAATTTAGTCCACCAAATTATTATACCGCGAATTGCGCGCAGGAATTGTCACCTATAGCATCTTCAAGGTGAGACGCTTTCAGTTAGTGTTATTTTGTTTTGGTTTATACCCAGTACGTTCGAAGGTCAGGGACAATACTGCGGATCAGAGCAAAATGAATGGAAATAGCCAATATGTGTTTTTCTATAGCGAAATGTAGAGCTAGGCTTCGATCTCCTCTGTTTTTGGTTTTATTTCATGGATTCATCACCTGAATCTTTCTTCCAAATTTTTCAATTTGAATAATTGATTTAGCGGTGTGGTAGTTTTAGCGGTTTGATGCATGAAGTAGGCAAACACATACATCGGAATCACTCGCTCCTCATTCGCATTCAAAAGCAGTGTTTTGTATATGGTGAGTTCATCCCAGCGCTGGTCCATTATTTATTCCTTGACGAAAATGGTTTCGGAAAATGTGGCTAAAAATTATGGTTGGTTAATTAACAACACCTGTTCTAATATTATTTAATGTGTTTGTTTTTGACCCGATCCCGCGAAAGAGAGAGAGTGAGAAAAAACGAAATAGGCCTATAGCGTAATAGTCGGCTTCAAAAGAGAAGTGTTGGGCGGACGAGTGCTTGGTTTGAATCCACTGCATCTTATCACGCCATACACCGCCGGAATTTAATGTGGGTCGTCGCTTTATTTGTTGATTTATTTATTTATTTATTTATTTAGACTCAGCCGAGTTCATAACAATGTCGCTGTATCCGTCGTTAGAGGATATGAAGGTGGATAAAGTAATGCAGGTATGATTTACCATTAATTTTATATAATGTGGATGTTTAAATGTGATTATCAAGATGGAATGTGCACATTTTTAGTTTGACCTTTTTCTTCTGCTGATAACGTTTTTTTTCTGTTTTCACCTTACCGTTGTAAAATGTTGCTCAGGCTCAGAGTGCTTATGCAGAAAGCCCATCAAAGCCAACTGCACTGCCAGAGACGTCTAATCTGAATCCTGCTGAGGAAAGTAATGGTAGGAAATTGCTAAATGATGCATTGCAAGGAGTATAACCTGAGCCTCACTGCTCCACATGAGAACTGAAATTATCCTTAAAACCTTTCAGAGAAAAAAGTAACTTGCATGGTGCTAAAATGCACTTTGATGACATATTAAATGCGTGAAACGTGTTAGAAACAAATAAGACGAACACGCAGAAGCATTCATAGTTTCTGGCCCATGCACATGTTTCAAATCTGTCCTACTTATATGCGCCTTTTGCTTTTTGAAATGGCTATATCACATTGAGGGTAATGGCAAAGGAACCAGCATTACCATCACAACCCTGTAGGATATTTGTGCAAACATTAACAACAGCAGTAACGAGTAGAGGAAATGGGTTGGGTGTGAAGTACTGTACATTTTCCTTTTTGTGCCATTTATCCTAAACCAATTGCAAACTACAAAGTCAAAAGAAATAAAAATTTAAGATTGTGTTTTATTTTTATTATTTATTTAGTTACAAGGCATTTTTGTCAAGCAAAAAATGCACTTGTGTCAGGAGACTGACAAGACTAACAGAATATTGCATTTTTGTAATCACAAAAGATTTTTTATTTTATTTCTTGATAGCACAGATTATAATATCTGTTGAAGACATGGAGTATCTCTTTATATTTGTTATTAGCTTGAAGAATTTCTGAAAATTTTTTGCAGGGATGTACCCGAGACTCTACCCAGAGTTAACAGAGTTTATGGGCCTGAACCTGGCAGATCAGGCTGTGCAGCAAGCATTTTCAGTGGTTCCTGCAAGAGATTACTCTGGGGTAAAGAGAGTAAGATGTTGTTGGCTTGACTAATAAATTGATAGAATTTTTTTATAAGTGGAACAGGTTAAGGTGACATGATGGTATAGTGGATAGGACTTCTGTATTGTTCAACTGTTAAGCGTGTTTTCCATCCCATTTCCTCCCATCCCTGTATGACCCTGACCAGGATAAGCAAGTTTAGTAATGCACAGATATGGCATTAACTGCTTAACCATACTTCCCGAATAAACGCAAATAGCCAGTTGTCACAAATGTTACTCAATTATCAATACTCAAAACAGATACTAAACAAATAAACTAATTTTATTTTAGTCTAGTATCTGGAGTATCTTTCATTCTGTTGTATGCTTTAGTTCTTTTCAATGAATCCACCTGCACTGTTATTAACTGGCACCTTTTTTGCCAGTTATTTTAACTGATACCCTTTTTGCCAGTCATTTCGACTGTAATTTTACAATCAGTTTATAACAGAGGCTCCGTCTGTATGAACTGTAAACCACAGTTAAATGTGCACAGGACTCTAATTGCAGTTAAAATAACAAGGAGGCAATGCGTTAATTTAACTGTTAAATTCAGTCTATTTATAACGGTGTGTCCTCGTTTGCAATTTTTTTAAGACCATATCTGCAAAGAGGACCATTTTCATGGTTGTACTTTTTTTTAGATGTAGAACTGTTGTTAATCCATCATTCCTTTATTAAATGATTGCTATTCTGTTCTGCCCTGTTTTACCCATATCCAATGCATCTTTTTCTTTTCTTATTGCAGCAAATTGCTACAAGGTCATCAGCTCTGAGTTTTATGACTGCCCCAATCACAGGAAATGACTGTGGGGTCCGCAGAGCTGAAATAAAACAGGGTGTCAGGGAGGTGATCTTGTGTAAGGACATGGAGGGCAGGATTGGACTGCGCTTGAAATCTGTGGATAATGTAAGACACCTGTGCACACAAAAAAAGATTAATCAGGGTTTGAGTCAGGTTTATAAAAATAACTCTAAAATATTTGCTCCTGTGGATTAATAATTAGTAATAATTAGTAATAAAGAAATCCAGACATTATTTTGCATCTTTATAAATCTAAATTCTCAATCACAAAATATCGAACAAAGTACAAGAACTAATTTTGCACTTAAAGGAACAATATGTAAAATATTTACTGTACTTATTCATGAAATTACCATGATGCATTATCAGAGATTAAAGAAACAGAATGTCTATTTTTGTTTTGATTTGTATGATCCCATCCACTGCCCATTTCTACGCCCCATGTTAAGTTGCCAGTTATAAAACAAATTGGCAAGAAAATGCAGCGTGCTGTTGCTTGCCGTGGAAGCAAGAACTGGATCAAAAGCAATGACAGTAGATTCTACTTGACCTTAAAAACCTCTGCATCCTTCCAGAAACGATGTAAAACGGGGGTAAATACTGGAGATGCATTTGAAAGATGGAGACAGCTTGAAGCGCAGAGGGATTTTAAGATGGATGCCGAGTTGGTTAATTTTCTCCTGAACAGGTAAGTATTCAGCTTCAGTTAATGTTAGCTAACCTCAACTAATTAATCACGGCTATTAGAGCAATATATTTTTGGAGTCTGGAAAGTAGCCTCGTAACCCCATCTCCATACTGAGTGTTTTTGGGATAACACGCTGAGCTATGGCACCCGTACATAGCCAGTTATGCAGCGAACATTGACAAAATTAAAAAGCCCTCAAACGTGTACATTAGCTGATCAAGGCTACAGTGTAGGACTGACCATCGCTTTCCATTGTCAAAGTGTAATATTGCCCTCTTTTTGGGCTTGTTCATGTAGGTTCATTGTCTTCATCTGCACAACCTGCTCGAGCCTCAAGTCTGGGGAGGAGTGGTGGGAGGAGTCAGCGTCTCCAATGTTTTGAATTTGGACCACAGAACCCATTTTAATCATTTGCTGTCAGTGTTACATATTGTTCCTTTAAATAAACAGTGGGTTTGTTTAAAAATTAACCACCATTCTGCTGAGTTTTCAGTTTTGGAAAATTTCCTTTCAAAATTAATTTGCTGTAGGGAGAAACTCTTTTTTCTCTTTAAAACCCACTCATTGTGTGTTATTTTATTTATGAGTAGACATACTTGACAACTTTGACAACATGTGTTGGTAAGTGAATTCAATAATTGTGACAGGTCCAGGACTGTAACGTAGCAGGCAATGTTTTGCAGGGAGTGTTTGTCCAGCTGGTGCAAGCGAACACTGCTGCCGCACTCGGGGGTCTACATTTTGGGGATCAGATTCTACAGATCAATGGGGAGAACTGTGCAGGGTGGAGCACGGACAAAGCCCACAAGGTACTGAAGAATGCAGCTGCTGAGAGGATAGCAGTTGTGGTGCGTGACAGGTATGGCTTCATTCTGCATTATTTATCTTTGATGACAGTTGAGTCACTGAAATATCAATCTAGTTCATAACCCTTCGACCTTATCCCCATTTCTGTGAGACAGGCCTTTTGAACGCACAGTCACCCTACTGAAAGATGCCAGTGGGCAGTTGGGCTTCATTTTCAAAAAGGGCAGGATTACATTCATAGTAAAGGACAGCTCTGCAGCCCGAAATGGACTCCTTACTGAGCACCACATCTGTGAAGTGAATGGGCAGAATGTTATCGGGCTCAAGGTAACTAATACCAGTACCTCACATTGAATGCAACAGTGCTCAAACTAAACTAGCCCCTGTAAAATTTTCTGGATTTCTATTGTCTTTGTTTGCCTAACAACAGGTTTCCTCATAATTCTCAGTGAACAGCCTTTTCGCTTAGGTTGCAGCCTTACTCCAAATTTCAGCCTCCAGTGAGCACATTATCCCACCTATAACATATGCGTGTTTCCTAGGCATAGTCTTGCGAAACTCTCATGAAGTTTTTTTGCAGTAGATGTGGCTGTTCTCTTTTGCTATTGTTATTGCTCTTTTGTTTATTTTTACTAATTTATATTCAATGATAAGTCTTGTGTCCTGGAAATGTAAAAAATGTAAAGAAAGTTTAATGACTACTGTATTAATGCTTTGATTTCCTTAATACTTATAGGATCCTCAGATTACTGATATTCTGAACTCTGCTGGAAATGTAATTACAGTAACAATCATGCCCACTGTTATCTTTGAACACATGATGAAAAAGTGAGTATTACTGCAGTGAATAAAGTTGCATGTGTTAAAAAAATCTTTCATCACAAGACTATTTCAAAGTCTAGAATATGGTTAGCCTGTGCTCACAACTGTTCATTCTGAAAGAGCAACGGCCAATAGGGAAACTCAAACGCTCCACTTCATCGCTCACTTGACTAACCACCTTACACAGCCCTGCCCTCTTCACCCACTTCCATAGCTAGTTTTTTTTGTTATTTAATTTCCAGTTCAGCAAAACGCCGGTTCAGGGGACAGCAAAGACATCATCGTTAGCGCCTTGCAAGCTAAGGCAAATTAAAAGAAAGCAAAACGTTTAGACCACCCTTCCCAACACATGCTATTCTCCTTGCAATGTTTTGTTTTTAAGAATCAGCGTTAAATTTACTTAAGGGGACCTGTAGCTAAGCAAAATGCCAATTTTGGTTCAAAATTTTAGTTTTCAGGTAAGAACATGAAGTGTTCCTTCAAATAGTCCATAATATGGAGTCGTATTCTTAAGGAAACATTCGTCACAAACACTGTCTTCAAGGCTGGAACAGCTATGAGTGTGGTGACTTTCAATGATGGCCAACGAGGAATTGCCTCCATTCTTATGAAACTTGGCATAAAGGCAGGGGCACACTCAATGAAAGGCTATCACGAAATGGACAGAAAACGTGAAACAGTGAAAAACACGCACTAGAACTTGAAAAAAAGAAACGAATAGATGCTCGAGAAGTGCGGAAAACTAGGGAAGAAACAGATTGAAGAAGAAAGAGTTACTTATGAGGCTGGTGCCTTTCAAGGAGGTAAATAAATCCTAAAAACAACTAAAAACAAAATACTAAATGTATTCTTCCTGAGAACATTACTGTCAAACTTCGATGACATTATTACTGCTGAACTAAAACCAAATTTTTCTAAAAATACAGATTTTCAACAAGAAAATAGATTTTTCAGCAACTGTACATCCAGTTAACTTCATATTTGGCAGTTTTCTTCATTTTGTGATGATCTATGTCTGTACAGAGCTCTTTTTGCAATATGTACCTCTGAATATGAGTAAATCAAAATATGCGTATTTGATTAGCTGTTTCCCACCGAAATTGATTTAGGGGGGTCAAAATCAATACAGCTGAAATTATAACCAACACTGTTTAGTTATCTCAATAACTGTGTTTCTCTAAGTATCTACATATTCATTAAAACAACCGTTGCCATGGCAACCACTGATGTGATGCTACAGTAACTCAGTGTTTTAAGTTGCAATTTCTAATAGAATTATTTTGTTAATAATTCTTAGTTTAAAAAGTGAATATCTTGGAAGAATGTTTGCCTAACTATAAGTCCCCTTAAGACAGCCGCGAAAAATGGACAACTTAGCCTGTTCTGTTTACGGTCACTGGATCGCTCTGAATTGAGTCGCATGCTGAAACTGACGTTTGTCTTCAAAAAAGCCAGCCGCCTGATGGCCCTCATTCTGTGGAGGATAAGGTGAATAGGTCTGGCCCCCACTTTGCCACGGTCTAGATAAAAAAAGCAGCTAGTCCCACCACTTCGCAGTTAATTTAGAGTCAGACATAATACAAATTATGCAAAATTTTGGACAATTGAATTTAGAATTCAGTACCTTGGTGTATTGGAGTTGAACACAATAGATTTGTGTAGCACACAAATGTGTACCACATCTGAATTTGTGCCTTTTAACAGAGCCTAGTACTTATGGACTGTGCAGAATATAAGGCTATTGATTATAAAAGGCAAAATCATCCACAAAGACAAATAGTGTAAATATTTGTCACCTTCAAGGTGGTTGTATTAAAAATTGGTTTTATACTTTCCCTTCCATTAAAATGCACTTGTACCATGACAGGCATCCTAAGTGGGCAAAGCAGAACGATTCTAACACTGCCTCTATCATGCGCAGGATGTCTTCAAGCATCATGAAGAGCTTAATGGACCACTCTGTTCCTGAGGTATAAAGGCCAACGTGAAGTGACTGAGAAATGAAAAGAGCCATCCTGCTGGGATTTCGTCAATCCCTTCTTCAGTTCTGCTTCCTGCCCTGAGACAGCGCCAAAATCCTGGCTCTATCCTACTAAGAGTCTCATCTCATTGAAAAAGAAGTTCTTTTGCTGTGACAGATTTAATTCTTGCACTACAATCACGTGCGCTAAACCCAGGACTCAACTACGCCCTTTTCTCGGCAGATTAATAATCCTTATTTTGGTTTGCAAAATCTGTATTTCGTTGCATCTTTGTTGCAGTTGCCCTCAGGAAAACTCGTATTGTGCCGTCTGGAAAGGATATTTCAAGGCGATGGTTGTTGGCAGAGATTTATTTCAAACCTAGACCTCAAGACGTGTTGCTTGTTTTCCCAGTATCTACAATGTTTGCATTCTTTTAATAAAATCACTTATCAAAGAATGTCAAGTTCCACAATTTTCTCACTAGTATATCGGAGATCAATTATATTATTTGGCTTGTTGCATTACAGACCATATATCTTTTCTATATACAGTATTCTGCTGCAGCATTCAAGTGCTAGACCAGCCCGAGACTCAAGATTTTTGACTAGCACATTACTACCTACAGTGCATTTTCTTTGACTGGTCTGTAGTGGAAATTTCTCATTGAAAGCCATCAAAAAAAATTTGAACTGAAATTCTGGTTGAATGTCTGTAGAGAAAAACAATTTTCTAACGACTTACAAAAAAAAATTGATACACTGCCCAGCAAAAACAAAAAGAAAAAGTCACACACACTGTTTGGTTAGGCTTCCTTTAGCTTTGATTGCAGCATGCATTTGCCATGGCATCGTTTAGGTAAGCTAATGCAATATCACACCATTTATGCAATATCACAACATTTATCTCTGCCGAGAATTACATTAATTTTTTGACGAGATCATGTACTGATTATGTGAGTTGGACCGCAGCATAAGTCTTCTTCAGCTCATGCCAAAGATTCTCAATGGGGTTAAGGTCTGGACTCTGTGGTGGCCAATTCATGTGAGAAAATGATGTCTCACGCTCCCTGAACCACTGTTTCACAGTTTGAGCCAGACGAATCCTGGCAGTGTCATCTTGGAATATACCTGTACCATCAGGGAGGAAAAAAACCCATTGATGGAAAAACCTGGTCATTCAGTATATTAAGGTAGTCAGCTGACCTCATTTTTTGGGCACATTGCTGAACCTAGTCCTGACCAACTCGTCGGTGACTTCATGAAGTGACGTATCTGCTTGTACCAATTCCGAGAAATTCAACTTGAAAATTCTGGAAAATTTCCAGTCCCCTAGTAGAGGCTGAATCTATTGAAACAGCATGATTCTTTGAATCTGAATAGCTGCGTACATGAAGATAATGGGGAAAACAATAACATCTGGTTCTGTGACCTAATTATCCAATAAATTTCATTAGAACGAAATACGTCACTTTGTGAAATAGTGGATCGGTACAGATATGCGATACGCCTGTATTACGCCAGTTTGTGAAATAGTAAGATGTTAGGTAATGCCGAGGTTTTTAATGAAATAAGAGGGTAACAACAGGGTAACTTCATCACTCAGTTGGTACCGCCGGCACAATAAACATATAGTCTATAAAACCACAACACAAGATTGTCATACAATATCCCACAGTGGTAGACTTATTTGGTAGACTGGTTAAACGTGACCTTGTAACAGTGTTTCATTTTCTGTTAACCCTACCAGCCTATTAACACTTCATAGTTCCTCCTGAAGCCCTTCCTTGAAATCCAGTGCAACAGTTCTGATCAAAAATAAATGTGAATTATTTGGGAATCGTTTAGAGTCCTTCCAATGTGGAATGGGTAACCATTCTAAAATGCATTTGTTACAGACTGGTACAGAATTTTATCCTCTAGAAAATCCCATGAGAAACTAGAAACCACTACTAATGAAACCACAACCAAACTAGGCCGGCTATTGAATCTCAGTCACATGCATGATACTTTTCAATGTGGCAGTCCACGATAGAAAGCAATGTGTTCAGGGTTCTTGATCAGTGCCATTGGACCATTGCAGAAGCTCAGCAAATCGTTATACTTCCCCTGTGGGGAAAGAAATGGGGGAAGAAATGGGTCCTATATGTGAGATATCTGGTTTTGCACCATCAATCCCAGAGATATTTTTAAGAGTGTTTACCCGAGGCGGAGCTCCTACACTAAAGCCCCTGTCACACTGTGGGAAGACGCCCCGCGAATGGTGGCGAGTGTATAAATAATCACATTCAAATTGTGAGACTTCAGTTGCCGTTGAGATTTTGACCAATGCAAACCCGCGCGTGGATGAAACCTGTGCTAATCCATCTTGATTACAAATTAATAAATAAACTAGATAACTCGGTCACCAGAGGGACCGAGTCGTGTATCTCCCCGATCCCCATCAGAGATCACTTGCAAATTTTGACAGCCGCAATGTTAGTTTTTACTCTTGCCATGACATGAATATGCATCCCTGTACATGTATATATATGTAAATTTGGCTGAAAATGAGCAGAAAACACAAAATCTGCAAAAAAAAAATGTTTTTGACAAAACGGCCGCCGGCATTGTCCAATCAATATCTTCGCCTGTGTGAAATTTGGAGAAATTCCTGTAATCATTGTGGCTTCCAGAGCCCGGAACAGAAAATCTCTGAGGCGGTGGCCCCGGAACTAAACCATAGTATCTCCCGACTGTCGTCGTCGGGGAGATACAATTACATACTACAATGAACCGTGTAAAGGAACAAGGTTAGATATGGAATCGAAACCTAGACTAAACAAAAGACCTCGCCCACAGGACCAACATGATGCCCATATCTCAAAACCCTAAAAAAAAAAATTAGATATGTCACTTCGTGAAATCACCGACGAACTGAAGCAACCCCAGATCATAACATTGCCCCCACAGGCTTGTACGGTTCTCCAATTAGCCTCAATGAAAAGTGTTTTTTTTTTTTTTGAGGCTGCACAGCAGTTTAGTTCCAATTGCTTGAGATCTCTACACATTGTGCAAGTGGAAATGCTCTTACTTTCACTGTAAAACATAGCCATGAGTTCTGCTGTAGATTTTTTACTATTTGATTTGCCAAACGTTTATGTAATCTCCGATCACGATCATTCAGGATTTTTTTCCGACCACATTTCTTCCTAGAAGATTATGGTACATCACTCTCCTTCCTGGTTTTAATGTGTTGAAGGTTCTTAAAGGAGGAGACCGCACTTACGCAAAGTCCATTTCAGCAGAAAGTAAAATTCTTGAAGTGTCTAAAAGGCATATTTTAATTTGATAATAATCCAGTGAGATGCATTTTTAAACCAGTGAGTCTTCAAATTCGCTTCAATATCAGGGGGCAGACATTTTTACTTGGTAAATCTTCCGATTTTGAATTTGATCTTAGGAAACCTCGCCTTTAAATGCTTAATAACCTAAACCTCTCCCAGTTAACATCTCCCGATTAGCCACAGTTGCTCAGACTTATTGGTTAAAACCAACGACTGCTTAATTTACTTTTGATAGCATTGTTATGCACAAAATTATGAGGCGTCTTCTTTTGCACATTAATGACAACATAAAATATCAATATGTCTTTATAATTTCAGCGCTTGTGTTGCTTATTAAGCTGCACAGATTTGCGTAAATTAGTTTGTGAGGCTGAGAGAATCCGTTCTATATTCTGAATGTTGTCACAGCTAAAGGGCGCTGTAAGGCAAGTTGCACAGCTGTATGACAATCCTAAGGACGGCAAAAATAAATGCAGCAAAGTCAGTGAAAGTTTTGGATTTACAATGCTATATCAATTATATAAATGTAGGCAATGGGAATTCACCTTTTCATTATCATTTCTAATTATAGGTCATGTATTGGTCTTGGTCGCTCAATCGATAAATTGTTTGATTGTTAATCAGGCCAGGCTCACACACAAACTTCATTCAAATACCTATTGCAATATCTGGAAATGGAGAGATCATAATTTTGTTTTATTTCATCCAAGTCATCATAGAACACTCAAATTATGCTCAAACTATACTTATCAAGAGATAAAACCTAAGGAAAAGGTAATGTTGATATAACTTCAATCCATACTGACATGAACAGAAATAAAAATAATATACAATAAAATTCGGTAAAATGTACATGCAGGCCAAAGATTAGTCCTATATTATTGTGAAATATTCCTGTTATTCTGAGGTATTGGTCTCAGTTAAATATTTCGTAGGTAAATAAATTAAACTAAGTGTTATATCTGACATACTGGGAACACTTGGACATACCTGAAAAATTGATTCTGTGAACACAGTTTTGGTCATACATCAATATTCTCTGCTTGTTAGCAGTTCTCACAAATATATAACTGTGAGGATAGGCGTATTTCTGAATTTAATGTTTCATAACTTGTTTTGTGTAATACATGTCTTTATATATAATACAGTAAGTTTGACATGCAACACAGACACTGTAAAAACACACAATTACAGATTCTACAAAGAGCAGAAAATTAAATGGATGCACGTTAATTATGAACAGCATTTAAGCTGTTGCAACACTGAAGGAGACGGAGAAATGCCTTCTTCCTGAACTGGACAGCAGAGAATTACATTTGGAATTTGCTTTGAATATAAATATGAAGACAGTTATTGGTGTGTTGCATTATACTTGCACAATATACACGATATTAACAATTCAGCTGACAAGTCTTTCTTCAGCAGAAACTGATGGCTTCATTTGATAATACAGCTAGTCTTTATAATTATAGCTTGCTTTATGGTAATACCAACCTTTTTTCTATAGACATCAAGGCACATACTATACGCATGAAAAAAGCAACTGAATTTCCACCACAATAAAGGATGCACCAAAGACAATTTTTTTGTACAAGGTTGCAAAATTAAAAGCGATTTCAAAAGAAAGAAAACTGAACTCTGCATACTCACGATGGAATGGCAAAGCGTTTAGTGCAAATTATTTGTGTATTATTTGCAAATATATTATCACGTATTGTTTGGAGAATGAACAAAAACACTGGGAGATGCATGTTTGTGCCAATAAGGAAAAGAAAAAGAGAGAAAAACGCAGACTGACATGATTGAAATGGACGCTGTCCCACCAACATTAGGCGCACAGTGTTAGAAGAGTCAGTGGTATCATTGAGGGGCAACACTGGGCAGCTGGTCAGATCAGCGAGGGGGAAAAGGCACATCACGGCACATCAGTACTGTGGCTTCCAGAAGATAATCTGCTTATCCTCTCCGCCAGTAATAACACTACTGCACTGCTCATTCATCCACATGGCTGTCACAGCACCTACAGCGGACCATGGGAAAACACGCGTTATGAAAACAGCATCTGAAACACATTGCAATCACACCGCAGATTAGCGCAAAATGAGGGCCAATAAGCACACTTCTAAAAAACAAGAACAAGAGGAGAAACTAAATTTCAGGGACTTCGTAGTGGCATGGTCGCTAAAGAGCTCATAATAAGTGCAGGCTTGGCCCTATAGCTTGGATAATGTGGGTTTCAGGATGGGCTCAGTCATTGCCTCACGAAAAGGCTGACAAGCGCTTACAGCATACACTTGTCTCGTGTCTGTACTGCCACGTGGTTTGAGGTGGGTAAAAGTGACTGAATCCAATGTAAGGTCATTTGGTTTGGTGGAAAAATAAAACGAACAAGCATAAAAAACTCAGATCCTCGCCACGGGATGGCTGATATGTGGCCTAGAAACAAAACATGGTGGAGGGATGGACAGATGGAGAAACGGACTGACGGATGGACGGAAGTATGAAAAGGCACATCTACACAATAATATGTGTTAATGTTTTAAATTTTGTTGAGCTACAGTGCTTAACAAATTTATACGAAGTGTAAATTCTGAATAAAATCAAAATGCAATGACTTTCAGATCACATGAGCCAATGTTATTTACAATAGAACAAAGATAGCGTTTCAAATGTGGATACTGAGACGTTTTACATATTTACCCACAAAATGAGCTTATTTCAAATTTTCTGGCTGCAACAGATCTCAAAAAAGTTGGGACACAGGCAAAAAAGGGCTGAAAAAGTAATTAATATATAAGAGAATCAGCTGAAAGAACATTTTGCAAGTAATTCAGTTAACTGGCATCAGGTGTGTAACATGATTGGCTATAAAAGGGATGTCTTAGAGAGGCTGAGTTTCTCAGAAGTAAAGATGGCCAGAGCTCTCCAACCTGGCTTGCTTAAAAAAAAAATTGTGGAATACTTTAAAAACGATGTTCCTCAACGTCAAATTGCAAAGGCTTTGAAGGTCTCATCATCAACAGTGCATAACATCATCAAAAGATTCAGAGAAACTGGAAAAATCTCTGTGCGTAAGGCACAAGGCCGAAGACCTTTACTGGATGCCCGTGATCTTCGGGCCCTCAGACGCCACTGTATCACTCACCGGCATGATTCTGTCATTGACATTACTAAATGGGCCCAGGAATACTTCAAGAAACCACTGTCTGTAAACACAGTTTGCAGTGCCATTCACAGATGCCACTTAAAACTCTATCATGCAAAAAGGAAGCCATTGTTGAGCATGATCCAGAAGCGCCGCCGTGTTCTGGGGGCCAAGGCTCATTTAAAATGGACTGTAGCAAAGTGGCAAAGTGTCCTGTGGTCAAACGAGTCCAAATTTGACATTCTTGTTGGAAATCATGGGCGTCGTGTCCTCGGGGCTAAAGAGGAGAAAGACCACCCCCCCTGTTATCAGCGTTCAGTCCATAAGCCAGCATATCTGATGGTATGGGGATGCATTAGTGCATATGGTGTGAGACACTTGCATGTTTTAAAAAGCACCATGAATGCTGAAAGGTATATAAAGGTTTTAGAGCAACATATGCCCCCCTCCAGAAGACATCTATTCCAGGGAAGGCCTTGTGTATTTCAGCAGGACAATGCAAAACCACATACTGCAGCTATAACAACAGCATGGCTTTGTAGTAGAAGAGTCCATGTGCTGAACTGGCCTGCCTGCAGTCCTGATCTTTCACCGATTGACAACATTTGGCGCATAATTAAACGAAAAGTCCGTCAAAGGAGACCCAAAACTCTCCAGCAGCTGGAAGCCTGTATTAAACAAGAGTGGAATCAAATTCCAATGGCCAAACATAAGAAACTTGTCTCCTCAATGCTCAGACGCCTCCACTCTGTGTTAAAAAGAAGAAGGGATGCTACACCATGGTAAAAAGGCCCCTGTCCCAACTTTTTTGAGACCTGTAGCAGCCATCAAATTTGAAATGAGCTCATGTTGTGGATAAAATTGTAAAATTTCTCAGTTTCAACATTTGCTATGTTATCTCTGTTCTATTGTGAATAAAATACTGGCTGCTGTGATTTGAAAGTCATTGTGTTTTGATTTTATTCACAATTTACACTTTGTCCCAACTATTTCGGAATTGGGGTTGTAAATACAGGGAGGGGACATAGCCATAACGTGTTAAATACAGGGAGGGGACATAGCCATAACGTGTTAAATACAGGGAGGGGACATAGCTATAATGCATAAGATACAGGGAGGAAACATAAACACAATGTGTTTAATACAGGGAAGGAATGCAACCATGATGTGTTAGTTACAGGGAGTGAGCATATCCATAATGCGTTAAATAAATAGAAGGGACGCACATGGGTCATATATGGTGGGGGTGGCCAAACGGTTCCCCAGGTTAAGTAGGGGATCATACCTGAATGGCCAGAGATCCTCTGCGTGACCTTGGCAGCCATAAGGTCCCAGACAAGCAGGTCCCCAGACTGGCTTCCAGAAAGCACCGTGTTTCCATCCCAGCAGAAACACCTGACCCGCACAGAGAGGGGAAAGAAGCCAGAGTCAGCGGGACAGTGCATTATTTACAAGCAAGAGTCGCGAGAGGAGAGTGAGGAGGTCATGAACTCACCTCTGCTGCTCGTCCGCCATCACCGTGGAGATGAGCATGCCCGTCTGCACGTCAACCACTCTGAGGGAGTGGTCTTCTCCTGTACTCAGGACATGCCTGCTGTCTGTCCACAAACATACAGTCCACACTATGTCAACCGAGTTTCAATGCACAAACAGTTCAAACTGGTCTACGTACAGTACAAAAACACTCCATCTCAACCAGATTAACATACTATACATATAGGTTACGATGCGAGTGTTTGTAGCGGATTGGAATTTCGGAACGAGTTGGGCCATGGAGGGATTTTTGCCACACGAGACCGAAGGTCGAAAAGCGGTAAACACCCTCCGCGGGCCCAACGAAGTTCCAAATTCCCCAGACGCTAAACACGAGCACGGTAAACTATGTATTATATCGTCATTTCCAATCCGCTACAAACACTCGCACCGTAACCTATATTTAATGATCTCACCTTGAATTTCCAGCCATTTCTGGAATTTGTGAATGCTCCTATCGGTTAAGATGGCTGTATTTCTGTTTTCTTTGCTCTTAATGAACGACTGAAGTGCCTCGGCGCTGTTGACTGAAGCCGCCATCTAGGTTGTTTATTAATTTTTTTACAGGAATATAGTTTTTTACACAATTATACTATTTTTTACACGTATTCTCAGCTTCGAAACCGCCCGAGGTGCCACGGAAACGTCCAACTTGAAAGTAGTTCCGACCATTTCAGCCCCGTATGGCACCATTATGGCACGGGTGTACTGGTACTGTCAGCGAGACGCGCATATAATACAATACAGTTTCAACTAGGTCAACATTCGATATAATACACGAGCAGAAAGTCTCACATAGCTTTACATACTACTGTCAGAATTCAGTCTTAATTTCATGTACTCTGGTATGCTTATCTTTTGGTTTTAGCTCATATTGTTGATTTCAATTATCCAAACCATTTTCTCTGTCTGCATGCTTCTTTTTATTTCCCCTTCTGTGTCCCGTGTCTTGCCGTTTGTGCAAAATTGGTCAATTGTCTTGCTACCTCATCTTCCCCACCTCACGCACACCCCATGCCCTTTTCTGCACGTGCTCCTCCATGTTCTTTACTTTTCTTGTGTTTGCCCAGCCGTCCTCCTTCTTACCTGTCCACCTGACTGCTCATTTGTTTCACCTTCCCCACTGTTCACCCACCTTGTTTGCTTGTTCTGTCTCATGCATTTATAGCCTGTTTACTTTTCTGCTCAGCGCGAGTTCTTCTCAGTTGTTTTTGCCCTGGACTGCCGCGAGCCATTCTTTGTTTTATCTGTATGCTTTGTTCTGACTTTGCCCATTTACCCATTTCAATTTGTGGATCCTGCTTCTGTCCAGTTTGCCAAGTGTGTCCGGTTTTAAATCTCCAGCGTGCCTTTGTGACCTCGAGTCTGGATTGGTTTAATCGGATTTACATTTTACTCATCATCCACAAACAACATTTTTTCGTAAATCACCCTTGCCTCAACTCCCTCTTTTCACAAGGGAATATGGAGCCCTAATTTGTAGGTTTATGTCCAGAAAACTGCAGTTAGTTGTGACAATGATGGCTTGCTACTGGCTAGGGTCAATGCACGGCTGTAAACTGCCCAGAGTAAGAGCATCAGTGAAACACCTTTCACACTAGGTACGATTGTTCCGTACCGTGCCACAGTACAATTGTCCCCTCTCCCCCTGCTGATCAGCTTTCACACTAGTAATATCTAATCGGACCTGAGTACACTTGCATATGTCAAAATTCCGATACAGCGCGTTGCAGTATGCACCTAGGTGGTTTTAAATGGGGAACGATTTTAAAAGGAGGCACCAATATATTTCGGGGGGTTTTATTATTGAGAAGGGGGTTTAGAATATTAATACAGAATATTAATATCGCGAATACATGCTGCGCGAGCAATAGCAACCCGATGTGTCATCAGTAACATGGAATACCACGTACAGCACCACGAGAAATTAAACTTGAAATTTTCTTGTATGGATGCTTGATGTTTTTACTCTTTATGTTTTTACTGTTCACCCAAATCTTTCTCTGAGTACCCAAACATCAAGGTAAGCCGAAAAAGAAAAGAACTGATTACTTTTGATATTGGTGGAGGTTGAATACGGAATTCCTTCGCCCTTGCGTTTTTAGCTGATTATGCTGTTTACCATGAAAATTTATCTTTCTCATAACTTGAGCTGCCAGACTTTCGCACTGCGTCCCGCACTTTGAAATAAGCTATTGCAGCTGCAATTTCTTTTGTCACAGCACTGTTCAATTGTTCTGTGATAACCACGTGAATGTAACTACTCACAAGTTATTCCATAAATCTCAGAGTTTTTGTGTGTAGTATCCAGTTGTGATTGTATGTCTTCGTCCATCTAAATTTCGAACAAGCATTGAATTTCTCCGCTTGAATGGAGAGATCCTTTTGCCACTGCGTTTGTTAGAACTAGAGAGTCGAAACATATAACAGTAATCTTCCGTGCTCAGCTATGGTTGCTTTAACATTTGGTACGAGTACGGATGAACCGTGCCCAAGTCCACCTCTTCCAACCGTACTTGTGTACCGTGCCCGAGCACGGTACGCTTGTGTTCACGCTTACCAAATGAACTGGACTTTGGGGTCAAGGGTACTCAGATCTGTGCCCAAGTCCCTAGTGTGACAGAACCCTAAATGGGTCATTCCATGCCAAGTGGACCAGTTTTCGGAAAGTTTGCACCACACCATCTCAAAAAATTTGAAAAAAATCATGGGTGTTTGCCATAATGGTCAAATCCCAAATCTTTACTTCCAACTGCAATTTTACATGGAGTAATTGCCAATTTAAGGAGGCAGTGTCTAGTCACTCACAAGTGTAGCAATGACTTATTAGCATTTTTGAAGGGATACAAATACAATCTGCTATCAGATTTGGCTTATCTCATTTGATTTTCCTGTAATAGGCTGTGGAAAATGACAATTTTTACAGAACCAAAATTTTAGATTTTTGGTTGGTCCCCTTGACCGAAGCATGCATAATCAGGGGTTCATACTGCGGCCTCATCCTCAGCAGCTGCAGCTCACTGGCCCCTTAAACCCAATCCAATGTCCTGTCTCTAGTTTAGCAGCTTGCATCTGAAAATGCTAATGACAAAAAAATGCCTGAATTCAAGGCATGATTTGGTCATGTGGACATGCCAGAAAAAAATCTGAGAAAATTTGTGGAGCAGCTTTTATACTAGGGCCACAAACGGTTGAAAATTCATCTTGTGTTTCCAACTCGTTCCAGCATTTTTATTTAACATGCTGTGTGGCTTATCTCAGCCTAAAAAAATGACCAAAAATAGTGGGGTTGTCAATTATTTAGGTATTATGAATTCAACAGCTGAGATTTTTTCTCAGGAGGGTACTTCTGTACATTCTGGTACAAATAGAAAATAGTGTAGTCCTCTTTTTGGACATTGTAAGCCGCGGTGGAAAGCAGAACTCTGGCGAACAGCCCCTTATTGTCTTAAGGGCCCCAGCACCTGGCAGAGACCTCTGAGGTCATCGGAGCAGACTCAACTAGGGTCTGTATGGCGCTGAAGCGGCCGCCGGCCTAGGGTTAATGGACAATCTCTGGGATAAAGGTCGGCATTGAACGTCTTGCAAACCCCCCCGAAAACGAGACAACTTTGGCAGAGAGAATGCCACAGTGCCATAAACTGGACTTTTCAGAGATTGCACCAGCAAAATGATTCACATTACCTCCCGTAATGTTGCAAATCCAATGTGTATTTTTGTTATACGCCATAAGCTGATTGTTAACATTAATACCAGTTATCTTTGTAATTCTGGACTGTTACTGATGTTTCATGGCAAACTGTAGTGCAAGCATATCGTGTTTGGTATCATTTTACTCCACTAAGATTCCGAAATCGCATGGTGCATATTTCGAAGAGATCAAAATTGTACTGAACCCTCATTCAATAAGTATGAAAAGAAATCTACTTCTGCAACTCATGGTAATGCCCCCTCCCAAACCCCCTCTGAGGAGGGATTGCCTTCCTGATTACCCAAATTGATTTATGACCCTGCTGTAGGAAGTGCTTCTGGAGTTTGGGCTTAAAAGGAAGAGAAACAAAGGATTCGGGGAAGACCGCACCCGGTTTCCCATGCGTGCATCTCCATGCCGTATGTAGCCAATAGTAGTTATGGGGGATCACCTTCCCACACGTGCATCTGTATGTGTGTAGCCGGTATCACAATGGAACCTTACCTTCAACTTCCCCCAAGCGCATCTCTATGCCGTGGTTAGCTTTAATCTAGTCATGGAAGATCTTGGGCGGTTTGACGTGATATTGCTATGGAAGCGTGTATCCATCCTTCCCTCATATACTTTGTGTATATGCGTAGTTTTGTGCCAGGTATGATATGACTTCTACTTTTACCTTCCTGTAACGATGTAATTGGTTTGTGTGATGTAAGCTTGGGCCTGCCTGGCGAAATAAATTGATAATTGTATTGTATTTTGTTGTGGGATTCTGATTTGGACGAACATATTCCCTTCCAGCTCGAAGCCCCGTCTCCTTCTTGGGTAACGTAGGACTGTAAGTGCGATGCCTGATCAACACGCTTGGTCTGCGTTATTAGTGGATTTTCCACGCTGTGATTGGACTTATTATGATTAGGCTTCGAGGAGATTCCGTTATACCGAGTCGGCTTGGTCCCTGAACGGAAATCTTTCAAACACAAAGTCCCTGAACTGATAATGTCACACTTCGGAGTTTCTCGCTTTGGGCCCCGGTAACCCCTAGTCATAGCTATTGTCTATGTCAAACTACTGCGCATAATATACCGCCAGCCTCTGAGTTAATCCACCGAAGTGGGTTGTACAGATGCTTCTGGTCCGGAGGAGTAAGGTGTAGACCAGTTCTGGGTCCGATGCACAACATAGCTCTCAATTCATAAATTGGAGTCAAGTCAATATTTATGCAAACGCATGGTAATTGCGATTGGGTATAACTAAATTTTATATCCTAAATTTCATATGGAGTCAGATGAATTGCAACCGCTACGACATGAGGACTGCAGCATCCGCAAGGCACGTTTCAGGCCATTCAAAAGCAGAACGTGAAAGACGTCATCACGTTTGGCCTGAGGCAATGGTCTAGTGCTGAAGCTGTAGCCAGACCCCATTATTATAATGAAGACCGTTAAGACCTTCTTTTCCCTGGCTGTTAAGGCAAACACGCTGAGACCTTCCACCTCAGCTAGGACCCTCCTTGGCCTAGTTGCACGGTGTTTACAACATGGAAGTATGATTTTACGTTAAAACGAAAATGGATATTGCAGCAGAAATCTCTGGCTTTTTGCTAGAACATAAGTGTTCAAAACATCCTTGAATCTCTTTCTTTTCAGCCTACAATACTGGTAAAAGTAATTTGAGATTCATTTAAGAACCATTAGGAAATTAATTCCCTCATGACTGCCTTACCTTTCCCAATTCATGGGCAAATACTTGCATACATTGCAAGATTACTAGATTATAAAGCATTCATGAATGAATTGCAGTTCAGGAATTTTGTGATCCTTTGGGCTTTATTTTATAATGCATATATTACCCATTTACAAGCAAGTTGACAGGATTTACTGAATGTTACAGGCTGATATAAGCAACACCGCATGGTCAAGAAAAATGCCAGAATTTTTCCAGAATGAACTTGAAACACAGGAAGAATTTTCTACCGTTTATTGCCCTAATATAAAAGCTGCTCCACAAATTTTCTCAGATTTTTTCTGGCATGTCCACACGACCAAATCATGCCTTGAATTCAGACATTTTTGGGTGTTTTTTTTTTTTTTTTTTTAATCAAAAGCATTTCCAGACGCAAAGTACTCCTAAACTAGAGACAGGACATTGGATTGGGTTTAAGGGGCCAGTGTGCTGTAGCTGCTGAGGATGAGGCTGCAGTATGAACCCCTGATTACGCATGCTTCGGTCAAGGGGACCAACCAAAAATCAAATAAAAATTTTGTTTCTGTAAAAATGGTCATTTTCAACAGCCTATTACAGGAAAATAAAATGAGATATGCCAAATCTGATGGCAGATTCATAAATTTCAGGTAATTTTACCAAAGTGTACCCATTGACATTGATTTAGGAGCAATGGAAAGTGTATTTGCATCGCTTCAAACATGCTTACAAGTCATTGCTACATTTGTGAGTGACTAGGCACACCCTCCTTAAAGTGCCAATTACTCTATACAAAATTGGAGTTGGAACTTAAGATTTGGGATTCGTCCATTTGAAACGATGGGAAACACTCGTGATTTTTTTTAGAATTTTTCTAATATGGTGCGGTGCAGACCATGGTCCACTTGGCACGGAATCACTCAAATGTAAATTTGAATTTATAGTAAGCAAGGTCTAACACAGATTCGCTGAAAGGGATACCAGTCTCAAGCCTCAGCCTCCTAGTTCGCATTCAGTGCTCCATTGCACAAAAATGACAAGCTGGAAGCATGCTTTAGCTTTGCTGTGCCTGTAGTTACACAAAGACCTGGGATTGGATGACTCTCATTTCATACTTAGTTACATCACCCCAACCTAGTTGTCATGCCCTGAGGCCAACTGTGTGCCTGCAATGTTGTGCAAGCTCATTCAAGGGAAATGAGATACATTATTCCATTATCAGCGCTCCAGTCTGCATTTGCGACCAAGACTTACGTTTTCCGACTTACATTCTCACATCGGTCGCGAACTGTGCACTGCGCGACCAACACTTCATGCACTGTGCGCCAATTCTGGGTAGCGATTCACTCCCCAATTATCAGCTGCCGGCAGGAAATTTTTTTTCCGCAGGTCGGTTGGTACCATTACGTACATCAGCCAATCACAGATCAGCTAGTGCCATCAGCCAATCACAGCTCGCCTGTACTCATGCATCGATGAGAATGGCAAAGCATTCGACCTTGTCACTGTCAGCTGAGTTGCGCGGCAAATTTATAAAACCTTGTCTGACAATAACAATGTAAATGCTACACACTATGCGAAATTACAAGTACACTAGCTGGTCTGCTACAGAAGTCCAATAGTCTACGTATTAGGCCTTGGCTTCGGTGACTAATACTGCAGATCGGAGAGCAAATTTCATGATATCAGAAAGTGTTCTCATTACCGGTTTTTAATTTCGCCATTTAGATTTTTCGCATTTCTAAGGGTAATGGAAACGCACCTGGAAAGTGAGGACAATGTCCGATGTTATTAGCCCAAAAACACAGTCTGCTTCGTGACCGTAGACTGTTCGTGACACAGTTTTGAGTCTTGTTGATACCAGCTATAGGTGCTTGCGTCCAGTGGCGAATGGTTTTATTTAGCATTTCAATATCAATTGCTAACCTTCTATCCTGATGGATTAGGTTGGATGCGCACTTCCACTCTGATATGAAGTTCCGCATGTACATGATTATTCATGCAGTATTTATGAAATCGGTGACTGGTTGGTCCGAATGCAAGATTATTTATTTTCATAGGAGTACGACAAAGATGAGAAAAGCTGCGGTTCTTATAGATTTATAGTCCGTTTTCTGTGGGGTTCCGATAATTGGCCAGCTGTCAGAGGAATAGTACTTTGTTGATTGCAGCAAATGTTCAAAACTGTTTGAAAAATAGTGGCAAAGCCGCTGCGGCCGCTTGGCCAAACGTGGCCAAAATGGAACGCCCTCTATTGGCCATAGTATCTGTCTGATTCGGCTGAAAATCGAACTTGGTCAGGACCATAAGACGCTATATAAACATATGAAATATGAAAAGGATTGGTGAAAAACTGAAGACGCTAGAGCGCAGACAAGCCGAAAGTTTACACATGCATGCACGGATGCACGACATACCACCACTAAAGAGCCCGAGCATAGCATAAGCCCATTGGGCCTTTTGGCCAAGCGGGCAAAAAATTGGAGCATCTTAGCTCGTAGAATAAGGGAGCTAGAGCTGTTTGAAGTTTTGCAGAAAAGGCCCCCAGGTGGCCAAACCGAGAATCGCAGCATGCCCAAAATCGAACTGGGGCTAAATCTTGGGCCCATATACATGCATATGAAATATGAAAAGGATCCTTTGAAAAGTGAAGGCACTATTGCAGGGAAACAAAATCTGTGCATTTTACGACCTATGACCTACATAACCTTTAAATTTAGGTCAAATCAAAAACCCATTACATACATGATGAACAAGCCACAGTAAAAATTTGAGCATCTTAGCTTATAGAATAAGAGAGCTAGAGCTGTTTGAAGTTTTGCAGAAAAAGCCCCCTGATGGCCAAACCGAGAATCGCAGCATGCCCAAAACGGAACTCGGGCTAGATCTTGGGCCCATATACATGCATACAAAATATGAAAAGGATCTGTTGAAAACTGGAGGCACTATTGCACTGAAAGAAAATCTGTGCATTTTACGACCTTTGACCTACATAACGTTGAACTTTAGGTCAAATCAAAAACCCATGACATGTATAATGAACCCATGGCAGAACAACCTACAGTAAAAATTTGAGCATCTTAGCTCTTTGAATAAGGGAGCTCCAGCTGTTTGAAGTTTTGCAGAAAAAGCCGCCTGGTGGCCAAGCCAAAAATCGCAGCACGACCAAAATCGAACTCGGACTAGATCTTGGGCCCATAAACATGCACATAAAATAGGAAAAGGATCCGTTGAGAACTGAGGGCGCTATGGCGCTGAAACGAAATCGGCACATTTTATGACCTTTGTCCAATATAACCTTCAAAATGAGGTAAAATCAAAGACCCATTATATGTATGATGAACTCTAGGCAGAACGCCCTCCAGTAAAAATTTGAGCATCTTGGCTCGTAGAATAAGAGAGCTAGAGCTGTTTGAAATTTTGCAGAAACAGCCACCTGTTGACCAAACCAAGAATGGCAGCACGCCCAAAATCGAACTCGGGCTAGATCTTGGGCCCATATACATGCATATAAAATATGAAAAGGATTCGTGGAAAACTGAAAGCTGTATCGCACTGAAACGACGTAACGCACGCACACACGCACGCACAACAGACCACCACTAATGACCCTAAGTACAGCATAAGCCCCTTGGGTCTGTCGGCCAAGGGGGCTAAAAACTAACTGGTGACGCCTGCCCAATTTACTTTAGCGACGACCATAGGCTTATCAGCGCAATGCCTCAAATATGAGTCTGCGTCAAGAACAGTGTACGGTCACGAAGCAGACTGTTTATTTGGGGCTAATAACATTGGACATCGTCCTCACTCTCTTTGTGCGTTTCCATTACCCTTCGAAATGTGCAAAATCTAAACAGCGAAATAAAAAAACTGGTAAATAATTATTATTATTATTATAATAAGCCTTCCTACTACATCATTACCGGTGAAAGAATTTCTTGAAACTTTGCGCAAACGAACTTGGCATACTGCACCTAGTTTTTACCAAATATTTAGGGTGGATCACTTTGGGAACTATATTAATTTTAATGTTAAACTTTCAATTTGTGATGAAAAAAATTTAGCCAAACTATGCTTTTTACGGCTTCAATTCCTCCTGGGTCTCGTACTTTCAAAGCAATTAAGCCATGTTTGGTGTCAAATTGTTCCTTGGGATGGCACCAACAATAACAGGTATAAATTTTAGAACTAGCACTGCGATAATTGGGAGTTATTCATTGATTTATCCCCATATGTAGGTTTTAGGGGGGTGCTCATCTAAATTTGGCCATAACTTTTCATGTTCAGGGGAGAGTTTGATGAAAAGTTGTCCCTTGGGGAAATGGAGACTTGTACATACATTTAGACTTGTATGATAACTCTCCAAAATGATAACAGCATTTATACATTTTTCAAACATTCTTGTGAACATCAAGATCTACTTTTCAGTTCACAAAGTGCTTTCTGATAATGTTTCTTAAATAATTGCAGCACCAAGTGATAGTTTGTTCAGCTATCTTTATTTGGACTTGTAAATATTCAGAAAAGTATCATGCTACTTTGCGCGACCACAGTTTTGGCCTGCACTCCTAAATTTTGGCCTGTGCGCCCAACTTTTTCAGGTTGGGAGCGCATACGCTCCTAGGTCCAAAAGTTAGTCTGGAGGGTTGATTATGCGCAAAAGGGGCACAGGGCTGAACTGAAAATGACACGTACAGTTGCTTCCTTCAGAATTTTATCAGGAAGTTGCGCAATATTCGCTGCAGGGAACAGATATTCATGGCTGAGTGCCAGAGGCATAGAAAAAGTGAACAAATGGGTCTGCTCACATCACAAATTTTTCAGATATCAGATATCAGGAAAGGCCAATAAAAGTAAAATAAGATAAAACAAGTGGTGCCAGGCACAACAAACCCCACCCCTCGCACATACTTTGACCTACTTTTCCTAAATTCAAAAGGCATCTATTCTGGGTCGGTGGCAATCCCTAAACCCAATTTGGGGCAAATCTGGCCATTAGTTTTGCTGCTAAAGTGTTAACAAACAAACAAAAAAACAAACACACAAACAAATCGAACGAAAAACAATATCCCTTGCCCTACCCTTTCGGGCGGGGCGGGGTAATAAAAGCGGTTTTCAGCTATATGCAAAGAAACTCGACAGCACAAAAGAACAAGTAAGTCAGAGACCACGAAATTCCCCCGACAAAGGACGCATGCACGGATGAACAGATGGATGATTGAACTTATGGACAGACTGACATGACCTAAATCAACAGTTCACCAACCTACCTGTCGGGGGGCAAGGGACTAGAAAGCTATTTTGAGAGGCCACTGCAAGTATACTCAGAGGCACTGAAAAGGCAACGAGCAACAATGTACAAAATCTTTGGGCAAATAATGAAATAAGGAAAAAATAAATTCAACGATAGTTGAAGTGGAGTATTAGCTCTCAAATGGTGAATTCCGACAAATGGGTAAGATGGCAGACCAAGTGCCGACAACAATAGTCCAATTCATGAGCCGCTCTCCAAATGATCTTATAAAAGGAGAGTGAGCCAAGAAATATCGGGCCTCATGCAAGAAGCGATATAAGAACAAATTTTCTCTTATTTTTGTTCGTATCCCCAATTTTTCTTATTTTGTTCTTACCTATTGATTTCTGGGATGCACCAATGTTTTCTTATTTTTGCTCTTCTCTTTGTTAAGAGAAAATTTTGTGAGTGGTCGAGAGCACTTTCACCGAGATAAGAGAAAACAGAAAACTGTTATCTCAGTCCACAAATTGCTTGTCCAGTGCACGGAAATACAAGTTTTAAAACCTAAGCATTAAAAATGCATCTTATAATCAAATTTTGATTGTTCTGTGTTTTTGAGGAATTATTATGATTTTATTTATTTAATTCTTGGGCTAAAGAGTTTGGCCAGCTAATCCTAATTACGAAGAAACTATAAAAACCCTTAGATACTTGCGTGCGTTCTGCTTCTGAATGGCTTGCCTATTGCTTTGGCCATCCAGGCCTTGCGCAGAGAGCGCATTTTCAGAGCGGATCTGTTTGCTGAGACAGATGAATGGCTACTCGCACCAAATGTGAAAGCAACCGTACTTAAGCACAGAAGATTACTGTTATGAGTTACGGCTCTTTTGTTCTAACAAATGCAGCAGCAAAAAGGTATCTCCATTCAAACAAAGAAATTCTATGCTTGCTCGAAATGTAGGTGGACGAAAACATACAATCACAACTGGATACAACACGCAAAAACTCGGAGATTAATGGAATAATTTGTGAGTAGTTACATTTGCGTGGTTATCACAGAGTAATAGATCAGTGCCGTGATAAACTAAAGAAACTGTGGCTGCAATATTTCAAAGTGCGGGACGGGATGCGAAAGTCTGGCAGCTCAAGTTATGAGATAGATAAATTTTCATGGTATGAGGCAGTGGACTGCTAATCAGACAAAATACGCAAGGGCCAAAGAATTCTGTATGCAACATCCACCTTCCGGCTTACCTTGATGTTTGGGTACCCAGAGAAAGATTTGGAAAAACACAAAGCATTCAGTCAAGAAAATTTCGAGTTAAATTTTTCGTGCTGCTATACGTGGTATTCCATGTTACAGATGACACACCGGGTTGCTAGGGCACGTGCAGCATAAGCATTTGCGATATTAGTATTCAATATTAATATTCTAAACCCCCTTCTCAATAATAAAACCCCCTTAAATATATTGGCGCCTCCTTTTAAAATCGTTCCCCATTTAAAACCACCTAGGTGCATACTGCAACGCGCTGCATCGGAATTTTTACATGTATGCAAGTGTAGTGTATGATATTACTAATGTGAAAGCTGACCAGCGGGGCGAGAGGGGAGGGGGGACAATCGTACTGTGGCACGGTACAGAACAATCATACCCAGAGTGAAAGCACCCTTGAGCAGCCGCAAGCAGTCTGCTCTTTGCACACGGCACGTCACCTGCCCTTATATGGTGTTTAGTGGGTGTCATATATGCTAATTTAAAACAACCGGGGACGCGCTTCCAATTTACAATCAAGTGGGATTCAACATTCAGCACACCTGGGTAAGAGCAGATTTGGACGGTAAGAGCGTTTGGTGCATCCGGAGTTTATTTCTGTTATTTTTTCTCTTAGCAAAAAATAAGAGAAAATATAAGAGAAATTTAAGAGAATGTTGCTGCATGAGGCCCAATGTGTGCATTTCTCAACATTAACCCTGGCTGTAAAAATCCTGGCTTAAAAACTTAAACATTTGTGAAAAGTCATGATGCCACGACTGACACAAAAAAACAGGGATCAGGTGATGCGGATGGCCAAAATGAGTGCAGCCAGAGTTGCGGCACTCTTTGGAGTGCATTGTGCTACTGTTTCACGACTGCAAATGCGATATACTATAGGTAGACAGGAAGCACCCCAGATAGACCACGGCCTGGGCAGCCACGTGCGCAGGACCGTACCATTCATATGATGCATCTCAGAGACCACTTTTATCACACAGTGTTGACCAATGCCGAGGTTTCTGCAAGATGCTGTAACCATATAAGCTCCCGTACAGCAGAAGACGGCTCCAGTATGAAGGCATCTCTTCATTTAGAGCACATGTTGGGATGGTCCTGACGGATCGCAGCTGTGCTTCTTGTCGTCAGCGGGGACAGGCACGTTCCAACAAAAGCTGGCCAAATTGTCAATGGTGTCACATTATTTTTAGTGGTGGGTTGTGCTACTTGCTCTGTGCGCAAAGAGTAGCATGTCTGCGATCCGTCAGGTGGCGGGGGACTAATAATGCACACATACCAGGGCTGAATGCAATGCCGTGGATGGTCCCTGAATGACAGTGTACTTGGTGTAACAACACAAAGCTTGTGGTGTCCCAAATGCTGACGGTCCCTTCCTTCGAGCCGGAGGCTAAAAGAGTGCCGGCCTGGTTGAGACTGATTGTGTTTACCTGCAAGATGAAATGATGGCATTTGACTGGATACAGTCAATAATGTTCAAGTTTATGCAATCTTTATTCCAAAAACAGACATGACACATTGTGAAATCATCATATATTAAACAATAAACCAGACTGCAGCATCCTTGGGAGACACATAATTATGTTGTCGAGTGGACTAATCCTACAGTGTAATCTGGCACTAGCATATTTAAAAACCTAACTGATACACAAGCAGGCCAGTGCAATGCATTTAATTGTGAGGTATATTAGTTTAATACCTTTGACCCTCTCAGGTTCTCAAGTAAAGGCATATGCTAAGCTAATACACACTGTGAACACACACAAATGTTTTATAGCGTAGTCTATAAATATGTCAGACCTAGTCACCGTAATTTTTGTACACAATTTAAAGCATGCACACTGCCCAGGTCTACTCCCAACTGAACAAGTAATGACAAGCCATTATTATATTGAAATGCTAATGCTGTTCAGACAGTACTCACCCCAGCATCATGCTCAAACTCAGCAAGGAGCTCAAACTGGCTCCTTTTATTACTTGAGATGTCCCTGGAAATGCATTTCCACACCTTCAAATACAAAGAGGCCATAGGTCAACTTAAAGAACAGTAAAACTGTAGGGTAAGATTTGGCCAAAGTTATTCTTAATGATTGAAACTCCTATTACAGCGATGTCAGAAACAAGGCTGCAAATGAACATAACTATCTGCAGGGATGATGGCACACCAACTCAACTTCTAACAGGAAGAAAATGAAATCCAATAAACATGTTTATGTTAAAGTACAGTTGGAGAAACACTCAAAAACATGATTTTCATAAATTGGTCAAGTATCTTTTTTTAGATGGGTCTTTCAATTCATATCAAGCACTACACCTGAACTACAAACATCCTCTTAGACTAAAATCACTCTCTTTACCCAGTACATCAGCAGACCTCAGAGCCAGCTGAAGGCACAGAGGATAAAGGGAAAAACAAATAGGGTAGGGACTTTCATCCAAGATCAACCTCTTTCAGCTAACAAGAATACTGATGCAACACTGCATGGTTGCACAACAATCTGACAAATACTAGAGGCTCAAGAGAGCCTGAATCGCTCACCTTTAGTTCCTGAGATATAGCTGAAAATAGGCAGTTTTACCCCTATGTTCTATTTTTAGTAACAGCGGTCATGTTATTCAGACAGTAGGCATAATCGACACAATTTTTAAAGTAGACATCCTAAGGATGCTTGCGGCTAATTTCAGTATGGATCTGTTCGGTAGTTTTAGAGGAGAAGATTTTTGAAAAATGTTAACGAAAGACGATGATGACGACGACGACAAACGAAAACGGACGCCAAGTGATGGCAATAGCTCATGTGGACCTTTGGACCAGGTGAGCTAATAACAAGGGAGTCATTGCCAACAGGTGGACGTGTATCCCTCAAGGCCCTAAGCGATCACTCCCAAAATCAATAAGCTCTGTGACATTACTGCACACAAGGTTCATGCCAAATATGAAACGAATCCATAAAGAACTGTGACCTGTAGAGTACTCACAAGAAATCTCTATGGATGCAGGGGCAGCGGACGCGGCGTAACGTTCGCTGACCATAGTATCCCTGACTCGTCATCCTTGATGCAGTAATTGGACATTTCAAAGGAGCCATACACCCAACGATTAAATTCCCTGCCAGCAAACATTTTGCCACAACTTGGGCTTTTTTCTCCGTTGTACATGTCTAGTTTTGATATGCATGGTTCCGTTTTTTTCTGCTGTGGTGGAAATTCAAATACATGTTTTCTAGTTGCTGCCTCACTACGGGCATCTGCCACGTTATCTCTGCGTCTGCCCCTTCAAACCTTCAGTTATCTGCTTGCATTCAGTGGTTCACTGAAATGATAACATGAATAAATTTCATGCTCAGCGTACGAAATAAGCCATTTTTTCAATAAACTCAAATGAACCCAAGAGTGTTGTGGGCCAAAATCATATTTCATGCAATATTTTAAAAACCAACTTTTGGTAATTTCAAGCAGCACAACAATTTATTTATTTTTATTTACATTCTAAAAAAGCCACATAAATTTGGCCTCATGAACTTGAGATTCATAACAGTACGTCACCACTGAAATATCTCAGATTCTGCCGTCTGAATCTACAGTTAGGCTGAACTCTTGGATTGTGGGGGAAGACACATTTATCATCATCATTTTTTCTTCATGGAAAGAAAACTTGGCAAAGGGAGATGCATACAAAAAGCACAAATTATCAAGAGAATATCAATAGACAGCAGACTTAAAAATCATACAAAAACAAAGCATTTTTTGAAACAACATAAGAAACAGGAAATAATTTTTTTCAAAGTAGATGGCAAAAATGTGAAAATATTTCCCAAAAATTGGAGCTAGACAGAAGTCTCTGTCATGTGCTGACTAGTTGATATCCCTTTAGGCTAAATCATGAATGAAAGTATGCTTGTGTTTGTGTCTGAGGAATGTGTCACTTGGCAAGAGATGTGTATACCAACACCCTGAGAACAGCAATGGAATTAACAGACAGGCACATCTGCCCAGTATAATTCATAAAGCAGATCAGCTACATACAAAGCATTTTCAATTGAGGACCTGCGTGCAATAAGTAATTAAGTCACAAAATGACAGTTTTGAGATATTGATGGTCAAAGTTTTCAAAAGCTGCCGCAGATACTTTTTTCAAGGTAGCTTATTATGGACTTGTGCACTAGTTTTAGGGGGCTAAACATGGTTAGTCACCATTTTTTGTGGAAGGATTCTCCATTATTGTAGAGAAATCGAGAAAAGTAGTTTTGGACTTGGGTACTTTTTAAGACAAAATGGCTGGACTTGGGTACTTTTTAAGACAAAATCACAAACTTGAGTACTTTAAACACCAAAAACCCTTTATTGCTTGGTTTTTAATACAAACATGTTATTTTAGCTAAGCTACCTTGCTTTTGTGCCCTTATGGTTGGCAGACCTACTTGTTTAACACTAATATAACTTGGTAAAATCCAAAGTCACATAGACAAATCAGAAACGAACGTTCGAAATGCAGAAACCAATCAAACCATTCTGGACTGCCTCCTGAGTTGCCATTTTCTGGGCTTGTCATGTGACTCATTCCGACATTTTGATTGGCCAGTCATGGTCTTGGGCACTTACTGCACAAATTTTAGTACAGTGCCATGAAAAAGTATTTGCCCCCTTCTTGATTTCTAATTTTTTTGCATATTTGTCACACTTAAATGTTTCAGATCATCAAACAAATTTTAATATTAGACAAAGACAACCCGAGTAAATACAAAATGCAGTTTTTAAATGATAATTTCATTTATTAGGGGAAAAAGCTATCCAAACCCACCTGGCCCTATGTGAAAAAGTAATTGCCCCCTAAATCCTAATAACTGGTTGTGCCACCCTCGGCGACAAGAACTGCAATTCAACATTTGCGATAACTGGCAATGAGTCTTTCACATCCCTGTGGAAGAATTTTGGCCCACTCTTCTTTGCACAATTGTTTTAATTCAGCCACACTGGAGGGTTTTTGAGCACGAAGAGCCTGTTTAAGGTCATGCCACTGCATCTCAATTGCATTTAAGTCCGGACTTTGACTTGGGCACTCCAAAATCTTCATTTTGTTTTTTTTTAAGCCATTCAGAGGTGGACTTGCTGGTGTGTTTCGGATCATTGTCCTGCTGCGTAACCCAAGTGGGCTTGAGCTTGAGGACACAAACTGATGGTTGGACATTCTCCTTCAGGATTTTCCGGTAGAGAGCAGAATTCATAGTTCCATCAATTATGCAAGTCGTCCAGTTCCTGAAGCAGCAAAGTAGCCCCAAACCATCGCACTACCACCATCATGTTTGACTTTTGGTATGATGTTCTTTTTATGAAAAGCTGTGTTAGCTTTACGCCTGATGTAACGGGACGCACACCTTGCAGAAAATTCAACTTTTGTCTCGTCAGTCCATAGAATATTTTCCCAAAAATCTTGAGGGATCATCAAGATGCCTTTTGGCAAACGTGTGACGAGCCTTTGTGTTCTTTTTGATCAGCAGTAGTTTCTGCCTTGGAACTCTCCCATGGATGCCATTTTTGCCCAGTCTCTTTCTTATTGTTGAATCATGAACACTGACTTTAACTGAGGCAAGTGAGGCCTGCAGTTCTTCAGATGTTGTTCTGGGTTCTTTTGTGACCTCCTGGATGAGTTGTCGATGCGCTCTTGGAGTAACTTTGGTAGGCCGGCCACTCCTGGGAAGGTTCACCACTGTTCCATTTGTGGATAATGGCTCTCACCGTGATTCACCGGAGTCCCAAAGCCTTAAAATGGCTTTGCAACCCTTTCCAGACTGATAGATGTCAATTTCTTTGTTTCTCCTGTGTTCTTGAATTTCTTTAGTTCGCAAAATGACATCTTGCTTTTTTAGATCTTTTTGCCAATTTCACTTTGTCAAACAGGTTCTACTGAAGTCCTTTCTTGATTCAACAGGTCTGGCAGTAATCAGGCCTGGGTGTGGCTAGTGACATTGGACTCAAAAAATGTGGTTAATCACAGTTAATTCATGATTTAACAAGGGGGGCAATTACTTTTTCACATAGGGCCAGGTAGGTTTGGATAGCTTTTTCCCCTTAATAAATGAATCATCATTTAAAAACTGCATTTTGTATTTACTCGGGTTATCTTTGTCTTATATTAAAATTTGTTTGATGATCTGAAACATTTAAGTGTGAAAAATATGCAAAAATCTAAGAAATCAGAAAGGGGGCAAATACTTTTTCACGGCACTGTACTTCTTGCAGAAAATTTTAGCGGACCGAAAACACCATGTAACAATAAACAGAGGTGAAGTACTTCTTTTTTCCGAATTTTGGTATCAAATGATTCATTTATCAGTACAGACTCCAGAACTGGAGCCAGCTCGATTTTTTCAAAAATGTGACTTAGGTACTTCTTGCATGCAAGTCTTCAATTTAAGAACTGATTACCAAATAACATTTTATGAATACTTAAACCACTGACACTGAATGGCTAGTCAGTGATATTCTGTATAATTCTTTATATTTGGCACATGGCTACCAGTCTGTCAGGAAAACAAGCAGGTTACTTATGCAGGTGTGCCACTAACAATCTTATACTTGCATGTCTGCAGCTACAGTCTGCATTACCTGATAGCTCAATGTAGAAATTGTATCGACTGCTAACAGCCTTCCTTACCCAACGTAACTCAATGAAGAAAGTAGAGCTAATGGCAAGCATCACAACAGTTACGAACAACAACTAACTTGATACAGGATGCAAATAAAATGTATAATGAGGGCAGATAAACAAAATAATCCTAAATATTGCAGGCCTAGACTGTGTGGAAGTTTATTCTGTTCTTGAAAAAAGCAAAGAAAACCCTTTTTTCAGCTCTTCACTAATAAAAGTACACTGCCCCTACGACAAAAATATATTCTTGGGTAATTTTTGAAAAAAAATTTTAAACGACAAAATCAACTTGAGAAGATCAGATTTATACGTTGTTGGCAGTGCACCATGTTTCTTGGAATCAGGGTAGCCTGCCACATCACCCACACAACGGAACTCTTGAGCATGCGGAGGTCATAAATTAAATAAAACCAGTGGCGTAGGACAAACTGAAAATTTGGTGGGGCTCAGGACGTTCCTTTAAAACAGTTATAGTTCTGAATTGTTCTCCATCAGTTTCATAATTAACAACAGATTCACTCCAAAAACACCCCACACTATCAGGTGTCACTATTTCTCCCCATTAAGGCCAGACAACATTCATTCATTTAGGCACGTAATTTGGTGCATTTAAATCAGCGTCATCCAAAATTGCATATCTGTCAACTCTCACACATACGGCTTGAGTCTCACGCTTTTTAGTGGCAAATCACGTTTTCGTGCCGTAGTCAGCAATCTCACACTGTATAACGAAAGTGATGATAAAAAAATTTCAATTCGGAACACAAAATTATATTTAATTGCAGAGTCCCACTTTTTAATCAACCCACGCTGTATCGAGAGTGAAAGGCGATATTTCATCGGAACGCAGATCAGTCATTATTCAATCAACGCGTATTTAAGAGATTATCACAGGAATTGAAGTCCTTGTGAATGGAAGTTTTTCAGTTTCACATGTGTTTTGGTTGATTTCACCACTAGTAACATGGAAACTGATTATGACTCTGGAATTCTCATGCTTCTCTTTTCTCAGGGGTCGGAAGCTATGAAATTCCATAAAAATGTTTCAAATGGTCTTTTATTTCATTTAAACAATTTAAATGATCCTGAAGTGCAAGTTAAATCACCTGAAGTGCGGAAAAGGTAGCTCGCAAGTTTCAGGGCAGTTTATCTTTAGTAAAGCATAGGCCTATTTTTGAGTAAATTATTTTCCTGTACTGAATTTAGCCCATTATTTTGTCGCTGTTAGATCGCATGGGGAGTGAAGCCATGTCTTCAATTGCCAATGGATTATTACTATAATTAGAGAACGTGTCAATAAAGGAAAATGATTGTGAACTAGTCAGGACTAATTGTTGTTATAATGGGGTGTTCTGTGCCCCCCGCCACTGGTTGAATCCGATGTTGAGCACCCACTGTCAGGCTTCACCGAGGGAAATCAGTGCAAGCTTCTACCCATGGGTAGGTCCGAGTTTCCCGTTTTGTTGGAGAAATCAACAGCCGCACACAGCAGCATTACCACCGACTTTGTCGCTCAGGTTCTCATAATTATTGGTAATATCGGACCTTGATCATTCGGCGTAAAATGAAGCTGCAGCACGAGTGATAATCAAGACTAATTTGTATACACTTTTTGTAGACCAGCCGATTCCTTGGTGTCCAAGCGCATCAAAACATCTGGGAAATTGCCACACAAAGTATTTGTGGATTGGCTAAAATATATGGAATGGTGGCATTCATGAACTTGGGCTAGTTAGTTGTATTTTAGAGGTCTGAGGTTTGATTACTCGGTACATAAAAATCACAGAAATTTGCAGAAAATATTAATGGAGTGAGAAGAACATGTACGTTTTTGGGTAAGAGCAGAAAAAAGTGTTTTCTTTGCCTTTAATATACTTCATACCTTATGCATTATCTGCAACCCATAGGCTGACACATTTGCCAACTGGGGTCCCCGGTTTATCACTTATTACTTTCACATGAACACAGCATCCATTCACTTTAATTATAAATCGCGCCTTAAAGCTGTTGGTGCAAAATTATGTCCCGTCATGAAACGTAGATGATGGCAACACTCTACTCAACAGGGAGAGGTAGAGCACCGCCCCAGACACCAACCTTCACCGTGGAGTCCCAGGATGCTGTGAACAGCTGACTGTCCTGCCAACACATCTTACTAATTGCATCATCGTGTCCCATTATTGTGTCTTGTCGCCGCCCGTAGGCTATCGAGTAAAAATACCTAGAAATAATGAAAAAACAAAAGCAGGTAAGCACATGCACACAATGGGACCTAATTTGATGACTCAAAAGTATTTGGCAAAAGAAAGTGCGAGTAGTATCACAGATCAAAACTGGGTGTGTCCAACTCCATTTTGTAAATTTGGTGGAAAGAGAAGACAGCGCAGCTGTGGTGCTGTTGCCAAAAGACTTGAACTAGGATGAAATAACTACCAATGGGTTTGGTAGGGTGGGGGTTGGTTCTATTATTGCCAATCAGATTATCCACTGTCATTTTCTTTAAAACCAGTTTGTTAATGCCATAGCGAACTGGCAAGTTCTTCAGGTGAAGAGCAAGCACCTAACTTGCATTACTCCCTGAGAGCCACGCTGCGATGCAGAAAAGCGCAGAGGCGCTTTTTTGTATAAAAAGATTTAAACTGTATACAAAACGACATTCATTATATAAAAAAAAAAGGGCAAAGACTGAAGTTAATTATCTGCATCCCCCCTCACAAAGAAAATATTGTCTTGTATAAAATACCCCTTCAACCTCCCCTCCATGTTAGACCCCACCACCATTTTGTAGCCATTATTTATAGGGAACATAATGAGAATGGTAAGGAAACGTTATGTGTTTATTTGCAAACAGCTCCGCTGCCTGCGATTCAGTACCATGAAACTATCATAGAGGAACAGCGTTTGTGTTAAAAAGTGGCTTGGGTGTGACATGAAAATTGCAGAGTGCCAGCTTTGTGTAGCGACACAGCTCCATTTGCATTGTCCAACCAGTTATATTTTTGTGCAGGAGACTTTGAAACTGGGTGAAGGCGATAAATATGGCGTTTGTGATCGTAAAAAACTGCACACACATTACCGCCGCATGCGTTTCCATTTGCAAAGGCTTAAAAATAAAGCCCAAAATGTTGGGCTTTACATTTGATTTTTTCAAGGCTGCCTCAGTTTAACAGCGTTTCAGATTCAGGAGGGCTAAAGCAGAGGAAATACAAATTCATACACGTTGTTGTCCCACGAGGAGCACACCACAGTAGCGTCTTCTGGGAGAATCAGACAGGATGATAGAGCCTGCAGAGAAACAGCAAGATTTGCCTAAGCTCTTCTCACCTTGTAATATTCACATTCCATATAGGAACAAGGCCGTTCAGTTCAATTCAATTCAATTCAGTATGCTTTAAGCTGCTAAATTAGCTGCTAAACCATTAAGTCTGAAATTTATATCAACGATATTGTGGCAAACTTATTGACAATAATGCAAAAACTCTACCATATTGGAAAAGGACATGCTTCTTTGTAATGCGCTGGAATCTCTGGAGAACATCTTTAAAGTGGAATCTGCAAAAATTAAAGAAAAGCCATGTTAAAAATATTAAATCATGACCAAATCTGTGACTCTTCATGTGAGTGACTGGTTAAGTTATTACATAAGTACTGTCTGTGAGAGTACCACATATTGCTCTGCCACTAGCTCCAAGACACCACTGCTGGCAGTGCTAACTAGCATCAATAGGAAATATTTTAAGCGTGGAAGTGTCTCAAACCTTGTGACGTTGTGAAAACAGAGGATCCACTTCGTGTCACTGCTATTCCGGTAATAGTCCTGCGGATCCAAGAGGCACTGATTTTAGTGTATTCAAGCCATCTCTATTGATGAAACAGAACACTAACAATGCATACAGTACACCAAAGCAGCAGCTTGACATCAGCAAAATTAAATTATGGCCATGGAAATGAACTGATAAAACTACTTGTTTGTCACAATCGTACAACCTAAAAGCATATAGAAAATTCTAATAAAATAAAAAATATTGAGTGCAAAAGACTCCAAAAAAGAACACAGGGGAAATATAGGACTAATCTAATGTAACAATTTGATGTGACATGAAACTTGGAGATGTTAAACAGGTGAGCTAATCATTTGATTAGATAAAAACAACCTCCAAAAAAGGCCTTGCTCCACACATGCAAAGATGGGCCAAGGCTCATCAGTTTGCCAACACATGTGTAAGGTTATAATCCATCACTTGGAGAATACAGTAATGTCCTCAAAGACAAATTAATAGGATATGGGGCATTTTGCCCTCTACAATGCGCAATATACGTAAAAATGGAAAGAATATGGTTACATCTCGGTGCTTCCAGGCAAGGGTGAAAACTACTTCTGAATGTATGCCCTTTCTGATCCCTCGGATGTCAACGTTTTTAGAACTGTGATGTGACAATAACGGATAACATATCATGGGCTCAAGGGTCCCTAGATAGGAGAACGGACAACTGAACAATTGAAGCTATGTTGTTTCTATCACACAAAACCAACCCGGTTCGCACTATGGAAATCATTGAATTTTTTTGTTATTTTCTCAGAAGGGAAATATTTTAATTTGGGGGGAAATCAGCAAGCAATGGAATCGACAAGTATCAGACGGAAAAATTTTTGCACTTCAGAAAAAAGATAATGGAAAAAACTGAACAATGAACATGAGTGATGTAATAGATTTTACTCTCTTCTTTAAAAGCATTATGTTGTATGTTAGGCACTTTTTCTCCATGTGAACTACGATCCCTTTATGCATGATTTTCTCAGCCTTCGTTTGCAATTACTTTGTTTTATGGTAATTTTGTATCTACTACACAATCATTTCACAGAGATCTTTTACAAGCATGCAACACATAAGAAACAGGAATACTTAAGTTCTACGGTTGACAAAAGGAACCGTTCGTACCCAAGAATGGGGCGGTTTAATGGCAAGGTAATGCAGCAAAAATATTTGAATGAAATGTATACTCAAACTGATATAGATTTAAATTGATGGGCCTTTTCAGGTCTTTAGAATACGAAAGGTCAGCACACTCGTACGCTGAGGAAGGCTTGTGTCCGAAACGCGTCCGTTGCCACATTGTTTGCCTGTGGTCCTGAATAAAAGTCAACTCTATTGAAACAGATTTTCCGAGTGTGTTGACCTTTCGCATTCTTCTGTAAAAGTTTTTTAGCAGTCTTGCACCTGAACGTATTTGACTGGTTGAGAGTGCTCCTTTGTCTGCTTTTTTCCTTTTTAGATCATTAAAATACAATTTTCCACTGGCCTGTCCACAGCAGTACATTGCTTCGCCAGAGTGCCAGTACTTCTGCCTGCTTCTTCAAACCAGGGGGATTCCCATTGCCAATCGTAAGTATTCTATAAAATATGATGTACAAATGTTAAAATAAATCAAAAATGTTTTTCCTTTTACAATTTTTAACATTTATAAATCATATTCATCGAATAACCAACTTTGAGTGATATTTCTCCAATCGCAGGTAATACGATGACTATGGATGAGTACCGCATACAATTTCACTGAAATTCTGAACAAACCCATTAAGGTGGTAGCTAGCCAAAGTCAATGCATGCTAGTTTCTGTATACCTAATTTTCTGTGAGTAATCATAGACAATAGGGAAAAACCATGGAAGTCGCTTAATTGCAGCTTATCACTACAAATATGCATCACCCTCTACAAGCGGTCACTGAGGCTTAGTGACAGTTTGATGGATGGTTAAATCCATTTTGTGATTTGCTCTTCTTGAGATGATCTGTAACACTGTTCAGATGTAGCCAGTTCTGGCAAGCTACATCATACCATCTTGTGTCAAGTATAGTACATTAATTTTTTTAATGAATTTAATTCAGTGGTGAAACATCCCTGTCGCTGATCAAAATTAATGGCAAGGAGGGACTTAGCTGACTAAGAAACAATGATGATGTTGGTTACAATCCTACAAGAAAGACCTTAAAAGGCCATATTTTAGCTCTCTCTGGATAAGCAGAGAACCTTTACACCTTGTCATCTTTCTCTGACCTATTGCTGCACCCATAGACGCTGAAACCCATCATATTAACAAATTTTGAATTTTTGTCTTCAAAATTATGAACTCAATCACATACTAACTCATTCACTTTGGAAACAAAATGGCTCCATATATCATCGCAACTCTCCCGATCTAGGGACTCAAATGGGCTCAAAATACTCTGGTAAATTTTTCTTGAGTGTTATGGAGAAACCCAGTAATTAACAAAAAGCATGTCTGAGAAAAAGAAATAAACCTGCATTCCTCTTGGATTAAGCTCTCAGACTATGGAACTAATTTACTCATTACTTAATAAGCTATATTTAGGGGGGATATTTTTAAAACTTTTGTGTCAGTATCCATGGCAATATGAATTACCAGTTTTTTTCCATCCAAAAATGTAAAATATCAATTATCAAAATAAGGGCCAAAAACCAAGCAATTATAAATAATGATCTCTTTATTCAAGCCATAGCCTTGCGCACACTATGAAATAGTCTTAACCTATTAAATTCAAAACTAAAGAGGTGAGTCAATAATATCAGGAGGTGTTTTCTTTTTCATGAATGTTCTGCACAACCACGGATTATTTTTATGTATCTTACCATATGTGATGAGCCAAAGCCGAGGAAGTACAAAAATTGTCCGAACTCAGTTTTGACCAAAATTAGACTTACTACGTTTTTCCAAAACACTCAAGCTTTGTCAGTCAATACCATTTGCTGTGGCATCCACAGACGTAGGTTAAGGCTTCACTATGCAAAGCCAAAACTATGCCTCAACTCTGTCCAAAAGCCCCACTGCCTTCTCTGAGCTCAGTGTCATTTGAGACGAACAGCAGTACAGTGGAAGCACGTTTTTGTGGTCCGACGAGTTAACATTTCAGTTGCCTTTTGAAAAAAAAAAAAAAAAAGCTGCCGCATTCTCTGGACCAAAAACGACAAGGACAACTCAAGCAGTTACCAACGTAAAGTCTAAAAGCCAGCATCTATCATGGTATGGGGGTGTGCCATGCACATAGTATAAGTGAAATGCTTGTTAGCGAGGGGACCATTAATGCAGAAAGACACAGTATGTTCTGATTTCAGAGCAAGTCTGCTGCCATTTGGGCCTCTGGGTGGCTCGCAGCCAAAGCGTTCGTCTGTGAGTCCTGTGGCTGGGTGTTCATATCCCACCCACACCATTACCGGGTATGGCCAGAGGTCCACATGGGCAAGGCCACAACTGGCGCAGTCTTGTCAGGGATAATAGGGGTTTAAGCCGGTCAAATATTGTTAGTCCATTGCTCTGTATCGACCCTTTTTTGTTCGAACAGGCGCACATAGCTGTACGCAATAAACTGTACCTCAACTACGTGACCTTCCGACAGCATAGGCAGTGTGTAATTGCTAATCGTCCAAGGAATCACGTGCCACGACATCTTCCTCCTGAGCTAATGGGAACAGGTCATTTTGTGGTGGGCTTAACAGTTCGGCTGTGTTCAGGGTGGGGGAAGAAGGGGGAAAGGGGGGGCGGAGTATGCTTCCGTTGTCTGTTCCAGTAGTTCAACACCAATCCACATTCAACACAGATAATAAGAGCAGGCATGCCAAATTAGCCTGAGTGTAAGTGCCATTTTGAGGCAAAATATATAGCAACAAAGGCCCCGTACAATTACCCAGCAAAAGACTTTCATGATGGAGGAACGGAGGAAAATTCCCCTCGCCAGACTGCTTATTGAGTGTATTAAAAAAATTGTGATGTTCAACTCCGGTAAGCAATCAACTGCAGAATTTTTTTGATCTCTGTTGCAGTCATCATTCTGCATATGCGTCATTCCATTTAATAAATAAATAAATAAATAAATAAATCAACAATTACTTCCCATACGACCCACTCGGAATCAGCTGATTTTTCTAGTACAGTAACTTCAGAATATTTAATGAATACTTACCAAATTTTACTTTGATCTTGTGAATATTTTTTGAGTTACAGACTCCAAAATTACTTGGGAGTTGGTCAAAATTTCTGGTGAAATTTTTCCTAACATTTTTCACACTTGTCAATGTAGCTCTACATTGAGGAGTGTGAAAATTATTTGGCACAGAAGGAATCGTGGCTAGAAGATGAGCCTGGTATTAAAATGTTGATCAAAATTATATCTTTCATATGCCTTGAAGTTTTCCTAACATGCACTTTTTCAAGTTTTCACTGGTAAATTACAAGAAAACACATGATACATCCATGGTTCCAGTACTTGTTTGTACTACACTATATCTTACTTATTAAACTGGAGCAGTGTTGCTATTGAAACATCCATAGTTCCCATGACATTGAAGCTGGTTGCAAAACAAATCTCATTGAAGAAATTCCAGATTTTAGTTTAGGATTGTAATGCCAAGAATGGGCGTTCAACTGAACTAATAGCAGTTTTTAACATTGCTCCAATATGTCTCTCAGCTTTGAAAATTTCATTTAGCAATCTCTAAAACACATAAATTTATTACAACTCAGAAATGCTAGAAAAAAATGACCCGAGAAATTTCAACCTACCCCCCTGTACTTAGAGCCTGTAACTCAAAAAAGTTTTGACAAGATCAAAGTAAAATTTGGCAAGGATTCATTAAATATACTGAAGTTAGCATTTTATGAAAATCAGCTGATTCCAAAGGGGTCAGGTGGGAACTTTTTTCAGATTTGGTTGATTTTATATGGAATGACCCATATTAAATTAACACGTTAGAATGTAATGTGTTGTTGTACTGTTTTCAATATATTAGAGTTTGAATGGTCTTTTCAAATACGTTATGTTTGGTCTTCCCTGCATTTTCCATGATTCACCAACTTTTCTGGAGTTGGGATTGCAAGTCAGGAACAGTCACCCCTCCTTTTTGCCAATTACATTCATGTGCTGCCATCTTACTATTCACTATACATGGAGTACGTTGTATTAAGTAATGAGCCTAAACCTGTTCAAACCAGGGAAGATTTGCTGCTCCCTCAGTCAGGTTTTACAGAGGGTTTCTAGGTTTCTTCAAATTACTAACGAGTCAGGTTTTCTTCACCACTGTGCTCATGGATGGGGGGAGGGGCTCTCAGTAAATGCTTTTTTTTTTTTTTTTAAACTGAACATACAAATAAAAAGGCCATAACAAGTAAAACTAAACACTACAAGATTCAATTCAATGCAAGAGGAATAAAAGCCGGCCTTTTCTATAAGGCAAAATTTAAATGCAGTTGATGGGTTTTGCAACAGCTGCGTCAAATTGGCTCAGTAAATCGGCATGCAGAGACACGTAGAAGATGACAGGGCAAGTTATGATCCGATACACCTCGAGGAGTGCAGTCACACTGTGTGTACAATTCAGAGCAGTAATTTGTGATATCTCTGAAAACATGAGTTCTTTACATGAGAAGATACCATAAAACCACGACAATACACCACTATTCCACAGCCTAGACAAGCGCAAAAAAAAAAAAAAAAAAAAAAAAAAACTTATATCCAGTTTCTCAACTTTTTTTCTAATTTTGAGCTTCCTTCTCTCAATTTCAACATTTTCATAACATAGTAATGCTTTCATTGAAGCAAGATGTCTGCATTTACTTAAGTTTTTTTTTAATATATTTTCTTTAACTCAAAAGGCTTCTTCAGTTAAAAAAATGAAGCAAAGCCCAGAATTATGTCAATGATTAAACATTCTGGCACACTCATAATGGGCGCTGGACGCCAATACTCTAGTCAACATCTGTTACAAATTTGTGGGAAATGCTGTAGATGGGTTTAATTAGCGGTTGGATTATTTAATTACAGTATGACTCAGGCGGACAAATTTATGATGCATACTACACCAGGGCAGAATGAAAAAATATGGTGTGAAGGGGAGAGCTTTATTAATCTTTGAGAAATTACTGACTTCAGCCATGAAATGATGCACTCACTCTTTATGGATTTTGTGACTGGACACCAGCTTCAGCTTGGTCATATTGCTCCAAGAGAGCTTCTTGGTCTCCTCTGTCAGGTCTTCAAAGGAGGAGTCCTCACTGGGGGAGACTTAAAGATCACAGCACGTGAGTACACACTAGTATAAGGACTATACAAGTCTACTCCCTGCCCAAGGTACTCTCTTTTCCTCAATGACTCCTGGAAGGACACTGCTACGTCCTCAGTGCAGCCATTCACCTCAGTACACCACATATGTGGACATCTACACCGGCAATTACTTCTTTTTGGATTCTCATCAGATTTATCTACTGCTACAGACCCACGAAACAGTTAAATAATCGAGCTGCAATGAGTTTACAATTTTGTTGAGGCAGCAGGCTTCCTGCCCCACTGAGGATGAGAAAGTGTCTGTCGTTTAGGCGTGGGCTGAAGTATCTGCCAAACCGAGGGGGTGGTCACCTGGGGACAGCTCATTGAGGGGAGCGCTCTGACTCGACGCGCGGGACATGCTCTGGAATTTGGGCGTTATTCTCTGTGGGTGAGGAGAGCTGAACAGCTGCTTTGGAGTTTGCCCAAATTCCAGAATCTGAGTCAGCATTGCAATTTTCTCATCTGGATCTTCAATGCTTTGGAGGAAAATAAGATCCCAACAATACAGGTCAAATATAAAAAATGCAATCATATAAAACTGGTAATCGTCCAGTTTACATATTCATATATAAAAAAATTCAATAAAGGGGTAAACAAATAGACAAATAAATGTCTATTTACTCTAGACCTATTGGCCAGAAAATGCAAATAGTGTTCGCTAATATGTCCCAAAATTATGTTTTGAGACTCAAATAAGCAGTTGCTTACTCACCCATCACAATCAATGCCCCCTTCATAAGTCAATGGATGAAAAACTGCAAGAGAAAAAACGAGCAGATTTATTTCAAAGGTGAGTGATGTTACAAGGACCGCAGCACTTTCAATGAGAAATTCCTGTACTTTCTCAATGCTGTTTATTTACAGTGCAGATGCTGTATAACTGGGAAAACACTGATATTACAGAGCTAGCATTGTCAGCAACTACCCAAGCCAGTCCAATGAATTTAGATAACATCAAATCCATTACACAGACTGCAGTCAGATTAAAGAGCAGAGGACAGATGCTATGCTTGTGAGTTACAAATGTAGTCAGAGATATGAAGTTGGAAAAGAAATCAAACAGACCAGTTTCTCCGCAAAATAAAGATGCTTATTTTTTCTATTTAGTCAAAATACAAGAAAGTTTGGAAATTTTGAACAATCTCTAGTAGCTGAATTATTTTAGGGAAGTATACTGTTCTGAGGCATCTTTCATTGCATCCTACAGTAGACTGAATAAAGATCATACCATTATGGGCTGCCACAGCCTCACTGCCCCGCTGTCTGAAGCCAAAAATGAGGTCTATCCACTCGTGCAAGTGCTCTGACACATATTGGCTCTCCAGGGCCTGCTGACACTTCTGCAAAAAATCGCTGGCATCTGTAATGCCAAAGGAATAATGCATTAAAACACACACATGAATACAGAACAGTGTACCTCTAGCTCTTCTATGACATGCAGCTAAGCCTGTAGATGTTCATGGCACACGGCATTGCAAAGAAAAAGGCAAGCTTTCTTTAAGTATAACAATGTGCTGAGGCGCATTTACCCGAGGCCCAGGGAGGAAAAACTACATCTCCCACCATCCTTCCTCCTTGTCGCTTTCCCAGGTTCAGGCCCAGGCTATTCTCCAGGAAGCTGGGGTCATTACCATAAAACTCAGGAATTAACTGCAATTTAAGAAGTCTAGTAAGACATAAAGTTCTAGGGAATGAAGTTCACTCTGCAAGTGAGTGACTTGATGCTCATATTAATTCAATTCACCACTGCACACAGACCACTGCTATGGCATTAGAATTTCATCAGAATATAAATGTCAAAATTTTGTTTTCAAGTAGTTTTGTTCCTTTCTCTTTTTATAAATTATCATTTTTGAAAATATCGCCATCTGCTGGACAGCATTACAAAAATTTTATTTTGCTGAATAAAACATTTTGTAATGCTAGATTTGCAGTAGTAACACCTTACTTCTTTGAAGTCAGTAGCACCATCCAAGCAGTTCTTCCATGTTTCTGCTATGCTGCAGGTAAAATAATTATGGAATTCACGCGCTATAGATCACACAACATACTTTATACAGAGTCTGTGCACGTCCACTTGTATAACATCACCTCACAGTACGAGAGTGAGTACGAGTATGAGTTACATTACAAAAAAATGTAAATTAAAAATCAAAAATAACATCATCAACTTTATCGACACAAAATCTTATTTTTCCAAGTTGTAAATGACATCAATGATGTGACAACACAACTAATGTGAAGTATAACCAATAACACGCTAATGGTCTCTGCAATTTTTGACCTATTATCTGAAAAAAACAAATTATATCTGACCTGTTGAACATTCTGTCTGCATGGTCATATCGTCCATTCTGCAGACAAAGCATGTACTCTGGGGCTGGAACAGACATAAGAGTATGTTACACAGAATCAAGGCACTTCCAGATGTTCCAGGTACCATGGGAAGGCAGTGTGGTAATACATACCCACTCTAACAAGGTAGAAAAGCACATAGCCAGGGGAGGAGTAGTGGCTTCCATACATGAACCTTGGGTCAGGCATGTCTCTGTACCGGGCCTACATATGCAACAGGGACAAACCTCATGTTAAATACATTCACCACAGAAAATTAAGTTTGATTTGTGGCAGTGGCAAAATATTTAAAATGACCAAGATATCAGCGACGGACTTTTAGTACAAAAAATAAGCCCGACATTGATGCATCGCCACTGACCGTAGCCTTACTGTAGCACCAACAGCACTGAGTTGGACCCACTATGGTGACCGTGCTCCTGGGCGATGTGGTACAACAGAAACGGTAAGGTGGAAAATGATGAGCACAGCATGAAAGATTTGGCTTGCTACATCGCCATATAACTACACCTTCATTTGCTGACATGTTTTGGCTTTCTGAGCCTTCATGAGTGACATTAGCCAATATTTTATGAATTACAAACTTATTTGCTATGTCTAATCAGTGAACACTGAAACGCAGGTCATGTCCTATTCTAACCAATCATTAAACATCTTTGCCGAATACATTTGGGAACATGAACACAGTAATTATACTACCACAATTCCAAAAAAATTGGCACATCATGCAAAATGCAAAAACACTCTTCAAAATAAGTAGGGGATATTGGAATTTCAAGGTCAATATTGAAATAATGATTGTGTTTTGGATACAATAACTGACTGCAATGAAGATAATACGAACTGCTCTACAACAGAGCACCAAAACGCAGTCAATGGTACGCATTGTCTCACGTGGAAATCCCGAACACATGGCCACCGTCAACAGTATTTTATTGGTTTTTACTTGGTTAATTTTTAGCATTGGATGACCCAGTGTTTTGATAGAGAATTTGCTACTTAATTTAAAGTTAAACTAAAGGTGATCAGTCAATTTGTCAGTTTTGAAAGGAACTTTCACCAAAATTGAAAAGTGCCAAGATACTGAAAACAACATGTCTGAACTTCATGGAAACACAGCCTTCTCCAACTCAGGCAAACAAAGATTTGACGATTCTGTACCGCGAAATTTGCTGATAACACATTCGGAATTGAAAAAGTTGCCTTCTAGGGTTTTTTAATAATGTACAGTTGTGCTCAAAAGTTTGCATACCCTAGCTGAATTTGTGAAATGTTGCCAGTAATTTTGAAAATATGACTCATCATGCAAAAAACTTGTCTTTCAGATTCAGATGAACTTTATTGTCATTGTTACAGAATTACAATGAAATTAAGTTTGGAGAGAAAAGTGCTCGGGCTGCTGCAAGCGTCGTCGCGCTGCCAACTCCACTTTCTTCTTCGAAATTAAAGGTTGCAGTTAACACAGAAAATAACACATATTGATGACATCAGACATAATACACATCAGGTTTACAACACGACACGCTGGAAACGCGTAGGAATTTTTCATGGGGGGGGGGGGGGGGGGGGGAAGAAGGGGTTAATGAAAAATGAAAAATGCGGAGGCAGCCTGTGGCAGAGAGAGGTGGGGGTGGGGGGGTGGGTGGAATGCAGAGTCCAGAAGTCCTTATCAGGGGCAGAGTGTTCTGCCCTTACCAGCCCTTATCCTTATTTAAGGATAGTGATTATGTGATTTAGTTTTTGGCTCCTTTTCATATCATAATGATAACTGAAATCACCAAAACGGCCCTGATCATAAGTTTGCATACCCTTGAATATTTGACCCCGTTATATAGACACAAGGTGACACACTCAGGTTTAAATGGCTATTAAGAGTTTATTTTCCACACCTTTGGCTTTTTGAATTGTAACGAGTGTCTGTGTATAGTCATTGAGATTGTTAACTCCCGAGTGGATGCACTGATCTGGACTGAGCCATGAGAAGCAGAAAAGAACGCTCTAAGCGCCTTCGTAACAAGGTAGTTCACCATTTTAAAGATGGGAAAGGATATAAAAAGACATCCAAAGACTTGAAAATGCCAGTCAGTACTATTCAGTCTGTGATTAAGAGGTAGAAAATTATGGGATATGTTGATACCCAGCCAAGGTCAGGTAGGCCAAGAAAGATTTCAGGCCAAACTGTCAGGAGAATTGTTTGGGACACAAAGGAAATTCCACAAGCCACCTCAAGAGAAATACAGAATGCTCTGGAAAAAGACAGTGAGGTCGTTTCAAGGAGCACGATAAAGAGGTACTTATCAACAAAGGTCAAGTTGCTAGAAGGAGGCCATTATTGCACCAATCACACAAAAAAGCCCGCCCAAAATATGCCAGACAACACCTTGTCTCACCTCAGAATTTCTGGAATACTGTCATATAGAGTGACGAGACCAAAATAGAACTTTATGATCACAACCATGAGCGCTATGTTTGGAGAGGCCCATGATGAAAAATATACCATTCTCCCTGTAAAGCATGGTGGAGGTTCTCTGATGTTTCTAGGGGTGTGTGAGTTCTAAAAGCACAGGGAATCTCGTGAAAATTTATGGCAAGATGAATGCAGCATGCTATCAGAAAATATTGGCAGACAATTTTCATTCTTCAGCAAGAAAGCTGCACATGGGATGCAATTGGACTTTCCAGCATGAAAATGACCTAAAGCACAAGGCCAAGTTGACCCTCCAGTGGTTACAGAAGAGAAAGGTGAAGGTTCTGGAGTGGCCATCACAGTCTCCTGACCTCAATATCATCGAGCCGCTTTGGGGAGATCTCAGATGTGCAGTTCATGCAAGATGACCAAAGAATTGGCAGGAGCTGGAAGCATTTTGCAAGGAAGAATGGGCAGCTATACCACCTGCGAGAATTAGGGGCCTCATTGACAACTATCACAGAAGACTGCACACTGTTATTGATGCTAAAGCGGGCAATACACAGTATTAAGAACTAAGGGTATGCACACTTTTGAACAGGGTTCATTTCATCTTTTTCCCTTATTGCCATGTTTTATTCGATGATTGTTCCATTCTACATGACCTACAGTTGGATATGAATCCAATAAGAAATAAAAGAAATGTGTTTTACCTGGTCATTCATGTTTTCTTCCACAAATGTTACCCATTTTACAAATTCAGCCAGGGCACGCAACTTTTGAGCACAACTGTAATTCAATATTTTGCACAATTCGGAGTAAAGGCTCCCAATGAAAACATTGAAATTCAGTGCTGCATTTACATTTTTGCTCTGTTTTAAAAAGTTGCAGAATATTTACTTTAAAAACTTATACAATTTGTTTAGGGAAAACAATTACAGTCAAGCACCATCATACGGTCAATATTATCAAAAAATGTCATGCTAAAGCACAGCAGCCGTGGAGCCCGGCCAACTTTTTTCCCCTCACTCTATCCAGCTGTATAGGTAGCTAAATGAGTGATCCGGAGTCCATTGTGCAGCGCATTACTGGACTGTGTGGGAAACAGTGAACTCACTCACTCACCAGCAATCGTTCCAGTCTCTCTTTATTCAGAGCTCCTATTGGCTTGCTCAGATCCCGGAAACTCTCAGGGTTCATTAAGTCTGGCAGAAAAACAATCGCAAGGTGCCCAAATTATACAAAAACCACAGAACAAGTACAGGGCTGTATGGTGGAGAAACATGTCGGAACTAGTGTAACCGCCACACAAAAGCTGCTCCTGAATATTCAGGAAAAAAAAAAAAACCTCATTCCCACCCCAAAAAAACACATTCAACATTCAGCACACTCTAAATGATAGCTGTATTCCATATTTTTCAGCAAGGATGAGTCATAGTCTATGATGTAAAGAATGGTTGATGTGCAGTACCAGTCAAAATTTTGGTCATACCGACATTTAAAAAACAAGCAGAGATTAGGAAAAGACTGAAAACACCTTTAATTTCACAAAGATAAAAAAAAACAAAAAACTAAAACTTCAATTAATCAAAACAACCAACAGAGGTACTGGTGGCTCATATTAAGCACAAGGTGCTGGCTGTTTGTGCAAGGTGAACTATGAGGCATGTCAACCTATTTAAGTGCAGAGCCTCTGAGGTACTCAAGCCCTCTTTCTCAACGTGTGGTCACTGGCTGCTGCCGTCCAGCTGTTCTGATCTGGTTCTACCCCATCCTTGCCTAACTGATTTGTGGATTTGTTAAGAGTTTTTTTTATCAGACTTTAATTCAACCTTAGTTAATTAGCTTGCCAGTGGAGCATGGGCTCCCCCACTATAGCAAAGTTCCTTCTGAGATTCCTTCCCACTTCAAAGTTTTTCTTCTCATAACTGTTTGGGGATTTTTCTCCTTTCTGGGGGTTTTTTGCCTCACTTGCAATTTTGGGGATTAGGCTGGGCACAAACCTTTTTTGCTCCATAAAGTAATCTTTATCGTGTCCTTCTGTGAAAAGTGTCAAAAATGAAAAAAATGTCACAAATGAAATTGAACTGAAGAGAATTTGTAGTCATTTTTGCTGGGCATACTCATGCACAACGTTGTAATTTTTCTCTTTGAGGGCAGTTATATGGTTCTGGGAGTTCACACCAGCATGACAGTAGACGGTCCCACAGCTGAGCTGCACTTGGGATTTCGTTCTCCTCCACCTTCCCATCCAATAAGTCCAAAATTAGCTTCATTTTAAATTCACATCTTTGGAAAATGGAATTATTTGGTCTTTTTGTTCATCCAAATATTAATTTTTAAAAAATCAATTCTAAAATTAGGCACTACCCTGTGAAAACCATTCCTTTTCAAACTTTTTTTTTTTCCAGACTATTCTTCAGACTATTTACTCCTAATCTTATGACATGAGGGAATTACAGTAATTTAACCACTTCAGTTTCACCAACTGATAATTGAGTGACAGAACTAAAAGCTGCCTGATGGAGCTAGACTTCTATGAAAAAGTATTTGCCTCACTCCTGATTTCCTCTGGTTTTTTTTTTTTTTTTTCATATTTGTCACGCAAAACGATTTCAGAATGTAATGTAAGACACGAAGCACGTAAGGAATCACAAAATACAGTAATAAATGATGATTAAATTTAAGGAAAAAAATTATCCATAACCATCCCTAAACTTAACAATTGATTGGGCCACGTACAGCATCGACAGCTGTAACTGCACACTTCACATAATCGTAGATTAAACTTCCGAGTGGCATTGAACAACTGCCAGCCCACTCTTCTACTCAAAATTGCTTTAATTCAGCCACATTAGATGGTTTTTGGGCAAAAACTGCCCAAAACAGGTCCTGCCACAGCATTTCAATGCGATTGAGGTCAGGACTTCGACAGGACACCAACTATTCATTTTGAATGTAGCCATTCAGAGGTAGACTTGTTCCTTTCATTGGATCATTGGCTAGCTGCACAATACACAGCATGGCAAAAACAAAGTTTCCGTTTGCATGTAAATGAGCTAATAATTAGAGCCTATGACTGAATCATTACTGCAGTAATTAATATGTTCCAGCTGGCACCAATTCTTTTAACCCTGACTGATGCAGTAACTCTCTTCTCATTTGTTAAACAACCACATCAGAAGATGTATTTCATAGTCGTGGAAAAGACGTTGCTGTGTTTCAAGTGGGGAAAATTACTGGTCTGCATCAAGCAAATGAAACAACAAAGGAGATTACTTAACCTAACTCCAGTGATTTCAGCAATATCCATCATATTAAAACCTGGAAGCAAACTGGTGAACTGTTAACTTGGAAAAGGGTTCATGGATTGGAAAAAAAATCATGAATACAGTAAGTGTGATCAGAGCTCAATAAAATGCTTGGTGAAACTGCATCTTAAAAAAAAAAAAAATCAACAAAACTCATGGCTACATTTACTTGTGAGCATTTCCAAAATAGGATTGGGACTAAACAGCTGTGTGGCTTCAAGAAAGCCTCTTGTTAGTGAGGCTAATTCAGGAAAAGCAACTTCAATTTGTCAGGGTGCATAAAGATTGGACTGTGGAACAATGAAAAAAGGTCAGGTGATCTGATGAGCCTAGATTTACCCTATTACAAAGCGATGGGCAGATCAGGATAAGAAAGGATGCCCATGAAGTGATGCACCTGTCATGCAAAGTGCCCATTGAACACACCTCTGGAGGCAGTGTTATGCTCAGTGTTATGACAACAAAATACTCTCATCCTTGCAGTAGTTTTTTTTCTTTTTTTTTGAAGAAATGGCTACATGATATCCAGTTGTAGTTTGTTATTTTCTGCAACAGCATCCAGGGAAATAAAGCTATATTTCTTGGCAATGGAAACTCATGGGCGGCTGCTTCAAGCAGCTCTCGACTACAATTCTCTCCAGACTCACTATATAAAGGTAAAACATTGTGAATCCCGCTGACTGTTACATCTATTAACTACCTGTTGCGATCAAGGTGACTCAGAAAATTTTAATACTTGCAGCTTTTTTCTTGGAGTCACGAAGCCATGATTAAAAGGGTTCCTCATGCTATATGCCTGACCTCGTTTATTCCTCCGTGCATCACGAAACACGACAGTGTAGACATTTATGCCTCAAAACTGTTCCTGCACTTCATTTATTAATCAATTTGACAACCTTACAACTGCGGCTGCTGCATGTAGCCCCACCTGATTTATCCTATTCAGATGAAGCACTGCTGTTTTTACCTTTGATAGGGTTTTTAAGTTCTTGTACTTTAAATTCAAAAATTAATTTCAAACTCATGAAGGTTGCACTCCTACACCTGTTTCCGCAACAGCGCCGATCCCACATCACTTACCATTGTCGCTATTTTGCGCCCAGAGAAAGTCCCTCACAAAAACTGTCAAAGCTCTGCAACAAAACACCCCTTTGGACGAGTCTGGTATCGCACAACACGTCAGTGATGTCATCAGGCTTCCCGTAGTTCCCAATCCTCCGGTTATGCACAGTCCCTCGCTGACTTCACCGCCATTGCAGGCAGTGCATGCTGCAGCACGTGTATCTCCGTTTGTACAGAAATGCGCGTGTATCTCCGTTTGTACATAAATCCCATAGAGGAGAAATCGTCTTGTCTTGACAAACCGAAATACGGTTTTTATCCTCATTTTCTGTTTTTACTTTTGGAAAAACTAAGCAAAGATATATGTCAATGGAATGGTAAATGTATTTTGAACATGTTTTCTGTGCATAAAATTGTCCATTTCTGGCGTTTTTAGTTTGAAAAAGGGGGTGAAAATCCACATGCAATATCATGCTGTGATAGCACGAAAATTTACGGCAAGCAAGGGTTGTCTTATTCCCAGTAAGCGGTAGTGAAAGGGTTAAGCTGCTGTTAAAGTAAATGCATGATAAAATTTTGTTTTTTTTTTGATATTTTGAATGAGAAGTGCTGTGTGATTTACCACGGCCTCATGTAAACTTACATATAATACCAACAACAACAATACTAATGATGATAATAATATTCAAGAAAAATTAGCTCTGATATCAGAATAATATTGTTATCGGCAGATATCAAAACAGGTATCAGAATCAGATCAGAACTGAAAAAAGTGGATTGGTGCATCCCTAAAAATCAAGTAAATTAACAATTGGGCTTATTGAGTAAGTATCTGTCAGTTGGTGTTGGATAGCTTTTTTCCTTCAATAAATGATATTAAACAATGTATATTTTGCGTATCCAGGTATTCTTCTTGTATTATACATATTATACATATTTTGTTTGAAGATCTGAAACATATGACTGTCACAAATACGCAAAAAAAAAAAAAAAGAAATCAGGAAAGGGGAAAATCGGCTTTCACTGCACTGTATTATAGTGCGGACCCAAAAGGGGGGTCAGCAGTGAACATGGAGCCTGCGGCACAGACTGACATACCCAGCTCAGGACTGCTGTAGTCAGCTATGACCCAAGGAAAGACTGGGTACTGCGACAGGTCGTTGCAGCTGCGGTCTGCCAGGTTGTTGAGGTGCAGTAAATACTGGTAGTTGCTGATGTGGCCTCGCTGCCACTGTAACATGTAGCTCTCGGCTGTGTGCTCTACCACATGGTTTTCTGTGAGGAGAGAGAGCGAAAAAAGGAGAAAAGAAAGAGAGCAAAAGACATGGAGTGGGGACCCATACAATGGGAGAGCAGTATTTTGCCTTCAGTGTGCAATCAACAAATTTCATAAAGTTACGAGAGTTTTCTGAGGACACCTCTCTTGCCTACTTTGTTAAAACCAAAATTCTTCAGGTCATGAAAACAGAGCACTGCAGACATGGAGACAGCAGGTCTGATAGGACAGGCTCACCACACTTGATGAGATGGGACTTTCTGAACTAGCTAGTAGCTACTATAGTATAGATATCCAAGTGCACATTTGATCCATGATCAGAATAATCTGGATATTTTGCATTTTGGCTGAGTTATGTACATTCATCATCAACATGAGTCATACCAGTGACAGGGACTAGCAGATCCAGTGTGCTATTTTAGCCAGTACATTGGGTATGTACAAGCTCGATTACTAAGTTTGAATGACCTGTTAAAGGACAACAGATATGCATTACAGGACATTGCATCGATTGCGTTTATGACCTTGGACAGTGATGGTTTATGTGACTGATTTATTATTTATGGGAGGCTGATATTCTGCATTTAATAACCCCATCACTGCTATAAGCAATGCTCTTTGATAACATTCCAGGTTTTCACATACCATTAGACTGAGTGACATTCAGAAAATGGACTGCCAAAGCAATTTGAAAGAATTTAGGTTTCAAACTGACCTAAAAATGTAGCAATATAGTAATACAGTTCATCCCTGTCTTTACTGTTGTAGAACTTGAGATAAATGTCTGAGCAGAGGTCATTTTCAGTGCAGAAGACTTCAAGTCCCTGAAAAGAGAATAATCAAAAGGCACATTAAAAATGAGCAGGTTGCAAAATTCTAAAGAAGTCACACTTTTTCGCTTAGTTTGCACAAAAACTTCCACAACATTACGCTATGGTCCCTCAAACCAGAATGCAAGTTCATGTCTAGAATTAGCAGGGGCAATGCAGCGTGAAATTCCAGCAGCAAAACTTACCAATGGCCTAAGACCGTGCCTTCGCTTGTAGATCCTCCGAACACTGCGAAGCATGATTTGTACCACTTGCTCCTAGAATTAAAATGCTGGAGGTTAGACAGTAATTTAGCAGTGCAATTGCCAAAAAATACAAATTGTAAACTGAAGCAGAAATGTGCAAACCACTCATGACACACTGTTTAAAAGTCAAAGTGACATTTTACAAATTCTTTGCCTATCCAAAGAAGACAAGCTCAGATGCCACAAGCCTGAGAAAACAAGATGATAATCAAAACAAAAATAATAATTTTCTCGATACAGCTGACAAATTGGAAGCCAAATTTTCACCGTGTTAATGATGATTCTGTAAACCTCTATTTTACTTTATGTATAAGGAAAACTGAACTGACCGGGTATCCGTTGAGTGGTTGAAAATAAAGATTCTGATCTGTTATGCACACATGCCCTGGATTGGTCACCAGAGGCGTCACCATCTCAGCTTCACATTCCATATGAGGCTTCTCGGAAACACTCTGGAAACTGAAAATAAGAAGGAAAATCTTTGCACTTCACAACACTCTAATTATGTTTTAAGTTACATATTCAGAAAAGAAACCAGAAATCCCATCCACATCTTTTTTTTTCAATCAAACGCAATTCAACAATGTTACACTACATTAACTCATTCCCTACGGAATACTTATATAAAATTGTTGCGTTTGTCCAGAATACTTTTCCCGAAAATTACACAATATAAACACACATTTATTTAAACGTCTGTATTTTCAAAATAAAGGTTTTTGGCAGGTTCAAATGCAATGTCAAACTAGCAGTGTCATTTTGGGTATTTGAAACATCATTCCAATTGTCATTTCGGTTGCCTGCTACGTGACGCTGAGGAGCTCCTTGACTAGGTGCTCGACTACGTGCTCCTCGGCCACGACCTGTCCTGGCTCAGCCCCTCCCCTCCTGTGGTTGAAGTACAGGTGGCCCATCACCGCGATCGTCAACTGATTTCGTGTTTTCATCAGACTGCGAATGGTCGAGGTCGCTATTACTGCTGTCAGATTGGTCAGATTGACGCGATACTCATGTATTATGCGCGTTTTCAACGGAACTCCAAATGACGTCATCCACGCTGCTGGCACCGGCTTACCGTAGGGAATGGTAGAGTTTGCCGCGCCGTTGGCAGCGGCTTGCAGTAGGGAATGAGTTAAGTTTGAAAACCAGGCATCAATTTTCATCAGAAACACTTCACTCTTTTTCAGTTCTGAGTAGATAGAAATCATAGCATAACCATGAATACCTCCCAAGCAGACCTTTGCACCAAACTGTGCTTGTGTCCCATGTGCAGTACCAGTCAAAAGTTTGGACACACTTCTGTAATGTTACAGCATGCAGTTCTTGGTCAAATTCAAGTAATTCTGTAATTAACCTTGGATGGAACAAGGTGAAAATTATATGGTCAGATGTTAAAAAAGAAATATTTGTTTTGCCGAACAGCGTCCAAATCTTAAAGAGTCACAACTGGCTAAATAAACAGAAGAACATAATACTTTACATTTTGCAACAAGCACAATGATATCAAGCCAGGGTCAGACTTACGGGACCAAAAGGTAAAGGAGAAGCAAACCCCAAGTGCAGCATGTATATGGGAACTGCAACAGCTGCGCTGCTGTGAGCTCTCATGACCATGAGACTGCCCATGTAGGAAGATAAATAAAACCCAAAAAAGCTTGACAGTCTGATCACCCACAATTGCATGGATGTAGCCCCCCGAGGGCCGGTTTGTTCTCTGAGCATTCACAAGCCATATGGGCACATTTTCAGCACGAAATTGTGCTTTATTCGGCTAATTATGTTGCTACGGCAACCAAAATCAATAGGAGTCATAACCTAAGCATAACCTAGTTTCATACCAAATATCAAAGGAATCGGTTGAAATTTGTGGCCTGCGGAGCGTCCACAAGAAATCTCTATGGACGCGGCGGCAGAAACGATGACCATGAATCCATAGTAGCCGCCTGACTTCCTCCAAGTGGCTACAATTACATATAATATTTGTATAATATATATAAAGGTGCATACTCAGCAATTATTATTGCAAACGGTGGTTGCTTTGATGGATTTAAGATTTAGATTTTTTTGTAAAATACAATATGTTGATTTTTTAAAATATCTGCTCGAAAAATTTGGTTGTGTCCAACGTTTTTACTGGTGATGTACAGTGAATACGGTAACATAGTAAAATCAGACAATTAGATGCTGCCAGCATCATTATCATGTATTAAAGAGAGTAATAACACAACTCTACTTGGAGGAGATTGGCTGAGGGATACTTGGAATCAAGTACTTAATGTATGGTGGTTCCTGGCAGAGTGCAATAAGCCCAGTTAGTTCGTCACTGCGCACATGGTGAGGAATGTTGTGCTTGGGTGAGTGTAGCACATCACACAGAGCAATTGCAGAATTTATTTTGGGTATGAGGCTCAAAGACTGACAATGCAAAGAAGAGAAATTCTACATTCTCCTAGTGCTGAAGTCCCCAGTGGATTTGGGGATTCCACCAGCATTTCATTTCGAAGTACAACATTTTGTGAAAACAAAGTTCACAGGCTGAAGATTGGTGCTTTCTGCTCATCTGACCAGGACACATTTAAGCTGGATTTATGGTTCTGCGTCGACTCCACGCAAAGGGCATGCCGTCGCCTCGACGCGGTCGTGGACCTTTCGAAGTTCTGCGTTGAGGTCGTTTGCGTCGTGCTGTGCCGCAAAGCAATTCACCAACAAACCGCTAGGTGGCGTCAGGTTTCCAAAGGACCTCTCGTGAAATCACGACTCGAGTCGAGTGGACCGATCAGTGCCCTTGCGGTCTGCGTCACTTTGACGTGCAGTTAGAAAATTTTCAAAGGTGCACGGCAGGCGACGCAGAGGCTCTGCGGTGGGGGTTCACGTTGCCGCAGAGGCTCTGCATAGCGATGGCGTCGGTTCGACGCAGAACCATAAATCCAGCTTTAGGCAACACACAAGACCCCACCAATTATTGACACGGAAAGTAAAAGTACCTGTTCTTGTCAAATGAGGTTCTAGCCAATCGAGACTGCAAATTGGCAGCAATCTGCAAAACACAGTGTGACTAAATGATGGAATGCCAGTCAAAATAATTCTACAAAAAAGAGAACAAATGGGAAAAAAAGCATGAAATTCTCAGATCCCCTGCCATGGCTTTAACGTTTTGGCCAAGACAATAAATGCGACAGAGGACCAGACAGACAGGAGGACTGACGGAAGTATGAAAAGGCACATCTACACTGTTAGATGCATCCATATGTTAGATTTTGAGGTAGAACACTGAACGGTTTAGAAGTTCTGACGCGGAAAAGAAACATAATGAATAGACAGGTGGACGGACGGATGGATAGACACATGGACAGACAGACGCAAAAGGAAAACACTCATTCCCCTTCCACTCTGTCGTGGGGGATAGTAAAAACAACCATATGAAATACAGTGGTCTTCGAAAGACAGGGCCAGAAACAGTGGTATTTCAAAATAGATAGTAGGGATTTGGCACCTCTTACTCTTAATGTTACTGCTTCACCAGGTTTTGATTCCAGAGGTGAAAAAAATACAGTACATTATTTTCAGTGGATGCATAAGGCATAATTATACATTTAGAACTAGTGTACTAAATAAATTACCATAAAATAACTGACCATGGCAGTTTGATCTCCAAGCTTGTCAAGGCATGATGCTCTGTGAAGCTAAAAATAACAAAGGAATTTCAATTATTTTCCAGCAAAGAATCACTCAGGATGCATAAGTGGTTATCCTGTTAAATTCTCAGATACACCCATAGATCACAAGTAGGACAAGATTAAATCTCTCCCCCCCCATACTTTATTCAATTAATTTAAATAATCAAGGCATTTTAACAGGTTTAATCATAAAGTTACAATAGAAACTATACAATTCACTTAACGCTATAATGTGCCATGCATGGCAAGTAAAGTGTTGTTATATTCCACCAACCGTCAGGGTCAAGTATGAATTTTTACCTGGAGTAATGTTTGGACTACGTCTTCTGTTTTTCTTGAAATTTCCAGCTGGAAGAGAAAGCTGCTGCCTCCCTGAGAAAAGAGGAAGAGTATGTTTTGATATAACAGCGCAACTATGCCAACCCCTTTCTCTGGAGCAGCTCCAATAGGTATATATTAACTTTCTTCCTAATAGTGAGCACCATAAATCATTGAGCAGTGACACATTTTGTTAATTTTGTTCTGCTGGCCGAGTCAATCACAGGATCTTTATCTAATTAAACCTACATTTTACAAACTGAAGGGCTGGGTATTGCCACTGATTTCCTGAATCGATTCAATTTCGATTCACAGGGTCCCGATTCGATTCGATTTCCGATTTGATTCAATATCGACTCATTGAGGGATATTTCAGCTACAGAACCTGTTTTGCTTGAATATGAAAGGGAGTCTTAGAGAACTAATGGCAAAAATGATACTTTCAGTTGAATTATTAAAAAGAAACCTTCTAACTAGGCACAATATTTAAAATATTAAAGTTCACACTAAAAAGTGACCCCAAGCTTGTTTCCTGAAAATACTTTTTATAGACCAACACATTTGATCAATCAACATAATAAAGTGCAACATAGACTTAACAGTCAGTAGAGTATTATTCTCTGAAACTGGGTAAATATTACATGCTTCACTTTGAAAGTTCATTTTCCAGTAAATGTTATTGAATTTAAACCAATATCCTTGCCCAAAATACCCCACATGGACATGTTCCACTGTACAGAAATAAATATTATGATACATTCAACAAAGAAAATAATATTGGATTTTGTATTCGAAAACTGGTTGAAAATGGTGGACAAAAATTTAGTTTTATTACTAAACTTCCACCCGACGCTGTTATTGAATGTATATCTCCCAACACAAGTAGTTGAGCTTAAAATAAAGATCTGATGCCGAAATTTATATCCAACGTTGTTTGTTCTCTCTTCATTACTTGTAGCTTGAAAATCCAGTCTCAATTTACCGTTCCGTACGTAACCAGTCATGTCCACTGCAGTTACGTACGGATCACAGTACATTTTTACTGTCAACAGGTAGTTTCGCATTTGCAGCATGCTTTCTATCAATGAAACACTGCTCGATGTACATTTATATGACACGTAGTCAAAATACCTCTACCCGCAATTAACTTATTCATTATTATCCGTTACGTCGGGAAATTCATTACTTCAGTAGTTTTTTTTGAGGATTTGTACTTTACTTTGTACTTATTTGTACTTTTTTTTTTTGAATTGGGACTTTTACTTTTAGTCTATTAAAAGATAAAAAGTGTACTTTTACTTCGTTACTTTGACACTGGCCACTTCGTTACTCGTTACAAATCAAAATAGGAATGTAATTCATCATTTAAGGATTATCTGGATTTGGTGTGTTCGAGAAGAACAACGGTGCTCGGCAGGGTATTTTAAGCGCCTTGTGCAGACGTGTCCGCCAGCAGACATGGAGCTGCAAATTTATGCATGCAGAACAATATTCTCTCACTAGGTGACACACCCGGATCAGTTATTGAATATTCACAAGCAAGATGGAAATGCACTAATAGCCTAAAAGATCGATCTTTGAATAAAATGAATCGATATCGAAAAATTTAAATAAAAAATCGATCTGAATCGGAAAATCGATTTTTAACCCAGCCCTAGAGGAGAATGAAAGCACCAAGTCCCCAAAACTTCAGATGGAACTGAATATGGTTGTAGTACAGGCCTGGCAGAGCATCACCACAGAAATCACCTGCTGTCTGCTGATGTATATACATCACAGACTTCAAGCAGTTATTGCTTCCAAAGGATATACAACCAAATGTAAAAAAAAAAAAAAATGAAAGCTCCATTCTACTTAATGTTACAGTTTCCAATATTTTTGATACACCCAAAAAAGGGGGGACTATGAACAAAAGGGGCTGTTGTTGATGAACAGTTCATCCTGTTTGGATTAAAACATACTCAAGTTAAAGCAGACAGTCAGCACTTCAACCTCATGTTCATTATTTTAAACTCAAAGAGCTAGAGTGCAGAATCAAAAAAAAAAAAAAAAAAAACATGGCCATATCCAATGAAATATGGTCCTCACTGTATTAGCAACAGTCTGGAAAAAAATAACCCACTGTTCTGAAATACAGAAAGGCAAAGCATTTTAACAAAACATTAATGATCACCATCAGTCAGTATGATGTAACATAAAACCACGCGCCACTCCATTGTATGCTGAACAGCAGAAGAGTAAAAGCTGACTGGAGTATGCAGCCAGCATCATCTACCATATGCCAACCTTGTACTCAGGAGTGGGCAAAATAACCAAACGCACCAATTTTCCTCCCAATCACGCCAGCAACAACTGGGGTATATCCAATTGCTCTGAACTTCAGAAAAACAATACTTTTAAGCAAAACAGTGAATAAACACAGTCAGTCAGTATGAAGTAGCCCCAAACCGTGTTCAATGCAGTGTATATGAAGTAGAGTAACATAGTAAAAGCTGACTGGTGGATACAGCCAGGATCATTCAGCCTGATGAAACATAAAGAGAAAAAAAATGACCAAGCCTGTTTTGCCCTTTAGCATGATGCTGGTATTGGAAAAAAAATTACGTACATACCCGCTCAATCTTATAAGGTCCAACAACATTGCTCTCTTTGATGAGATACACCTGAAATTACAAAGGCATTTACTTACTTCTTAAATCAATCTCAGTAACTGTAAGGATGAATAAAAGCACATTGTATTTAGAAACAAGAGGCTATGTATAATATAAAAGACTGGGCTCTAAATTCGTTGACCAGGCGCAGGCGCGGCGAATAGGGGGAGCGCTGCGCCAAGGGGGTGTATCCTGGCGTATTTTGCAATTTCGTGCCCGGCGCAAGTACTCCTCTGTCCCGCCTCTGTCCTTCCTGCCGGCGCAAGTGGCAAAGAGGGAGGAGGGAAGACGTTGGTGAAGATTTAACAGCCGAGTTAAATCTTCACCAATCAAATGAGCTCCTCTCCTGACCTTTAAAATGTTGGAAAAAAAAGAAGCCTCTGTCCTATATCTGCATGATGCGTTAATGTTGCATTTTACTTTGCTGCTTCAGGCATGTTTTCTGCACCGCTTACGTCTCTATTAAGCATACGAATATGAGTTAGCTGGCTAGCTAGGGCATTCGCAAATTATTACCATTAGCGAACTTGAATGGAATTTCAAAACGAAACTACGTCAGATCATTCAAACTTATGAAGTTGGAATGAAATACGACGGTTGCTCATTTATTTCTTCTGCCTGCATCATTGGGAAGAGAAACGATGGATAGCGTGTTCCTATTATTACACCTTGTTGCTGCTTAAAATTTTGGGATTAACATAGATGGACAACAATGCAAGAAACGTTACATTTATTTTTAACATGTGATCTTAACTCAGTACGAGATCATAGCAATCAGGGTGTATTCCTTTCCCTAACTAAAAACGATAAAACCTAAGTGACAATAAAAGTAGTATTAAGCCGCTTGCACACTGGACGCGAAACAAATTTTTTGAACGACAGATTACATTCAAAGTCAATGCAAAGACGCGAATACACGTGCGCATTCGCGTCTTTGCATTGCGTTATTATTATTAATTATTATTCGCGTCTTTGCGTTGACTATGAATGTAATCAGTCGTCCGAAAAATTCTTTTCGCGTCCAGTGTGCAAGCGGCTTTACTGAGCATAGAACACAAGCATTATTTACACGCACTGCCTGATGTCGAGGCAGTTTGTGGTTAGCTGAGAAAGATGTGAAGTCATTAGTTTGCATCACAGATTCAGCTGCATTGATTAAGCCAGGTCGAGTTTCCCTTACGCGTGCCAACCGCCTTTGATCTGACATCAGGACAATCGATATAGATACTATAATTTCTGTCTTGATTCAGATAGTTACATTAAATAGTGGTTGCTGTAATTATTTATTGCATTGAAATGTGCCTGGAATTCTGGAAGCCTGCCAGTGAGGTTTCGGTGACGTGTGCGCACTGTACGCCGGTTAGCCAAATTACCACTGCACAGAAAGTAAACCAGGTTGGAGCTGGCGAGCTCTCTGCGCACGGTCGGCGGAGCCTTTATCCACGAAATTGTCACTGCTTCACGATGAATATGTGACACCTCCCCCTACTACGCTGCCACACCCATCTCGGCGCGCGTCCGTCTACCAAATTGCCAAAGTGGCTACGCACCACATGAAATTACCACTGCGCGGGCTGCACCGGACGAAATTACCACTGCGTGGGCTGCGTCACGCTGTGCCACCCTGAGCTGCGCTAAGAAATTAGAGCCCCATGAGCTTTAATAAGCAGGTAATCACAACCACAGTGCGAGCATCATGCAGGAATTTCAGTTCTTTTATGCAACACTACTGTGTCAATACTTACACAATTCATATGAAGTAAACACTTTACCACACTACTTTGTAAGTACGGACAAAATAGAGAAACTCCACAAAAATGGCTTTGAATGCAGTTTGAGTCTCTTAACCAAAATGACAAAATCACCCACACCAGCCGTTCCAATTGGAACGACCTGATATCCAATACGGCGCATCGCAAGGCGGATATGATCGCCGATAATGATGGGTCAAAGTTCAAAATGTAGACAACTGAACTTCCGCCCACACCCGCGCACGGTCGAACGTTAGCTAATATATCTGCGATTTATAGCATTTAGTCCCGAGACGTGGACTGCGGCTTTGACTTGAATTTAGCGTTTTTTTGAATTTTGCAGTATTTCTCATGTTCATATCTGTGTATCCATGATGGTTTTCTATTGCGAAGCTGCACGAAGCTCATCGCATTCAGACATGCAGGCATTGGCTTGGCGAAGATGGCCCTATTACCGGAAGTGTGTACGTCTACAAGAAATGCCATTCATTCATCTTGTCTCCCGATTTACGACAGTTTTGCGCTATTTCAGGTCGCTCCAATTCATTGGAATGCTCCCAGGAGTCCTAAGCAGCACCACATTCCCAAGTAAGACTCCAAATCAAGATACTAAGAAAGTTCATGAGGGACCAAGTAATCGATGCCAGATTTGCAGGAGTGTTCATCACAAAAATTGCAAAATTATCTAACATTGCAAGGGAAATGGTGTCAACATTTTGAAACCATATCCCAAACACCAAAAAACAGCAACAGAAAAAAATAGGACCAATAGAACCATACTACCCAGCTTTGACAAAAGGAAGCAGGTTAGAAACATGTTTATGTTATTTGCTTCCTTTTTTTCAAAGTTTGGCAGTATAGGTCTAAAAATCATCACAGATTTTAATCAATCCATATCCAAATCAGTCACAACAAAAGCAACATGATGCAAGATTCACAATGCTGGTATTAATCGCAGTGTTACCAATAATGCATGAGTCAGTTGACATTCAAAGCTGGCATGCCATGGAAATAAATAGATTAGAGAACACTATAAATAGTGATGGTTGAAGATGGGAACGTAGGAGTACAACACTGAAGTATATAGGGTGGGGAAAGCAATTTTCTGTACCACAAAGCAGCAGAGGTGTAGTTTTGATAATTGGCACCAAATGACGCACCTGCTCAAGAGTATTTTCATTTGTATACTAGCCAAAGGAAAGAAATGGCTAACAATGACTGGCAAATTTTAAAAAGGCTCCTTTAAACATAAAATATAAAACAAGACGAAAAAAATGTTTCTCCTAAAGTATCCAAGTAAACTTACTTGTAACATGAGCAGTCAACATACCTGTTGGCATTCAACAAAAATCCCTGCAGGTCTGCTTCTGGAAAAAAAGAGAAGAATAAAAAATAAACATAGGCACAAGATCACAAAGCTGTCATATGGCTCAGCTTCTGAATGACACTTACTCATTGAAAGGATTACGATCATTTTCCTCAAATCCTTCAATTACTTTGCAGTCTCGAAGCGGTATCTGAAGGACATAATACATGAAGGCGCTCAAGGGAGTTTGTAAAAGATTAAGGGTTGTGGAATCAAAACACAGAAAATGCAATACAGACATACCTTTAAGATGGGCTCAGCAATTTGTTCAGGCTCAAAAATAATGGATTTGGAGCAGATCTTGAGAGAGCCCCTATTTTTTCTAAAAATAAACAAAATACTATTTGTTAACTTGTACACACAGAAATACAGACTGCACCACCAATGCAGAGTGCAGGCATACTGAAAAAAATCTTCCACATGGTGAAAATGCCCAAGAGTTCACCATTACTTTATGGGTCATTCCTTATCAAGTGGACCAAATTTCCAGATGGTCTAAACCTCACCCACTCAAAAAAATCTGGCAAAAATTTATGTTGTAGTACTTGACTTAGAATTCGTGCATGCCAAAATCTAGAGCTCTTGGTCAATTAACCCCTGAGATATGGCCCTCGCAGTCCCGCATTCATTGAATTTTCAACGGTTTTCAGTGGTCGATTTTGACTCTTTCCTAAAAAGGTAATACTCTCCTGAATGGTGATTCTAGCAGAACTTTTTAAGAGTCGCCTAACGGAGGCCAAAATTGACCGAAAATGAAAGCTTTAGACCAGCTCTGACAGCTTCATTCAGGGAAATCATCTACATCACGCTAAAAGGGAAATAAGCGGTGTAATTAAAATTATCCTATTGTGTAGATCGCTGATTTCTAATCAATCGCAATTTCTTATACAGCTTCATCTGAAGGCATACTGAAGCGAAGCAAAGTCACAGTCCGAACAGTGCAGTTCAGTTTCAGTCAGTCAGTCGGTCAGTGTTTCACTCCACAGTAACAAAGCACGAAACACGGTTGGCTTACCACTGGAGAAAACTGATCTCGAGCTGACATTCGAGGATTTCTAATTTTAACGCGATTATGTCTTCAACTGATATTCGTTCGGCGACCCTTATTCCAAATCAGATGGGAAATTTGCGATCTACGCAAAAAGTTCTTCTGGGATCACCATTTATGACCCCTTTGCGATCTTGAAAAATATTAGAAATAAGCAACGAAATATCAGTGCAGTACTGATTCATCAAATATCCTGCCTACGAACCCCAAAAACACACCATATTCAGCAGTTAATTTAAAATACTTAGAATGAAGTCCACACAATCATACTTGGAAATGTTGAAGTAAGTCCAAATATTGTAATGGACCAAGTTTCAGAATTTTTGCTCCACTGCTTGGGTAAGAAACCAGGGTTGCCATTTGGCAAAATAATACCGCGGAATGGATTTGAGACCCCTTTAAAACCACCACAGTACACGTAATAGTCGTTTTTAATGTTTGAGGTTAGAGTTACACATTTTGTGGTTAAATGTGCCAAAGTACAATATTCTACAGTCATTAGGTGTAGTCCTATGGCTGTCCAAAACCCTGAAAAATTTCAGCATCATGAATTTTTTCCGGATTTGGGATGGCTCTAGCAAATCACAGGCAACTCCTAGCCCAAAAATGATTTGAAATCTACATAAAAAGTTTTGCTAGAATCACCATTCAGGAGAGTATTATGCTTTTAAGAAAGATTCAAAATCGACCACTGAAAACCGTTGAAAATTCAATGAATGCGGGAACTTGTAAGGTTGCTGTACACTGCGAGGGCCGCATCTCAGGGGTTAATTGACCTAGAGGTCTAGATTTTGGCATGCATGAATTTTATGTCATGTACGACAACATATATTCTTGCCAGATTTTTTGAGGGTGTTAAGCTCAGACCACAGGTCCAGTTGAGATGGAATGACCTTTAGCCTAAAACTTTATGCATATTTTTTAATGAAGCCAAAAATAGTTGTACACAAAGTGGCATGCTGAACCATATGGCATAAATAATCTAATAAGTTCAATACTGATCACACCTTGATAAAAATGGATCAAATTATGCCTACATTTCAACAAGCTATAGCAGTCTGGTTATTGCAGCTCATAAATGTGACCCTCCAGCACCAAACCAGTCACATGGGTCAATTTTTCAAATATGAGTTTTTGGGCTCATATTAAATGCCCTTTCAGATGAGCCCAAAAACTCATATTTGAAAAATTGACCCATGTGACTGGTTTGGTGCTGGAGGGTCACAAACGAGTTTTTTAAATTGCGGATGCAATACTCGCCGAAAGTCAAGCGGGCACCCGAAGAAATACAGGCCACAAAACAACAGGAATAAATGAAATGAAACATAGCACCAGCAAACAGATCTCCAACTGTCAGGCATGAGACTCTATGCTTCATCATCAATTGAACTCATGTAAAAGAAAAAACTCCACTATTGCATTAATGTAACATCTGCTGAGGACTCTTTTTTTCAAATACAATCTAGCGTGCATTAGAGATGGCCTTCAGAAGTAATTATGGCCAATTTGGTTTGATTTTTGGTACCTTTTCTGTGCTGCATTTTTGCTGTTCAGTTGGTATGCGGTGTGCTGTTCAAAATAATACTCTTCCAGGTCAAGTAACAATAGCGAAAACCTAGAATAGAAAACCGGAATATGAAAGAGTCAAATCAAATCTTACCTTCGCAATTACAATACACTAGACAATGTAGGTGTTTTTTTTTTTCAGAAAGAGAACATGCCATCACCAGTCACAATCACTGTCATCAAATATACAAAAAAATTATGCATCCATTAGAATCAGCGCAAACATCCAAACCAGAACCCCATATGCAAATAAAATTAAACAGCGTGACATCACTCGCGCACTCAAGTATATTAGCCTAATCTTGAAGTTTTCAGAACTGCTGCACCTGAAAAACAACAACAAAAAAAACAAACTGATCCTTCCAAATGGAGTTATACAGTAGGAATGTGTAATACCTCTGCTACTGAACAGCTTTAATAATTCAGTTGAGGCCCCTCTAACAGAAAACCAAAATAAGTGACATCTCATTCCTCTAGGTACGATCGCAGGATAACACTACCAGCAAATTCAATGGGCTTTCCATTCCAATATCATCCCCACTACATTTTCCATCTAACCGGCACAATAATGAACACAAAACTGAATTTGTTGCATGGGTTGGCACAGTAGTCCATTTGTAAATGCCCAATTAATTGTTGAGCAGTGAGTTGTAGTGGAGGGACATGACAAAATGTGAATGGCCTGCAGATAATCATTGACAGGCAGCAAGTAATAAAGTCCAAAAATAATTTCACAATATGAATACCACATATCCTAAATGCACGTCAAACTGCCATGCCAAATCCTAAATATATAGCACGTATTGTAGAGACTGATTACCAATGTTCAAATAAAGTTATTTCCCCTACATGCATTATGTAATTTATCTTTTAGGCCTATCATGGTAGCCAAGGCTTAAACGAAGTCAGGTCGGACTGTATCATTAAGATTAACTTTTATATCACAAAGACCATCCTGAAACTCAAGATATAGTTTAAATGATGAGACATTATTGTCATTGAAAGCTATACATTGTAACATTTTCCAAATCGCTTTGCCTTTACTCATTTCACAACCACATCATCAACAATCATCATCATAATAATAACAACAACAACCATAATAATAATATCTTAACTTAGCTAGCCAACTAAGCTTTCGGGCTAGTTGGAGGGGAGAAGTCAGTTCGATGCTTTCCGAAAACTGAGCATGGACAGTCAACAACATTGTTTCCACAGGAAACGCAGCGATAACTTCACCGCCAACTACAAACAAAACGACTCTATACTTTTTCCGTTATCCAGGCAGGACTTCAAAACGATACTCAAATCACATAAGAACCCCAAGGGCCTACAGAAGGCACAAATCCCGGAGCTCCAGTTAGCATTTGCCAACACAGTAAGCGCCCGGACCAGGAAGCCATGTCCCACTGTAACCGGTCTACCGTCACAAAAACGATGTAGGGATAAAAATGATAAGGTATTTCAGCAAATGGGAACATTAACATATTTCACAAACGCTCGAAACATATGTCACCAGTTTCACAAATTAGCCAACAAACCTCTCTTTGGATCTTTCTTTCCTCTTTATAAAAGCCATAGCACGCCACCCGGAGCATTTGGAGGTAAGAGACGAGGATGTGCAGTGTAAACAAGGAAATTGCCGATGCAACTTCGAGGCTTCAGAGCAGGGAAGGCGGTATCTGGTCATACGCGAGTGGAGGTGATACAGTACAGCCGCGACGGCACTGTAGTCGCTGAACAATGACGACACTGAGCTGTTGCATTTCTGAACTGTGTATTTCTGTATGCGTGCCGCCGCTGTAGGCTTGGCGCTGCTTGAAGTCTTTGTATTGCGTTCCCATCTCTCTGTGACCTCATACACCGATCGGCCACAACATTTAAACCACCTGCCCAATCTTGGGTACGTCCCCATCGTGCCGCAAAAACAGCTCTAGACCGTCAAAGGCATGGACTCCACAATACCTCCAACGGTGTCCTGTCGTATCTGGGATGTTAGTAGCAGATCGTTCAATGTTACAAATTTAAAAAAAAGAAGAGCCAGACACATATCACAAATTAAGCCAGATTTTAATTAATTAGCCGAATAAAAATCCTCTTTCTTAATAGCAGAGGAAAATTTCAAAGGCAGCTTTAGAGGAGGCTTTGTCCGATGACGGTCCAAAGTCAGGCATTGAGGCCCCCATCGCAGGGGCAAACAGGATCACTGGGGAGTCAGGCAAGGCCTTGTCGGAGGAATTGGTCCAAGGTCAGTAGTCGGGATGGCAAGCAGCATGAACCAGGGTACGCAGTCAGAGCAGATACACGCCTTTGAACTTGGGTGTAGCAGAGACTGGAAGAAGCTACTCGCAAGAACCACAAACACTGGGAAGAAATTCTCTATAATAATACCGTAAAATGGGGTAATAAGGGATGCCCAGGTAACAAGGGACAGTTTTCTCTGAAAGTTTTCAAACGCGAATTCAAGGTTTGTTTTTACACTCCCTGTGATGATGCATTATTTTTATGATACCTTGGTAGGCACTTGAAAATTGCAAGGTGAGTTGGACATGATTCTATTGTTCCTTTATGACTGACAGCAATAAACAGCTATATATGAAATTTTTGAAAAAAATTTTGACTTGTAAAACTTTATAATTTCAGGCTAAGCCAAAGTGTTTACCAGCTGAATAAGAGTTTCTTTGGCAAGAGAAGACTACCAGGTATGTGTACTTTGGATAGTATAATAAAATTATTATTCATTGTTCAAATTTCTTTTATTTTATATTTTCAGGTAAAATTCACCTGAAATCTGGGGTAACAAGGGACACTATGCCACAAACGTATAAACCAAAGTTAGGCAAGAAGACTCGCAAAAAACATGAGAAAAAGGAGGTTTTGAAGGCTGTGGAAGCGGTAGGTAGAGGTATGTCCTATAGAAAAGCAGAGGAGATGTTTAGCATACCAACGGCCGTGATACAGAGACATAAGAAAGACCTTAATATTGGGAATCCTGGCAGACCAGTGGCCATAGGTGCCAAAGTTGAAGAGATGTTGATGAAATGCCTTGTTACCAGTGGTGAATGGGATTATCCAATAGATTCCATTGATCTACGTCTGATTGTGAAAGGACATTTGGACAGGCGTGGGATTACCATCAAGGCCTTCAAAGACAAAATGCCAGGAGAAGAGTGGGCCATTCTGTGTCCCTTATAACCCTTATTATGTGTATAATAGAGCCATCAGCTCAAATGAGTGGGTGTCCCGGACACTGACTAACAAATAAAATAAAGTCACGTGACCCCACATGTTCAATATGTCCAGTAGTAATATAAAGCCTGGGCACTAAATCACAATGTGACACATACCTGGCCTGTAAAGCTATTGTGCTTTGGGAGGAATTCAACAAAATATCTCTGAAGTGTCTCTTAGTGCCCCATTTTACGGTAACTTGTCTTTCTTAGTAGTTAACACCAAGGACGAAACGGAACAATCCAGCAAGGGGAAAACACAGATAATGAACTTAAGTACACAAGATGACGATTTACAACAGGGAACAGGTCTTCAAGAGTAGGCTAAAAACTTACCTTTTTAATAAAGCCTATGATTAGTTCATGATTAGTTACGTATAAACATTTATTTGGCCCTGGTGGGACTGATTACAACCTAGTTTTATGATGGGTTCACAAGATATTGGAAGCCAGAGTTAAGTAAATCCATATGGAACCGGTGGCACTGAGCATGCATTAACGGTGTCAGTGGGGCTTGCTACAGCCTTAGTCACTGGGGATGTCCACATAGTACTGGTAGTAGTGTTTAGCAAATCCATGTGGAACCGGTGGCACTGAGCATGCATCAACGGTGCCAGTGGGGCTTGCTACAGCCTTAGTCACCTGGGAGGTCCATATGGTACTGGTGTTTAGAAAATCAAAAGTGATCTTACAGCCTGGTGTAAGTGTAGGCCTTCTGTGCTGCAGGAAGTGGATGGAGGGGTGTTGACTGTTTCCTGACCAGTCTGCTAATAATTTCTCACTTGGCGCATGACACAGGATGTTTTTTTTTTTTTTTTTTTTTTTAAATTAACATGCAGTATTTTTATCCAGTGCCTCACCCCCCTTTTTTCCGTGTCTCTTTTCAAGGATCTTTCCGTCCACTACCCTGAGTCCGGGACCGTCCAAGCCCTGTCCCTCACCATGAGCGCTGGCTGCTGCTGTCCTGCTGTCCTGATCCGGTCCTGATCCAGTTCTGCACCATCCTCGGCATGCCACTTCCTGGTGCTACAGACGACACTGTTCAGATGGACTTAAATGGAACTCTTTTGCCATTTTACTCTATTTGACTTAATTTTGTTATTATTTAGCTAGCCCGCGGAGGATGGGCTTCCCCACTATAGTCGGGTTCCTCCTGAGATTTCTTTCCACTGGGGAGTTTTTTCTCACCACTGTTAGAGGATTTTTCTCCCTACTGGGAGTTTTTTGCCTCATTTGCTGTAGTGGGGAATAGGCTGGGCACTGCTCTTTCATTATTTAATTTCTCACTGTAAAGCGTCTTTGTGACAGTCTCTGTGAAAAGCGCTATACAAATAAAATTGAATAGGTGAGAGCGAGAGCACAAAGGGTGGGGCAAAGCAGGAGATACTAATAAAACATTGATAACTAATTATGAAAAATGAAGGAGAAATTCACAAAGATGGCTGGATTGTGGGGGAAGACAATCAAGAACAGACTTGGGAATGTGATACTTTAAATCCTGTAAATTGCGAGGTTGGAGCTTTGGTTGAACAAATTGTTTTTCCACCATTTCCCACAGATGCCTGATCAGGTTAATAGTGTATATGATGATATTTCAGTATTACTTATCACAGGGTTTCCCCCCGTGTATTACAGGCCTGGCGGGCCGCCAGGCCTAACTCCCCACCCCCCCACCAGGCTTAGCATCCTTTCTTTATGTATTTATTTAATTTTTTTAGTAGGTTTTCAAATTCCAGTCATGCCGGTGCGGTTAGTGACAGGGAACATGCTTAGTTGGAAAGCGCAATGGCGATATCTTTTGGTCAACAAGTAAACTCATCAAGTCAAGGGTCAGTTAGCTTTTTCATCCAATAATTTTCTTTTCATCACCTGAAGCTACGCCTCAAAGCACTCCCAGCTGTCATCACACGCAAGCATTATGTCAAAACCTGATGACGTAACAGGACATGTCTCGAAAGAAAAGCCAAAAAACTTAGGGCAGTTTCTTTTTTCAGCATTAGACAAACACTTCAGGAGACCGTGAACCCGGCGGTAATGACCGGGAGGCATCCACTGAGTCGATCTCGTTAGCCGGGGTTGCGGCTCGACGAGGCACAGCCAGCTATCACGCCTATTGGCACTATTTCCCTCGCAGCGCAGCCGAGTATTTCTGCTAACAAAGGTGGTAAACACCGAATCAGTGGATTCAATTCTGAATGGCTGGTCGACCCAAAATTTAGCGGATGGCAATACAAGACCGAATACGGTAAGCATAACCCTGTTTTATGCGATTGAAAAATATTATAGTAACCGTGACAGTAAAATAGCTTGCATAATGTTTAGCTGGCAGTCCTGCCAATATGTTCACGGTTAAATAGCGACAAAAATCGCTTGCCGGTAGATCACCTTGGCAAAAGGGTCCAAGTCCGAAAATGATACAACTGCGCATGCGCATCAGAAGTCACGGCCAAATAGCCACAGAAATGTAAAACCGGTTCACGGCAAAATATCCACTGCCTTTTGTTTATTATTTATTATAATTGTATCTCCCTGACGACGATAGTTGGGAGATACTATGGTTTATTTCCGGGGCCGCTGCCACGCCCGCAGAGATTTTCTGTTCCGGGCTCTGTAAGCAACAATTATCGCAGGAAATTTTTCTAATTTTGCACAGGCGAAGATATTTATTTGACAATGCTCAAGACCAATTTTCGGCAATTTTGGATGTCCAATATGGCTGCTGGCGGCCATTTTGTCCGAAATTTGGGGATCGGGGAGATACACGACTCACGACCGAGTTATCTAGTTTATCTTTTTGTTAAATGTGATCAGAATTTTAAGACTTGTTTCAACCTTTAGTTGTTGCAAGGACTTTATTCAAGTTTTTTGGTGAGAACACTTGATATTATCCATTTCAATTGTATTTATTTTGTGGTTGTTAAAAACAGCATTTCAAGACTACCGATTTATAAGAATCTGCTTTAGTTGACGTTTATGTGTTCAATAAATGTCTTATAAGAACACATGATTACGGAGGCAAATTTTCAGATTTCCGATCAAATTCTAAGAGTGATTCAATGCAGGGCCCTATGGAATCTCACCGTCTAAATTCTACTGCTCCATTCAGGAATCTGTTACTGTACCTATAGGGCCCTGCCATCAGTCAGTTGCTGGCCTGTGTTAGGCCCCCGTCAAAAAAAACGACACTTGTTGGCCGCCCGTGGGGTGCCGGTGGGCCGCTGGCCCCCCTGAAAAGATACTTGCCACTGGCCTAACAACTTTTCTGGGGGAAACCCTGTATCATATTCATCAGTAAATCAATAATCATAATTAGTAACCATACAATGTATACAGCAGTAACACACACACAAGCAGTTCACACGCACATAAACTGTTGATTTCTGTTGGTTTGATTAATCTCTGTTCAGATGATTTAATCGATGTGTTCAGTTGATTTCTGTTGCTTTGATTAATATCTGTTCAGTTGATTCAATCAGTATCTATTCAGTTGATTTCTGCAGCTCTGATCAATATCTGTTCAGTGAAATCAGTATATTACTGGAAACATAATCAGTTGAGCCATTCACAAATCCATTTGTATCCTATTTTTAAATCGTATTTTTCTCTATGTTTAAATGTATTTTTCTTTCTTTTTTATGGGGACAATACCTCCATGCGCCACCAACACTTTCCAGAAAATCCCATAGAGATCATGCCAACCAATAGGGGAAAGGAAAGAGATAAGAGATAACCAAGCTAATGTGATCGGCAGGAGGTTTTTTCAATTAAAAAAAGGCCATTTGGAATGATTGGGGTGGTATTCTTTGCATGCAAAGACGACTCCCAGCTTTAAGTCATCATGTCATCATGAGCTGAAATAAAGTACAAAAATTTATGAAGATTCTGCCTCTCTTCAATTTTTTGAAGAGAAGGTACTCAAAAATAAGAAAACATGTCTGAATGGGGAGCCACAACAAATTTAGCAAGCCAGCCACAAGTCTGCAAAGATTAGTGTTACACCACTACAAGACAACGACGTGGTGTGGAAAACGTTACTTTTATTTTCAACGACGGTACTGCAGGAACACATCACTAGCTAGCCACCCAAGTTAGCTGCCAAGTGAAATCTAAGAGCATTTGAGAGCAACAATCTGGCAAATGTCGCAGCAATAATAAAGCGTACTTACAAAAGAACTTTCATAAACTCGTTCGCGTCAGCGATAACAGTAGTTCCCATTCCCAGGTTTAGTGGAAATGGCCAGTATTATCTAACGTTAGCCACTGCGGCTCACATTTCTTTTACAGGCTGCCACACACAAAAAGAAACTTCCTCTTCGCTCTAACCTGGCAGTATTCTGCTACAGAGACATTCATTCTGCCCCTTGCTGGCAAACATTCTACTGGGCGCTACAATCAGCTACACTCAGAAGAGTAGTCGGTCATCCGGTGCTTGGAGACGATGCAGGGGACACACATGCACACACCCTAGGTTTGCCAGCCAACTAAGTATAAGGTCAACAATTTAATTTCATTTCATTTAACCTCTTCCACCCGGGACTTATGTTTAGAGGGATAATAGTTTGACAAAGCAGGTAACCAGGAGGCTAAGGGTGAGAGTTCCTGTGGGGAAACTTTTGTTTGGGAGGATGGGATTCTATATGTGAAGGGGGAAAAAGAAAATCGTTTGGTTGTCCCAACTTGCTGTAGACAACTGTTACTTCATGTCCCTCACACAATCTCATGGGCAGGTCACCTAGGACATCAAAAAACATACCTCCGTTTGAGCTCCCGGTTCTTTTGGCCCTCCATGTACACTGATGTTAAATCCTACTGTACTACATGTCCTGTCTGCCAGAAAACCACAGTTGTCCGCAGGTCTGATAGAGCACCTCTGCACCTCCTGCCAGTCATCTCGACCCCCTTCATGCAGATTGCCATGGACATTGTGGGACCAAAGGAGAGGAGTAGTGCTGGCCACCGATACATCCTTGTCCTCTGTGATTATGCCACTCAGTACCCTGAGGCGTTTCCCCTAAGGTCCATCACCACACCGAAAATAATCAGCGCCTTGGTGCAGATGTTTTCCCGGGTCGGCATTCCGGAGGAAATTCTAACAGACCAGGGCACTAACTTCACGTCTCGCCTGATGAAACAGCTCCATAATCAGCTGGGCATCAAGGCCATCAAGACCAGTCCATACCACCCCCAGAGAGATGGCCTGGTCGAAAGATTCAACCAGATTTTGAAGAATATGTTGAGAAGGTTTGTCGCAGACACAGGTCAAGATTGGGATAATGGCTTCCTTTCCTGCTCTTTGCCTACCGAGAAGTGCATCAGGCATCCACAGGGTTTTCCCCATTTGAATTGGTGTATGGCTGGTCAGTCCAGAGACCACTGGATCTCTTGAAGAAGAGCTGGGAGACCTCTGCACCATCTGAGAAGGGAATTGTAGCATACGTGTTACAGATGAGACACCGGCTGGAAAAAAAACTGAGAGGAGGCACAGGGAAACCTTCTGAAAGCACAGACAGCCCTGAAACTATGGTACAACCAGCATACATGTAAGCAGGAACCCCAGCCAGGCCAGAAGGTCCTCTGACTCCTACCTTCTGAGACTAGCAAACTGTTGACCAAGTGGCAAGGACCATATGTCATCACCAGAAGGATAGGCCCGGTGACTTATTAGGTACATCATCCAGATAAAGGAAAAGAGAAGCAGACCTACCATGTAAGCCTCATTAAGGAGTGGAAGGAGAGGGCAACACCATCGCAATCAGCACTGTTTGCATGCGAGGTGGAGCCTGAGGAAGAGGAGGAGGATGATGTGGATTTGGAGGGATGGAAATCAGAAGCTAAGGTAAACTTGGAACATTTAACTGGGGAGCAGGTGACTGAGCTGCGGCAGGTGTTCCGTGGCGTCCCTACTTTGTTCCAGCAAAAACCAGGACAGACTGGGGTTTTGCAGCACACCGTCCATCTAACTCACTCAACCCTAGTATGGCAATGACCTTACGGGGTACCAGAGAGGCTGGTGGAGCCCCTAAAAACAGAAATCCGCACGATGATTGACCTGGGTGTGATAGAGCCATCCAAGAGTGAGTGGAGCAGCCCCATTGTGATAGTGCTGAAAGCTGCTTCCAAATTTGATGCCTATCCAATGCCCCTATTGATGACCTCCTGGAACGAATTGGGAAGGCCAACGACATCAATACTCTGGACTTGTGCAAGGGATATTAGCAGGTGCACTTGGAGCAGAAGTCCAAAGAATACACTGCCTTCAGAACTCCCTTGGGTTTATATCAGTTTACAGTCATGCCATTTGGCCTCCATGGAGCCCCAGCCACTTTCCAGAGGACCAAGTACTTCTAGGCTGTGAGGATGGCGTTTGGATGGTGTGTCATTTACAGCAACACCTGGACTGGGACCGAACATCTCCAGCGCCTCCACCGTGTTTTAGGAAAAATCCATGAAGCCGGGCTGACACTGAACCAGCAGAAGTGTGAGTGGGCAAAACGAGAAACTCGATACCTGGGCTACATGCTTGGGAGAGGAGAAATAAAGCTACAGGTGGACGAAGTGGAAGCCATCCAGAACAGCCCATGGCCCAGAACTAAAAAACAGGTGAGGTCATTTCTGGGGCTCGTGGGATGGTACCGAAGATTTTTTCCCCATTTTTTATTTGTTGCAGCTCCTCTAACAGCCCTTCTCACCAAGGCGGCCAGGAACCCAGTACAATGGGACAGCGTCTGTGAAGAGGCATTTAGGGCTTTTAAGGCCCATCTCTGTTCAGCACCAGTCCTCCAGAGCCCTGACTTCACCAAAAGCTTTCTGGTACAGGTGGATGCCTCTGCGACTGGAGTGGGGGCTGTACTGGTGCAGGGGGAACTGGGGGAAGAACAACCTGTGTTGTACTTGGGCCGGAAGCTCCTCCCAAGAGAGGTAAGGTACTCCACTATTGAGAAGGAGTGTCTGGCTGTAAAATGGGCACTAGATAGCCTGAAATACTATTTAATGGGCCGGGAATTTGACCTGCACACAGACCATCGAGCCCTAACGTGGATTCAGACCATGAAAGACAGCAATGCAAGGGTGACACGGTGATATTTGGCACTTCAGCCTTTCAAGTTTGAGGTCCGCCATCAAGCTGGAAAACAAAATGTACCGGCGGATTACCTGTCCCGCTTGCCGAACTTCCGCAAGCTTGGAGAGGGGGAGGATGATGTGACAGAGGTCTCTGTCACGATTTGCGACGCAACTTAATGTTCAATTTCCTCCCTCCACATTTCAAGCTCCCTGCCATAGCGGCTAGTACACTGTGAGTGCACGCACAGTTGCGTCCAGCTAATTATCAATTCATACACGCATACACGAACATTGGAAATTCATCTTTCCCTGTCCATACAACAACCACCATAATAAGCACACTGACAAATATTTGTTTAACGTTTTGCGTCTTTTATTTTACTTATCTGTGTTCATTTCCGTGTATTTTGGAGCGCTCTGTAGTTTGTCTGTTTTTGTCTGTGTCCATTGTCATAGCAATGTTGGGAAGTATGGAGGGTGGAAGGGACCAAACCAAATGCTTAGCTGGGCAGGCTTATGTAGTGCCTGACTCAAAAGCGCACGTATTTTCGGGGCGGTTCTCAGGTGTCACCATTGCCCAAAGTTTGTTATTTTATTTGTAATACCCATGATCATTTCAGTGGAATGATGAAATAATGGTGCAGTGTACTAAAGTATACAAATGTTATCCAAAGGATGTTATGTATTTATGTCTTTTTCCTTCTTTTCCGCCTTGTGCAATCCCAGATAAGTGGAGCCACCCCTACTTAAGTGGGCCCTGAGGAAGGTTGGGGTGGTTTTTCTTATTGGGTGTTGGAGCGTTGGCTAAACCTGACAAGTAGCAGGTAATTCTTTGAATAATATATTTGTGTATAGTTTATTTCCTGTATATATCTTCTTTTTGTTTGTACATATTTTTCACTATTTTTCACCATTTTGCACTTTGGGATCTGGCACTGTAAATAAAATCTTTTGCACTTTCATGCTTTTGTGGCGGAGCCATCATTTTTCTTCATATCGGGAGTGCTGACCATAAGCGCCGTCATCACACACTTCAATGCATATAGTGAAATACAGGGCAAAGTTAACCACTAGGAAAAAGATATTTCTGTGTCTAAACACTAATGAAGAAAAGATATGAGCACTGTAGAGCAATAAGTCTGTATTTTAACAGTTTGTATACCCAGACCTGGCATTACTTCAGGTAATTATGGTGGCTAGTCAATGAATTAACTCCTTCTTATGAGTAGGTGCTGTAGTTACAGATACATTGTCGGTAGAACAATGTAGGACTGTAATGATTATACACTAAACAAACAAGTTTTTTTAACCCCTCTGCGCAGAAGCCAAATATGGCTATTGTGGGGAAGCAGAAATTTGTGCTTTTGAATACAGTGGAGAGACAGGTTTGTGTATTAGGCCACCTCACATATGTATGTTAATGACCGCTGGCAGCTCCACCTTTGGGGATTTTCCACTAGCCTACAGGGGAGAAGAGGGCGAGACCCCACGACCGTTCTGGATTTAAATTATCCAATCCACAGTGCCAAACATGGAACACAACTGCTTGCAACCAATCAGGGGTCAAAACTTATTTTACACACAAATTTGAATATATGCAAATGTACTGCTATAAACAGTGCTTCAATGAACATTTTTCTGGGATTTTGTTTCCTTGCTGGCTCATGTAATTAATACTTTCCTGCTTTTTAACCACAAACATCGGATCTGCTTCTTTTGGACAACGGTCATATTTGTTCCTGGTATAACTTGGGTTTACTAACACTATTTATGTGTTACCCTATTTGAGGCTTTATAATTCAAGATTTGAGCTTCACAGAGAGGGGGCAAAGGGCTTAAATGAAACAAGATACTTGTAGGATTAGAATTTTATCATATTTCAGTTTCTCTTCATAATTTTAGTTCAGAGTAAGGGCCACAAACACAAAAAATCTTCATGAAAATTCAGCTGTTAAAATTAAAAAAAAAAAAAAACTGAGAATTGAAAAATGGCTGGGAATTAAAACAATACATTTCTGTAATCATAAACTCCTTGTCCACAAGTGTACGTCATTAGACTGTGATTTTTTAAATTATCCTGCTGTTTATGAACCAAATAAGCTCTTCAAGTGGCTCCCCAAGCTGTCAGAGCCCTTACAATTATGCACTGTCAAATCATAAAATAATCATGTGTTAACTCCTTCAACCCCACAGCCCTCTACAGAGGGCTGACCAACATATTCCCTTCAACCCCAAATTCCTGTAGGGAAAATTCAAACAATCTGACTAATTGATTGGAACATATCAGGTTACATTTAATGGGATTCCAGAGATAACAGTAAGATACAATGTCCAGATAATGACCAGCCCTCTACAGAGGGCTGTGGGGTTGAAGGGTATAGTGATGCTAGAATATCTGGGGTTGAAAGAGTTAAACACAAATCAACTTTTGACTCATGAAGTTCAATATAAATTTATGATTTCCTAGCAGAATTTAGCAGGAGTTTATCAATAATGGCACGGATGGACATCAATAGTGACCAGTGACCTCTCCAAACCAAAAACATGCCTTTTCTCCATGATAAAGTTTAGAGTTTTGTCCATTTTTCTTCAAAACGGCATCAGCAAGCACATATACTCATTAAAGGAACTGCTTATTTTATGGTGAGAACGTTCACCCGGCGACGGAAAGCTTGCCATTTACGTTGTACAATTGCGATCATCCAAGCGAAACGCATGCTTGTATAAACGCTTTTCACACCTTGCAAAGACCAAGTATAACTCATTAACACAGTAATATCCGAAATATACCTCACTTTAACAAAATAGACATTCCACTCTCAGGAAAAAGCAGGCAATATGCTGCGCTAGATTAAACCGAATCAGTGCAACAAATGTAGCAGGGGGTAGACAATTCTGCCCTCTGTACACAGTTCTATCAACTAACTGATCCACTAGATATAGAAGGAAAGAAGGATCCAACTGCACATCCAACAAAACTTCCTGCTAAAAGAATATTGATCACTATCTAACTATCGGCTAGTGTCTTTATTATCAATTGTGTCAAAGGTCATGGAGCGCTGTGTCTATAATAAAATCTTTCCTGTTCTATGTCCTTTGATCTCCTCATGCTAGCATGGTTTCATGAACAAACGCTCGACGGCCATGCAGTTGACTCAAACTCAGCATCGTCTGAGTCAAGTCTTGGACTCGGATGGTCAAGTCGACGTGGTTTATTTGGATTTTAGTAAAGCATTCGACACAGTGTCCCATGACCTACTTCTTTACAAGCTCCAATCTTTTGGGATGGGAGGTTGCCGCTTACATTGGCTTACCTCCTATCTTTCTAATAGGAAACAAAGGGTTGTTGTCGAGGGGATTCAGGCCCGGGTTAAGAGGGCAGGGGCCCCTGGGCACAAATTCTTGGAGGGCCCCCCCAATACACACACACACACACACACCAGAGGTGTACGGTACTTAAGTAGTTTTTTTGAGGATTTGTACTTTACTTGAGTTTCTTTTTTAAACCAGGACTTTTACTTTTACTCTACTTCATTTAAAAGATTAAAAGTATACTTTTACTTTGTTACTTTGACACTGGCCACTTCGTTACTCGTGACAAATTAAAATATGAATGTAATTCATCATTTAAGGATTATCTGGATGTGGCGTGTTCGAGAAGAACAACGGTGCTCGGCAGGGTATCTTAAGCGCTTTGTGCAGATGTGGACATGGACATGGAGCTGCAAATTTGTGCACGCAGTTACAATATTTTACCACTTTACCACACCCAGATCAGTTTTTGATTATTCACAAGCAAGCCAAGTTCACTCCAATCCCTGTTTTTCAGGAGTTACCTGAATTAAACCCCTCAGCTAAGCCTGATGTGCAAACTGCTTAATATACTTGCCCATAGTGTCTATCCAGCAGCTCACATTCATGGTGTTTCCAGTCAGAGAAACCACTAACAAACTGATTTTTCTTTGTTGAAAAGAGCATGCAGGCAAAGCAAAAAATATTACCTGTGGATGGTGAATATGTGATCCAGTCACGGGAAACTTTTTCCCCATTTGGTAGATGTCAGTACAGCAAATCATTAATGAGGGAGCGCACTTTGCCACCCAAGCTGCCATCACGAGTTGAGGCTGGGTATTTGCTCCTTCTGTTATGAAAGGCAGCAGGTCCACGATCAATAAGGACAGCGCGAGCATTTTCACTTATTTCACCCCACAACACCGGGTCCGACACCTGGTACATCCACTGTGAGCCGCCGGTGCTGTGACTGTAGCTAGCCACAGGTTGTGGTGCGCTCCTAACAGCATCTTCCTCCGGCTCCAGTCCGGTCGGGTCAGACACCGGAGAGCTGCCGGTGCTTCGAATGCAGCTAGCTATTGTTTGTGGTGCGCTGCTACCGGTGTCTTCTTCTGGCTCCGTGTTAGCTTACACACAATTCTTCACAGCAACTTCGTCATCTTGATCTCCTGGCTCCGTTTGACGAAGTTTGGATGGATGGGACACTTCATAAAAAAGTTATCTCCCTCTCCTTTTCTCTTTTCCGTTTGCGTTTACTACAACCGCTTCTTTCACTCATCTTGTACTAGGCTACTGCTTTCCCATGGTCCGGTGCGCTCAGCACTGTGTCATTTGAGGACAGAGGCGTAGGGGCGGAGGTGGAGCTGGCTGTTACCATGGCTTCCACACTTGCACTTGACCAATTAAATCATTCTCTTTAGGTAAAAAAAAAAATAAAAGATCTGCATGATTTTTATTGGTTATACATGGTGTCATTTGACATATGAAGAGGAATTATTTAAAGGGAAAACTTTTTTGTTTTCTCTCTACTTTTGGCTGGGCCCCGGGTGCGTGCAGGCCCCTGGGCCTGTGCCCATAATGCCCATTGGATAATCCGGCCTTGAGGGGATTGAGTCGTTCGTTTGTGATGTCACATCCGGCATACCGCAAGGGTCTATTCTTAGTCCCTTATTATTTGTATTGTTTATCAATGATTTACCCTCTGTTATTGATAAGAATACCTTTACGGATTTGTTTGCTGACGACAGTAAGAATTATAGAGTAATTTCAGGTCAGAATGACAATTTGAGGTTATAAGAGGACATTAACACGTTGACTGCCAACTACGAGATAACTCGTAATGGCGGGTCCGGGCCAGCGCTAGACTTGAAAATTCTGGGGAAATTATCCATCCCTTTATTGACTACAATTAGTCCTGGCTAATTCTTGATGGTTTTCCTTTATAAACACGTTTTCCAATTCAAGAATAATCAAGTGGCAATTGAAGACACGGCTTTCTCTCCCCATGCGATCTAACAGCAAATAATGGGCTACATTCAGTAGAGAAAATAATTTAATTATAATTAGGTCTATGCACAGGCACTCAGCAACGTTAATTTTTTTTCCAGCGAGAGCGGCATTTCAGAACTCATTTGCGAATGAAGGTAATTTCGGCGACAAGTACGCACACCTGTTTTTGCAGCATGGTCACGCAACTTGCTGTAAAAAATAGACAGCTGTCAGACTGGAAAATGTAAACGGACGAAACCACGTACTTGTCACCAGAATTACCTTCATTCGCAAATGAGTTCTGCAATGCCGCTCTCGCTGGAAAAAAAAATACCGTTGCTGAGCGCCAGTGCATAGACCTAATTATAATTAAATTATTTTCTCTACTGAATGTAGCCCATTATTTGCTGTAAGATCGCATGGGGGAAAGAAGCCATGTCTTCAATTGCCACTTGATTATTCTTGAATTGGAAAATTTGTTAATATAGGAAAACCATCTAGAATTAGCCAGGACTAATTGTTGTCAATAAAGGGATGGATATTTTCCCCCAAATTTTCAGGTCTAGCGCTGGCCCTGACCCACCATTATGACTTATCCCGTAGTTGGCAGTCAACGTGTTAAGAAACTATTTGAGTGGAGTGATACGTGGCGCATGAGTTTTAACATTAACAAGTGTGAATTTATGCAAGTTAGCAGGAAGCGTTTTTATTACGTTCTTGTTTTTATTACAATATGAATGGAAGGGTCCTCCGTAAGGTAGACAGTGTGAAGGATCTCGGTGTCATTTTTGATTCATCTTTGTCATGGGGCAAGCATACTGATACAATCACTAATAATGCTAATCAAGCATGGGGAGCCATAAGAAGAGTTTGTGGTGGAAGGGCAACCCCGGATGTGTATGCTACCCTTTATAAAGCATGGGTACGGAGCAAATTAGAATATTGCTTGACAGTGTGGGACACACATACTAAAAGAGATCTAGAGTCACTGGAAAAAGTTAAGAGACGTGTCATACGCCATATCCTTGGCTCAGGTCAAACTTATGTTGAAAGGTTAAATAAGCTAAATTTACTTCCTCTTTCATTTAGGAGAGAAATGGCTGATTTGTTGTTTTTCACAATTGCTTGGATAAAAAATTAGATTTAGACCTGAATACCTTCTTAAGTCCAGTAGTCCGAGGTGATGATCCACTCAAATTTAAAGGTCCGTCTTTTCCTACAGAGCAGTATGGTGCTAGATATTTTAATACGGCTTGTAGGCTACGGAATGGTATTCCATTGCCTGTCAGGGCCACCTTCTCCTTGAAGTCTTTTAAAAATCAGGTATTTGAAATGTATAAATTAAGAGTTGATTCTGATGATCTGTCCCATTCTTGTGACTTGGTTACTTATTGTCGCTGCTGAAGATGTAATGTGACTGTTATAGGATTTTATGCATTATGATTTCATGATTTTGGGAGCCACTGATACAGGTTTTATCCTTTGTGGTTACCCCTTGGATACCTGAACTTATTTTATATTGTGTCGATTTTTGTTTCCATGTTTTTAATTGTGTACTTTATGTTTAAATTCATTGTTGTATCCATAAAGCTTAATAAATAAATAAATAAGTTGTGACTCACGTTTCCATACCCTTTTTATGTGACTCATGTTACGTGTGACTCGCATTACCAACTTTTAATATCCTGCACAGCTGCGTATGAGGATTAGATATGCATATTGGTTGTACAATTTTGTTAGGTATGGGCAACAACAGGAAATATAGAATTTACAATTACAGCCTGCCAGGGGTTATTGTGAGGGAACAAAAAATAGATGTTTTTGTGTCTCACATTACACCACAATCACCACCCAGCTTTAAAGCAGAATCCTGAAAAATCTGGAACAGATGGAGAATTTTAGTCATAAAAATACACTTGACCAAGGTTTCAAGATATAAAATCAAAACAGTTGTCAAGAATGCACCTGAAAACATGATGCAGAGGCCAGGTAGTGTTTGAAGCCCAAAATTAATAAATTTTTTCATTTTAAATTTGAAGAAGTAACAAGTAGGATTCTGACAAAATTTGGCTGGTAATACTGAATTTAGTATTTTTTTACCTTAAAATATATGATGTTCCACTAAACTTTTGAAGGTATTTTCTCTATTTTCATGGAATTACTCTTTAAAACATCTATAAAGTTACAGTCTGAAGGGTGTTATTCTAGGCCCTGAGTTAACTGAAACGCCTCGTTAGTAGTTAAGACTTTTGTTTTGCAATATGTCTATGTCATGATGTAACACATTTGCATAATGCCTCACTGGTGGCTAGTTTGGCAAGTCTTCGAACAAACTGTAGCTAGGTAGGGCAGAGGCCTAGAAGAGTTTGGTTGGCACATATTGCCATGTCGAGAAGATGCTTTCTGCCCTCGTTTATAGACTTCAGAAAGAGGATGCAGTGAAGAATTAAAGGTTGAAATTAATTTTTACCACCATTTGTCTGCAGTACAACCCCAACCTTTTATTGTGTTTCTTCCATGTTACTGAGCACTGCTTCCTGAGCCCAAGTTGGCCAACCAAAATAAATTGCGAGGCGATGTTTGGTATCTTTCTCATACATTGAGCAAACTGCATATGACCTGCCAGAAACAGAACCTAGATTTGTAGTACAACCTATTCCTATTTTCACCTGAGGGTGCAGACAAATACAATAATTTGTCCTTATTTAATGATTATAATGCAAAAAATGCAACATGATTGTATCATTTTTGATTGTAACATCAATTTTTTTACTTCCAGGTAGGCTGCATTTGACATTGATAATAATGTAGGAACCAATGGTCAACTAAACAGTCCATCCACAATAGTGACAATCTCTTTGAGAATGTGCAGCGCATGTGAAGACATCACTTGCGTAAACAACCCACTGTCGTCGCGCAACAAATGTGTCGGGATTCCCTGTCCTCAGTCAGGTTATGGAGAGCATACACTATCCATCTCTCTCTTTGCCCACACTCTTGGCCCCACTCCTCATCCATTCTTCTATAGGATGGTGCTGGAATATGCACACTGAAATTTCATCTATAAAATCCAAAACTTTTAGGCCTGATACAGTTTCTTTCTTCTTTTTTTTTTTTTTTTACTTTGGCACATCTGGAGTGGATTTTGCAGTTAACATGCCCCCTCTGGACCTATACTCCATTCCACATTTTCCAACCATCCCACTTGATTACTCATCTCCAGCACCAGTACCCAATAGGACTGCTCTATTTAAGCTGCTACTCTCCCCTCAGTCTTTGCCTGGCTTTTGTCTGTTTTTAGCAGATCTTTTGTTACCATGTGGCCCTACTTTCCATTCTGTTTTATGATTATTCCTTTGTTTGTTCCTGGTTTAGATTCCTTTGTTCTCCAGCCCCAGTTCCCAGCCTCTATCTTCTGTGCTCTGCATACATATGTCTTTGGTTTTCTTTCTTATTTAATCCTGCATTAAACTCTTGTTTAGATCTCTTAAGTCTGTCCTTTTGTTTGTTCCTGAGCCCACCATGATGGTTGCATTTTATGCCACACACGTGCAATTCTGATTTGTAAAGAAAAAGTTGTATTATACCACAGAAATGCATTTGTTGCAAGGAGACACATTTGTTTCCCCCTCCGATTTCAATAAATGCATGATTGAATTGGCAAGTTTTACTATCAACTTAGTGATATTTCACAATCTAGCCAGCATATATTCACTCCTATGATATAAAATACTGGGTGGCTCAGCCAAGATCTAATAAACAAGCCAAACACAGTAAGAGACGCAGCAACAGGTACATGTAAACCAGTTTCGTCTTCACCAGTGCTGTAGTTAATTTACCTCAACTAAAACAATAAGGACGGAAAAAGATGTGTTTGTCATAACAGTTAACTTTCCTTTCGCGGATCCTGTGGAGGCTGGATCGTTGTACATTCCTACGGGAAGCAATGCAGGCTCTGCACGTTTACTTTTTTGCAACGCAGGACGATGGTGGCTAACATAAAATCCGTAAATAAACTGATCCCTCGTAGAACACAGTTTAAATGGCCAGAAAACCTGCTTCATCTGCATTGTAAATGGCAGCTTCATTTGAGACCACAGATCATTCAGTAATGAGAAATTCCTGTTCCAAATCTGACTGTTGCTGTTCCATCAGTCAGACACTAAGGCGTACACTTGCGATAGTTGTTGACAGCGCCGCTGGACCCTTTGGTTCTCTGATTGGAAGAAAAGAGTATTTGCTTTAATTGTATTGCACAGATTCTCTGCCAGAATTTTTATTCATTTATTAGTGAACAGAACAGGTTTCCATAATCCTGTTTGCTTATTTATTTATTCACTTCTCTCATGAGCAGACCCTTTTCCTTTGCAGAAATACATTTTTTCTGGCCACTTGGCAAATCCACCCTTATAATAGCATTCTGCCAAGTTGCAAATGCACCTAGCTTTTAAAGGGAATGGGAGGTGACTGATTTTTTCATGTTGTGCCAAAAACACTCCAATGATCAATTAAGAGATTAAGTACAACCCCTTTGAACCATGTGCCTTGCTTTGCGCTCAGATTACCCACCATTAAACTAGCGAAAATGGATTTGGACACGCCTTAGATGCACTTGCGCTACGCCCTTTAGACTTTGCATCTGATTGGTAAAATAGAGCCCATCGTATTAAAACAGCACAAGACTGAAGTTAATTATGTGTATATGCCCCCAGTATGTGAGGTATTATTTGGGAGACTTAAGAGTGTGTCCATGATAGGATCAGGCAGGGGCGACACATGCCATCTCACCAATTTTGATGAAACTTTGCCAGTTTGAAGGAGTTCAACCAAAGCTGCTGCAGTCCAATTTTAAGGAAATTTTGATAAAACAGGGGGGAGTTGACCCCCCCCCCCAGTTTTTCAAGGAAAAGTGCCAAAAATCACTAGAAAATGTTTCAGAAAGTATTAAGGTCTCCTGCTCATGCAAATCCACGGATCTCTGTAATATTTTGCAAGAATGATATCTAGCCTGTCCTTTTCTCGTTCCCAGAGTTTCAGCCCAATCAGGTTTATTCCTGTCAATTAGGACCTGTCAATCAAAACGCCCATCCCACTCAGTCAAGAACAATGCAGTAAAATACAATTTTTAGGCCAAAATATCTCTAATGCCGGAGCTTCGTTTGAGAAGTGAAGCATATCCTGTTAAAGATGAGAATTTATACTATCATTTTATGAAATAAAATTTTTGGGCACTCTGTTGTGAATTAAGGATTTTATGTTTGATCTTGTATGTTTTTGCTTAGATTTATTAGTTTCATTGTGTTTAGTTAATGTTTTCTAGTGTGACTGTTCATGTTTTTTGAATGCTTGTCTCTTGTCTTCCTTGTACTGAGCTCCCTTTTGTGTTTCCCAAGTGTGGTGTCTTGTCTTGTTTCCATTCACAATCTTTTCCCCTGTTTTTTCTGGTTGGGTACTTCCTGCTTCCTTCTTCCTGTGCTTGTTAACTGTCTGCACCTGAGAATAGTTTAGCTGAGGCACGGGTGATTAGAAATGGGTAGGACTACACATTAGAGCAGAGTAGTTAGGCACGGTGATTAGTTAGTTTGAAGAAGCAGGGCACACCTACTTCCCCAATCTGTCCTATCACCATCCTTTGCTGTTCTAGATTCCGCCTCCTCTCCAGCTGTCCTTTATTACTTGGGCTAAACACTCTGATTAGTTTGTTTATAAAAACCCCACTTTTCCTCTTGTCAGTGTTTCGATTCGTTTCGTTCCTTTGTTCAGTCTTGGTCGTCGTCTCTGCATTTCTTTCTAGTGAGCTTTCTGCGTATTGTTGTAAGATTTGTCTGCGTGTTTCATTGTTACCAGTTGATATTTTGTATTTGCGTCGAGTGATTGTGTATTTTGATTGCTAGTCTTTTCGTTTTTCCCATATTCCCTTGCATTCCCTTCGTTTAGTTAATTTCTTTGTCTCCCTTTCCCTATCCAATTACCCTTTTCCTTTTTCCCTATTTCCTTAGTTTAGATACCCCTTTGTTTCTGTATTTTGTGCTGACGGATTTTCTGGTTAATAGATCCCTTGCCTGTCCCTGGTTTACGATTCTGAGTACCTGTGATATTCCTGATTCTGGCTTCTGACTTGTTTCTGTTTTTCTGACCATGAGCATTGAACATTCCCAGTTTAATAAAAGACGCTCTTCTGAGCTTGATCCGCGATTGGAGTCCTCGTATGTTCATTACAGTACGAATCACAGTACCAGCACAGACTCCAGCGGGCGATTCTCACGCTGCAGCTTCCCGTCCCATGAAGCCGTGATTCAGCAGCAGCAGCGCGACATGCACGCACTGAGGGAGACCCTCCAGCGTCTCACCCTGGGATCATCCAGCCCCAGCACTGCAGTCGCGCCAGCAGAGGCAGCTCCCATCCGGGAGCCCCGCCTTACTCCCCCGCGGGAGTACGATGGAGATCCAAGTCCTGCCGAGCCTTCCTGTCCCAGTGCTCCATTATATTCGAAGCTCCAGCCACTGACGTTCCCCACGCCGCGCCTCCCACAGTAGCCTATGTCATCACCCTTCTCACTGGAAAGGCGAGGGAGTGGGGAACCTCAATGTGGGACGCCGTCCACCCCTGCACCAGCACCATTGAGGCGTTCATGGCTGAGATGAGGGAGGTTTTTGATCGCTCGTTCCAGGGGCGCGAAGCAGGCAGCGCACTTCTGAGTCTGATGCAAGGCCACCAGAGCGTGTCTGATTACGCCATTCAGTTCCGGCCGCTGGCTGCCGCCACCCAGTGGAGCGTGGACGCTCAGTTTGACGTATTCTACCGAGGATTGGCCGAAAACATAAAAGACGAGCTGGCGTCACGTGAGCTGCCTTCGAATCTGCAAGGGCTTATTCGGGTGGCCATCCAGGTTGATTCCCGACTGCAGCAGCGCGAGAGGGAGCGCCAGAGTCAACCTGAGACACGCCGATCTACTCAGCGTGGAAACTTCCGGTCCTCTTGGGGCGATGCTCCTGTACATTCTGTGCAGGAGACCGGCGTGCACCAGAGACCGGAGGAACCCATGCAGGTGGATCGATGCCGTTTGTCACCACAAGAGCGCGCCAGAAGAATGCGCACAGGCGCCTGCTTATACTGTGGGAAGGAGGGTCACCGCATTAAGAGCTGTTCACTCCTCTGCAAGCCGGATGCAAACGGGAAGGTAGGGCAGTTGTGTTATGCTGACGGTTCACGCAGACAGGTTCCGGTCACCATTGTTGTTGGAAACAAGACGCTAACCTCCAATGTGCTGTTCGACTCAGGATCCGACTTTAACCTGATCGATGCTGACCTGTTCAACCCGTCTGCAGCTTCAACCCCAGAAACTCCCTACTCCGCTCCATCCTCTAGGACTTGGTGGGCAATCGTTGGGCCAGATTACACACGTCACCCCGCTAATCACCCTCGTTGTCTCTGGCAATCATCAGGAACAGATCAGGCTCCACGTCATGCCCTGCTCCTCTGCTCCCATCGTCCTGGGCCTTCCTTGGCTGAAGATCCACAACCCCACCATCAACTGGGAGACAGGACAAGTGGTTGAGTGGAGCACCCACTGTTTACGTTCCTGCCTTCAAGCAGAGCTCCCACCCAACCAGAGCAACAGCCAGTCCAGTGAACCACCATATGTTCCTGACCTGTCTAAAGTGCTCTGTGAGTACCATGACCTCATCGAAGTGTTCTCTAAGTCTCGTGGCTCTATCTCTGCCTCCAAGACAGACCCCACGACTGCGCCCATAGAGCTGCACCCGGGCACTACGCCCCTAGGGGAGGACTGTATTCCCTGTCTCGCCCAGAAGAAGAGGCTATGGAGAAGTACGTAGAGGAGTCCCTGGCTGCCGGCATCATCCGTCCCTCGTCCTCCCCAGCCGAGCGGGATTCTTCTTTGTCGGGAAGAAAGATGGCTCCCTCCGACCCTGTATTGATTACAGAGGATTAAACAATATCACGGTAAAGAACCGTTACCCTCTACCGTTAATGAACTCCGCCTTTGAGTTGTTGCAGGGGGCCACCATCTTCACTAAGCTGGACTTACGGAACGCTGCACCACCTCGTCCGCATTAAGGAAGGAGACGAGTGGAAGACCGCCTTCAACACCGCCAGGGGCCACTACGAGTATCTGGTGATGCCTTTCGGGCTGGCCAACGCGCCCGCGGTCTTCCAGAACCTCATTAACGATGTGTTGCATGACATGATTAACCAGTTTGTATTTGTTTATCTGGATGACATCTTAGTGTTTTCACGCTCCAAGGAGGAACACGTGCGTCATGTCAGAGCAGTCCTGCAGCGACTCCTTGAGAACCAGCTCTTCGCTAAGGCTGAGAAGTGCGAATTCCACCTGGACACGGTTCCGTTCCTGGGTTTCGTGGTCACCCCCGGGGGCATCCTGATGGACCCAGAGAAGGTCAAGGCTGTTAAAGACTGGGCTACTCCTACGTCCCGCAAGGAGTTACAATGCTTCCTGGGGTTTGCTAACTTTTATAGAAGGTTTGTCCGCAATTATAGTTCTGTTGCTGCACCACTCACCTCCCTGACGTCTCCCAAAGTCCAGTTTGTGTGGTCCTCTGACGCAGAGAGGGCCTTCCAGGAGCTCAAGAGCCGCTTCACCAGTGCCCCCATCCTCCAACAGCCCGACCCGGAACGGCAGTTCATTGTAGAGGTGGACGCTTCTAATACTGGAGTTGGAGCAGTGCTGTCTCAGCGCAACCTCACAGACAACAAGGTACACCCATGCGCCTTTTTCTCACGGAGACTCAGTTCAGCAGAACAGAATTATGATATCGGCAATCGTGAGTTACTTGCTGTCAAGATGGCATTGGAGGAGTGGCGTCACTGGTTAGAGGGTGCTAAAGTCCCGTTTCAAGTTTGGACGGATCATAAAAATCTAGAATACCTCAAGTCTGCCAAGAGGTTAAATTCTCGTCAATCTCGCTGGTCTCTGTTTTTTGACCGTTTTAATTTCACTCTGGCTTATCGTCCTGGGTCCCTGAATAAAAAGCCTGATGCTCTGTCCCGCAAGTTCTCCCCTGATGCTGCACCCAAGGAGCCACAGAGAATCCTGCCCGACAGATGTCTGGTGGGGGCGCTTGTCTGGGAGCTGGAGAACCGGGTCAGAGGAGCACAACCTCCTGGTGGGCCACCTGCTAATTGTCCTAGGGAGTGTCTGTTTGTCCCTGATGCCCTCAGGTCTGAAGTGTTGCAGTGGGCCCATTCGTCCCGGCTTGCCTGCCATCCAGGAGCCAACAGTACCCTGTCCATGCTGCGCAGAAGATTCTGGTGGCCCTCAGTCCGCCAGGATGTCAAGGAGTTTACGGCCGCCTGCTCGGTGTGCGCCCAGAGCAAGACCACCCACACTCCTCCAGCCGGTCTCCTCCACCCACTCCCTGTGCCATCCAGACCCTGGGCTAGTATTGCTATGGACTTTGTTACTGGGTTGCCACCGTCACAAGGTAACACGGTCATCCTGACCATCATCGATCGCTTCTCTAAGGCTGTACACCTGGTTCCACTACCTAAGCTCCCTTCTGCTAAGGAGACAGCTGACCTGCTTATACAGCACGTAATTAGGTTACATGGGATTCCTTCTGATGTTGTCTCTGACCGTGGTCCGCAGTTAAATCTCCCAGGTCTGGAGGGCCTTCTGCGCGTTGGGAATTGCTGTCAACCTGTCTTCCGGTTTCCACCCACAGAGCAATGGGCAGACTGAGAGAGCCAACCAGCAGGTTGAGACGGTGCTCCGGTGCCTGGCCTCCCGCGACCAGACCGATTGGAGTGACCAGCTGGCGTGGGTGGAGTACTCAATAAACAGTCTGCCTGCAGCTGCCTCCGGTGTCTCCCCCTTCCAGGCCTGCCTCGGTTATCAGCCCCCCCTGTTTCCCTCCCAGGAGGCCGAGGTCAACGTCCCTAGCATTGAGGAGCTCATCCGGAGGTGCCGCCGGACATGGCAGGAGACCCGCGCCGCCCTCCTCAAGGCCTCCGGCCAGATGACCAGGCAGGCCAACCGTCGCCGCTCCAGCCCCCCAGACTACAAAGTTGGCCAGAAAGTCTGGCTGTCCACTAGGGACATCCCCCTCCACGTCCCGACCCGCAAGTTAGCCCCCCGTTACATTGGTCCTTTCCCCATAGTCAAGATTGTTAACCCCGTTTCAGTGCAACTCAAGTTACCCCAGTCCATGTCCCGTATCCATCCTGTTTTTCATGTGTCCTGTCTCAAGCCAGTGTCTGTTTCCCCCCTCACCCCTGCCCCACCCAATCCCCCCCTCGCCTCATCGATGGAGGAGAAGCCTACACCGTCAGGAAGCTGCTGAACGTCCGCCGCCGGGGTCGCGGCCTACAGTACCTTGTGGATTGGGAGGGCTACGGTCCGGAGGAGCGTTCCTGGGTGCCGGCACGGCACATCCTCGATAAGAGACTGATCAGAGACTTTCACAAAGCTCGAGTTCGGCCGCCAGGTGGCGACCGTAAGGGGGGGGGGGGTTCTGTTGTGAATTAAGGATTTTATGTTTGATCTTGTATGTTTTTGCTTAGATTTATTAGTTTCATTGTGTTTAGTTAATGTTTTCTAGTGTGACTGTTCATGTTTTTTGAATGCTTGTCTCTTGTCTTCCTTGTACTGAGCTCCCTTTTGTGTTTCCCAAGTGTGGTGTCTTGTCTTGTTTCCATTCACAATCTTTTCCCCTGTTTTTTCTGGTTGGGTACTTCCTGCTTCCTTCTTCCTGTGCTTGTTAACTGTCTGCACCTGAGAATAGTTTAGCTGAGGCACGGGTGATTAGAAATGGGTAGGACTACACATTAGAGCAGAGTAGTTAGGCACGGTGATTAGTTAGTTTGAAGAAGCAGGGCACACCTACTTCCCCAATCTGTCCTATCACCATCCTTTGCTGTTCTAGATTCCGCCTCCTCTCCAGCTGTCCTTTATTACTTGGGCTAAACACTCTGATTAGTTTGTTTATAAAAACCCCACTTTTCCTCTTGTCAGTGTCGATTCGTTTTTGTTCCTTTGCTCAGTCTTGGTCGTCTGTCTCTGCATTTCTTTCTAGTGAGCTTCTGTATTGTTGTAAGATTTGTCTGCGTGTTTCATTGTTACCAGTTGATATTTTGTATTTGCGTCGAGTGATTGTGTATTTTGATTGCTAGTCTTTCGTTTTCCCATATTCCCTTGCATTCCCTTCGTTTAGTTAATTTCTTTGTCTCCCTTTCCCCTATCCAATTACCCTTTCCCCTTTTCCCCTATTTCCCTTAGTTTAGATACCCCTTTGTTTCTGTATTTTGTGCTGACGGATTTTCTGGTTAATAGATCCCTTGCCTGTCCCTGGTTTACGATTCTGAGTACCTGTGATATTCCTGATTCTGGCTTCTGACTTGTTTCTGTTTTTCTGACCATGAGCATTGAACATTCCCAGTTTAATAAAAGACGCTCTTCTGAGCTTGATCCGCGATTGGAGTCCTCGTATGTTCATTACACACTCTCAATAATTTTTCACAGTGGTCATGCAAATATAGGCAACACCACAGGATACCTGCACTGACTTTTGTAAGAAAAATCACTTCCCTGCCACAATTATGAGATACGGTGTCATCAAATTGGTTCAAAACCAGAATATTTATTGCAATCAACCTAATTATAATTGAATACGTGTGCTTCCAGCTTAGAAATGTGATTTTGCCTTGAAATAAAGGCACAGGATTTACTTTACAAGTGTACAGAAAAATGCGACATTAGTGGTAAATAATAATGGTGGAAATGGCACTAATCTTGGATATTTTTGCTCACGGATTTCATTTTAGCACAATAATGAAATATCAGAGCATAAAACAACAGAGATATCATACACTTGGAGTATTACAGGTAGCACAGGTTATCTGGGAAAGTAGTGCACAAATTACAATTTTGGACCTGTGCTGGTACACACACTCCTTGCAATTTCTTCTCAATTTTGAGTATCGATAATGAAATTACCATCAAATAGTGTGAAATGTCACTGACAGACTTTTTTTGTGATAATAATTTGCTGCAGCAAGGATCTTTCAAACTGTAGACTCTGTTGTGTTCACATCATTTTGTGTGAATGACCAAATATGGTCAGTGGACTCACAAAAGCCGTATTCAGGGAGACTGCAAAAATCACCTCGGGCTCTTTCCTTTTACTTGCGATGTAATTACCCAATCTCTTGAAAAGTGGAATAACAACTACTCTCTATTAAAAAGTTTGTATTTTCGTATTTTGTCATTATCATTGAGGTTGACTTTGCTCCTTTTAGACATCCTTTCTCATCCAAGCATCCACAAATCACAAAAACAATGAGTAGCTATACAGATTTCCTTAATTGGCGTTTATGAGCGTTTACTCATACGATGTTGTCTTTTGCCATATTTGTCCATTTCCAGTAAAAACTATTGTAATATCTCATCCCCACGCGTGTTCTATTTTATCTCATCCCTGACCTTAGCACTAGTTGTTTAGGAGTTTGCACTGCAAGAGTAAGTGCGATGTTGAAACTCGCGTGCTCGTTTGCCATGCAATGCAGCACTGATTTCAATGTATCATTGAGATTTCCTGGACGCACGCAACTCTGAACACGTGCATTAGTGACGTGAAGGCTCACCTAAGAACGCTCAAAAAGACCTAATCATCCGTTTCATCCGAGAAGGAATTTATCCTCGCCCGCATTAGACGGTTTAACCAAGACGAGCACGATATGACAATATGTCCGAAACATTGCGCTTTACTGGGTGTCAAGTTCTGTCCTTTGCACAAATGCCAGCATCCTTTACATGGACGCAGAAAGAGCAAAGTGACCCGTGGCATCAATCTGCAAATGTCAAGGGAAATCATGGAGACGTGGCATGTTCTTGCTCCAGTGGGTTCCGGAGAGCTTTTTTCTTGCGTTTACTTAGTAGCTAATTACCTTTTATCACCATCAAAAAGCTATTTTGTTTCATTAAATGTTGTCTGGTCTAGTTGGTCCTATTTTTCTTTGCACTACTGACCAATACTCATGTGTACTTTACCGCGTCGCGATCAGATCATCTTTATTTTGCAGATGAGAAAAATCACTTGATGGTTTGCCAATCTTCAGATGTTGTGTATATGCGAATAGAGGTGATATGGATCAAATAAGTGCAGGATTAGAAGTGATAAGTGCACTGACGTCCATTCATGGTGTCTGTCTCACAACACTCCCTGCATTGTGTGACAAGCAAAACAAACGGCTGCCACCAGACCAGGTGTTCATTGCTGCAGCATGTTGGCTCAGCAGAGCAGCCAGCCCTATTAACGAGTAGTATTTTGGTTTGATTATCAGCTGGAATATCATGCAGTATTTTTTTTTTAATTTTGTTGTTGTTGTTTAGATTTGTGGCTTGGCTTTACATCGACGACATTCTTTATGCCCAGTCCAGAGGAGATTTTAGTGCAGGTTTAGGGAAATAAGATTAACTGGTCTAATAATTGCAAAGCACCCAATTTGCTGTTTGCATGCAATGTATTCTATTCTGCATTTGCGCAGGGGTATATAGAGCAGGTTGCGGTGCTCACAGCCGAACCCTAAGTTCTCAGGAGCCAGATGAGTCTACAGAACCTCTGGACATGCCAAGTACCAGTGAACATCCCCTACCACGGCCACATTGGAATCAGAACCCCAGCCCACAGCTCTCACGCCTATGAAGCCACCAGAAGTGCTACCAGAAATAGATTCCCACCCCTCCTCCTGCCCCTGTCCTGCACGTATGATTTCAAGAGGATGTAGCTTGTGAGGTATAATTTACAAGAACTGTAGCTGTTCTTTACTCTGCATGAACATTATTTGTTGACGCTTTGTGCTGATCTTATGCTACATTAAAGTAACGCCTATAACATCTAGATACAAGTAAGGTTCAGATGAAAGACCTTTGCTGCTAATGAAAGGAACCAAAAGAATCTTTGAAAATCTTATTCCAGTGGCAAGTTAAAGGCATTTGAATTGCGGAAAAAATGGCAATTTCATCACAACTGGAGTCTTCGGAGCCTCCCATTCTCAGCCACAAGCTAAGGCGTCCTAAGAGCCACCAGAAGTTGCTGCTGAGCAACCAACAGAAGAGCCACTTAGCGATGACAGCGATAACGTGCGATTCGCCTGCCCTGAGGGGGGCTGCATCAAGGTATACTAAACATTGACCAGCATCCAAAAGCACCTGGACATGGGCAAACATCTACTGGGACTCGAGAGGGAATCGGCCTAGGATACCATCAACAAAAAGTGGGCTGAGACATGCCGGACCATCAGCGGTGCCTATGTGGAAGCAACAGCGACTTCAATGCTCAGTTCAACGCCTGCATCCCCAACAGAAGACGCTTCTCCTGTAGCTGAGAGTGGGCGGGCAATCAAAAAGGTCCAGACCCAGAGGTTCGCTCATTTCTCACCCAAGACTCGTGAATTCCTCAAAGAGGTCTTCCTGCATGGGGAAGAAACGGGTAACAACGCAGCCGCAGAGGACATCGCCACCAGAATGCGGGCCATGAGATCACTGTAGGTTTCCAGGTGCTTTACCAAGAAGGAGTGGCTCACCCCAGCACAGATCACATGCGATTTTAGCCGATTACAGGCGCTCAACAAGAGTGGTCAGCTTCAGAGACCCGAGGATCCTGAACCTACGCCATCAGACGAGGATAATGAGGAACAGCTTCATCTCACAGAACAACCTCTCACGAGGACCCGACGGCAAATAAGGAGGGAACTAGAACTTTGATAGGCTGACTTGATAATGCGTACGGTGCACATACAGTGAAACCCCAATTTAACAAGCCTTGATAGCGAAATACCTGAGTTAAGGAAACTTGTGATTAATTGGAGCCCCTGTTGCAGAGAAGTTCATTAAATCGTGAGGTTTCACTGTAGTACACCGCAAAGATGCATGTAAATCAAGCCACGGAGCAATATCAATAATTCCCATGTTGAAATATTTGTTATTTCTTTTTCTTCCTTTCTTTTTTATCGATTTTTTTTTATTGTTACTAATTTGATGTTTTTTTTTCTGCTATTGTTGAGTAGCCAGAATTGGCTGCTGAGATGGTATCCCTTTGTTAAGACTATTTTGAGAGTCCGCTGACCATATTCGGTCATTCGTATGAAATGATGTAAACACAAGCGAGTCTTCTGTTTGAAAGGTCCTTGCGGCAGCAAATTATAATCAAATTATAATCAAATCATAATTGTCTGACATTTCACTTTACTCGATGTTAGTTTCATTATCGATATTCAAAACTGAGCAGAAATTGTGAGGAGTTTGCGTACCAACACAGGTCCAAAATTATAATTTGTGCTTTGTTTTCTCAGATAACCTGTATTCGTATACTCCCATTGTATGACATCTCTGTTGTTTTATGCTCTCATTTTGATTATCGCAGCCGCAATACACATATTCAATTGTAATTAGGCTGATAGCAATAAATATTCGTGTTTTGAACCAATTTAGTAACACTATATTTTATAATTGTGGCAAGGAAGTGATTTTTCTTAAAAAAAAAAAGTAGGTGCAGATACCCTGTAGTGTGGCCTAGATTTGCATGACCACTGTGAAAAATTATTGAGAGTGCCCAAAAATTTTATTTCATAAAATGATAGTATAAAGTCTCATCTTTAACAGGATATGCTCCACTTCTAAAACGAAGCTCCGGCATTGGAGATATTTTGGCCAAAAAATTGTATTTTACTGCATTGTTCTCAACTGAGTGGGAGGGGAGTTCTGATTGACAGGTCCTAATTGACAGGAATAAAACTGATTGGGCTGAAACTCTGAGAACAAAACAAGGACAGGCTAGATACCACTCTTGCAAAATATTAAATAGATCTGTGGATTTGCACAAGCAGGAGACCTTAATACTTTCTGGCAAATTTTCTAGTGATTTTTGGCACTTTTCCTTGAAAAACCAAGGGGAGGCGGTCAGTAGTTGATTGGACTGCAGTAGTTTTGGGTGAACCCCTTCAAAGTGGCAAAGTTTCATCAAAATCGGTGAGATGGCATGTGCCGCCCCTGCCTGGTCCTATAATAATATAATAATTTATTAATAATTATTCCCTGTCGCGCATTCATTTGAAGCCCATGTTACTAATGTATGTACTACCCATAGCTAAATGAAAGTCCTGCTAAATCGCACTCACCTGGTCTTTTTATCCCTTGCCAGGAGATGAAGTGGAGTGGGGGACACTGCAGTGGAACTCAGTCCATCCTTCCATCCGTCTGGATAAGTGGGGACAAGTTTTCTTAGCAACGTTACCAAGATAAGTGGAAGTCTGTGTGTGTGTGTGCTACTAGTCATAAGCTTGGTTGGGTTTGAAAACAGGATTCAAATTATGGCGGGGAATAATGTCAGCTTGTTTTGAGTACATTACTGCTCCCTCATTTTGGCACAGATTTTGAGTAAGCTTTAAGAGAGTGGAGAAGAGGATTGCAATATACAGCATTTTATTGATGCATAATTCCAGTCCTAAATTAAATCAAGCTTATATAACCAAGGCATTGCAATGTTCACATCAATCATCAGAGTGATATTAATGTTTTCATGCCTTTGTCTGGTCATTGCTGGGCCTTGGGCACCCATAGTAGTTCTTGCACTAGCAGAGAGAAACTTATAGCAGGGTTAGAAGTTGTGAACAATAGATAATCAATCACATTTCTCAGGCTAATTTATTTCTTCAGCTTTCCAAGTTATAATTCATCAACATTTTATTTGTATTACACCTCCCAATGATACCTGTACACTATGCAACTTATATTAACTTTTTAATAATACAACACGGGCCAAAATATTATAAACACACTGCATTTTTCAGAATTTGGCTGGTTTTTGTCATTTTAAAGTTAATTTTAGCAACAAATGAACACAAAATGCCAAAGGGACACTTGTATTCTTGTATTGACCAAAAATATTGCTTGCAAACAACTACATCTTGAAATTCAGCTGTCAACACGTATTCCTCCTTAGCCTGGATTAGAGCCCTATAGACATGAGTTAATAGCTCTGCCAATAATATTTTTTTTGGTAAAACTTGTAGGTCAAACTGATTGTACTTTGTTGTCAGTAAACCTTAACACCACTCAGAACTATGTGCTTCAGCAGGACAATGACCCCAAGCACTCCTCCAAGCTGTGCCACAGATATCTTGACAAAAGGTAGGAAGCAGGAGTGCTTCAGAAGATGGTGTGGCCCCCAAAGTCACCAGATTTGTCTCTCATTGAGTTGCTGTGGGATGAACTTGACCGAGCAGTCAGAGAAGTACACCCATCAAGTTCGAAAGAGGTCATGAAGGAACTCTTGACTGCCTTGAATGAGTTACCAGGAAGTTCTCATAAACTCTTGGAAAGAATGCCTAGGATATGTCAGGCTGTAATCAAGGCTAAAGGGTGGTACTTTCTAGAAAGACGAATTTGAATATGTATATCTCTTAGCAAATAATTTTACACATTTCTAGTTAAGATATGTGTTTCTATGTTTTTCTGTTTTTTGTTGTTGCTGAAAATATACTTTTTAATATTTTGGCTTGGTGTTTGTAATATTTTGGTCTGTAGCGTAATACATCTCATAGCTACAATATGATTTTACTCAACCTCTCAAGGCAAAAATTTCTGAATTTTTCCACGTAATTCATCTTTCTCATATTTATTGGCTCCTTATTAAATCTTCTGACATTTCAGTGTGGTTGAAAGCATTTTAATACTACCATGAGTAGAACACTATGCTATACAAGACACTTCTGAACATAACAGTTTTAACCTGATGGTGAAAAAAGCTAAGGACCATGCCTGTTGATTGGGGTTCTGGATACATGCTTGCACTGTCTGAGGTCCGATGGCAAGCTGCCACCTGGAGGTTTTTCTTGTTGGTAGGGGCAGACTCTATGACTCCTGGGCACCTAATTTAACAAAGTCTTTTTTGGCTTAATGAAGGCAGTTAGAGTTAAGCGCTATATTAAGTTCTACGGTTTGGCTGGGTCTGAATTCTGTATTTGCATTTTTGTAGTGAATAATTATTCTCATTCTTCCAAATCATATTTTTAAATGCTTAGTTTTGCTTACTGTTTGATTACAGCACAATGTCTGCTCTCATTTGGAGTAATTCAGTTAAAAGTGCTTTAATGCAATATGCATAGACACATATGTAAGCATAAAAGAATTAAAACAATTGAAGATTTTTAAAACTTACAATGAAATTTGGAGAAACTGAAGTGTAATCCTAACCATAACTTTGATGTGTCTTTCTCATGAGCACTAGCAATGCTCCAGTGGGTTTTGATAATGAGCATTTTGTCAAGAGGCATCAGTAACATCTTTGTTAAAGGGAGTTCTGCTCCAGATAACCAACCATCCATACACACCAGTTTCTATAAATTGATCTCTCTGGGGAAGTAATTGATACAGGGGGCTAATGGATGTTGCGGAAGGAAAAAGAGTCAGTGAATCTTTGTGCACTGACATCAAACCACCCTGCAAGACTTGCACGTATAATGCAGTGCTGCTTTTACAACAGAATAGAATGAAAGACAATTACCAAAAAATCTAAGTTTTTATCTACAATAAAGAATAACTGAATATTAAAATAAACATTCATCAACTAATTACATAATTCCCTGTAAACCCCCTCTGATATGATAGGAAAGCTTTATCTTTGTAAAGCTTGTTTAAACAGGAGTATTTTCTCCCATTTTAGTTGTTCAGTGCTGTTTGTTGAATCACCTGCAGTTCAAAGTGATTGCTCATAGCCCTTGACAAACGCTTCCTGGATTTCTTGGAAATTGACTCCATAGATGTCTGTTTAGTCCTTTAATCTCCCCTGACTTCGGATCAGTATTCAGAGCCCGGGCACAGAGTGTTCCACGTTCAGCACTGATCAGAGATTTGTGGTGATCGAACGGAAACGAGATCAAGAGCACCGGTAGAGAGGTTGTTCAGTTTGTTGAACACTAGATGGCAGTAGTATGCAATAGTTGAACAAGGGCAGGTCAGTTCAATCAAAACTTCTGAGTCCAATGGGAACGATGGCATGTGACAATGCTGTTTTTTTTTTTTTTCTTAATTGCTTATCATATAAACGATGCTAAAGTGAAATGCACAGTTTGGTTTAAAGATCTGGAAAACCAATAAACAAGCTTAAAAATGAGTCACATTCACTCAACTGTATCCAAAAATATAAATGCACAAAGCAGTCTTTCCAAGATCAACCTCAGCATCGTTTTGTAAATATGTAATGAATGGGAATCTGCATTAACATTAAGACAGCTTGAATGATCTACAACTTGAACAATTTAGTATGCTTTGGCAGTGTGATATGTACAATTCCATTCTTAAACTGTGGTGTTGGATATGATTAATGTTTTAGAATGCATTAGTGTAATTGAACTTATTTTGCCACTAAATTGCCATAAATAAATACATAAAGTTTAAAAAGCATGCATTGGGGTTTGAAGGCAAACAAAAATGAAATTCTGCTTTGCTTCAAAGCCAACTTAAACTGTACCTACCTGCATTGCAGGAATATTCTGCATGATGTTGCCAGGATTTGCATGATAAAATCTCTGTAGCACTCAACTGACCTAGTCAGTGAGCATAATTCCTGGGATCCTTTGTTGAATCTAACTCCATTTTCTCACCATAAAATTAATATGCAGCGAACAATGCATGGGTGGACTTCTGTTTTTATTCATCAACTGATCGAAATATATGGATTTTATTCTATATTGCCTCTGGGTAAGTGCCAAAAACCATTTCATTACCTCAGAGAAATGTTTTACGAACGTATTTTTTAAAGAGTCATATTTCAGCAAGGTCAGCTCAGCAATTCCAGCTAACAGAATTTTGCTAGGTGTGAGGAAATGACTTCATATATAAAGTCAAGTGACACACTCAGCAGACTTTGCAGTTTAAAATTTATGCTTTTCAATTCACCTCAACTTGATTAAACAATTTCAGTTGCTGAAAGGAGATCATAAATTCTCCATAAATACCAAGCTTTGCAATACTGTACCAACTAATTATATTTCCCTTTATACACTATCTGTGTTAGGCTGATGAGGAATTTTTTGAAACGCTGTGTATTTATAGATGAAAATTGCAATAATTTCCGTAAGTTCAGTTGTTTTATTCACTTCTTTTGCAAACAGAGAAAAACCACAGACCAAGGACCAATGACCATTTTAATGGTCACTGGCTTTAATCTTCAAAGATGAAATAATTAATTAGCTAATTAATCTGCTAAATAATGGTACATACTTAACAGCAATATGAATTAAGAATATCAAAGCTGAAATTAGAAAAGGGTTCTACCACAGATTTTTTTTCTGTGAGATTTATAGCAGTTGACTACAGCCTTTGGTATGCAGTCAGAGATCAGGCCCATTTAAAACAATCTGGATGACTTCTGGTTGGCTCTCCAAACAACCTTGATATTTCTCCAATGACAAAATATATAACCACCCATATGATTCTCAAAGCATCACATGGGCTATACTGCACCCAGGGCGAGTGCAACTCATCCTTAAAAACTGAGATTCTTTGAAAGTTCAGGTGATGTTCATTCTATTGAGTTCCTCCTTAGCAGGGGACTTTCACTATTTTGAGATACAGCTCACAAGCTTCACTCAACCGTTATGTTACGCTTGGTCTGTGTTTCCTATTAAGGCGTTTTCTTCCAAAATTGGATGGTTTGTTGAAATTGCTCATAAAGCAAACAAAAACCATAAGTTATGACCACATGATGTGTGACATCTTTTAACCAACTTCTTTTCTGGTCAATATTGTAAGTCCTGCATTTGAAGAGCCTACTGCGAATGTATTTAAGTCACAAACAGCATTCACACACCGTGAGGTAAGGATGGGAAACACATCTTTTATAATTTCTGAAGTCCAATGCCTACATCTTCTCAAAATGGACATTTTTTTGACTAAGTACTTTTAGCTCTGGGGTCTTCATTTACTTTTGGAATTTTTAGTGTATAGACCTCCGGTACCTGAAATAATGGCATTCATTTTTCAGTAAAAATCAGTGCAATTTACAGCAGGGAGTAAGTTTTGAATGCATCAACAGTTCTCTCAGTAAATATATTTCTAATGGGGCTAATGACATTAAATTTTCACCAGATGTCCGTATCAACCCAAGTAATCCACACATACAGAGAAATCAAAACAAGTCCACAAATTATGTGTAATAAAGTGGAATGACACAGGGAATAAGTATTGAACACATGACGAAAAGGAGCTGCATCAAGGCATGGAAAGCCAAGAAACCAGCTGAAATCTGTCAGTATTTAGAAAGCAATCCTGCCCCCTATCAGTGCAAATTAATATCATTAATATGGTTTAGTCCTAATTGATGGCCTATAAAAAGGTTTCTCATTACCAAGGTGTCACACAAGAGCCATCTCATGATGGGTAAAAGCAAAGAGCTCTCTCAAGACCATTGCAACCTTATTGTTACAAAACATACTGATGACATTGGTTACAGACATATTTCTAAAGTTCCAAATGTTCCAGTGAGCACCGTTGGGGCCATAATCTGAAATAGGAAAGAACTTCATTTTGTTATGATTCTGCCATGTTCTGTTCTGTTTCTGCTCATGTTCTGCTTAATCTAGATCATTGCCATGTTTTTGTTATTGCCATGTTTTGTATTCCCTGCCATATCCATATTTCTGTTATATTCCGGTCCCTGTTTTGCTCATGCCCTGCATTGCACTTTGTCTCCCCTCTCTGGTCTTGTGTTGAGCTACAGCTTCTCCCCAAGTACTGCGTGTCGCATGTTTAGGTGATTTCATGGTTTCTGGGTTTCCAACCATTCCTTCTAGTCTCGTTTGCTTCCTTCGCCTTGCTTTTCTATTTTACTAACAAGTACTAACAGTTTGTTATTTTGTTAAAGTTACTGACCAGAACTAACATTGTATATAATACTAACTTACATATGAGCACCAGGGATTGTATAGCTGCACCTTAATAATTGATTAACAAGCTCTCAGCACTCGCCCTGTTCTAGTCTCCGCCTCTTGCCTTCTCTTAATCTTTGCTGCGTTTCAGCGGATCCTCCGCACCTGCTCAACTCTGTTCTGCCTCTCATTATCTGTGCACGTTAGAACTCCCTAACCGGAGCTGTGTGTTTGTCAATAGGCTGTCTCGTGATCCCTGTCCACGTTTTGGCTTTTGCCAATTTCATGTGATTAGGCTCCCCCTTGTGTTTGCTCCTTCGTAATTAGTCTGATCCAATTCACCTGTCCCTAATCATAGCATGTGACTTCCCTTGTGTCTATTTAAGCAGTCTTTTCACAGCCAGCTCCTTGTCAGAACGTTGATCAATATTTCTTTGTGCAGAGCGCCTTGTATGCCATTGAGTATTGTTTTTCTTCGACTGGTTTGTCCGACTACGATTCTTGCCATAGCCCTTCTTGTATTGTTTTGTCTTTTTGGATTTCGACCTATTTTTGTATGACCAAGATTTCTGTGTTTGGATGCCCTGTGTATGACCCTTGGCTTTGTTCATCGACTACGACTTTTTGCCTACCGTCTATGTACCTTTGCTCATCTGCCTTCCTGGTTCTGACCCCTGCCTGTCTAGTCGACACTGTTTTTGGATTTTGTATTGTGGCTTGGCAATTATTGTGTTTTTTGGCTTTGACTCGGACCCCATTAAAGGCATACGTTTTTTGGATTTCTGTCTCTCGCGAGTGGTTCCTGAACTGTACCTCACAGTACGTTCTGATGGAACCAGCGAGAAATCTCCAGCTACAAGCAGCAGTGGAGCATCAAGAAGCCATTCTGGCTTCCCAGCAACAACAACTGCTGGCAGTTATGCAACACCTGCAAACTATGTCACACCAGATGGCGGACTTGATGTCTACTCTGCGAGCTTCACAATCTGCTTCTGCTCCCCAACCTCCTGGTGCTCCTGCGCCTGCACCACCTGCTGTCCCTCCTCCAGTGACCCATCACGAGCCACGGTTACCACCTCCGGAGAAGTATGATGGCAAACCTGGGTCCTGCCGCGCCTTCCTGACTCAATGTAAGCTGATTTTCAGCCTTCAGCTTGCCACCTTCCCCTCTGAGCAATCCCGCGTGGCTTACATCATCACGCAGTTAACCGGGAGAGCCAAACAGTGGGCTACGTCAGCCTGGGAAGCGGGGCTACCCTGTGTCCAGTCGTCTCGCCTGTTGGAGGAGGAGATGAAGCGGGTCTTTGATCGTTCTAGGCACGGCCATGAGGCTGGGAGAGAGATCCTCCGCATCCGCTAAGGCGGTCGCTCAGTATCCGATTATGCCATTGAATTCCAGACCCTGGCAACCAACAGCAAATGGCAAGAGAGAGCGCTCTACGACACCTTCCTCAATGGCCTGTCGGAACGGATAAAGGATGAGCTTCTCCCACGTGACCTGCCCGAAGACCTGAACCGGATCATTGAACTGGCTATCCGTATTGACGCACGCTTGGAGGAGCGAAGACGGTCCACCTACAGCGCCAGGAACCCTAAACCTCCAGTGATGACCCCTTCTGTGCCTCAGCCTGATGTTAAACCCAAGCCTCCCCTCGAACCAGAGCCCATGCAGGTGGGTCGCACCAAGCTAACAAGTGAGGAGAGGGACCGCAGGCGAAGAGATCGAGTTTGTTTTTACTGTGGTAAAGCGGGACACTTCATCTCATGGTGCCCCAGTAGAAGGCCATGCCCACTAACGGGGAGAGAAGCGTTCGTGGGCGTTACTCCTGTCGAGCACTCCTCGAAGAACCGCACCTGTTTTCCTGTTTCCCTGGAGTGGAGTAGAGGAGGAAGGAAGACCACCGCTCTGATCGATTCTGGTGCTGAAGAAAACTTCATTGACCAAGAAGTTGCCCAGAGATGGGGCATCCCCATGGAGAGAGTCTTCCCTAACCGAGTTGCTAACTCCCTCAATGACCAGCGCATTGGTCACATTACCCACGTCACCGGTCCCATCAAGCTACGGATTTCAGGAAACCATCAAGAGTCCATAAGGCTCTATCTCATCCAGTCTCCTCATGCCCCAGTCATCCTAGGGCATCCCTGGATGGCCAAACATCTGCCTGAGGTCGACTGGGGAAGACATGAGATAAGGGGTTGGAGTCCCAATTGTGCTCAGTCCTGCCTCAGTGACGCTCTGGATCATGTCCCTGCTCTCCTTTCTGAAGAGATTCCTAACCTGGAAAAGGTTCCCCCAGAATTTCACGACCTGAAGGAGGTGTTCTCCAAATCTCGGCCCACCTGCTTGCCCCCACACAGACCCTATGACTGCGCCATCGACCCTAAGCCAGGTACTATGCCCCCTAGAGGCCGTCTGTTTTCCTTGTCTCGCCCTGAAACTCTGGCCATGGAAAAATACCTGAGTGAGTCCCTCGCGGCTGGCATCATTCGCCCCTCCTCATCTCCAGCTGGTGCTGGCTTCTTTTTTGTGGGCAAGAAAGACGGATCCTTACGGCCATGTATAGACTACAGGGGACTCAACGAGATAACAGTCAAGAATAGATATCCTCTACCCCTCATGAATACTGCCTTCGACCTGCTCCAGGGAGCTAAGATCTATACTAAGCTGGACTTACGCAACTCCTACCATCTTGTTCGTATTCGGGAGGGGGATGAATGGAAGACTGCTTTTAACACCCCCACGGGACACTGGGAATATTTGGTGCTTCCTTTCGGCCTCACTAACGCCCCAGCAGTCTTCCAGAATCTAGTAAATGATGTATTACGTGACATGATTAACAAGTTTGTCTTTGTCTACCTTGATGATATCCTGATCTTTTCCAAGTCACAGGAGGAACATTCTCGCCATGTGCGCCAAGTCCTCAAGCGTCTGCTGGAAAATCGCCTGTTTTTCAAAGCTGAGAAATGTGAATTCTCTGTCCAGACCACCTCCTTCCTCGGATACATCATTTCCCCCGGCTCCATTCGCATGGACCCAGTCAAGGTCGAGGCTGTCACCGATTGGCCCAAACCTACGGACCGTAAGTCTTTGCAACGCTTCCTGGGGTTTGCTAATTTTTATAGACGATTTATTCGTAATTACAGTTCTGTAGCTGCACCCCTTACTGCTCTGACCTCCAGTAAAGTCAAATTCCATTGGTCTGAGGAAGCCGATAGAGCCTTTAATGATCTCAAGACTCACTTCACCTCTGCCCCTATCTTAACCATTCCTGATTCCAAGCTGCAGTTCATTGTTGAAGTTGACGCCTCCAATATGGGAGTCGGAGCAGTCCTCTCCCAAAGATCGCCCGAGGATGGCAAGATCCACCCGTGTGCCTTCTTTTCCCGCCGCCTGAGTCCCTCGGAACGCAATTATGACATCGGGAACCGAGAGCTGTTAGCGGTCAAGCTGGCTTTAGAGGAGTGGAGGCAGTGGCTGGAGGGAGCTGAACTTCCGTTTCTCGTTTGGACGGACCATAAGAACCCGGAGTACCTCCAGTCTGCCAAGAGACTCAACCCTCGACAAGCCAGGTGGGCGATATTTTTCTCCCGTTTTAATTTCCACCTCGCCTATCGCCCCGGCAGCAAGAATGTGAAACCTGATGCCTTGTCCCGCTGCTTTGGGGTGGATAATGAAGAGCCCAGTCCTGAAACCATTCTCCCTAAAGAGACTTTTGTCAATGCTATTGAAATGGACATAGAGACAGAGGTGAGAAATGCCCAGAGTGACTCTGCTGCACCCAGTGCATGTCCTGATCACTGTCTGTTTGTTCTTGTTAACCTGCGCCCCCGAGTCCTGGACTGGGGGCATGCGTCTAACCTCTCTTGTCATCCAGGAATCCGTCGCACCCTTGACTTCATTACACGTCGCTTCTGGTGGCCTGGCATTAATCAAGATGTCCAGAATTATGTTGCTGCCTGCTCGGTCTGCGCCCAGGGAAAGGCATCACATCAACCCCCACACGGCTTACTACAACCCTTGCCCACTCCCCACCGCCCCTGGTCACACATTGCCTTAGATTTCATCACTGGCCTTCCCCCATCCAACCACTTCACTACCATCCTCACAATTGTAGACAGATTTTCCAAAGCAGTTCATTTCATTCCCCTCTCTAAACTCCCTTCTGCCCAAGAAACAGACAACCTCATTATCCAGCACGTTATTAGGTTACACGGTATCCCCACAGACATCACTTCCAATCGCGGACCCCAATTCACAGCTAAATTCTGGAAAGCATTCTGTAATTCACTAGGCATTTCAGTCAGTTTATCATCAGGTTTTCACCCGCAGACCAACGGCCAGACCGAGCGGGCCAATCAATGCATAGAAACTGTCCTTAGATGCATTTGTCTTAAGAACCCCTCCTCCTGGAGCCACCAACTTCCCTGGGCAGAATATGCGATCAATAGTCACACCTCCGCTGCATCTGGACTTTCCCCATTTCAAGCTTGTCTCGGCTATCAACCCCCCTTGTTTCCCTGCCAGGAGGAGGAGGTAGCTGTCCCCTCTGCTCGAGAGTTTGTTCGTCGCTGCAGACGCACATGGAAGAATACCCAGGAGGCGCTGCTCAGGTCGGTAGCCCGCATGAAGGCCCTGGCGGACAAGAGACGCACTGCCGCCCCATCCTACCGACCTGGGCAGCGCGTTTGGTTGTCCTCCAGGGACATTCCCTTAAGGGGGAGTGGGGGAAAGCTGTTCCCCAAGTTCCTGGGTCCCTTCACTATCGAGAAGGTGTTCAGTCCCACAGCTGTTCGCCTCCGTCTACCCTTGTCCATGCGCCGTATTCAGCCCACTTTTCATGTCTCCCAGATTAAGCCTGCTGTTACCCACCCCCTGTCTTCTGGTCCTGATCCCCCACCACCCACCCGCATCATCGACGGAGGCGAGGCGTACACTGTGCGGGCCCTACTGGACTGTCGACGCAGAGGTCGGGGTGTTCAGTACCTCGTCGATTGGGAGGGCTACGGTCCAGAACACCGTAGCTGGGTCCCATCCGGCTACATTCTGGATAAATCTTTGATCACGGACTATCATGCTTTGCACCCCAGACCAGCCAGTTGAAACGCCAGGAGGCGTTTCGTGGGGGGTGGGAGGGGGGTACTGTTATGATTCTGCCATGTTCTGTTCTGTTTCTGCTCATGTTCTGCTTAATCTAGATCATTGCCATGTTTTTGTTATTGCCATGTTTTGTATTCCCTGCTATATCCATATTTCTGTTATATTCCGGTCCATGTTTTGCTCATGCCCTGCATTGCACTTTGTCTCCCCTCTCTGGTCTTGTGTTGAGCTACAGCTTCTCCCCAAGTACTGCGTGTCGCATGTTTAGGTGATTTCATGGTTTCTGGGTTTCCAACCATTCCTTCTAGTCTCGTTTGCTTCCTTCGCCTTGCTTTTCTATTTTACTAACAAGTACTAACAGTTTGTTATTTTGTTAAAGTTACTAACCAGAACTAACATTGTATATAATACTAACTTACTAATGAGCACCAGGGATTGTATAGCTGCACCTTACTAATTGATTAACAAGCTCTCAGCACTCGCCCTGTTCTAGTCTCCGCCTCTTGCCTTCTCTTAATCTTTGCTGCGTTTCAGTGGATCCTCCGCACCTGCTCAACTCTGTTCTGCCTCTCATTATCTGTCCACGTTAGAACTCCCTAACCGGAGCTGTGTGTTTGTCAATAGGCTGTCTCGTGATCCCTGTCCACGTTTTGGCTTTTGCCAATTTCATGTGATTAGGCTCCCCCTTGTGTTTGCTCCTTCGTAATTAGTCTGATCCAATTCACCTGTCCCTAATCATAGCATGTGACTTCCCTTGTGTCTATTTAAGCAGTCTTTTCACAGCCAGCTCCTTGTCAGAACGTTGATCAATATTTCTTTGTGCAGAGCGCCTTGTATGCCATTGAGTATTGTTTTTCTTCGACTGGTTTGTCCGACTACAATTCTTGCCATAGCCCTTCTTGTATTGTTTTGCCTTTTTGGATTTCGACCTATTTTTGTATGACCAAGATTTCTGTGTTTGGATGCCCTGTGTATGACCCTTGGCTTTGTTCATCGACTACGACTTTTTGCCTACCGTCTATGTACTTTTGCTCATCTGCCTTCCTGGTTCTGACCTCTGCCTGTCTAGTCGACACTGTTTTTGGATTTCGTATTGTGGCTTGGCAATTATTGTGTTTTTTGGCTTTGACTCGGACCCCATGAAAGGCATACGTTTTTTGGATTTCTGTCTCTCGCGAGTGGTTCCTGAACTGTACCTCACACATTTCACCATAAACTGTCCACAACCAGGTGCTCCTTGCAAGATTGCTGACAGAGGAGTCAAAAGAATAATCAGAAGAGTTGTCCAAGAGCCAAGGACCACTCGCGTAGAGCTTCAGAAAGACCTGGCATTAGCAGGTACAGTTGTTTCAAAGCAAACAATAAGTAATGCACTTAAAGCAATTCTTACCTTTCTGGCATTTTTACACTTTTCGTTTGTAATCTTAAAATGCTCCTAACAAGCATATGGCACGCTAAAATGTAAAAGAAATCCACCAGGTGTTGAAACTCTTCAATATTCAATTCTCATATATTTCTGATAAAAGTCTGACCAATCATTTTCTTCGGTCCGAATAAAATAATTTGCCAAGCTTCCTGTCTGTCACCCGTCGCAGCGCCCCTTCCAGTTGCCTACCGCTGTCACCGCTTGTGAGTCACGCGCCTCTCTGGCATAAAAAAAACGACACATTTGACTGTAAACAAATGGGTGCTGAAATCCTATAATTACGATAATAACGTTAATGGTAGTTCATCAGACAACAAAGGTAACTAAACATTACGAGGGCATTTTATTTTATACCACATATAGAATGGAATATTATGTCATTACTGTTTAGTTTTCACTTACCGGTGCCTCTGAATCTTGACTCCATGGACCCGTTTCACTCTCCTACGAAAAAAAATATTGCATGCGACGCGAGGAAGTGAGCAGCGCGAGTGAAACGGGTCAATGGAGTCAGATTCAGAGGCACCGGTAAGTGAAAACTAACCAACAGTAATTAAATAATATTCAATTCTATATGTGGTATAAAATAAAATGCCCTTGTAATATTTAGTTACCTTTGTAGTCTGACTTTTTTTTTCATAGGAGAAGTCTGGCAATCGGGGGGAAGAGGGTGGGACTTTGGAGGGAGGCGGAGTTGTTCATGTTCAAATTTTTACTAAGTGCTGTGCAACATGCCAGAAAGGTAAGAATTGCTTTAACTGCCATCGCTTCAATGCACACTCACGGCGCAAGACTTCATTGCTGAAGAAAAAGCATGTTGGAGCTCATTTAAAGTTTGCTACACAACATTTGGACAAGCCTATGAAATACTGGGAGAATAGAGTCTGGTCAGATGTGACCAAAATTGAACTCTTTGGATGTTATAGCACACACCATGTTTGAAGGACAAACAATACTGCACATTACCCCCAAAACACCATACCAACAGTGAAGTTTGGAGGTGGGAACATCATGGTGTGGGGCTGTTTTTCAGCATATGGTGCTGGCAGACTTCATATAATTGAAGGAAGGATGGAGAAATGTACCGAGACATTCTGGATAAGAATGTGCCGCCATCTATCAGAATGCTGAAGATGAAACGAGGGTGGACATTTCAGCAAGACAATGATCCCAAACACTCAGCCAAGGAAACTTAATTGGTTTCAGAGAAAGAAAATTAAGCTGCTGGAATGGCCCAGTCAATCACCCAACTTGAATCCAACTGAAAATCAATGGAAAGAACTGAAGATCAAAGTTCATAGAAGAGGTCCCCGGAACCTTCAAGATTTGAAGACAGTTTCAATGGAAGAATGGGCTAAAATCACACCTGAGCAATGTAGGCGACTAGTTTCTCCATGCAGGAGGCGTCTTGAAGCTGTCATTACCAACAAAGGCTTTTCTACTAAGTATTAAATAAATTTCAGTAAGCGTGTTCAATACCTTTTCCCTGTGTCATTCTACTTTATTACACATAACTTAATTTCTGTACTTATTTGTTCTGATTTCTTTGTATGTGTGGATTACTTGGGTTGTAACTGACATCTGGTGAAAATTTCATGCCTATAGTCCCTTTTGAATATTTACTGAGAAAACTGATTACGCGTTCAATACTTATTTTCCCCGCTGTATGTATGTGTTATTTAATTTAATGCTAAAACCAGCGGAGAACATAGTCATGGAAACATGACTGGAAACACCACAAATGTGTTCAGTTTGAAGAAGATCATAAAGAAATGAAAATGGTCATCACTAATTTTATACTTCCAAAAGCCTATTGTGAAGGAATACGGGAAGCCTTCATAGACCGTGGGTCGAGGGTCAGAATTCTTTTTTTTTTATAAATTCGGCATCTCCAGTCCCATCCGAATCTGGAATGCCCAATTGGGGAACTATGTACAAGACTTGCTCATATGCCACCCCTTGCTGCCAACTCAGGAGAGTGAAGACAGTTCGCGGCTTTTCCTCCTAAGCAAGCGCCTGTCAGCCTACTGCTTCTTATACACTCATTGGTTGAATCCTCGCAAGTTCAGAACAAGGGTGGAGAACACCCGAACATGAATAAGCTTAGAATCTTCCTAATGAGCGCCCGGCTAGCCAACAGGAGGCCCTTAAGCAACGAACGAAGCAACCATTTAATATTACCCTTCCCGGCAGACCCTCCCCAATTTGCATCCCTGTAGCGCAATGGCCAATTGTGTGCTACTCTGAAAAAGCTGCCGACCACTGCCGATTGATACGACCACGGCTCGAACCCGCACCGTGATAGTCACCTCTGCTTCACTATCCGGCAGCTCCGAGGGTCAGAATTCTTAACTTTCGTGACCCACATCGAGTAACTAATACATTTTCAATCAATGTTGTCCAGGAACATATTTGAAAGCAGAAAATATAACTCTGCAATCGCAGAAATCCACCATTATTTCAAAAAGATAACACTCAATCATTTCAATCAAGAACTCAAAAAAAAAAAAACCCACTCGCAGCGGCCCTTCTATAAACGCGTCAGAATATCCCGCAAACAACAGCCAATCAGAAGATGTGTTTCAACCAAGCGACACTAGCAAACAGGTACGCCATGGGATTCTGTGAGAACAGTGTACTAAGTAATGATTAAATATGCTTCTGTAACAAGGGATTGGGTGTTTCTGCAACTGTGGGGAAAAAAGATTACGAGAAGTTTTTTTTTTTGCAGCGTCTACTGTTACGGCAGCCATAACGCATTTGTAATTGCACTGGAGTTACGGCAGCTACTTCAGCATGGGCATAAGAGGACAATGGTTAGGGTTAGGGCTAGGGTTAGGTTAAGGTTAGTCACTAGCATTGCTGGTTGCAGTTACTGCAGGAAGCGCCCCCAAAAAGACGCACGCACAGAACAGGTGCCGTAACAGTAGAATTTGGCTTGTGAATTACGGCTGCCGTAACTCTATCCTGTGCCTTTTTTTAAAATAGATTTTTATTTAGAAAATGAGTGCGTGTTTGCCGCGATTAATTGAGCATCCGACACTCCAACTGAAGAGATTACGATTTGTGATCAGCCTGGTCTGATTGGGTGTATTGCTGCTTTGATGCAATTTTACAATGTGAATCCTTGAATCATTTCATTATAAATATTTCAGGAATAATACACAGAAGTTGTTTTTTTTATTAAGCAATATTAAATAAAAATAGACACTGACAGAATGATAAGAGTGAAAACGTGCTACAGTGGCTATTTTGCGCAGATATGAATACAGGTGTGCCTTGAGATTTTGGCTTGCCCTTTGGTGTGCTTCGAACACGAAAAGTTTGAAAACCACTGCGCCAGGAAATACTTCAATACAAGGTCACATTCAGGCTTTCTAACACCAAGGACGAACAAAAAAACTAAAGCAAAACGCGGTTTCCTTGCATTCTGCCGAAAATTAAAGATTCTGACATGACAACCATGAGAAAGAAAATCTATTGATCCCGGGATTCATTTTATTTGTTGGCTTGTTTTATCAGCTCTTGCAATCTGCACGAATCAAAGCAGCTGCGGGAAAAAATTATGAAGTTATATTTGTGCCTTAATCCTGAGCGAACAATTGGAGATTTTGGGCGCAGAAAAATATATTGTGCAAGCACAAATCTTTTTTTGAGGGAAAATTAAATGTGAACAAAAGAAAAACCCTTCCTATTGAACAAATAAAAATTTATTCTGTGCTCAATAAATGTCTTTAAATATTTCCTTTGATCAATATGAACATGCAATAATGACCCCTTTCACTCAGTTTCACCCTATACCCTCCCACAAACTCATGCTCGGTGCGCTTGCAGACCACAGCATGCTCGCTCAAAGCGTGTCTCTCTCTCAATCTCACAGCTCAAGCTGTGCACAGTGTTACGAATGTGCCACAAAATCAACAAATCAGAAAACTAGGGGGCGGGTAAATTCTGATTGGCTGCATCGGCTCCAATTAGAAGCATTATACCAACCACCAAAGAAGAAGAAGGAGGAAAGGTAATGACGAAATTCGACTATTAAAGTCACATCTTGAGATATCGGCTGTTGCGTGACTATTTTGACTCGTATCCCTCTTTAGCAATCCTGGCTGCTAACCACAGCAACGGACGATATCTTCTGAAAATAATATCAAAACCAAAATGCTGCACCACAGCCACATGTAAGTGCTTTGTGCTTTAGTATTATACCATGTTTTATGAACCTTTATGAAACTATGTTTGTTAGCGGGGAGGGCATAGCCAAAGGCAGCAGATGGTCCGCGGTTGAAAGAGAGGCTCGGCCGGTCTGGAGCATGGGAGTGGGCTTTCAGTGGCAAGACGCCGGCTTTCGATGCGTTTGTCCCCACTGGCTGCTATGAAGGCCGGCATCACACCGCTGGGCGCATGCTCCCAGGCTCTGGACTGGTTGGCTTCCTCAGCCGCGCATCGTGTGTTGTTACCGGCTGTGTGCTCCCTGTTGCGGCAATCTTGCAGGAGCCCAGAGTGGTCGCATGTGATTTCCCACAAGTGAGTGATCTGTTTCTGTATATTTCACAACATTAGTGCCAGGTGGTACTGGTGAGCTAAGCCGACGCTGGCACCAGCATTCCCGTGGCTTGAAGCACTCGCTGCAGTAAGGCTCATTATTCCGGCTGGTTCATTTGTGAATGAACCTCGAGGTTTTTCCAAGTTTATTCCAGGTAGTTCTAGGTTTTGCTTTAAGGTCAATTTTCTAAAGCAGTCTCACAAATATAACAGCAAACAAATCACAATTGCCATAATTTGACACCACAATGTCTTTATACATCCATTCATATGTTGTACATCCATTCTCCGGTGAGCCACCCCGGGAGCAGCAGCAGCACCCCAGTTCTGTTACACCTAAATGGATTGTTACCCCTAATTAATAGGCTATCATTCATAACACCAGTGCTTGCCCTGTAAAGTGAAACAAGTCGAACTGATTGCTAATAGTATTCAAGCTTTAGAATGAGATGTAGATAACTGCCTAAAACATGTCTTAGCTTTTAACTAAATTTCTCAGAGATGATCGCATACCACAGTTGTGGATGTGTAACGTTAGGTTATCAGACTTGATATGCAGGTTATAAGTCTATTTCAGTTCATGGTGACAGAAATATCGGCAAAGTGCCTTCTTTAGGTGTTATACGTTGAAATAAATCAGCCGGAGGACGGTGCCAAAACTATTCTCTTTTCTTTAAGACTGTGAAGTTTGCCAACTATCATGGAAGTAATGTTAATCAGGGCTCGAAATTTACTTTTTCACTTGGTAGCGCTACGCTCCCAAATTCAAAAAGTTAGGAGCGCAAGGCAAAATTTAGGAGCGCACACACCGGAATCTAAGAAGCACCAATATAGATTTCTTTATGTTAAAAAACTACAATATAACACTCCACTTTAGCAACACAACAGTCTCCAACTAATGAAAGTTCTTAAACAATATACAGGCTTTTTCTTGAAAAATCTTCAGGCGCGCATGCATTTGCGCCTGTAAACTTAATTTTTCAGCGGTAGGTGCGCATTTTTTTATGCAGCTAAAATTATATTTTCGCGCCTTTCATGAAAAGTTTAGGTGATATTAATGTTGTGCATAATTCATCTAAACTAATACAAGCGACATAGTACAGTGCCTGACAAAAGTCTTGTCGCATAAAGACATAGTAACTAAAAATAGCATATAACTTTATTTCTAACCAATCAATTGTTATAATAAATGGTCCATTTTAATGTCAAGGGCTTTCACAATAATAATTTGGTGCAAAATTAAACCGTCAAAAAGGGTTCTGATGTTCACAGCCTGGCAAAGCCCATAACATGTGTTTTTGCTGGAACAAAAGTCTTGTCGTCTATTCAGATGATGCAACAAATCACAGATTAGAGTTTAACCTATGACAAATACTGTAATTAAGACATTCCCAGATGTGTATAGAAATAACCCCAGCGCACCAGACTTTCATATGAGGTGCGACTAGACCTCTGACAACATGCCAAAGATTCAACCACCGACCAAAGTGCTGATCATCAAGAGCCTGAAGACTGAGTCTGCTGCTGAGGTGGCAGACATCTTAAATGTATCCAAATGTCAAGTGGAGGAGATAAGAAAAATGTTTGAAGAAACTGGTGATGTTCGTGGCAAGTGCAGGTCAGGCAGACCCCGGCATGACATCTATTTGAAAGGACCGTTTGTTGCTTCAACTGTACAAGGCTAGCCCTTCTTCAACTACAGCAAACTACATTAGGAAATGTCACCAAAAATCCCGGTATCTACAAGAAGAGTTTGTCAAATTCTCTCTCAAAGTGGTTTTCATGGCCGAATTAGTACACAGAAGCCTGCATTAAACAGAAAACAAATAACCTGCATTGCATTTGCCAAGGCCCACAGCTTGCAGAAAGGATTGATACTGGAAAAGTGGCTGAAAGTTTATTTTTCTGATGAATCATCCATTGAACTGCATGCCAGTCGCCGTACAAGACCTGTTGGAACCCTCATGGACCCAAGATTCTCCCAGAAAACAATCATGTTTGGTGGGGGAAAAATCATGGTTTGTTGTTACAGCCAATATGGGGGGGTGAGAAAGATCTGCAGAGTGGATGGCAACATCAACAGCCTGAAATATCAAGAAGTTCTTGCTGCCCGACTCATACTGCTGCTCCTTCTCATACTTCTGCCTCCACATCACAGTTCCTGAAAGCGAAGAAGGTGAAGGTACTCCAGGATTGGCCGACCCAGTCACCTGACATGAACATTATTGAGCATTTCAGGGGTAAGATGAAGGAAGAGGCTTGGAAAATGAAACCAAAGAATCTTGATGAACTCTGGGAGTCCTGTAAGACTGCTTTCTTTGCCATTCCAGATGATTTCATCATCAAGTTATTTCAGTCATTGCCAAGACGTATGGATACAGTCCTCCAAGCTCACGGGGAGTCTTTTTTTTAATATTAATTTTTTTTTTTCCAAGGCACCATGAATTTATGTTCTAATATTATGGTGGCATATTTGTGTATTCAAAATAAAGTGTATGTATAATTTCCACATTTTTTTTCAATGCGACAAGACTTTTGTCCAAGCAAAATCTGACCTTTCTGTACTAATTAAATAATAAAGCTCAATGAATTACACAAAACTCTATTTTGGTATATTTCGCATAATCTAGAGGGCTTTGCCTTTCATATAAGCCATTTTTTGATTCCAATTGATCAACTACAAGTCAGGTTATTATTTGTTGTTCCTACAACTTGGATAAGTGACAAGACTTTTGTCAGGCACTGTATAGTAATATTTTAATATGTAAAACTAACATGCGTAACACCTCCTTTCATTCCTGTATTATGTCCTTCTTATAGGGCACGCAAATGCGCGTTGGAATTGTAGCTTAAGATCTGCCTGGGCTACAGTTGAGATTTGTCATATAGGCACACTATATGACCTATAATAATAATAATCTGGAGCTTGGCAGCATTTCGTTTAAGTCGCAGTTAATTGAAAAACTGGAGTGAATATACGAGCAACCATTCGCTTACAACAACGACCATGTACCACTTGCAAGCGGTAACTCAGCCTACTTTGTATATTCTCTCTGCGCATACGCGTGTTTCATCTGCTTTAGGTCAACATTATAGATTGAGTTGTTACATGTCAGCTATTGGTAATGCGAACCAGTAGTTTTAGGCTACTTATTTTGAAACTGAATAAAAAGGTGCATTTTCGCGACTTGTGGAGCAGTGCAATGCTCAGATTTAACACAAACATAGGGTATCTCCGAAAATGAGGGCGCGATAAATGATCCTCTAGTCACCGAAGCTAGTCTGACTAGCCTCAACCATAAGAAAACTGAACCAATAAAACTTGCCTGTTTGCTTATTTTGTTTATTATCGGAATGGGATTGCACCATATCAAATTTTACATCGCGGATCATTCATCAGGCTTTTTAGCACAATTTAATTGCTTAAGTGACGGTGCTGGCTGGATTGGGTACGTTTACTGAACGGCGCTTATGTTCACTAAGCATTACAATTTGCAAGTTGCGATTTAAGGCATTGTATGTGAATTTGCTTTATTATATTTATTTCTTCAGTAATTTCTTATAGTAGTCATTTAGTAATTGTTAATATAGACTGAACATTGTTTGAACTTCCACTGGTTTATTTTGGTATTTGGTTTCAAATGAGGGACATGAGGTATCCGTTGTGGTAGTCTGTTGGGAAAGAACCCCGTTTTCAACTTCTACCAATATTGAATGTAATCAGTACTTTTTGTTATTATTAGTATTATAATACGCCTGCTCAACTTAAGTCAAGAAGGGCGTGTTATGTTATGGCGCATGCCGTCCGTCTGTTAAAAATTTTGTTTCCGCCAATTTCGAGGAGAACGACTTGTCCGACAGAAATTGATTTTCACTTTGGGGATTGGGTTTGACTACAGGAAGGTTGCTTTCGAAAATGAGCGCGCTCCGATATGCAGTATGGCCACCACGGCAGCCATCTTGAATTTCGTTTCCGTCAATTTCGAGGAGAATGACTTGTCTGACGGAATTGATTTTTGCACTTTGGATTGGGGTTGACTAGAGGAAGGTTGCTTTCGAAAATGGGCGTGCTCCGAAATTCAATATGGCCGCCATTTCCCAATTTCAATTTTCAATTTGGAGGAGAACTGTAATAAACCCCACCTGGATATAAGAACAGAACGGGACAGGTCAACAGTAATTGCTGCAACCACCTTTTTTATACCAGTAAGATCCGGCGTCCGAAACTGAGAACACCACACACTCCACAACGTCAGGCAAAGCAGAATCTTTATTTTTGACAATTCATCAAACAACCTCCTCTTAGGGAACGAATAGAAAACTGACCACATCCCCACTCCGACCCACCCCACGACACAAGCCAACTCCCCCCACTAACCAGACACCCGCCGTATCCCAACAAACCAAACCACCCCACGGCAATTTACTCACTATAAAGTTCAGCATACGCATGAAATCACATGTGACATTCCAAAGAGCAATAAGGCCCGTACGTAAAGCTTAATGCAGACATAGGCACACAGAAGTTCACCACAAATGGGGCTCGCTGAATGAGCTGGACAAGAGAGGCTTGCGTCCCACCAAACCTACGGCACCCACTAACTCCCCCAACTTCCTCTCATCCCACAAAGAGGCGGTTTTATTATTAAAAATAGAAACTATAAAACATTGAATCAGACAAAGACAATAACAGACAAGACAATACATTAAACACCGTGTTCTACTTTTAAAAGTCCGCTTAACTTTCAGGACAAATAAGACCCTCCCCCAGGGTCAAGGCTTGGCGCTGGTCCTACACGGCTCACATACGACAATAGCCCATTGGGGGAATAGTCGGTCCAGCGCTGCTCACCAGAACAGCAAACAATGTGCTCACTGCTCAAATAAAACTGGGAAGCAATCAACGTCAGCCACAGCACTCCTAAGTCCCACACCCTACCTACCGCCAGCTCTATCGCCGGAACATCTGTCCCTACACTCTTCTCCGCCGGTCGCCCTAACCAGCTACGAGCGGCCCCCACCCCCCTTCTGCGAGTGCAATTAAAGTGGCTATGCCCTAACAACAACGACACTCCGCACCACCTGTTCTTTCCCCTTCTGACTCGCCCCCCTTTATCAAGTCAATCCCTCAATCACATCCAGCTGAAAATGCTCAACTCCCAACAGCCTTAATCAAAAAGTGAATTTCCTCAATCCTCAATTAACATTCGCCACCACCCACAATCGAGGTTTACCACAGAACGACTTGTCTGACGGAATTGATTTTCGCACTGTGGATTGGGGTTGACAAGAGGAAGGAGAACGACTTGTCCGACGGAATTGATTTTCCCACCGTGCTTTGGGGTTGGCTAAAGGAACGTGCGGGCGTATATGCTCTGACTCAGCGAGCTCTTGTTCGGCTTTACCTTGATGTTTGGGTCCCCAGAGGAACATTCGGATGTATAAAAACGTCAAGCTGCGGCCGTTATGTGCTATTCTCACATATAGCAGCACAAGAAATTAAACTAAATTTTCTTCCCAAGATGATGTTATTGATGACACACCAGGATGCTAGGGCACGCGCAGCATATGCATTCACAATATATACGCCCATCTCTATTCAAGCGGCAGGAGCGGTTTGCATGCCTACTGACTACCAAATGTACAGGAAAAGAGGCGTTTAACTGGGGGAAAAAAGCGGTCACACAGCTGCGACTATTTTTATTTAAAGGTTGCGCAGTGTTCATTTTGGTTGCATATGCGACCAAAACGATCGCAATTTCGAGCCCTGTAAAATGTCAGTTAGCTAAAGCTTTTCTCCATGACATTAATTAGCTGACCTAGCATTGGCGACCTTACTAGATAGCTGACTTGGTTCACAAGCAAAAGGTGTACAGACCAACCAACATAAGTTCATAAAGGTTCATAAAACATGGTATAATACTAAAGCACAAACCACTTACATGTGGCTGTGGTGTGACATTTTAGTTTTGCTGTTCAGAAGACATCGTCTGATGCTATAGTTAGCAGGAGCCAGGATTGCTTAAGAGGGATATCAGTCAAAAGAGTCACACAACAGCCGATGTCTAAAGATACATGGAGCTGTAACAGTAACCGTAACCCAAATCACGCAACATGGCAGCACTATAATCCAGTTGTTGTTGAATAAATTTGAATTCATTACCTTTCCCCCTTTTCTTTGGTGGTTGGTCAAAATGCGTGTAATTGGAGCCGAAGCAGCCAATCAGAATTGTGGCACATTTTTAACATTGTTCAAAGCTTGAGTGAGCGCGCAGGCAAAGTTGAGCACACACAATGTGGGCAGATTGAGGGAGAGAGAGAGAGAGAGAGAGAGACAAGCTATGAGCTAGCATGCTGCGGTCTGCCAGCGGGCCGAGCATGAGGTTGTGAGTGGGCATAGATTCAAACTGAGTGAAAGGGGTTATTATTGCATGTTCATATTGATCATAGTGGACATGCAAAGACATTTGTTAAACACAGAATAGACTTTTGTTTGCTCAGTTGGAAGGTTTTTTTGTTCACGTTTAATTTTTCCTCAAAACAAGATTAGTGCGCTTGCGCAATATATTTTTCTGCGCTCTAAATCTCCAATTGCTCGCTCAGGATTAGGCACCCATAAAAAATCCATTCAGTGAAATACAACACCTTCGCATCATATAGGTTACATGAGTTCAAAATTTTTAATAGATGCCATTCATTTTTAGCTTTGATTGCAATAGCCCACAGTCTCTCGTATGCAGCGTTCCAGAGCTATAGGGCCTATTTAGTAGGCTTCATTTTCCCTTTTTAGTTTGCACTTCATTACGGCATTACAGCAAGGACTGGAGCGAAAAGTAATCAAATGTTATGTAACAGCTATGATTCTGGGGACAAGAAAAGAGCAGGGACTATGATTTTTAGCTTTAGGCATGGCTGTATATTTGGAATGGCAGTAGAGGGGCAGCTTGTTCAGTGTCTTCAAATGTTTTCCAAAAATGTGCGCGTTTTTCAGTTTCAGACACATGAAGCATTTATTTTCTTTCATGACAAACAAATACACTTGCTCACGGGTGATGAGCGATGTTAAGACCAGGGAGAGACTGACACTTCTCAGGATAGGAGCAGAGTTAAGGCAGGAAAACCGCAAAATACCAAGAGACGACAGCCAAATGGAAACTTAAATGTTTCTCAAGTTAGAATGAATGAATGATTTATAACTCTTGGATGTATAGCCTACGGACGGGAGTGGATGTAATGTCTTGCAAACACTTCATGCAATAAAACCACGTGAACAAATCTGTTTTGAATATGTGCTGCCACTTTTTTTTTTTAGAACAAGATTCTGATTAATGTTGTTTATTTCCCACTGACATTATCCTATTCAAAACCTAGCAACTACTCCGGAATTAACGGTAGCTAGCTAAACTCAAATTAAGCTCAAGTCAAATAACATTCGCAAACACCTGAGCGAGCCAGCTAACTCATATTCGTAATGCTAAATATAGCCGTTAGCTGTGCAGCAAATTGCCTCATGTAGCAAAGTAAGAAGAATATAAACGCATCATGCAGATATAAGATAGATACTTAAATATTCCAACATTTACTCAGCAAATACAACGCTCACAATACTTCCGCGAGTGTGCCCACTTAGGAGGCAGAAAGTGTGACTAATTTCTTACAGTGGGGGTATATTGGGGATGCGAGGTCTTTCTTCCTCCAGTCTTCGCTAATTAATGTGCAACTTTTGGCCTTGCCGAGTTGTAAATTCCTCTTCAGTGACTTTTTTTTTAAATCTCCTATCAGACAAAACTTCAAGTAGTTACCAGATGTTAGTCACATAAAAGAAAAACTAGAGGGATTTTCACTGCTTGGCCCGCGGTCTATCAGTCAGTCCGATGAAATCAGCCTTCAGAGAAGAAGGGTGTGGTCCCAGAAGTATGAGGCAAGCAGTCTGAAAGTGTGCTGAAAACATATTTGACTTTGTATCAAAAATGGTGGTTTCTAGTGTATTTTGGAGTGCCTTTTTGCATATAAATTTTAAAAACCCCAATTCCAATGAAGTTGGGATGTTTTTGTAAAACATGAATAAAAACAGAATGCAATGATTTGCAAATCTCATAAACCCACATTTCATTCACAAAAGGACATAGACAACATATCAGATGTTGAAAGTGAGACATTTTACCATTTCATGAAAAATATCCGCTCATTTTGAAATTGATGGCAGCAACATATCTCAAAAAAGTTGGGACAGGCCCATGTTTAACATTGTGTAGCAACCCCTCTTCTTTTAACAGCAGTCTGTAAATGTTTGGGAACAGGGGCAACAAAAGGCTGGAAAAGTAAGTGGTACTAATATAAAAATTACTGGAGAAGCATTTTGCAACTAATTAGGTTAATTGGCAACAGGTCAGTAACATGACTGGGTATAAAAAGAGCATTTTAGAAAGGCAGAGCCTCTCAGAAGTAAAGATGGCCAGAGGTTTACCAATCTGCAAAACACTGCATCTAAAAATTGGGGAACGATTTCAGAAAAATGTTCCTAAATGTAAAATTGTGAAGACTTTGAGTATCCCACCATCTACAGTACATAATATCATCAAAAGATTCAGAGAATTTGGAGAAATCTCTGTGCGCAAATTACAAGGCCGAAGGTCAATATTGGATGCTTGTGATCTTTGGGCCCTCAGGTGGCACTGCATTAAAAACAGGCACTGGAATTCACTGCTTGGGCTCAAGACACTTCCAGAAATCATTGTCTGTGAACACAGTCCGCCGTGCAATCCACAAATGCAAGTTCAAGCTATATCATGCAAAGAAGAAGCCATATCTGAACACAATCCATAAATGCTGCCGTCTTCTCTGGGCCAAAGCTCATTTAAAATGGACTGAGCATGGGAGTGGGCGTTCAGTGGTGAGATGTCGGCTTTTGATGCGTTTGTCCCCGCTGGCAGCGGGTGCGGCATCACACCGCTGGGTGCACGCTCCCAGGCTCCGGACTGGTGTGGGCAGGTTACACATCTGGAAAGGCACTATCAATGCTGAAAAGTATAAAGAGAATTTGCAACAACATATGTTCCCATCCAGACAATGTTTCTTTCAGGGTAGGCCTTGCGTTTTGCAGCAAGATAATGCTAAACCACATGCTGCATCCATCACAACAGCATAGCTTTGCAGTAGTAGAGTCTGGGTGCCGAACTGGCATGCCTGCAGTCCAGACCTGTCACCAATAGAAAGCATTTGGTGCATCATATAAAGAAAAATCCGCCAAAGAAGACCCAGGACTGTTGAGCAGCTAGAATCCTACAGCAGACAAGAGTAGGACAACATTCCTCTCGCAAAACTCCAGCAGTTGGTCTCCTTACTTCCCAGACATTTACAGACTGCTGTTAAAAGGGCATGCTACACAATGTTAAACATGGCCCTGAGCCAACTTTTTTGAGATGTGTTGCTGCCATCAAATTCAAAATGAGCAAATATTTTTCATGGAATGGTAAAATGTCTAACTTTCAACATCTGATATGTTGTCTATGTTCTACTGTGAATAAAATATGGGTTTATGAGATTTGCAAATCATTGTATTCTGTTTTTATACACGTTTTACGCAACGTCCCAACTTCATTGGAATTGGGGTTTGTACTTAGATTCTGCACCGATTTACAACATTTTTTTAGATACTCACTAGAATAAGTATTTCAGTGTGGCTCAGATTGATTGACCAATTTTTGGTGAACTCCTATTTTTGTTCAATATGTGTAAAAAATATGAGACATATTTATTATATACAACCCCGACTCTGAAATAGTTGGGACGAAGTGTAAATTGTGAATAAAATCAAAATGCAATGACTTTCAGATCACATAAGCCAATATGTTATTTACAATAGAACATAGATGACATTTCAAATGTTGAAACTGACACATTATACATTTTTATCCACAAAATGAGCTTATTTCAAACTTTCTGGCTGCAACAGGTCTCATAAAGTTGGGTAACAGGCAAAAAAGGGCTGATAAAGCAATTAATATATAAGAGAATCAGCTGAAAGAACATTTAGTGAGTAATTGAGTTAACTGGCATGAGGTGTGAAGTATGATTGGCTATAAAAGGGACGTCTTAGAGAGGCTGAGTCTCTCAGAAGTAAAGATGGCCAGAGGCTCTCCAACCTGTGAAGGCTTGCGTGAAAAAATTGTGGAATACTTTAAAAACAATGTTCCTCAACGTCAAATTGCAAAGGCTATGAAGGTCTCATCATCAACAGTGCATAACATCATCCAAAGATTCAGAGAAACTGGAAAAATCTCTGTGCGTAAGGGACAAGGCTGAAGACCTTCACTGAATGCCCGTGATCTTTGGGCCCTCAGACGCCACTGCATCATTCACCGGCATGATTCTGTCATTGACATTACTGAATGGGCCCAGGAGTACTTCAGGAAACCACTGTCTGTAAACACAGTCCGCCGTGCCATCCACAGATGCCACCTAAAACTCTATCATGCAAAAAGGAAGCCATTGTTGAACATGATCCAGAAGCGCCACCGTGTTCTGTGGGCCAAGGCTCATTTAAAATACTGTAGCAAAGTAGCAAAGTGTCCTGTGGTCAGACGAGTCCAAATTTGACATTCTTGTTGGAAATCATGGGCATCGTGTCCTCCGAGCTAAAGAGGAGAAAGACCACCCCTTCTGTTATCAGTGTTCAGTTCAAAAGCCAGCATCTCTGATGGTATGAGGATGCATTAGTGCATATGGTGTGGGACACCTGCATGTTTTAAAAAGCACCATGAATGCTTAAAGGTATATAAAGGTTTAAGAGCAACATATGCTCCCCTCCAGACGACATCTATTCCAGGGAAGGCCTTGTGTATTTCAGCAGGACAATGCAAAACCACATACTGCAGCTATTACAACAGCATGGCTTCGTAGTAGAAGAGTCCGTGTGCTGCACTGGCCTGCCTGCAGTCCTGATCTTTCACCAATTGAGAACATTTGGCCCGTAATTAAACGAAAAGTCCGTCAAAGAGACCCAAAACTCTCCAGCGGTTGGAAGCCTGTATTAAATAAGAGTGGGATCAAATTCCAATGGCTCAACTCAAAAAATTGTCTCCTCAATGCCCAGACACCTCCACTCTGTGTTAGAAAGAAGAGAGGATGCTACACCATGGTAAACAGGCCCCTCTCCCAACTTTTTTGAGACCTGTGGCAGCTATCAAATTTGAAATGAGCTCATTTTGTGGAAAAAATTGTAAAATCTCTGTTTCAACATTTGCTATGTTATCTCTGTTGTATTGTGAATAAAATACTGGCTGGTGTGATTTGAAAGTCATTGCGTTTTGATTTTATTCACAATTTACACTTCGTCCCAACTATTTTGGAATTGGAGTTATATTCACTAACAATAGTTAAGATGTTGCCATGTAGTAATTTGAGGGCTCATACTAGGAAGCGTCCCTGTCGCGTGCCTGGGAACTAGATTCCTTGCAAGTGCAAGATGAAACTTATTTAAAAATGTTAAAAAAATCAAAAAACTTGTAACAGTTTAGTTGCTGATATCCTGGCAAAATCTCTAAAATTTAGGATGTTAATTACTGATGCGACAATCTGCATTTGTTGTGTCATGTTGAAGTCTCCAAATAAAAAATTCGATAAAACTCGATCTCAAGTTTTGTTTGTTATTTTTTTCCCAGATTGAGTGACCTGTTGACTTGCCATGGTAATCTATGACTGACTTTTTTTTTTTTTTTTTTTTTGTTATTGTCAGGTGAAATAAGCAATTGCAAATCAAATCATAACTTTTATCTTAATTTAAAATTTTGTTTGATGTGTGTAAATGTCACAAAAAACATGATATACCGCAATTTATTCAGTCACCTTGTTCACACAAAACATTACATTCCTGTCAAATTTCAAAACATTTTATGAGATGCTTATCTAGAAATTCCTGAAATCTAACAAAATTTGCATTTAAGCAAGCAGAATAAAAGTTCCTGCCTTCCAGAAAATTCCAATATGATACTCCTATTGAAATCCAACAACATCCATGACTTTTCCTCTTCTCCTTATTATTACTATCATCACCATCACTATTGGCCAGTGTGACTATCATTGTCGCAGCTTTATAGCACTAACCTGTGCAAGTGAATTTCATTCCAGCGTGGAGCAGCATTGCTGTAGCAAGTTAGCTGTCTGAGTCAGGAGGATAGTCTGTATCGTAAATAGTTGCAATGTCACATTTGCTACTAGCTAGATAGTGTTTTGGTTATGCCCACGTATAAATCTGTTATTCAGTTCTATCGTGGCTCAGTTGTAGCCACCGTGATGGTAGTATGCATTTTCTAACCTTGGGAGTCGGCCAGTCTTCCACCAGGAAACTATGAGTAGGTCCGCGTTGCAAATCTGTTGCAATGACTGAAAATTTAGCCAAAATGCTTGATGGCATTTTTATGTATCAACTAGTAACCTATGCTACTCTACATCTTTATCACCTCAATTTTCCAACGAGAGAAATGCAGCCTATTCCCCAAATGAGTTCCACTTGCACGTCCCTAAGATAATAAGTTGTTTGCTTTCTCCTTCCGATAGGTAAAGCAGCAAGCAAAATTAAGTTATGAAATTAAGAAAAATTATGTATTCCTTTACCAAAAACAGTAGATGTAGGAGTGCAGCGTGGATCCTTAGTGAGGCAAATGGAACACAGGTGCTCTTTGGTGAGGGTGAACACAATGCAGAACAGATCTATGTTTATCTCCTTTGTAATAAACATGCAGTATAGGATACTATCAAGTACTTAACAAAAGTATGCCTTGGAGGTTTTTTAAAGCTCGCCAATCGTTTTCTGTAATGGATGTTTATAGGAAAGGAGATGAACTTAGACCTGTTTTGCGCTAATTATTTCTCTATTGTGCACAACACCAAGCTGTTGGAATGTAACTGGTGGCTTTATACCTTTTCCTGACGACAGCGACCTCTTGTTGCGTCTGCCGACATTAGAATGTCAGTGAACATTCTGCGATTTCAGTTGGGTGGCACTTATAAACTGGCCTTTATACGCACAATTCTAAATGAAGAATCATGTACATCAAGGAAAGGCTCTGTGAGGAAGTTTATTTTTAACACTACCAATGGATTTTATCAGTTATATTAACCATGCAAACACCCGAATAATATCACACATGATCCAGCATAAAATGCTACATCTCATCATACAATAATTTGTATTAAATCCATTCACCTACACCATTTTTAGGGAAAAAACCCACATACATTTGTCTGCTTTTGTCTTTTCAAGGCTATGTTGTAACATGTGGGTCCATTCTTAGTTAGTATCCTAGTGATATCGAGGCTTGTTTCCAGCGACAACCAATCCAGATGGTTCCCTATTAGCTGACAGGGAACTCTACAAATGCATCTACTTTTGAGGCCTACATTACTACTATCCAATTTTTTTCATTTATTATGTACACATGCTACGAGACTAGCGGTGCACCGAATCACCGGAAAGTGAGTTTGTAGTCTAATATATAAAGATTGATTCTGGCTTTTTTCAAGCAAAAACACACATTTTTCAGCAACTTCACGATTAATTTGAAAGTAGAAAGATTGTATGAAAAAAATATTGTAATAAAATATATCGTAAAATTAGGCCCAGAATAGGTGGCAGCATGGCTGTAATAGGCGGCAATATTGCTGTCTGCCGGAAGTTAATGGGCAGGTTGTGAAATACCAGTCCAGTTCTTTAATTAATAAATATACAGTATCTGAGGGATCTACAGCATTCTTCAAAATAATTTCCCCTTTCCTGATTTTTTCCCATTTTTGCATACTTGTCCCCATAAATATTTTGGATCATAAAACTAATTTTAATATCATAGATGACCTGAGTGTGATTGAAGAAAAAAGATATCCAACCCTTTCTGGCCCTATGTGAAAAGGTAATTGCCCCTTAGTTACTGTATAAAACAACTAAACAGATTTAATTGATAATTAGGTTCAATTTAATTAGACATAGCCCGGCATGATCCCTGCCAGCCCTGTTCAATTTGAACATCACTTAAATGGAACCTGTGGGTCAATGTAAAGTAGGCAAAATGAAGTGCATGACATCGCGATCTAAAGCGATTCAAGAACAGGGGCCATATTCATGGAGGGATGATATTGTCGTTGAGGGGCCACTGAAGTCCATTGTCAGTTAACTCCCAGAAAGGGCTCTTCATGCAGTGACATTTAGTTTTATTGGCCCATCTGACTGTCTGATAAGTTAGAGGCAGGAAAATGAGCCTGTAATTCTCATGAAGGGACAACATTCGAGATTCTAAACAGTGGTGCATTGACTTGTGCTGTGATACAGAGTACCTTGAGAAGAAACAGTATTTTCCCCATTTCTCCAAGCATTTGCGTGCGGGTCTGTTCTCCACTCCAAAAGACAAACATAAACTTCAGTGAAATTTTCTCCCACTCTTATTTGTTTGTGCCGACAACAAAACGCCGCGTTTGAGGCGTTATTCCTCCAATAGCAACAATATTTTGATGCGCTGCTAGTCTGGTACCCTTGCTCTACTTATCTCCTATTGGGAAGACAAACTTAGTTTTTTCTTTTTGTAAAATATGTTTCTCGCATATTTTGCAGTTTTGTTTTTCTCCTGGCAGCTGACAACATCTGATTGAGCATGCACAGTGGAGAACAAAGTCATATTATTTAAATAAACAGGGCATTTGCTGTTGTTCATGAAAACGTCTCGCATTCTGAAAGTTACAGTCCTTTAGCTATTGGACTTTAGGGATTAGTGTCCAGAGAAGGAACAGTCCCTTCATGAATAGACGCTCAGATCAGAAACAAAGTGGTTGAAATCTGTCTGTCTGGAAAGAGTTACAAAGCCATTTCTGAGGCTCTGGAACTCCAGAAAACCCTTGTGAGAGATCTACAAATAGAGAAAGCTTGGAGCAGTGATGAACTTTCCAAGGAGTAGCCAGCCTACCAAATTTCCTCCAGAAGCACCTCAACGACTCATCCAAGAGGTCACAAAAGAACCCACATTAACATCTAAGAACTAAGCTTCACTTGCCTCTTGCTAAGGTCTGTGTTCACAACTACACAATAAGAAAGACAGGGAAAAAATGGCATCCATGAAAGCTGACAGGCAGACACTACTTCTGACCAAAAAGAACACAATGGTTCATCTCACATTTTCCTAAAAACATCTTTATGACCCCAAAACTTTTGGGATAATATCTTGTGGTCTGATAAGTCCAAAGTAGAGCTTTTTGGAAGACATGGGGTGCTTTATAATTGGCGCCAAGCTAACACAGCATTCCACAATAAGAACATCATACCAATAGCCAAAGCAAGTGATGACAGTGTGATGGTCTGCGGCTGCTTTGCTGCCTCAGAACCTGGGCACCTTGCCATAATCGAAGGAATCATTAATTTAGCTCTCAACTGTAAAATCCTTAAGGAAAGTGTCAGGCCTTCAGTTCGTGACCTAAAGCTCAAGCACACTTAGGTTATGCAGCAGGACAATGTTTATGTTTATGTATATGTTTATTTTATTTGATATGGACATCACAAGTATATTGAGACTGTCCCAGTGGACAGACCAGATGCTTTGCTTGGGTGTTCATAGCACACGCGCTAATTTTCAACACCAGTCCATAGGCGGCTTTTCTAAAAACACAGAATAATCAACAGTAGGAAATGAAACAAACAAAGTTCATGATCATGACAGTAATATTAATAACAATAATAAAAGAAAGTCCGTATTTATACATGTGAACACTGTTGTTTTGCTTTTAGCCATGCTTTAAGCCCTCAGTTGAAAGCATTTGCATCAGTCTCCAGTTTTAAATGAGTGGGTAGAGTGTTCCATAGGTTAACCCCTTTTGCTGCAAAGGCAGACTGTCCAAATGATGTTGTACACCCGGGAACATATTCAGTCACCATTGTAGGAGGCTCGTGTGTTTGCTTGGCTTGAGCTCCAACGTCTTTTTATCAGTGCAGAAAACGGGTGAGATATAATTGTGAAGACATTTAAAAACCAGTCTGATATTACAGTCAATTACAATGATCTGAAGCATACCAGGAAGTCCACCTCTGAATGGCCCAAAAGAAAGAAAATGAAGGTGTGGAGTGGTCTTGTCAAAATCCTGACTTAAATCCAATTCAGATGCTGTGGCATGACCGTAAATGAGTAGTTCATGTTCGAAAACCCTCCAGTGTGGCTGAATGAAAATAATTCTGCTAAAAGACTCATTTGATTTGGCAATAAACATTAGGGGGCCAGTCCTAAAGAATTCTTAGCTGGTAGGCTACATTTAACTGTTGAGCTGGCATGTCATTCATCTTTGCCAACCTCACTCTACTTCATGGCTGAATATTATTCAAAACGATGTGAAAAAAACAGTCAGTTTTGACATGTGAGACTCAAAAATGACTTGATCTTATTTGTTCTACCCACTCAGTTTAAAACAGACATTTTTGGTGATCAGAATCTGTCCTGTAGTCTACGTTTGCATAGATTGATGGAGTGTAGAATAGGCTTCATCATTGCCTGGAAGCAGAGACACATTTTCAGTCAGTGTTTTAAACTTATCTGAAGAGGAGTGTGGGAGACGTTTCACTGAAGGTCGTGGACTTCTGTCAGCCAAGCAATCCAAACGTCCTCACCTCTCCAGTCAAAATAGCAATTTCCCTGGCTTTGTATGCCAATTTTTTATTTCAGACAGGACACGCACGTCAGATTTAACCATTTATTTGGAATGACATACATTTGGATTTGGCGGTGACTCTGCTCAAGTGATACTATGAAACAACCTGAGCAAGCATGACACAGACATTCCAGGAGATCACAACCCTCTCAGCAGAGCCTGGTTCGCCGTGTTTAAAAATTAAATGAATGACAATACAGTTTACAAACAATGCCGATACCATACAAAACAATGCCAATACCATAAAAAGGCAAGAGTATGACTCAACAAGTACTGCCAAAGACTATGCCATTGGAAGAGAGAAGGCTGGGGAGGTGGAGGGGATGTTTGCGCAGATCTGTAATGGGTCTTGGTGGGAATGGTACAGCTTGGTTAGTTGAGATGGAGAGCGCCACCTTATTGAAAAAGACGCGCAAATTAGGAACGTGACGCTGAGGTCCAATGCAATTGGACAAGGGGAGGAGCCAACACTGACTTTCGTGCCTGTCTGAACTAACACTGACGCTCCATTTCAGACAGGACACTCATGTCAGATTTAACCATTTATTTGGAATAACATACATTTGAATTTGGCGGTAACTCTGCTAAAGTGATACTGTGGAACAATCTGAGCAAGCATGACACAGACATTCCAGGAGACCCCCAAACTTGCGCTCCTGCAGGGAGCAGATGAGCAGAGTCACCCGCGGGGATCTGAAAATGAAATGCGTTTCGATGCATTAAATTCTGAATACGAATAACAAACAAGCTCATTCTACGATCAAGGAATAGAAGATATGACAATAACAGCAGCATTGATAGACAAAAGAATTGATATGCGGAAAGTGTGTTATGTGAGGATAAACAACGTGAATGCGATAAGCATGTAGCATTTCCTTTGAATTCATGCAAGCATGCATGACCTTCTCTTCTGGATGCAGGAGATCAGCAGCCTGCTGAATGTAAGCAGAAGAACATTCGGCAAGACACTATAAGCGACTTGATACAAAGGAAATGTGCTATGTGAGAATGAGGATATGTGTAGCGACAAGCAGAGTTGCATTTCCTTTGAATTCATGCAAGCATGCATGACCTTCTCTTCTGGATGCAGGAGATCAGCGGCCTGCTGAATGCAAGCAGAAGAACATTCGGCAAGACACTATGAGTTACTTGATACAATGGAAATATGCTATGTGAGAAAGAGAAATGTGTAGCGACAAGCATGTCACATTTCCGTTGAATTCATGCAAGCGTGCAAGACCTTCTCCTCTGGATGCTGGACATCAGCGGCTTGCTGGTACGAGCAGAGGAACATTCGGCGAGTCCCTCGTGAGAGACTTGATGCGAAGGAAATATGTTATAAGAGATATGAATCTAGATATGGTCAATACATTGACATTTTAAATATTAGATGGACAGAAGGCAGATGCAGATAGTGACTTGATACGAATGAAATGCAAGTTTCCCCAAGTTGAACGGATAAGACGATACCCATGAACTTTGAATGCTTTGATTTTCCTAAGGCCCATTACAGTTGACCGACATTAAATTCGAGGTGGCAAAGCATGGTGCGAGCATAGAATTAACATTGCAAGAACAACAATTTACCGATTACCGTATTGGCACAAATATAAGACGACCCTGAATAGAAGACGACCCCCCTTTTCCAGGTTTATTTTTGGGGACAAAACAAATCTTGTTTTATATAGATTTTTTTTATTGGCCTATTATTATTTGAAAATGATAATTCATTGAACAAAAAAAAAACATTTTAGAGGCTTTTGTTTTTCACATTTAAATAAAACAAATTTCACTGTATCATTTCAATGTAGGCTACAATTTTCGTGAAAGTGCAAACATTTGGGAAAGAGGCTAAACTGCAGAAGGCGATAGGCAGCCTTGCGCTATTTAGATTAAAACAAGAATTCATTCATCTTTTCAATGAATTTGTCAAACTTAAATTGAAAGTTCAATATGTCGGATAAATTTCTATAATTTTCCATAGCATATGGAACGATTTTCCATAAAAGTGCAAAAAATGGAAAAATGCATTAAAGAACCATATGCATTAACCAAACACATCTGCATTAATCTAGTTTACAACATTAAAGCACTGGAACAATAAACACAGTAGTGCAAATTGTGTTCTGCTACTAAACATTGGCCTATAGCTCCTCACAGAGATCCTCTGCCTCACTACGCTCACTCTCACTGTGGTCACTTTCGTGTTCCACCAGTCCCTCCCACAGAATGTCATCCTCGCTCCCATCCAGGGCATTTGATATGCAGCATTTCTTAAAACCATGAATGATGCTCTCTGCTGAAACGGCATCCCATGCTTGGAGGATCCATTCACATAACAGACGCACTGCTGACTTCTGAATTTTCCCGGTCGGTGTTAGTGCGTGGTTACCTGACAAGAGCCACTCTGCGTACCTCTTGCGCAGATTATCCTTGAATGGCTTGTTGACGACAACATCCAATACCTGCAGCTGGCTTGTCATTCCTCCCGGAATGATCACTAGGTCGCCGTTCATTTTCCGCACCTGAGTTTTAACTGGCTCCGTCAGGTGCCCACGGAATGCATCCAGAACGAGCATAAGCGCACCAGGGCGCCTGCCCCACACAACCTTGAGCCAGTCTAACACCAGTTCAGTGTCCATCCAGCCCCTCTCTTGTGCATGCACGATAATGCCAGCTGGCAAAGCCTCCTTGGGTACAGTCTTGCGCTTCAGAATCACATATGGTGGGAGTTTAGTTCCGTCTGCAAGACATGCCAACATAACCGTGATCCTGCTTTTCTCATTCCCCGTTGACCTCACAATGACTGATTTGTCACCTCTTTTAGCAACAGTAACAGATGCTGGCATATCGAAAAACACTGGGGTCTGATCGGCATCTTATCTGATCGAGGGGGTATGAGTGCATTTTTCTTAGTTTAATCACATACCGCTGAAAAGACAGCAGCTTCTCCTCGAAGTCTGTGGGCAGGCGCTGGGCAAGGCTTGTTCTGCGACGAAGTGACAGTCAATTGCGCCGCATCATTCTTTTACACCACCCCAGACTAGCTTTGAATTCATTTGTGGGTATATTCAGTTCCTTCGCTATCCCAAAGCCTTTAGCTGTATTATGGCTCTGGTTATTGGCATTCCATCTTTACGTTTTTCACTCATGTACTCACAGACCCTCCTGTCAATTTCTTGGAAACGGCCGCATTGAGGCCCGCGGAAAGATTTTCTCTGGCTGGTGGCATTTTTGAGACGTTCTTTCTGGGCTCGCCACCTACGAACATAGCGCTCTGTGACTCCATATTTTTTGGCAGCCTGAGAGTTATTTGAGGATTCGGCCGCGTTCGTGACCATAATTTTAAAATTTGCGTCATAACTTCTGAGCTGTTGGTTTATTTGACCAGCCTTCGAACTACTTTGTTCAAGATAATCTCTTGACCTCTCCATTGTTGTGGCACTGTTGTGTGGGATGGTGGCCGATTCATTAGATTAAGTCAAAACACTCGTTTTAAAAATATTGTTTTGGCTCGAGCTTCCCTTATTTTGTCAAGTCCGCGAATATAAGACGACCCCCCCTTTTTAAGAGGTATTTTTAGAACAAAAATATCGTCTTATATTCGGGCCAATACGGTACATAAATTACTCATTGCTACTTGTGCGGACAAAATTTCACAAGTATTAAAATGGACGTATTTCTGGTATACTCCTGGGACCAGCAACCCAGGGCTTGGAGAACAGATGCTGGAACTACGGAGGCAGCCGTAGTTGCAGAGCCGATGCAAAAGGAATGCGTGGTGTATAGGATTGGGTTCAGACCACGGAGACGAACGGCAAACCAAGCTCTGGACATCACCTTCCCAGAATCGGTCATGAACAGGGGCTCATCTCCTCTTGCATTGGCTCGCCATTTCAGAGACCAAGACAAAGAAGAAAAAGGATAAAATGCAGGGTGAGTTCTGGCAATGACTACAGAAGTGCCTTTGCGACATTTATCAATTTTGGAATGTTTGAGGTTGATAGTGAACATACAGTTATCGGAGGAGAAATCAGAAATGGTGAGGTCATGTAAAGGATTAAATTTCTCTGAAGGTGTAGTGAATTCCCCACATCTAAGAACCCCGAAGAAAGATGTAAGACAGACTCCTTCCAAGAAAACATCTACAACCCCAATTCCAAAATATTTGGGACAAAGTGTATATTGTGAAAAAAATCAAAACGCAATGACTTTCAAATCACACCAGCCAGGATTTTATTCACAATAGAACAGAGATAACATAGCAAATGTTGAAACTGAGAAATTTTACAATTTTACCCACAAAATGAGCTCATTTCAAATTTGATGGCTGCTAAACGTCTCAAAAAAGTTGGGACAGGGGCCTGTTTACTATGGTGTAGCATCCCCTCTTCTTTTTAACACAGAGTGGAGGCGTCTGGGCATTGAGGAGACAAGTTTCTTGAGTTTAGCCATTAGAATTTGATCCTACTCTTGTTTAATACAGGCCTCCAGCTGCTGGAGAGTTTTGGGTCTCTTTGATGGACTTTTCCTTTAATTATGCGCCAAATGTTCTCAATCGGTGAAGGATCAGGACTGCAGGCAAGCCAGTTCAGCACACATACTCTTCTACCACGAAGCCATGCTGTTGTAATAGCTGCAGTATGTGGTTTTGCATTGTCCTGCTGAAATACACAAGGCCTTCCCTGGAATAGATGTCCTCCGGAGGGGAGCATATGTTGCTCTAAAAACTTAACCCCTTAACACTCCGACGGCCCGAATACGGGCCCATCAGGGAAGTTAAAAACAAGAAAAGATTTCAATTTACCTTGAGTACGTCCTTTATAGGCATTTTAAGAAAATGTTACCGGAGTGGTAAGGGGTTAATATACCTTTCAGCATTCATGGTGCTTTTTAAAACATGCAAGTGTCCCACACCATATGCACTAATGCATCCCCATACCATCAGAGATGCTGGCTTTTGAACTGAACGCTGATAACAGGAGGGGTGGTCTTTCTCCTCTTTAGCCCGGAGGACATAACACTCATGATTTCCAACAAGAATGTCAAATTTGGACTCGTCTGACCACAGGACACTTTGCCACTTTGCTACAGTCCATTTTAAATGAGCCTTGGCCCACAGAACACGGCGGCGCTTCTGGATCATGCTCAACAATGGCTTCCTTTTTGCATGATAGAAATTTAGATGGCATCTGTGGATGGCACGGCGGACTGTGTTTACAAACAGTGGTTTCTTTAAGTATTCCTGGGCCCATTTAGTAATAACAATGACAGAATCATGCCGGTGTGGCGTCTGAGGGCCCGAAGATCACGGGCCTCCAGTAAAGGTCTTCGGCCTTGTCCCTTATGCACAGAGATTTTTCCAGTTTCTCTGAATCTTTTGATGATGTTATGCACTGTTGATGATGAGACCTTCATAGCCTTTGCAATTTGACATTGAGGAACATTGTTTTTAAAGTATTCCGCAATTTTTTTACGCAGGCCTTCACAGGTTGGAGAGCCTCTGGCCTTCTTTACTTCTGAGAGACTCAGCCTCTCTAAGACATCCCTTTTATAGCCAATCATGTTACACACCTGATGTCCGTAAACTTAATTACTTGTTAAATGTTCTTTCAGCTGATTCTCTTATATATTAATTGCTTTTTCAGCCCTTTTTTGCCTGTGTCCCAACTTTTTTGAGACCTGTTGCAGCCAGAAAATTTGAAATCAGCTCATTTTGTGGATAAAAATGTAAAATGTCTCAGTTTTAACATTTTAAATGTTATCTATGTTCTATTGTAAATAACATATTGGCTCATGTGATCTGAAAGTCATTGCATTTTGATTTTATTCACAATTTACACTTTGTCCCAACTATTTCGGAATTGGGGTTGTACATAAGCACTTAGGGCTGGGCGATAAATGTATCGCAATAATTTTAAGTGCAATAAAAGTAACTGCCACTAGGAGGAAGACAGGCGAGGCTGCTTATTACCTTTTCTATACCTAATGCCGCGTGGAGCAAACATCAGAGGCCATTTGAAATGTTTCCGGGAAGAAAAGTACGATTTGAAGTCTGCTAATTACCAGCGAGGTTGGACAGTTTCCTTCACCTTGGCGTAATTATCTTACCTTAAATCAATTCCCGTGTACTTTGCCTAACTTGCAATCAAGCCATTTATTCAGCCAGCTGACTAATCAAAACCAAGATGTGGCCTATAATGATTTAAAAAGAGATAATGAGAAGCAGGCAGACCTAACCAAGCTACGGTGTTAGACTGAAAGAATGTCAATAATCTGAATAAATAGCAGACCTCTGAATTCACCTCTCATCGTTGCATTATTACGTACTGTTAAAAGATTTTTGAAAAATAAAATCATTTTAAGATGGCCCTGGTTTTAAAGCGTTTAAAAATATACGCGAAGTGGAAAACAGTTTGTGAAGCATATCAAACGTGAATGTGAGAAATTATTTTCGCATTGCATGCAATAGACAAATGCACCGAATTCATAATTGAACAGGACTAATTTGAAATAAAGTAATTCAGAGCTCTTGATTCTGGTTACTTTTGAGCATCTAAATTGCCTTCAGTGAAGGTGGAAAACATTTTGTTTAAGCGAATCGAACGTGACATGTAAATTGTAAACGCATTCGCACACAGTGAGATGGCTGGTGTTTCCAGACACCAAAAGCAGCGGCCGAAACGAAAGGAAGTCCAGCAAAATAAGAGAGACAAACTGACAAAAAGGGAGGGAGAGAGAGACTCGCGCTTCCAACGGACAAAGATCTTAGTCCGGGTACAAAAGGAAGCAAAGTGAGCAGGACTGAAACGAAATAAAGGGAAAATCTCGGCTACCGAGATATCGAGATAAGGCACCAGACGGTGCATAGAAAGAGAGAAATAACGAGAGAAAGTTTCCCTTGCTAACTAGCACTTTCCTCTTTGCAACTAATTCCTCAAACAATTCTCTAGCTAGAGACCTTACCGGCTAAAGCGCAAAGTTACACTGACACTCTAGCAAAGGCGGCGAGGCGGAACTTGGGTTTAAATAGAGTCCGGGAGCTGCCCACAATTAATGCCAGCTGGCCAAAGAATTTGATTGTGGGCAAAACAAAACAAAAAGATTGAAAGCTCGCCAGCCTCCAAAAACCATGACAGGACCCCCCAAGGGACAGCTCCAGAAGTCCCTAAGGAACCCCGTGCGCGGAACTCAGAAATAAGCGTGGGATCCAGAATATCCCGAGAAGGGACCCAGCAGCGCTCCTCAGGGCCATATCCCTCCCAGTGAACAAGGAACTGGACCCCACGCCCAACACGCCTCTCGGCAAGAATGCAGCGCACGGTGTAAACCGGCCCCCCCTCAACCATTCGCGGTGGCGGCGGGGGTGTATCGGCAGGTGCCAGGACGCTAGTGCTAACCGGCTTAATCTGGGAGACATGGAATGCTGGATGGATGCGTAAAGGTCTCGGGAGCTTTAACTGGACTGTGAGCGGATTGATCTTCCGCATTATCTTGAATGGGCTAATATAGCGGGGCGCTCGTTTTCGGGATTCTACCTTCAAGGGGAGGTCCCGGGTAGACAGCCAAACTCTCTGACCGACCCGATAAGATGGGGCCAAACGACGCCTTCTATCAGCGGCGAATTTTTGTTTGAGCCCCGAGCGCAACAGAGAAGAACGGACCCTGGTCCAAACCGACCGACAGCGGATTTAATGAAATGGTTGACCGAGGGAACCTCGGAATCATTCTAAGTCTCAGGAAACAGTGGGGGTTGGTAACCCACCTGAGCTTCAAACGGGGAAAGACCCGTGGAGGAATTACTCAGCGAGTTATGGGAATACTCGGCCCATGCTAAAAATCGACTCCATGAGGATGGATTACCCGCTGCTAAACATCGCAGAGTGTTTTCCAAAGACTGATTAGTACGCTCAGTCTGCCCGTTGGTTTCTGGGTGGAACCCAGAGGAGAGACTCACAGTGGCCCCCAACTGTTTGCAAAATGCCCGCCAGAATCTGGCCATAAACTGAGGACCTTGATCTGAGACAACATCTTGTGGAAGCCCATGCAGCCGGAACACATGGTTAACCACAAGAAGGGCTGTCTCCCGCGCTGAAGGCAGCTTAGGTAGCGCGACAAAATGAGCGGCCTTAGAAAAACGGTCAACCATGACCAGGATGACCGTGTTGCCGTCAGATAAGGCAGCCCAGTGATGAAATCCAACGCAATATGCGTCCAAGGGCGCCTGGGAACGGGCAATGGCCACAGTAGACCAGAGGGAGGGAGGTGGGAAGTTTTGTTCCTGGAGCAGATGCCACAGGCAGCAACAAACTCCCGAATATCCCTCATCATATTCGGCCACCAAAAACGTCGGGCCAGGAACTGCGTAGTCCAATGGGCCCCCGGGTGCCCAGCCAAGCGGGAAGTGTGTCCCCATTGGAGGACCTGTGGCCTAACTCTAGGTGGGACAAACAAACAGCCAGGAGGCTCCCCCCCAGGACCGGGATCGGTCTTCAAAGCCTCCTGAACCACCGCCTCAACCTCCCATTGAATGGGCGCCACAATCTGAGCAGCCGGAATGACTGGCTCCGGGGTAGGATCACGATCAGAGCGGTCGTAAATCCGCGACAAGGCTTCAGGCTTAATGTTTTTAGAGCCAGGGCAGTAGGTCAGCGTAAAATTAAAGCGGTTAAAGAACAATGACTACTGCGCCTGCCGGGAAATATGTCACTTGGTTTGCTGAATATACTGGAGATTTTTATGGTCTGTCCATACCACAAAAGGGTGTCCAGGACCCTCCAACCAGTGGTGCCACTCTTCAAGCGCCAACTTGACCGCTAATAACTTCCGGTCACCAATGCTGTTATTCCGTTCCGCGGCAGACAAAGACCGGGAGAAGTATGCGCATGGGTGTAGCTTATTATCCCAACGAGGGCGCTGGGACAAAATAGTACCCACGCCAACCTCAGAAGCATCCACCTCCAACACAAATGGGAGGGAGGGATCGGGCAAAACCAGAATGGGCTCTGAACTAAAACGTTTCTTTTATTCCTGAAAGGCAGCACCAGCTGCTGGACACCAAAAAAACGCTGAGGAGGTATTCTTCTTGGTGAGCGCAATAATGGGGGCAGCAACCGCGCTAAAATTACGGATAAACATCCTATAAAAATTAGCAAAGCTCAAGAAGCGTTGGACCTCCTTAACACTTTGAGGGGCAGGCCAATTCCTGACCGCAGCCACCTTGTCCGGGTCCATGCAGACCGACCCTTTGGAAACAATAAAGCCAAGGAATGAGACAGTTTGGGCGTGGAAAACACATTTCTTGGCCTTGACAAAAAGTTTGGCATTAAGGAGGGCCTCAAGCACACGTCTGATCTGTTGTTTATGCTCTGAGAGTGTTGAAGAAAAAATCACAATGTCGTCAAGATAAATGAAGATGAATTTCTCCAACATCTCTCAGAGGACGTCATTAACGAGTGCCTGAAACACCGAGGGGGCGTTAACCAGAGTTGGGACCAAGTCATCATGTCCAAGTCAAATCAAGTCACTGGTCATTAGCTCAAACTCAAAGCAGACGAGGGAGAGCAATGAGGAGTGAAAGGGGGCAGGGGAACAAATTAGACAATGAGCTTACTAATTAACAAGCAGAGTGGGGAAAGCTGAAAGTGTTAAAAGCTTAGACACATTTAGGATCAGAAAGGGGTCAATGTCAACATGAAATGCAGCTCATGGCTCTCTCAGCTTTGACCACTCTGCTTGTTAATTAGTTAGCTCATTGTCTAATTTGTTCCCCCGCCCCCTTTCACTGCTCATAGCTCTCCCTCGTCTGCTTTGAGTTTGAGCTAATGACCAGTGACTTGATTTTGGACATAATGACTTGGTCCCAACTCTGGCGTTAACCAATCCGAACGGCAAGACCAAATATTCATAGTACCCATCATGAGTGTTAAATGCCGTTTTCCATTCGTCCCCTTCCCGAATGCGAACCAAGTTATAAGCATTACGGAGATCTAGCTTCATAAAAAATGACGCCTCCTGCAGACGTTCAAACGCGGAATTCATTAACGGAAGGGGGTATCGGTTTTTAATGGTGATCTTATTCAAACCCCTATAATCAATACAGGGTCTCAGACCACCATTCTTTTTTCCCACTAAAAAAAAGACCCGCTCTGGCAGGAGACGTGGACAGCCCAATAAAACCATTATCAAGAGCTTCCTGAATATATTCTCGCATGGCCTTATGCTCAGGCCCTGACAGCGAGTATAGCGAACCCCTAGGTGGAGTAGTACCAGGGTAGAGATTGATCTCGCAATCGTACGGACGATGGGGAGGTAACGTCAATGCTCGTTGTTTACTAAAAACTTCAGCGAGATCAGCATAATCATTAGGAACATTAGACGGCAAACTAAAGTTCAGGGTGGCCCCAAATTCCTCACCCTGCTCAGAATCTAATGTCTCGGTGACTGATTCAGAATTGAAAAAATCCTCTAAATGGTAATCGCCCTCTGGCTGACGCCAATCAAATTGAGGATCCCATTCCAACCCCTCCTCTGCCCCTTTTTCTGGTCTAGGAGGGTACGGTGAGACAACCTCCTCACACTCACTCCAGGCATCAGCCTGCCCCATAGCTTGATGTCTGGGAAAACAAGTTTCATTCTCTGTACAATGAGACCTACAATTGGTTCCCCAGTGGACGATAGGATTATTCTGTTCCCCGCAAATGATGCAAGGTCTATGTTCCCGTAACCAAGAATGCCCTAAAACAATGGGAAAAGCAGGGGAACTGATAATAAAAAACCGAACCTCCTCAGAATGGCCACCAAAGGAAATGAACAAATTTAGCGGTTCAGAAACTTTGGTGATAACTCCCGTACCAAGCGGGCGCCCGTCCAAAGTTCTTACAGAGCGTGGCTGAGAAAGAGGAACGGTGGGAACGGAGTGCCTCCTAGCCCACTCAACATCCATGAAACAATTTACGGCGCCCGAATCCACGAACACTTTGATAATAACTCTCTTGCTCCCCACAGTCAGTTCAACAGGGATTAGTGTTTGGAAGGGAAATTGGGTCTGCCCCTCTAGCGACCCCTAAACCGCTAGAGGGGTTTCCCGTTTCCCTGAAGCTTCGGGCAACGTGGACGGGTATGACCCGGCTTTTTACAATTAAAGCAGATTATTCTTCTGCGAGTAGTTTTATGGGTCCGACTCTCAAACGAACTATCAACTTGCATGGGCTCAACCGGAGTAGAATTTTCAGTGGGTGGAATAGGAGCCGCACACTCTCCACTAGCAATTTTGGCCCCATTGTCAGCAAGCGGCAATCTGTTGAGCTTCTCCCTGTTACGTTCGCGGATGCGATTGTCAATACCAAAGAATCTAAAGTCGAACAGGGCTCCAATGTAGCCAACGCGTCTTTTATCTCCTCAGTGAGAGCATGACTGAACACAGTCATAAGAGGAGCCTCCGGCCAGCCTGTCTCTGTAGCCAGAGAGCGAAATAAGATAGAGAACTCTGCGGCACTTTCTTTGCCCTGTTTAAGGTGCATCAAACGCGTAGCCGCGTCCTGACCACAAACATCTTGATCAAATACTGACACCATCTCCCTAACAAGAGCCTCTACAGAACTTACGACTGGTGAATTTGATCTGATAAGTGGGCCGACCCAAGTGAGTGCTGTGCCAGCCAACAGGGATAGTATAAATGCCACCTGAGAATCCTCATTAACAAATCGCGACGGCTGAGCCTTAAAAATATCTCATATGGGGCGATGAAATCCTTACATTTTCCGGCCTCGCCGCTATATCTTTGTGGCAATTGTAACTTCGGTTCTTGGGGAAGGTGTATGGGTGATGCTTGTGCAACTTTTTGTGAAACTTGTGTAGACAGGGATCTAACACTCTCGGTCAAGCTTAACAGAACGCTCTCCTGTTTCTGAAGCGAATTCTCCTGAAGGCGGAGTCTCTCAGCTAAACCAGCCTGCTGATTACCCAAACCTGAAAGCCCTTTAGCGAAACCAGACAGCATATATTGCTGGCTGGTAACAGCCCTTTTAATCTCGGCCACCGCTGATGTCTCCATGTTGGCTAGAGTGTACTGTGATGGCTGGTGTTTCCAGACACCAAAAGCAGCGGCCAAAACGAAAGGAAGTCCAGCGAAATAAGGAGACAAACCGACAAAAAGGGAGAGAGAGAGAGACTCGCGCTTACAACGGACAAAGATCTTAGTCCGGGTACAAAAGGAAGCAAAGCGAGCAGGCCCGAAACGAAATAAAGGGAAAATCTCGGCTACCGAGATATCGAGATAAGGCACCAGACGGAGCATAGAAAGAGAGAAATAACGAGAGAAAGTTTCCCTTGCTAACTAGCACTTTCCTCTTTGCAACTAATTCCTCAAACAATTCTCTAGCTAGAGACCTTACTGGCTAAAGCGCAAAGTTACACTGACACTCTAGCAAAGGCGGCGAGGCGGAACTTGGGTTTAAATAGAGTCCGGGCGCCACCCACAATAAATGCCAGCTGGCCAAAGAATTTGATTTTGGGCAAAACGATATTGTCTCAGACGAGAGAAAGAAAGAAAGCTCGCCAGCCTCCAAAAACCATGACACACAGAGGCCAAATGTGAAACTAGAAATAATGTAGCAAACGCATTCAGGCAACTCTGTCATGTTTCATGGCCATTTAAATTTCAAAATGCGACAAACAAAAATGATATTGAAATAAATTAGACTGCCAACCAATTTAAATTGTTAATTGAGCAAATCAACTGTTTGATTGCAAATAGAGCAAAATAAATGGGAAGGGGTGAAAGCAATTCAAATCGCACTTTTCTTCCCAGAAGAATTTCAAATGGCTTCTGATGTTATTCAACACTAAATTAAAGGTATGTGGAATAGAAAAGGTAATAATCAAGCTCGTGTGTTTGCCCCATAGAGGCAGTTACTTTTATTGCGCTTAAAAATGATTGCGATACATATATCGCCCAGCCCTAATAAGAACTAAAACACTCAGCTTTTAAGTGCGATACTAACTTTTGCACCAAATAAAGCGTGAGGGGAAGACGCTTATCATTGCCTTCTGGATGAGCCTTCTTTAATCCGTTAAAGAGGAGGCAAATGGAGGGATTTCCAAGCAAGCTAGTAACTGAAGGATCTAAACATCTTAAGTGAAACTAGACCCCAGCAATTCATGCTTTAGTAGAACGGGGACGAATTTTTTGAAATTCTGAACAATGCACTGTAAAGGCACAGATCATGGAAATGTTATCAGGCAGAACTGGGATTAAAAACCTGCACAAAAAGAGGAGAAGTACGACCAGGCAGCATCATAAGCTTTTAAAGTGTTTTTGACAATCCAAACCTCATGAAACCAACCAAACCCCCAAAACCAACAGAGGGTGCCGTGTCAGTGAAAAACCCTAAGGCGACCGATGACTCCGGCATATCGTTATAAAAGAAAGATATGCCATTCCAGTGCTTGCGCAACCATGACTAAAAGCGCAAAGCAGATTTTGAACCTTCGTCCAATTTGACAGTTTCATGCAAATTGATTACAGATTAAGAACCCCTTGCCACTCCGACGGCCCATCCGCGTCAGGGAAGTTAAGAACAAGAACAGCTTTCAATATACTTTGAGTACGCCTTGGATAGGCATTTTTTGGCAAATGTTACCGGAGTGGTAAGGGGTTTTAAGAGAGGTCGAGAAGCCGGGACGCGAAGGAACGGAAGTTGAAGTGCCCCAACAGGGACAATTCGTGCTTTGTCATAGACGAAGCCGACATTGCATTCTCCATAACCTCCCTGATTCTGCGCAATTTATCCTGGGGTAGAGACGCTTGCATTTAAACTGAGTCAAGAAATACCCAAAACTCCAATTCCTGCACAGTCCCCCAGTTTCTTGAAAATGTCTTTAAGTGTAAGGATGCTGCAACTTGGTTCGGAATTGGGAAAGTCTATGATCAAAGAGTCGTCTAATAAATGTAAAACGAACGATAGTTTGTAAACATTTGGCAGTATCCACCAAAGAGCCTCGGATAGAGTATTGAAAATGCGGGGGCTGCTACAGCATCCAAAGGTCAGACGTACTACGAAATACATTTTTTTCCCCCAATTAACTCCAAAGAGATTCCACAGAGGCAAATTTTTAAAAGCATCGGTAATGTCAGCTTTACCCAACCAAGCACCTGATCCAGCAATTTTAATGAGTTTAATGCGTGATCGACAGTAGTGTAAAAGAGCGAAAATGGGGGGTGACGGATGAGATCGTTGACGCTTTGAATCTTTTGGTCATGAGGGGCAGACAAATCAATGATAATGTGCTTTTTTCCAGAATACTTACGAATAGCAACGCCTATAGGGTTAATACGGTATGAAGCAAACAGAGATTTGGGAAACGGACCAATCATGTACCCCTTTTCAACTTCTCTCGCCAGGAGTTTATCAACCACATCCGGTTCCTGCTGGGCAGACTGCAGGTTATTGCACTTCACGCTGGAGTGAATATCGTATAAACCCGCATAAAAGCCATTAATCAAACCAAACAACAAGTACGGCTGTATTTTTCTTAGCCGGTGTTGTGCTAAGGTAGTTATCCCCGATAGAAAGTGTTTCCCCGTCATTCAATAGCAAGGCGTGCGCGCTCCCGCGGATAGGGGAAACACTTTCTAACTACCTTGGCATGGCACGACGCCGGCAGACGCGGCTTGCGGCGAGGGCACACAAACTTTGGATGGCCGTCTCCGCAAAAACTTGGGCTCGGTGGCAGAGGTACGGTGAGGGCTGTCACAGGGGGTTTGGAATCGGCAATGATTTTAGGGCAGAAGGTGGAGGAATGAGAGGACGCTCTGCAGATAATGCAGGAGATAGCATGGTGACCCGTAAAATGCCTGCTTACTAACGCCAAATTGACCTGAGACCAATCCAGTCTTTGACTAAACTTTTGGAGGAATATGCAGCTTTCACAGAAAAGTACTTATGATACTCGTAAACAGAGTGCCACCGTAAGACAGAGCAAGATCAGAAATGATGGCCAAGTAGGTGTCTAGCTCGGCCCTGTGTCCCGAGTACATTTCACAAATGACATCCCTGAATACACCGAATGCCACAGTAAACTCTGTCATGGTAAGTTTTTTTAACAGTCTCGGATCATTGTCCTTCAGAATGACAGAAATGTCCCCGTAGTCCACTAGGTGTTTCTCGCCTAAACCAGATTCGGACGAACTTAACAAAATTCTAACCAAGTTCACGTCATTACCTGCCAGGATCTGACTGCGAAGATGGGGAGAGATGGCAGCTGAAGGGTGTGACAGCCCTCTGGCCTTTGTATTGTTAATTGTTGTGTTTTGTGTGTCCGTGCTTGTCTTGGTCCTGATTAGTGTGATTGTTAATCTTGTCTTGTTTGCCTTTTTACAGGTGTGCCAGTGGTTCACGTGACTTAATTATTGGGAGTGCGCCGTCTATATGAACCGGCTCTAAGTTGTGCTCTGGAGGGGGGAGGGACCACACTGATTCGGCTTGTTGTGCGTGCCACCGGCACCTTGTTAGAGGGTCTAGTGTTGGGCCTTGTTTGTAGGCCGGCACCTGATCTCTCTTTATTTTGTTTTGTCATGTCTGTGCTGCCTCGAAAAACGATGTTATATCATTGAACTCTTGAAGTGAAAAATAAATCTGGATTATTTGGAATCCGTAATTGTTGTCCCCCTCCCCATTTGTATAGGTGAAGCTTGTGGGGCGTCACAAGGGGAGAAGGACGGGACGCCAGTGGAAGGCCCAGGAACTGCAGTAGCCAGAGTCCGGCGGTGGTTGACACAGTCAGTGGTGACGACACTCAGGTGGGTGGGGATGAGGGGCTCGGATGGGGACCTGGATGAGGTGGCAGGGAAGCCGGAAGCCGGATCCGTGGGAACTTGTTTCTCCGGAGCTTGAATACGGTGATCCATGGAGTTGAGTGCGGTCTGATCTTGTTCAGGGCGAGCAGCAGAGGGTCAACTTCGGAAAGGGAGGCAGGAGGGAGAGGACTTTGGGGTCTTCTTTGGAGCTGGCACGGGATCGCAATGTTTTGTTTTCCTTTTGGCTTTCCTGGAGGGGCGGGAGTGGACGCCGACAAACCATGGGGAGGGGCGGAGCTGTGAGCACTTGGCATTTCCTGGTGTGGATTATTTGATGGATCGTGGGACTGCACCGAATTAGCCAAAAGAAACTCGTAAAGTTCTTTGTGGCTTGCGCCGATCTGAGGTTCGATCTGACGGCGAAACAGGTTTCCAATATTCTCGGGACCGGCCGGGAGTGAATAGAAGGAGTTTTCCCCGCAATACGAGCGCTCCTTCGAACACTGGCGCTGGATGACACATCGTCATCAACTTCGGCGGCAGGTTGACTTCCTGGAATGTCCAGGACGCATTCCTCCTCCAAGGAAGGATCAGGATCCCTGGACATAATGATGATGCACGAGGTAAGAAAAATACCCAAGTACTGATTCTCATACCTTAGACAACAGCAGGCATATATGTTTGATGTTTGCACAGATCTGTAATGGGTCTTGATGGGAATGGTAGAGCTTGGTTAGTTGAGATGGAGAGCGCCACCTTATTTATAAAGAAGCGCAAATTAGGAACGTGACGCTGAGGTCCAATGCAAGACTGACTTCCGTGCCTGTCTGAACTAACACTGACACTCCATTTATTCTATTATAAATAAGAAGTGTTTTCTTTTGTGAATTCCAGTAATGTAAGTTACTCTGGATGTCACGTAGCCTACACAACAGCAAGTTTGCTGCAAACAAGAAATAAATTGTTTTAGAATACAAAACATTTAATGGGGATTAAAAATATCCCTTTGTGAATTTTTCTTCACAAATCCAGACACCCGTGACGTATCCACCTGATACTGTACACAGTCATTCGCTAAAAAATCTGACATTTTTTGGCTAAAACATTGGATTATTTTGCATCTATTGATAGTGTCATAGTTAGCAAAAATAATAAACAACATATAGGAGAGAACCACTGACAAATGTAACACGAATGTGCTCACGCAATATTTTCGCTCAGTTTTACCTTAAAAAAGCTGTTTTCTATCAGGGTAAGAGAATTCACACCAGCAGTATTTTTTCTCACCTTTTTTGAATGACAAGTTCTTATACTGTTAAATGTGTCATAGCCATGGCGAGTACTTCTACACATCCTGATGTCCGCTATGTCTTAGTTTATGTACTGTACAAATCAGGTTTTACTGTCTTGAGTCATTGTTGGGACAACAGAAACAGAAGTTTATTTCAGCCCTCGACAGTAATAATGAGAGTATCAGTCAGCTGTGAACATGAATGAAAAATAAAGAATTCATGTCAGTAATACAGCAAATGGATGCATTATTTTACACTTTTATATTAATGGCATTGTCCCAGGTGATCATGTTGACTGGTGATCTTGTGGCTATGGTACAGTTATTGTCATATGCTGGCTAATACACTGTATTGCTAATAATATAGGCTGGAGTAGCATAAGGTGTATACTGGCACAGCATGTAAACTATAGGATTTCAAATGTGGCCATTGTTGCCTTAGCAAACACCCTGCATGTATTTGATACCTTATAAATGACAAAAATGCTCCAATGAAGTTTCTGTAATATAATAGACAAGGCTATTAATTACACAGGGTTGCCAATTTTCACGTATTTGGCATGAGTTTAAGTGGCATATTCATATTCCAGTGCTGTGGTCAGCAATTATTCAATCAGCGCATTTGTAAGAGATTCTCAGGCGGAATTGAAGTCCTTGTGCATGAAGTTTTATCAGTTTCACATGCGTTACGGTGGATTTCACCCTTTGGCCGATATTACTTTAAAGGATCCATTGCCTGAAAAACACATTTTTCCCAGTTATTGCATGTAAACATTGGTCATCCCTCACTCTTACAAAATCTGAGATGTTTTAGAGTCAAAGCAGCTTCCTTCCTTCCTTTTTTCCTCATCAACTCTGGAGGCATGAAAAATGGCGATTTCAGTTTGGGCATTCTGATGACGTGTACCTGCGCGGAGGAGGAGTCGAGGTGTGGCTAGGGAGTAGCAAACGCGCCAACTGTTTTACGCAAACATGCCCAAAAAAAAAAAAAATGTCCAAGACGACAAGAGCTATAGGTCTGGTGCAAATGAATGCTCTGTTGTTGGCTGCCAGAATCCACATAAAAACATTTTTGACATTCCATCTGGCGATGAATCGCAGAGGAACAAGTGGATTGCATTTATTTTTACCGACAATGTTCCTGCAGCCCCTGCCACAAACTCATTGCGGTGTGCTCAGCATTTCACGTCGGACTCTATCTCCAACTTACGCCAGTACAAAGCTGGCTTAGCTAAAAACCTGCGCTTACAGAAAGGTGTTGTTCCAACACTGTGGAACCAGTCACTTTAATATTGTCTGTAAATGTCAACTTTCACATTAGCTGACAACTTTGTTCCCCCAACCGGACCTTGGCAGGATCCATTTTCAGGGACCCGGGAGAGATGATGTAGCCCAGAAACGTTGTGGAGCAGGTGTTGAACTTGCACTTTTCGGCCTTCACGAAAAGGCGGTTCTCCAACAAGCGTTTCAATACTTGGCGCACATGCCGAATGTGCTCCTCCCGGGTGCGTGAAAAGAAAAGGATGTTGTCCAGGCAGACATAAACGGACCAACCGATCATGTCACCCAGGACATCGTTTACCAGCCGCTGGAACACTGCGGGCGCGTTGGTGAGGCCAAAGGGAACCACCAGGTATTCCCAGTAACCGCTGGGGGTGTAAAAGGCGGTCTTCCACTCATCCCCCTCACGCATCCTCACCAGGTGGTAAGCGTTCCGCAGGTCCAGCTTGGTAAACACCTGGGCCCCTTGGATGATGTCGAAAGCGGACGACATGAGCGGCAGGGGATAACGGTTCCTGACCGTTATCTTGTTCAGCCCTCTGTAGTCGATGCAGGGCCGGAGCGACCCATCCTTCTTCGCCACAAAGAAGAACCTGGCTCCTGCTGGCGACGTGGAGGGCCGAATTATCCCAGCCGTGAGAGACTCCTGGAGGTACTTCTCCATGGCGACTCTGTCGGGCTGAGACAGGGAGAAGACCCACCCCTGGGGCGGCACTGCTCCTGGCAGGAGGTCAATCTCGCAATCATAGGGCCGGTGAGGTGGCAGAGACACCGCCCTAGACTTGCTGAATACCGCACCCAGGTCATGGTATTCAGCAGGGACTCGGGAGAGATCAGGCGCTGGCTCGGAAGAAACCTGAGACCCAGGCACAGGTGAGGCCGCGTGACAAAGGCAGCGGGCAGAACAGGAGGACTTCCACTCACGAACCTCGTGGGTGGACCAGTCCAGGACCGGGCCATGCTCGCGGAGCCAGGCGTGTCCCAGAACCACTGGGGATCTGGGAGACCGTATGATCAGGAAGGTGATGGTTTCACGGTGGTTGCCTGAGACCAGAAGCTGGACTGGAACCGTTTGATGTTCAATCTGAGCCAGTCTTTGGCCCTCAAGGCCAAAGACGGTCAGAGGCCGCGCCAGTGGAGTGAGTGGAACACCCCAGGAGGCAGCGGCTTCGGCATCCAAAAAGTTCCCCTCCACTCCTGAATCCACCAAGGCAGAGGTATGGCGGGTATGGTTGCCCCAGGAGATGGTCACCGGAACGCAGGTACGGCAGCTGGAGGAGGCTTCAGGGCGGGAGACTCCCACTAATGCTTCTCCGGTCACTAGGGGGCGTTGGCATTTCTCCGGGCAGTTGGTAACAAAATGCCTCTGCTGACCACATTAGAGGCAGGCCTTGGACCACATGTGGCAATCTCTCTCCTCCTTAGAAAGGCGACTGCGTCCCATCTGCATCGGTTCTGGCTCGGATTGTTGGACTCGGGTGGATGCTCGACTCAGGGGAGCTGGTGACGGGGACCGGGTGACAGGAGCCTTGGAAGGGTCGGAGGGAGCTGGCCGACGTCGCCCCAAGTGAGTGGCAGTCTCCTCCTGGCAGTTGTTGGAGAGAGCTGGCCGACGTCGCCCCAAGCGAGTGGCAGTCTTCTCCAGGCGGTTGTCTATCCGGATGGCAAGATCCGCCACAGCCTCGGGAGTCTTGGGTAGCTCATGGAAGATGAGGTGGTCTTTGATGCCATCAGCTAGCCCTTCCACAAATACATCTCGGAGCGCCTCAGGATTCCACTGGGAACTGGCAGCGAGGGTCTGGAACTCGATGGCGTATTCTGCCACCGAGCGGCTTCCCTGCCGGATCCGGGTCAACTCCCTTCCGGCGGCAGTGCCACGCCTGGTGCGGTTGAAAAGCCGCTCCATCTCGGAGGATAGTGCCGAGAAGGAGGCTACACAAGTTAGGCGGGCTGACCAGGCGGCGGTTCCCCAGTGGAGGGCTGGGCCTGTCAGGTGGGAGATGACAAAGGCCACCTTGGCAGGCTCCGTGGCGTAGGTCCTGGGCTGCAGGGAGAAGTGCATCTCGCAGGTGGTCAGAAACGGCCTGCAGGACCCAGGGTCGCTGTCGTAGCGCTCGGGAGGCGGTAGCTGAGGCTCTGACACAAGACCAGGAGGTGGCAATGCAGCAGGTCCAGCAGGAGGGTAAGGTTGTCCCATGCTCCCAGTAGCGGTGGTCTGCTGCGCTGCCAGGGCAGCAGTCAGGTGTTGGATCTGCTGCCTCTGGCGCTGGAGCTCAGCATCGCGGGAATCCATCCTGCTGGTGTCCAGGAGACGGAACTTCTGTTAGAAAAGGTCAGGGGAACACCAGATGCAGGATCCAAAGTGTTTACTGAAACACCAAACACTAAGGAGAAAATAGGCACACAGGCCAGAAACAAAACACCGTGCACAAGCACTGAACAAATGGGAGAAACTAAGGTACACTGCCCAAGGCAGGGGGAAACAGAAATACACACTCCAAGAGTGGATAAACTAGAAAAACAAAAACTGGACCTAACTAGACTGACGGACAGACTGGGAGACTTAGACAAAGGGCAGACAAGACGTGGGTGCAGCAAAACACAAGGCTCGGGAATCATACAAAGGAAATACTCGGGAAGGCACAGGAGTGGAGATTTCACAATGCAGAGCAAAGCTAATACAAAGTTCCGTCTGATGTCGCTTTTCACTTTGCCACAGATATAGCCACGAGAGGAGGTGGGGACTCGGAATGCAATCTCGAATGGAACAGAAACACATGGGATTAATAAAACAATTACACGAGAACCGGGTTAACAATAATGACTCGAGACAAGACTCTAAGACAATCAATCAAGCTAGACAGTTTAGATAGAGGTAATCTAAACGTGACGAGTAAAAAGCACCACAAGAGAAGTAAAGGAAAGCACAGCTTTAAACTCAGTTAATCAGGGAAAGCTTAGGCAGGAATTATAAAAACTAGAAACACTCGCACTCGCTAATAAAGGTTTATACTACGTGACGAAATATTTACAATCACCCTCAAATAAGTGCTGGTTAGTACAGGTTAGTAATTAACCTATCAGAGAACCCATTCACTCAGATTTTAGCGAGACCCAGAATCAAGCACAGGTGGAAGTAATGAAGGAAATACCGCAGCCAATTCCGAATGAGGAAACGTGATTAGGCAATGAGACGCAGGCATGCTGAAGGCTGTCACACAACATCAGTGGAGTTTGGGCAAAAAGAGAATCGAACATCAGACGGCGGGAATGAAAGCTGAAAAAATAAAACGAAAGTAAAGCACAAGCACAAATAAGCGCAAAGACAACACACGAGGCAGAACCATAACACCAGCGGATAACTGGTATCACGGACCCAAAGATCCCGAAACAGCATGGTGGATACGAATTCTGGCACTTCCAGGAACTCCGTCGAATGACGTCATTGCGCTGGGGAGTGCCGTTCTCTGCCACGACCGAACTCTCTGGACGTCAGCTAAGCTCTGGCCTTCATGTTAAAATAAAAGTCCCCTGCCACCCGTGCATGAATTTTAAAGTCCGCTCTTCATTAATTGAATGGTCCTGCTATTGCAAGTGAACTGTCTGCAGCGGGGTGGGTTTTTTTTTTCTTTCTTTCTTTCGGTCGGGAGGACCCGAACGGACATTTTTCTTTTTGTTCATTTTTGTATCTGTGTTTTTATTATAGTTCATTTATCCCCATTAGGTTAGCTTGGAGGGTGGGCTGTATGGGGAGTGGGCAGGGGCTTAGCGGTCCTTTTTGTGCACGTGTCAGCCGAGTGTTATGCACTTTTACTGGATTATTGAAGTCATCCTCTTTGCCTGATCCAGGCTGTGTGTATTGGTGTGAGAACTGATTGGGCCATTGCTGTGTATTCTTGACTGCACAGTTTTCCTCGTTTATTTTGGTGTGTTGACCTCTACTGTGTTCTGTGGTACCCGTTAGCTGTGGCCCTGCTGATCTAAGTCAGATGATGAACTATATGAATTGGAATAAAAGTGTATTTATTCTTTACTAAAAAAAACTCTCTGCCTCTGTGGTGTGTTCTGGGATTCCATGTAATTGGGTTCGCTGAGTTGGGCGACAATTGAACTTGTCCATATTCTATATCAGTAACAGGCAAGGCTTTGTTGTGAATATTCAATGAACGGTTTTGGTCTGCCTTCTATTGATAGATTAGTGTAACTGCATGCATAAATGGAGCAGCTCCATGTCTGCTGACATCTATATCTGCACAGAGGGTGAAGCGACATGTGCATTTTCTTTTTCAGTGTTTCTCAGAGCCCAGACACATGGTTGCAGTATTGGTAATGATCTGAGCTGGCCTCTTTTGATGGATCACTGCTCTTCATATCATAGCTACTTGTGGCTATGGCACAACGTGGGCATATATTTAAATGTACTCAGAATAACAGCTCACATTGATGTACCATGGATGAGGTTGCGATGGTCCTTGTGAGTATCGCATCTGATTAAAAAAAAAGGCCCAAAAAATTTTAATCCCTTGTATGAAACTTTTTTCACTGCAAATAATTTTAATTTTACATACTGGGTGAGTATGGTTTGATGGCATTGTAGTTTCTCATGGTTTGACATTGATGATTGCCGTTTGCATTCATTTTGACAAAGACTGGCTGGAAGACTCAGAAATGTAACATAAGGAGTTATCCTGAAGAAACCAGACCTCATTGTTAGTGCTCACTGCACGATCCTCCAACACCAAATTTATGTAAGATCATTCAAGCACATCTCAAGTCATTTAGCTGTTATCTGCCAACTATCTCAACCTCCATACCGCATCAGTGAGCAGGAAGATGATGTTGTTTGCTTTGCAGCCTGCCAAAGGCTTTCTGATCTAAAACTCCTTTCACTCACTGTGCCCCAAAAAGAGACAGGATTTAAACTGTACTGTTCCAGGTCTTATGATATATCTTTTTTTATTATACTTATGCCCTTCACTAAGCGAATAAAGACGTGTAAATGCAATCTTGTTCAGTTAAATACTGCACTTAAATGTCCATTATAATTGTGATCTCTATTAATAGAATTTCACGATTCATGTAGCTGTCATGTTTTTATATCATGGGGATATGAACACTGCGGCACAAAATGATTTGGTTTTTTTTTTGGGTTTTTTTTTGCTCCATGGGGCAAAATTCCATTAGAGCATTCAAGCCCACACTTTTCCCATGACAAACACCGTTTGACAAAAAATGCAACTAATGAATGAAGAAAATTAAGAAGCTCATGATGACAGGACCGCTGGCTCTTTAGGATTATAATCAACAGGTAAAATTCGTCAATATTTCTGTTTACAACTAACCAGTGTGCTTTTGTAAAATTGCTGATTTTTTTCAGTAAACTTAAGACATTAAAAACTTGAGTCTGGGTTATGCTCCAAGGGCACTATGACTGGAAGTGCACAGATGCAAGAGGCATTTGGAGTTCTAGGTCCTTCAGCCAGTCAGCACATTATAGCATCACAAAGGCCAACCACTGAGGACTGATATCAGTGAGTGAAATGTGATTGGTCTGAAAGCGTGTTCATTAGGACATTATGCATTGTGAATTCTCTTAATGGAGATGTTGGAATAGATATTTTATCATTTATAATAAAATTCAAAGTTCATAATCTCCAATTTTTCCATATCTATTTTTGAAAATATTGATATAAATTTGCACATTATGATGGAATTCACTGTGAGTGCCAGTATTTAGCATAAATAATGTGTTCTAAACAATTTCAGTCTATTTATACGGAATTAAATTAGGCTGGATAATTGCATCACAGGGACAGCTGGTGGGGAGGCATAATGGCACAGTGGGCAGCACTTTAACTCCTCAACAAGGAGCTTGTGGGTTTGAATCCAGCCTGGAGCCTTTCTGCGCAGAGTTTGCATGTTCACTCAATTTTGGAAGTGAGGAAAATGGGAGATCACGAGCCAAACCTACCCTATTCAATTGATAATGCAATGCCCTTCAAAGGATATTTTAATTATCAAAAAAATTTCCAATGGTCCTGTTAGCACTGCTAGGCAGATCTGCTACTAAATAATTAGCCTGTCAACCCAATGAATAGATCCATTTATAAATGTTAGAGCTAACTGTCAATGAATGAAAAACAGGGAATACTCAAGAGTATCTATTAATTATATAAACCCCAGAAATTATTAAAAGGTCAGCAAAAATATAGATGAATTTGTGCTATTTATTATTCTCTGCAATAGTAATGCACTGTAGCTTACTCTCTTTCAAAACTGGAGCGAAGAAGACAGTATTATTTTGAAATGTGCACTTCAACTCAACTGTTCACATATCTCATAATAAATAAATGGGTAAACCATTTTTGATTGAATCGACGGAAGTGGGTCTAGTGGGGGCGCTGTACTTGAACATGAATATGCAAGATGGCCTGTGGAGGCCAAATGGTTGCAGATAGAGATTAAGTTTGTATTATTAACATATGGGAAGTCATATATGACCTGTATTTTGGCTATGTTAAAGTTGACCTCAGATGACTTTGAAAGGTCAAACTCGAGGTCAAGGAAAATATTTACAATGTTAAAAGACAGGACTTGAAATTTAAAAAAAGTTATTTCTCAAAAACAGTATGGCAACTTTATTTCTAAATCTGGCAATCAACTCACCTTGATACACTTTATGTATTGTGCAAGTGCCATTTTGATTGAATCGATGGAAGTGGGTCTAGTGGGGGCACTGTACTTTAGCATTGGGTCTTATGGAGAATGGGCAAAATCGCCTGTGGAAGGTAAATGGTTGAAGATAGAGATTAAGTTTGTATTATCGACATATAGGAAGTCATATATGACTTATAATATGGATGTGTTAAAGTTGACCTCAGATGGCCTTGAAAGGTCAATCTTGAGGTCAAGCAAAATGTTACAATTTTTAAAGGCTTCTAGGATTGAAAATATTGAAGATTGGCAACATATGTGTATTCCATTCCATTTTCTTGATGCAGTAGCATTTTTTTTTTTTTTTTTTTTTTGTTGGCTTTATGTAGGCTATTGACCACACCAAAAAGAACAAGTCAAGTGTCACTGTACACATCACGAACAGCTCAATGTTTGTGATTACTGAAGTGCTTGGCGCGTGCACGTGGCGCGCGTCAGGATTACAATACCACGCGCTTTTCTTTATTTCCACTCGTGCCCCACTGGAAAAGCAATAAAAATCATTTGATTCTTCAATTTGCCGCAAATACAGTACATACTTCACTTGTGCGTTTTTAATGGCGCTGAGTATATAACACTATACCCATAAAGTTAGGGAGAAAAGAAACTGGCTGAAAAAAGTATGTTAACCCATTGGTTTCAGAATACCAAAAAGGAGGCCTCTTTTGTCAAGCATTGACCAGCACCATCTTATTTTGAAACCGGATGGGATTCTGATTGGAGGAGAGCATGGATCGAGATCCGGGGGAAGCGAGGGGTCAGATACACGCCCACCTGACCGCTTCTATCACCAGTGTAGTGTCCAGCACTGTGTACTGCGTATAATATAACTTCAATTACACATGTAATGTGTATGCAGGAAGAGAACTATGTAAATGTATCACTTTGGCCCTTTCACATTGTCACTTTAGAAAATAAAATATGTGAAAACTAATATTTGATGTCTTTCAAAGGTTACATATGTCCAGGTGAGCTACAGTGCCCATGGCACTATTTTTTTTCCTTGGCTATTAAAATGGTTAGTAGAAAAGCATAAATGAGCTGAGATTGGATAACACTTTCAGCTACAAACATCTTATGTAGTTTTTCATTTTCTGGGATCAAACTGACTTCAAACCGAAAATGGTTTATTCATTTGAACATAATAGGAGGGTTAAATACAATGATCTCCATATACTGTATATTGATTTGATGTAATTAAAATTCATAAATTGATAAACAAATCTCCAACATGCTCTTGTTTGGGAGAAAAGATGTAGCTGGCAACCAAACATCATGCAGCTTGATAGGATGGAACTGAACTGTACATTTACCTTGACACAGACTAATAAGAAATGTATGGACAGGCTTTCTTAGATGGAAAAATAATTTACCCCTGGACTTCTTGCCTGAATGGTGTATATGTCGTTTATTATTGTACAAGCTTTCTGTAAATGGACTCTCCTCTTCAGCAGCATCAGTCAGGAGCATCTCTGTCTGGTGCTTTTGACAGCATTGGTGACAAGCTCACAAATCTGCTTCCTGATTGCCTCAGCTCCCCTTTGGACATTGAAATCTTCTTGCTGGAAGGAGCTGCATGTTTCCTTGAAAACCACATAAATACAGGCACAGAGAAAAACACACATGGGCGCACTTGCATGCACACAGCAAATTAATTTAAACTGGGAAATAATTCTCCATAAAATGTGGCTTATTATTATATCTGTTACAGATGATGCCTCTTGTGAGATACAGTATATTCAACATGACAATATTAACCTGTAACAGATATTTAGGGGTCAGTTTTTCTGAATTCGCTACAGTGATGTTATATACAGTGATTATTATGCACTGGTGTGCAGTGATGATTATACACCACCACTTTCATCTGAAAGGGGTCCTAATATATTACTTTTCAATAATTTTTGGGTGAAAGTGCATTGAAAAATATTATTATAGGCAATGAGGACAAAAAAATCATTCTCACTAGTGCATTGAGATGAAAATATGGGTAATAAACAAAACCCTAAAAACATACATTTTTTATAACAATTTAAAGTGTCACGCTTCCCTCCTGCTACCTGTCTCATTTAATTATGCTCCTGCCCTTGTTAATTATTATTGCCTGATTATTGTTAACTAATCATCTCACTCCCTTTTATTTCACTCTATTTAAAAGAGCTGTTTCACGGTTACTGCACAAGCTCAGAAGTTTCATCCCAAGAAAGTGATTCTGCTGGACTGCAAGTCATAATCTGACTCCATCCATTCTAATCTGTCTTCGATTTTGCATTTTATCTACTGTATATATTTTAGTCACTCAGGCATTATGCTTTCTATATCAAGGAGAATTCTATGGAAATTCAAGGATTTAAAACACCAATTTAGCCATTTAGCAGAAGACGATGAGGAATGTTAGCTTTTTTTCCAACCTCCAATAAACATCATAGAAGAAGACTATCTCTTCTTCATGGATATCTGCATACCTAGCTCCGGAGCATAGCTACGATAGCTAGGTAGGTAATGTTATCTAGCAATTTGACTAGTTGTCTGATGAAGTTTTTACATGAAGTTGCTTGCTAAGTAAATTCTTGACCAACAAAATTTGCTGGTAAGATCAAAAGTTATCGTGGATATCGGTGATGCTAGTCACATAGTGTAGCCACGATAGCCACATAGGGAATGCTGAAGCGAGGTAAGTAGCTAGTTTCTTAGTGAACAAAGTTTGTAAGTGAAATAAAAGGTTATTGTGGTGATCTGCATTTGTCCACAACTTTAAAGTCATATTTTGTAGCAACTTCCAAATCATTCACCACAAAATCTGCATGCTTCCAGTTTGGTAGGCTGCCAGTCTTTTTAACATGAAAACACCCATAAGTGGCCAGCGGCCATGAACGCCAAGTTTTCAAAGTTTTGAGCATGCGCAGTAATTGTGACACAGCTCTTTTAAACCCCTTTCACTCTTTGCCAGGGAGGTAGCCATTCATAGTAACACTTCCATTATATCACCTTGTAAGAAGAGCACTTAGGTTTGTTTCTGTTTATTGTTATCTGCATGTTGATTTGTTATTTAAAACTCTGTCTTGCGCACTTGGGTCCTCAACTCCTTTCACTGTCCTGGTGCCCCTTCATCTTCCCTGGGGCACCAGACTGTTATAGATGGCTACCTCAAAAATTAAGGACCCAGCGAAGGCTCCTCACCAGCGCATTCTTGCCCTGGATCCCCAGCGCGCAGCAGGCCTTTTGTTCCAACATTTGTGCGCTGTGATCCTGCTCCAGATCCCGGCCCAGAGAGGGCTTCCCAGCGACCCTGTTTGGTGGTGGTACTGTCACGCTTCCCCCCTGCTACCTGCCTTATTTAATTATTCTCCAGCCCTGTTAACTATTATCTCCTGATTATTGTTAGCTAATTATCTCACCTCCTTATGTTTTACTGTAAATCCCTCTCACTATTACCCAGGGAGGTATCCATACTTAGTAGCACTTCCATTTATATTACCTTGTAAGAGCACTTGGTTTGTTTCTGTTTATTCTGCTACATGTTAATTTGCTATTAAAAATTCTGTCTCACGCACTTGGGTCCTTGACACCTTTCACTGTCCTGATGCCCCTGCGTCTTCTCCAGGGCACCAGACCATTACAGAAAGGTTTCACTAATTTTTTTGACAGTTGCATCGCCTGAATGCATGTCTGACGGCTCATTCCATGATCATTGATGCTAAGAAATTTGTTCAAATATGTTTTAGGGCAACATTATGTTTCAAAATTACCTCTGATGGTCAGTCATTCCAGTATCTAAGGTGATATGAACTTTGACACAATTACAGGATGAAAGGAACTCTCTGAGATTGTTCGTAGCCACAATGTGGCCTCACATGATGCTTAATACGTTAAATGTTGCCATAGCACTATAAGAAACAACATCAAGTGTTTCAAAGAGACCAATTTGCCGAAAACTAGTGCCAATAGAAGTGCAAAACAGAAGTGCCTCAGATGTTTGTTATCTGTGTATGAAAAGTAGAAAAAAAAATTGGCGGTTTACAGCACGACAACTCCGTGATGATATTAATAGCACCAGAAGTAAAGAGATGAAAGTATCAAGATCTACTATTTCATGTCTTCATGAAAATGGTCTGATTGTTGGTGTTGCTGCCTACAGCTGGCAACATCAAATAAAGACTTGAGTTTGCCAAGAAATTCAAGGATTGGACACCAATGGACAGGGAAGACGTCCTTTGGACTAATGAATCAACCTAATCTCACCTAAATTCAGAATTTATGTGCACTGTAGAGTTGGAGAATGTTTCCAAAATGTTTAACCCCTTGAGTAAAACATGTAGGTGGCGATTTTATAGCTTGGGGTTCATTCTGCTCGAAAGGAGCATGTGATCTCATAAAAAGCGATGGAATCATGGATCAAAAGAAGTATCACAACATTCTTGTGAGGCACTCCACTCATTGCCTTCTGGAAAGAGACTGGTTTGGTTGGGTATTTTATTACCTCTGCCAAGGTGGTTATGTTTTTGCTTCCATATACAGTGCCTGACAAAAGTCTCGTCACTTATCCAAGTTGTAGGAACAACAAATAATAACCTGACTTGTAGTTGATCAATTGGAATAAAAAATTGCTTATATGAAAGGCAAAGCCCTCTAGATTATGCGAAATATACCAAAATAGAGTTTTGTGTCATTGATTGAGTTTTATAATTTAATTTGGACAGAAAGGTCAGATTTTGCTTGGACAAAAGTCTTGTCGCATTGAAAAAAAAAATGTGGAAATTATACATACACCTTATTTTAAATACACAAATATGCCACTATAATATCAGATTATAAAGCCATGTTGCCTTGGAAAAAAGAATTAATATTGCATATGACTCCCATGAGCTTGGAGGACTGCATCCATACGTCTTGGCAATGACTGAGATAACTTGATGATGAAATCACCTGGAATGGCATAGAAAGCAGTCTTGCAGGACTCCCAGAGTTCATCAAGATTCTATGGTTTCATCTTCCAAGCCTCCTCCTTCATCTTACCCCTGAAATGCTCAATAATGTTCATGTCAGGTGACTGGGTTGGCCAATCCTGGAGTACCTTCACCTTCTTCGCTTTCAGGAACTGTGACATGGAGGCAGAAGAATGAGAAGGAGCAGCAGTATAAGTAGGGCAGCAAGAACTTCTTGATATTTCAGGCTGTTGATGTTGCCATCCACTCTGCAGATCTTTCTCACACCCCCATGCTGGATGTAACAACAAACCATGATTTTTTCTCCACCAAACATGATTGTTTTCTGGGAGAATCTTGGGTCCATGAGGGTTCCAACAGGTCTTGTACGGCGACTGGCGTGCAGTTCAATGGATGATTCACCAGAAAAATAAACTTTCAGCCACTTTTCCATTATCAATCCTTTCTGCGAGCTGTGGGCCTTGGCAAATGCAATGCAGGTTTTTTGTTTTCTGTTTAATGCAGACTTCTGTGTACTAATTTGGCTATGAAAACCACTTTGAGAGAGAATTTGACAAACTCTTCTTGTAGATACCGGGATTTTTGATGACATTTCCTCATGTAGCTTCGCTGTAGTTGAAGAAGGGCTAGCCTTGTGCAGTTGAAGCAACAAACGGTCCTTTCAAACAGTTGTCATACCGGGGTCTGTCTGACCTGCGCTTGCCATGAACGTCACCAGTTTCTTCAAATCTTTTTCTCATCCCCTCCACTTGACATTTGGATACATTAAAGATGTCTGCCACCTCAGCAGCAGACTCAGTCTTCAGGCTCTTGATGATCAGCACTTTGGTCTGTGGTTGAATCTTTGGTATGTTGTCAGAGGTCTAGTCACACCTCATATGAAAGTCTGGTGTGCTGGGGTTATTTCTGTACACATCTGGGAATGTGTTAATTACAGTATTTGTCATAGGTTAAACTCTAATCTGCGATTTGTTGCATCATCTGAAGAGACGACAAGACTTTTGTCCTAGCAAAAACAGATGATATGGGCTTAGCCAAGCTGTGAACATCAGAACACTTTTTGATGGTTTCATTTTGCACCAAATTATTAATGTGAAAGCCCTTGACATTAAAATGGACCATTTATTGTAACAATTGATTGGTTAGAAATAAAGTTATATGCTATTTTTAGTTACTATGTCCTTATGCGACAAGACTTTTGTCAGGCACTGTATGTTTGTCTGTCTGTTAGCAGGATATCTCAAAAATGGTTGCATGGATTTTCACCAAACTTTGCAGGATGTTAGAGTAGCACAAAAGGAACAAGTGATTAAATTTTGGCTTATCTAGGCCAAATTACAGCTGAGATATAGGCCAGAGTTTAAATTCAGCTATGCTGGCAGAGGTATGGGCTCTCACGAGTCCAGCTCTACTAGCAACATTGGAGGGTTTTCGAGCATGAATGGCCTGTTTAAGGTCATGCCACAGCATCTCCATCAGATTTAAGTCCGGACATTGACTAGGCCACTATCGTATCATAGTTGGCCTCTGGGGGTGTAAGTTTGTGAGATAAATAAGCAGAAGGGTACAGCCTCTCTGGATTGCTCCCACTCCCGCGTTGACTTCCACTACAAAGGGCTTTTCCGGGTCTGGTAACTTAAATATGTAAACAGTGACAAACAGGCTTTTGAGTGTGTCAAAGGCATGTTGAACTTCCGGATTCCACCTTCCATTTTCTTCCATTTTGTGGGCAACCGCGCAAAGTTTTTAATGAAGCGTCAATAAAGGTTCGCGAACCCCTTGAAGCGCCGGAGCTCTTTTATTGTCTGTGGGACTGGCCATGCTGCTACTGCCTTCACCTTCCTCTCTTCCATAGCCACTCCTTCTGGTCCAATCACGTAGCCAAGGAAGGAGACGGTGGACTGATAGAAGATGTACTTTTCGACTTTGACGTAAAATTGATGTTGTAACATGCATTTATGTACTCTCCTCACGTGTTCCACATGTTCTTCATAAGATGTTGTGTAGATGAGGATGTCGTTGAGGTAGGCGATGATGAATCTTCCCAACATCTCTCACAGAGCATCATTTATGAAAGACTGGAACACAGAGGGGGCGTTAACAAGGCCATACGGCATTACGCATTACTCGTAGTCCCGGAGGTGGTGCTCAAGGCCGTCTTCCGCTCGTCTCCTTCTCTGATATGGATGAGATTGTATGAGGCTGCGGAGGTTGAGTTTTGTGAAAATCTTCGCGCCTCAAAGTTGCTTCACAACACTGGGGACCAGGGGGAGTGGATATTGTCACTTCACCATGAAGTCATTAAGTCCTCTGTAGTCCATACAGGGGCATAGACCTCCATCCTTTTCCATTCCATTCCTCTGGACAATAAAGAAACTTGCAGATGCAGGTGAAGTGGAAGGATGAATGAAGCCCTGCTGTAGAGCTTCTTGTACATACTGCTCCATTGCTTGAGTTTCAGCCACCGATAGGAGATATACATGGCTCCTGGGGGTGAAGTGTCAGACAGGAGCTTGATGACACAATCCCAAGGACGATGAGGAAGAAACTGGGTCGCTTTGGTCTTGCTGAATGCCATCTGCAGGTCCCAGTACCCTTCGGGAATTTCTGGCTGGTCTCCTTGGTCAGGGCTCTCAACGGTCATGGAGGCAAAGGGGAGGGGGCCACGGTGCCACTGACAGGAGGGTGACCGGAACATGAGATGTCAGGTTTGCCAGGAGACGGTGGGATTTAGGGGTAGTAGCCAAGGAAGGTCAAGGATGAGTGGGTGGCTTGAGTAATTAAGTAGCAGCAGCGGGAGTTCCTCCAGATGACGCTCCTGAACGCAGAGGAAGACCGGCACTGTCTGGTGGGTAACGCTGCCGCTGCCCAGAAGTTTCATATTTCAAATTTATTAGTAGGATAACCCCTTGAGATTCATCATCTTGTTTTCAAGGGGGTCCTTATCACAAACAATCCAAAAATACATAACTGAGAATATAATACAGAACAAAACATAACAATACAAAACGATCATGCAAACACATACAGAAAGCTCACCAAAGCCTAGCTTATCCCCCAACAGCCAGTTCCCCACATAATGTACAATAGAATAAAGCAATTTTTGTGAATATACACACAGCCATGCAATCTTTGTACTGACATCTGCACTTGTTATACAGGCACAAAAGAGAGGTGCAGCTACAGACAATTTTTCAGTAATAACAAAAGGAAACAAAGTAAGGAGCAGGTTGTTTGAAGATGGTTAAGTAGAGATGCCTTAAAGAGGTGAAAAGAATTAATGGATCAAATTGAGAGGTGCAGGTTGTTCCAGTCAGATGGAGCTTTAAATTTAAATGCACAACGACCAATTTCTTTTCGAATTTTGGGAATGGAAAAGAACAGCTGTTCAGTATGCCTTAGATTATATGAGGACCTAAATTGAATTAGGAATTGTTTTAAATATGGAGGATAATTTAAGTTGTGGCAGTTGATAATAAATTGCAGCCAGTGATAGCATCTTTTTGAAATTGGTGCTAGCCAATTCAATGACTTGTACATCAAGCAATGATGAGTTTTGTAAGGACAACGCAAGACAAATCTGCAAGGACTGTTGTAAATTACATTAAGAGGCTGAAGGTTTGTAATGGAGGTGTTCTGGTATACTATATCTGCATAGTCAAGTATAGTGGAAATTAGTTGAGTAATAATTCTTTTTCAGATCTGAAGTGTGAAGCAGTTAATGGAGTGATGAAGTATTATTAGTCGTCAGTTTATTATTTTATAATTGCGTTAATATGTGGCTTAAAGGAGAGTTGAGAATGGAGCCAGAGGCCCAGACATTTAAATTCATCAACCTTCACGTTAGGTGATACGTCAAGAAAATTAATGGAACAATCATTGGCTAATCTCAAAGATTCAGCTCTAGAACAAAACACCTTGTAGTGAGACTTGATCTTATTCAACAGAAGTTCGTTAAAAGAAAACCATTTCTGAACTGTACTAAAATTTGCCTGTAATGAACCTTGAATATGAAAAATGTTGGAACTGGAATTCCCCTCTATAGCTGCCATGGGGAGGGGAATGTGGAACTGGTGAACTGGGGCCTTGAGCTGTCGCACCAACTGGCTGGAGATGAAGTTGCCCGCTGCACCGGAGTCAATCAAGGCCTCTATGCAAAGGGCCATACTGTTAAAGGCCACCCTGACCCAGATCTTAAAATGTTTGCCAGTGATGGCAGTAGGTCACACCTTTACCTTGGGAGGCGCTGTTGTACCTTCTTGACAATGGGTGCAGGGGCCGGTTCTCCTCCAGGGGTGACAATCCCGTGTTCTGGAGATCCCCAGTTCTATCAGCTTCGCCCCCTCCTTAGGCTGCTGGGTGGGGCCTCTGGGCTGGACCTGCCGTCTATCCTTTTTTTTCAAATTCTTTTTATTGGTTTTCAAACAAACTTAGCACAGATAAGACAGTTTCTTGAAAGTGGTCAGATTATTACTGATCAGCCAGTCCCCCCCCCCCAAAAAAAAGTATAAGAAAACCAAAATCAGACATAAATAAAATCAATAATTATAACACTAATAGTGATAAATGACTGAAGTCGGGATAATGGACGGACAATAATAGAAGACACTAAGCGGAAAAAGACAATCAGAATAAAAAAATTAAAACAGCTGCAGTATTAGTACCGTTACAATGCGGTAGCTAGTTCAGAGGTACCTGGTTAGAAAGCTTCAATGAGTGTTGGAAGTCAAGGGCAGGGACAACATATAGTCAAGGGTCTACTGTAACAACAGACCTATGAAAATATGTAAGGAAAGGTCTCCAAATCCTATAAAACTTTCCCTCTGATCCCCGAACTGAGTGACGGATCTTTTCTGACTTCAGACAGGACATTAGGCCCTGTACCCATTGGGAGTGCGCAGGAAGGACAGCCCCTTTCCATCTAAGTAAGATTGTTCGGTGCGCCAGAAGGGAGGCAAAGGATAGAACAACACATTTGGCTTTTGATAATCCCCCATTCTCGCTGACACCAAATGGTGCTATGAGTGGGTTGGGTTCTATAACACACAGTCCAGAACAAGAGATAGGGTCTGAAACACACTTCTCCAGAATTTTTCAAGGCTGGGGTATAACCAGAACATATGTATCAATGAGGCATTGGGGCCTTTACATTTGTCACAATTTGGGCTAACTTCTGGAAACATTTTGAATAATTTTAATTTGGATATATGGGCTTTGTCAACAACTTTAAATTGAAGTTGAGAGTGGCGAGCACACATAGAGGTGGAATATACCTGTTAAAGGACAGCGTCCCACGTGTCGTCGGACATTGGCTGGCCCAGGTCCTGTTCCCAGGCAGTTTTAATGTTGTTTAGAGGAGCGTGTTTTAGCCCCCAAATAAAATTATAAATGGTAGAAATTGACTCCCTTGCAAGAGGTTTGAGTGATAGAAATTTATCAATAGGGTTGTGGGCGGGTAGTTGTGGGAAGCAGGGTATTTAGCACTGAATATAATGCCTTGCTTGTAGCTATCTAAAAAAGTGATTTGGTGGTAGATTAAACCTTCTAGACAGGTCATTAAATGAAGCAAAACAATCTTCCGTAAATAAATCTCTGAAGGTATTTATGCATTTTCTGTGAAAGGAACGGGCATAGACTCCAAATGCAGTTCGGCATCGGGAGGGCGTTTATTGGGATTCACAAAGCTCATGGTCAAGACAGAAATGGATCAATAGCCAGGCAAACAGAGAAATGCAGAATAGGCAGAATCGAAGTCAGGGGACAAGCAAAATAATCCAGTAATCAGAGAATCAGTCCGCACAAAGACAGTAACAAAGAGGGCTGAAACTAAGGGAATGGAAGGGGAAGGAAAAAGGGAGTTGGATGGGATAAGGGAGAACACTGGAGATACTAAACAGATTGGTACAAAATGGGAATCAGGGAGAACGAAGTACTAATCAAACAAACCGCAATCTCACAACGCAATACAAACAATCAAATACAAGACTTACAGGAGAATCACAAGAAACGAAGCTTTTCAACAATCGAAAAACGAGAAAAGAGCGCAGAAACGAGACTGACCAAGAACGAGCTGTGGTAGAAACGAGTCGACAAGAAGCTGAGGGAAAGTGGGTCTTTTATACACAAACAAATTAAGTGGAATCCCAGCTAAACACAGGACAGCTGTAGAGAGAGGTGGAACTAGAAAAGCAAGGACGGTGATAGGAGAGAGAGGGGAAACGGGTGGAGTCCTAACTCTAATCTAACTAAACACCCGTGCCTCACTAAACTACTCTCAGGTGCGGATAGTCAATGAGAACAGCGAGAGAGAAGGAAGTGGAAACACCCAACCGAAATTACAGGGAAGAGAGTGTGATGAAAAAGACAAGACGCCACGAGACAGAAACGAGAGGAAGACACTGAAGACCAGAGACAGAGCAATCATCCAGAAACATACATGCTCTAAACGAATAAATATAATAAATATATAAATAATTAGCAAAACTAAAAACTAACGAGAAACATACTAGAAATAAAACCAGGAACTAAAACCAGAAACTAACTAGAAACAAGCTAAAAACAAACATACAAATCACCAATCTCTAACATTCTGTGCCATTCCTGGAATGTTGTGTCTTGTATTCATGGAGGGAAAAAATGGTTGGAAGCTATGGGGCTCAGAAGGGATGGCAAATGCAAGCCAAAGCTTCTCCTGAACTGGACCCACACCCTCAAGGAGCCGCGAACAACAGAATTTCTGACTGATCCAGGGAGTAAAGGGAGCGCTGCACCCAGCAATGCAGGGAGGGATGTGCCTCAGGAGGAATTAGCTTCCATGCAGACCCACGCTGGGGAACTAGGTTGGAGGTGGAAGCGCAGCCAGAGAACCAGACTGCTAATGTTAGCTGCCCAGTAATAAAAACGGAAGTTGGGAAGAGCCATACCTCCGCCACTCCTAGGCCGCTGCAGGTGTATTTTGCACAGTCTGCATTGTTTATTTTTCCAAATGTAAGATGAGATGACAGAGTCTAGCAAATTAAAAAATGACTTGGGTATAAAAAAAGGAATGCATTGGAAAAGATACAAGAGTTTAGGTAGTATTGTCATTTTCACAGAATTGATATGCCCTACAAGGGACATAGATAATGGTGAACATTTTGTTATGTCTTGTTTAACCTGGTTCAGGCATTTGACAAAATTTTCTTTGTAAATGTGCCTATATTTTGTTGTGATGACAACCCCAAGATAAGTGAAATGCTCTTTTTTCAATTTTGAGTGGTATATCTGAATAGTCAAGTTCCAATGCCCCTACATTAATTGAAAACAGTTCGCTCTTGTTCAGGTTTAATTTATATCCAGATATTTGGCCAAACTGGTCAAGCAAGGAGAGTGCAGCAGGCAGAGAGGCATGCGGGTCGGAAATGTATAACAACAGATCGTCCCCGTAAAGCGATGTTTTGTGTTCAATACCCCCCCTTAGAATGCCTGACAGTTGGCTACAGCTGCGGAGGGTAATGGCCAGAGGTTCGATTGCAAGACTAAAGAGCAAGGGGCTCAGAGGACACCCCTGGCATGTTCCCCGTTGGAGTTTGAAGGGTTGTGAGTATGTCGAGTTTGTAAGGATCGAAGCAGAGGGGGAAGTGTACAGCAACTTTATCCAAGAAATAAATGTCAGTCCGAATCCAAATTTTTCTGAAATTAAAAACAGATAATCCCATTCCACCCTGTCAAATACCTTTTCGGCATCTAAACTGACCACGCATTCAGGGACATCATTTGAGGGTGAGTATAGTATGTTGAAGAGGCGGCGTAAATTAAAGAAGGAGTAGCGATTTTTTGTGAAGCCTGTTTGATCTGGTTCTATGATGGTTGGGAGGGCATCTTCAAATCTTCCAGCTAGTTCTTTTGCTAAAATCTTTACATCTGAATTCAACAATGAGATGAGTCTATAAGAGGCGCAGTCCTCAGGATCCTTCCCCTTTTTAACTATAAGGGTTATACAGACCTGATTAAATGACGGTGGAAGGCCATTGGTTTTAGGGGACTCAGACAAAACTAAAGTCAGATATGGCACAAGTTGTGGAGAGAATTTTTGTAACATTCAGACCGAAAGCTGTCTGGACCAGGCAATTTTCCAGACTGCATGGCTAATATAGCCTTACATACTTCCTCTGAAGTAATGGGTTGTTCCATCCTATTTTTTAAGTCTTGCGGTAATGTTGGAATATTTATTTGACTTATAAATTCTTCCATGGCCCTGCTGTTAAAAAAAACTGGGAGGTGTATAACTTTGAATAAAATTTCTTAAATGTTTCGTTAATTTTGGTTAGATCCGATGTTGCCTCACCACTATCCTTGCAAACCTTAGTGATGACTTGTTTAGCTTTTATGCCTGTTAGTTGACTTGCCTATAGCTTTCCTGACGTCACTATGTTCATAATATGAACTCCTAGTCCTATGCAGCAGGTTCTCAGCCTGATATGTTGAGTGGAGTTCAAATTCTGTTTGGAGTCCTAGTTGCTGTTTGTACAATTCGGATGTTGGAGTCTTGGCATTTTGCTCATCTATACTATGGATTTGGTTTAAGATGTCAAATTGTTTCTTGTTGAGGTTATTATTTTTATTTGCTGCAAAGGAAATAATCTGGTCCCACAAATATGCCTTCAGGGTGTCCCATATAGTTAAACTAGAGACTTCTGGGGAAATTTTTTTGTCAAAGAATAAGTTTATTTGATCTGTAACTTATTTCACAAAATTTTCATCAGACAGTAAAGTTGAATTAAATCGCCAGTGTCTCCTTGCTTGACAAGCGTCAGGTAAGGATACACCCAAAACAAGAGGGGCATGGTCGGAAATTACAATGCTTTTCAGTTCACAAAAGCGAACCTGCGATATAAGCTTGTTATCAATAAAAAAATAATCAATTCTAGTGTAGGCGTGATGTACACTTGAGAAGTAGGAGAATTCTCTCTCTCTAGGGTGGAAAAAGCGCCAAATATCTGCAATGCCATATTCAGAGAGGAAGGACTGTAGTTGGCTGACTTACTCACTGCAGCAGGCCTAGGAGATGAGCAGTCCAGCTCTGGGTCTAGCCAGCAGTTGAGGTCTCCTCCAAATATCAGAGAGTGCGAGCTCAGATCAGAGAGAAGGGAGAAGAAGCGCTCTAGAAAGGCAACATCATCTGAGTTCGGGGCAGACATTAGCTAAGACCACCTGAGTATTAAACAGCTTTCCTGATACAATTATATAACCACCATTTTCGGTCTTTGATAACACTAGAAGGTTTGAAAGGAATATTTTTTTGGATCAAAATGGCAACTCCTCCTGCCTTGGCCTGGTAACAAGAGGGGAAAATTTGTCCCACCCAGCCCCTCTGAGCACCCCAAGTCACGAAGGTGAGTTCCCTGCAGAAAGGCAATTCCCACCTTAAAGGAACTAAAGCGTCTAGAGGGCGAAATTTCACAAACAGGCTCTCTTTAGGTAATTTTTCATCCAGAAAAAAAACATGGCAGTCATTTCCCATAATATCAAACCATTTTGGAGTAATTAGTAACTTTCTACTTACCCTGGGAACACCCCTTTTTTATCTCTACAATCGATAATGCCGCCTTTTCTTAGCATGACTTCATCTAAAGAACTCAGGAGCAATTCGCAGCATAGCCAGTATGTACAACTGCATGTAAAAATATAATTTTGATCACTTCATTACATGTTTTTGTCGCCCCAGTGCTTAGTAACTTCAAATCTGATATGATTTACATTATGAGCAAAAGAAAAATTGGCAATATGTATATTTTTAATTTAATCTTACACTGGTTTTCTTAACGGGCAATCAGAGACGCACTAAATGGGCTAGAGAGCCGTGGTTCACTTGCGTTCACCGTCTGCGAAAGCTACTGCTAAACACATTATCCAGGTGTTTAGTTCTTCAGCAAGCCGCTAGCTTAGCTTGCACCACCTAATGTAATGGAGATACATTTTCATATTTAATTAATATAATTTCTATAACTGTTTGTACAAGTTACAAAAGTCACACATTTCCCAGCAATTTAGTCTATTTTAGAGTAAGGCTTGAAATAAGAGTTTAATAGCGGACATCCAACAAGCTCTTTAGATTATGTACGGCATTTGGTCAGGCTAGAGTAAAACAATAATATGATCTGACAAAGAGAAAAAGATTAGAACACGAGACAAGAGTCAAGACACAGCGGCAGCATGCAACTAGACGTGCAGCAGCAGCTAGGGGGAAGTGCTTTCACACTGGACACGAAACGATTTTTTAGCACGACAGATTACATTCAAAGTCAATGCAAAGACGCGAATACACGCATTTTGCGTCTGGTGTGAAAGCAGCTTAATAGAGTGCTAGCGAAGAGAAGGCGTAAAACGCGTGGAATGCAAGCAAAAGCCTGTTAAGTGCAAGCCGCAGCCTGCGCTCTATTAAGCTCTATAGTGTCTATAACGAAAGCCCTGCTGAAGCGCTGGCGTAGCTAACGCCTTATAATTGTTCATTGGCGGCCTACCTTCATTTTGTTCCATTTTTCAGTGCCTGGTCTGCTATTCTTTCTCCCCTTTTCCTCGGTGCTTCTCTCCTCGAATGGACTTTTGATTTTTGGGATAGCGTCTGGCTTGATTTTTCTCATCTTTTTCATCGCGAACTCAGACCAAAACCCTTCATCCTCAAAGTCGGAATAGTTGAAGGGGTTGCTACAAATCACACTATTGTCGCTTGGTCCTTGCCATTTAGCCTGAATCAGTTTCACCCGAGAAGCCCAAATTTTACTTATTTTTTAATCCTTTGGAAATCGATGAAGGCTGACTCCTTGGATACGTTACTACAACCTGCAACAATGCATATGGTAGGCATTTGCTCCGCCGTTTCCCGAAATTTCACGAGAAAATAACGATTTTATAAACCTTCTGCAGTTCCTGTCCCATAGGCAGTATAGAAAAACGAGCTCGACTGAGCTCGTCTTGTTCTTTAGATGACGTCAGCAGGTCGATGTGTCAATCCAGCGGATTTTGGACCTAATTGTGGGCGGGGCAGAAACTGGCTGAAAATCAAGGTCTGCCATCAGAAAACAAGCCTAAAATTATTACTGTGTGTATTTTCATGGGAATATTTGGCGCAGACATAGTTTACAAGTACAGAACTATGGAATTAGTGTCAAAGTACCCAGTAATAGAGAGTTCCTTGTTTCATTTAATGTGATTGTTTATGCCCTTGACATTCCAACTAATGAAATTTACATTATTACTCATTATGTATTGTACCTAGGGGGTTGATAGGTATGCAAAGGACATTGTACACATTTGCAGTAGCAGGTAACCACAGTAAGCAATGAAGAATGACTCTGTAGATTGTTTTTTAGTTGAAAATATAACTGATAGTACTCAAAATGACAATACAAACAGGGTAGAATAACAGCTAAGACATAAAAAAAAAAAAACCAAAAGAAAGCTCTCCCCCACCCAAAACCCACTCAGCTGCCATAAAAGAAAGCAGCAAACTCCTAGACATTACCATTGTCTAATCACAGATCTTCCTTCTTCGCATCTCAGTATGTCCCTTTCCCCACAACAGTAGAAGGTTCAAACCCCACTACACAGTTTTCTTATAAACTCGTTATGGTCACCTATCGGTGCACTGTGAGCTGTTTGCTTGACGAGGCACATACCCAAATCGTAAAAGTAATGTGCCAAATTTTTTTTTTTAAAAGAGGAAGCTAAACAAAGGTAAATGTGTCCCGTTACGACAGTGCACACACATGTCCAGAAAGGCCTGCGGCATTAGATAATACAACCCTTGGCCATAACTTATCATTGGTCAGTGATAGACCTTTGATACTTGACATGTGTTTTACTTGACACGAGACCTTTCGGATGAGTCATAATTTTTCACCTTGTGACCTTCACCTTGGCGTCATTTTGATTTCACAATAGTTTCCTGGAAAAGTTTTACAAATTTTGTTTATTTAACCCTTTACAAGTCCAAGCGATTCCATCTGGTCCTTTTCCATATTATAAATCCAAACTATGCTTATATCCGGGGGCATCAGTGTTTCACAAACACATCTTGTTTTTTTTATTGTTTTCATATCGTGTAATCTGCTTCCAAACATTGCATAATCCTAGAAATGTGACGTAGCGTTTAGGAACCACATGCAAAAGATGGAAATCCAAAAAACGTACGCCTTTAATGAGGTCCGAGTCAAAGCCAAAAAACACAAGAATTGCCAAGCCACAATACGAAATCCAAAAACAGTGTCGACTAGACTGGCAGGGGTCAGAACCAGGAAGACAGATGAGCAAAGGTACGTAAACGGTGGGCAAAAAGTCGTAGTCGATGAACAAAGCCAAGGGTCATACACAGGGCATCCAAACACAGAAATCGTGGTCATACAAAAATGGGTCAAAATCCAAAAAGACAAAACAACACAAGAAGGGCAATGGCAAGAATCGTAGTCGGACAAACCAGTAGAAAAAAAACAATACTCAATGGCATACACGGCGCTCTGCACAAAGATATATTGATCAACGTTCTGACAAGGAGCTGGCTGTGAAAAGACTGCTTAAATAGACGGGAGGAAGGTCACATGCTATGCAGGGAGCAGGTGAGCTGGATCAGACTAATTACAACGGGAGAATCACGAGGGAAACCCTAACCACGAAAATTGGCGAAAGCCAAGACACGGACTGGAATCACACAGACAGCCTATGACATTTAAACAGCTCCGGTCAAGGAGTTCTAAGTGCACAGATAACGAGTGCAGGAAAGTAATTAAGCACGTGCGAGAGATCTCGCAGAAACGCAAGGAGAGACAGGTACAGCTGAGCAAGAGGCGGAGACTAGAACAGGGCGATTGCTGAGAGGGAATTAGTATAAATTAGTAGCGGTGCAACTTTACAGATTTAACTAGAGTGCTCATTAGTAAGTTAGTAATCTATATACATGGATTAGTTGTGTTAGTAGACTATGATACAAAATACAAATGTTAGTTTTGTTAGTAATCAGAACAGTAAGACGAAGGAAGTAAACGAGAATGGAAGGAATATATTAAACACCGGAATTCATTTAAATCACCCGAAGTAAGTGAGCACGCACACAGGGAAGACGGACTGAACCAACTAGATCACAAGACAGGGGAGACAAGTGCAATGGAACTGAGAAATGGAATGAACTAAAAACCTGAGGATTACAATAACCAAAAAGAATAAATAAAAGACAAAATCTTGAACACAGATCCTGAACATAAACATGAACATAAACATGACAAAAACCATAACCATGACAAGAAATGTCAGAATCTGCCATTGCAGCCATAGAAAATAATCAACCAATCAAACAATAAGAAATATTCTGCCCAGACCAGTGCATGACGTCACCAGGGCTGATCATGTCTTTCGAGTGTATGGAGTCAAAGTATAAGTATTGGAAGTTGAGTTGATGATTAAGAGCAGTGACGTGCCGTCGGAGGTAACATAGGTGAGGCAGAATCCTCACCGTTAAAAAATGATAACTCCTCATTAATTTGCTTGATAATCAGTTCAATGCGTGGTCAATTTGTTTACAATAATTTTCCCCCTTAAATGTGTACTTTTTAATGCCATTCAAAAAAAAAATATATAGGGAGTTTATTTTCAGTCTTCTTTCATAATCCGATTAACAAAAGGTCAAAATGATACACGGAATTACCGAAAGAGTTGAGATTTTTTCTAATTAATTATGAAGATTCCCTTCCTTGCAGTCTCAAATCAAAGCGTAAATGTAAATGAATCTTTTTTTTACTATCACCTCTTAATCATTACAGGCTACTTATAGCCTTGGCTAGGTCTTAATTGTTCGGTAAAAAAAGTTAAAATTGATTGATTTTCAATCAGGCAAAGTGCATGGAAACAGGTTGCACAGCTGTTGGGTGTTCCAATGAAACAGGCAATCCAAACCTGACTGATGTGAGCTACCAGCCCGAGTGATGTAGGCATTCTCTTCTAGCCGAAGGAACATGGCGGCTTGCTTGAGCGGTCTGATACCCGACATTTACACGCAGATTACATGGTGTAAAAAGAAATAAAAAAATAATGGCTTATAGTTTTGGATAGCAGAGATTGTGTACTTTAATTAGCAATGTAGGCTTACCATATGTTTTCTTTTCCTTTAACATTCAATGTCACACCACACAAAAACTATAGCTCATTTGATCACACTTTTTGTGGGACATGGACAATAAATATTTCTACTATCTAGATACAAATTAGCATTGCAATGCAAGGGGAAAAATAATTTTCAAATTGAAGACCTGTGTGCAAGAGGTACTTAAGTCACAAAATGCCAGTTTTGAGATATTGATGGTCAAAGTTCAAAACATGCTGCTGATACTTCTTTTCAAGGTAGCTTATTATGGACTTGTGCGCTAGTTCTAGGGGCTAAACATGGTTAGTCACAATTTTTTGTGTGTGGAATGACTCTCCTTTATTACCGAGAAATAAGTAGTTTTAGACTTAGGTACATTCTGTGACAAAATGGCTGGACTTAGGTGCTTTTTATGGAACGATCACGGACTTGAGTACTTTTAGCACCAAAAACCCTTTATTGCTTAGTTTTCAAAACAAACATGTTATTTTAGCTAAGCCTCTTTGCTTTTATGCCTTTATGGTAGGCAGAACAACTTGCTTAACAATAATATAACTGGGTAAAATCCAAAGTCGCTTAGACAAATCAGAAACAAATATTCGAAATGCACCAAAACCTAATTTTGGAGAACCAGTCGTCTTTCAAACAACTCCTCCCTTCTACTTGAATGATTGCTTCAAAATCCTAACTTATGTAACGTTTGTAACTGCAAAATTTACTGGGATATGAACATTCCCTTGGTAACCATGGTAACCCCTCAAACATTCTATTGTTGATGAGTGAGAAATACCGCTACTCCTGACTCCAAAAGTTCAGTAGAAGATAACTCTGTTAAATCAGGAATGTCCTCAAGAGAAGTAACCTTGTCGCTGAACTGTATTTCCCGTGGATTAGATTCCTTTCTACTGATATTGTTTGCTTAAAATCAACCCAGTCTATCAACGAAATCTACTCCAAAGAGTAGGAAATTACCATGGATACTCATACCTTTGTAGATGAGGGGAATATTCATTTAACTCCATCAATACCCAATGGTAAAAAAAAACTGTTAAATCAGTAAACAATGTCCTAAAGTAACCCATCATGTGACTCATTCCAGCAATTTGATTGGCCAGTCATGGACTTGGACATTTATTGCACAAATTTTATGGACTTGAGTACTTCTTGCAGAAAATTTTAGTGGATTCCAAAAACACCATATAAGAGGGCTCCTCAAATCACGGTCCTTGAGGGCCAAGAACTGCTAGTTTTCCACCCTGCCTTTACCTGGGAGTCAGGTAAGATGACAATCTGGCGAATCAGCAGCATTAATTCTTCACTTAATTGCCTGGAAGGAAGGAAAACCAGGACTGTATTTGGATTCAAGGGCCGGATTTGGAGAGCCCTGCATAAACAGAGGTGAAGTACTTATATTCTACTAATATTCTACATCTGATTCTACTAATCAAGGCCCTTAACAAACATTCCAGAGGTTGATTAGTAGAATCAGGTGTGTAGTAGCTTGGTTGGTATGAAAGCCTGCACCCACAGTGGCTCTTTCTGGAGAAGGTTCCCTACCCCTAGCATGCAACAATGTTGAATGCTTTGTGTTTCACTAAATCATTGAAGCGTGACCACAAGCGCAGACTACGCTTTGCTCAGTGGAGTAAAAACAAGGCCTGGGATATATAGAACCTATACAATGTACAGCAGTTCATGAAAACATCTAAATGGCTGTTCTGAGAAATATGTAGTATATAATAGAAATGGCTTGAATACACCACCGTTAACTGATCTTCTCACAATTACAGGTGATCCTGAAAGTGCTATATCCTAATAAATTAACATACAACTATATACTACATATAGTAACAATCTATATTTGTCTAATCCTAAAAGGACAAATGTGTTTCAGATGTATTGCAGTTATGATCCCGAATGATCCGGAAGGCCAAGGTCTCGTCAATCATGTACATATACTCTAAGGGCTCTATCTTTCACACTGCCTTACCCGTTGCCACTACCCGCAACCCGTGAATTACGCATTTAGCAGCTTCCACTATCCCTAAACGATATCTTGCGGCCACACTACCCGCTATGCATTATTCCGAATCCTTTATTTGTGCCTGGAGGTGTGCCCGTGGGCGTGTTTATGCGCTTTCCCTACAATTGCTATCTTGACGACACACATTAGGGAAAGCGTATAGAGGGTCCTAAAACCACCCACTACCCGCATTTGGGCTTTCACAAGAGCGCAATGCACTAGCACTCGGCAACGGAAATTTTTTTTCCAGCGAGAGCGGCATTTCAGAACTCTCTTGCGAATGAAGGTAATTTCGGCGACAAGTATGCACACCTGTTTTTGCGGCACGGTCACGCAACTTGCTGTAAAAAAATAGACAGCTGTCCGATTGGAAAATGTAAACGGACGAAACCACGTACTTGTCACCAGAATTACATTCATTCACTGAAGAGTTCTGAAATGCCGCTCTTGCTGGGGAAAAAAAAAAAGTTACGTCGCTGAGTGCCAGTGCATATACCTAATTTTATTTTTCTAAAATGGGATTTTGTTCTATGCTTCATTTCAGACGGGAGAGGGAGTAGGAAGTGCATGGCGAAAGGCATTTTTTTCTTTTTTTTTTTTTTTTGGAAGTTTCCATCACAAGGGGTAGGCTTGATTTATTTATTTTTTTACCACATACCAAACATTAAACAATATGTCAATGTCAAATAATAATAATAATAATAATAATAATAATAATAATACTACAATTCATGATTAACTTAACAAAAACAGATCCTCCCCTGACTGGATTTGACCTCATGCACGGGCCATTTAACTTCGTCAACGGAGAAACGTGGCGACCTTCCTCTCTCCATCACGGATTTCGGTTTGAGGATTTGGGATAGCGCAGCCTGCTCCGAAAGGCAGTGGCACCTGGCACACTGATTGGTTTAACTGGCGTAACGCCCAAACCATGCCTATGCATAATATAACGGGTAGCGCTGGTGTTTTAGGGATATAGGCAGGTGTGCAAGATAGCAACTTTCGCGGGGGAACGCCTCTTACGCAATGCGAAATCCCCAAATAACGGGTTTAGGGACTCTGGCGTAAGATAGGGCCCTTTGACTCTTAATTTGGATAAGTATCTATAACAAGCATTCCATGTTTATTATTTAGTGACTTATTTTGACATCCAAAGGAGATAGTAATAATTTCTAAATACAGGGATGGTTCCAATTTTCGCAATCTGGATCCATGTTACCGGTCTCACAATTTAATGACACTAGCACATTATTTAGCCAACTATATGAGGCAACTTTTTTGAGAATATCTTAGGTGTGTTTTCATAGGAACCTGGTTATTTTTCAAGATGAACTTTACATTTTGCATTAATTTTGGTCAAGATAGATGCATTTTTCAATGGAAAATTGTCTGAAACTTCCTCAGTTTTTCACATATATACTTATGTTTGGGATCAAAATGTCCGTCCTGTTGTTGTGTAGCCATTAAAAATCATCTAGTTTTTCAGAACAATCGTGTGGGTTTAAATATAGACTTTTCGAGGCCTTGCCCCAACAAAAATCTTGAAATCACTAAAATAGGTCACAGTTCACTTCCTGGATGCAAATTTCACATTTCAAATCTATTTTCTGGACAGTCCCACAAGTAGGTACTTATAACCAGAAGATGGTTCAAATTGGGCTGTGGGCAAATTTGCCTAAACCCTGCAAAACCTCCTTTGCAAAAGAACACCTTGGGGAACCTGCAACAAACTGGCAGAACGTTTTGTGGTCTGATGAAACCAAAATAGAACTTTTTGGCATGAATGCCAAATGCTATGTTTGGCGAAAACCCAACACCGCTCATCACCAAAAAAACACCATCCAAACACCGCCAAAGGCGCTTCCACCAAGTATTGACTCGGGGGGACCTATACTTAAAAAATTAGGAAATTTTAGTTTTGTTCATTAAAGGGGACCTATTTTGCTATTTTTCCAAGTTTAAATTTTGGTCTTTGACTCCCCTAGAGTACTCCTGATCGCGCAAAGTAAAAAAAGGGTATTTATTTCGCTCATACTGCCATCCTCAAAAAACTGCATTTGTAGTACATTGTAGTCTCTGCCTGAAACGCCTCACTGGGGTGGCTCTTCCGCTATGGCCCCCACTCCCCGTGTGCCCACTTTCTTCTGACTGGCCAGCTCTGTGGAGGGCGGAGTTGGGCAGGACGAGGCTGCAGAACGCAGTTTTCCGTGTCCGGCTCCCCAGAGTGAAACCTGAGACACGTCTGCAATCTGATAAGGAAGCGGCGGGCAATCTAACGTTAGACTTGAATATAGATCTAATGACATGATCTTGTTCTAACAAACGCAGCGGCGAAAGTGGAGGACGCAGTGCGAATATCTCTCAGCGCAAGCTCAAATTTGCTACCGCGCTACAGTTTGCTACGGCAACAGTTGGTGAGTACCGCGGTTTTTCTAGCCCTAGCTAGGATGCAGGGGAAGCTAGAATCCACCCCATATAGACACATTTGTAGAACGGGTTGACATGCCCAAGCGTAGACCGGAGACCGTAGAAATCCGGTGGGTCTGAGTTTAGAGGGAAACATGGACAGTGAGGAGCAGCTAAAAGTGGACCAACAGCTTATGGACTGCTTCGGTGTGTATCAGGACCTGCTGGGTCGTGTGCATAGCTGTGGTGTGTTGTAAGCGTGGAGCAAAGAACAGCTTCCGCGCTGGTATATGACGGAGGGGCGAAAGCTCCAGGCTAAACGGCCTTTTCGGAAATTGCCCGTGGTAATGGTTTACTTACTGCGTCGGAATGACAAGCGTTTCCTCGCAGAGAATGGGCGCGTTATGGATTGTGCGCGAGAGCAAGCTAGAGCTCCGGTATTGTTATGAGCATAATACAGGTTTTACAGACCGAAAGTTCTGTCTGCGTGAACCGTTGCTTATGTGGAGCTAGCGAATCGATCACTTTTACAGGAAATAATTTAATATTCAGTCGCCGATTTAATACTCAATCAACAGCAATGCAGAGAAATCGTTTGTGATACCATACACGTTATAGCCTGTGCTTTTCCCTATTGCTTTCACCAGTAGCATCAGAGAGCTTGCTCAGACATTGGGGATGTATCAGGCTGACCCCAGTCATGGATAAGTAAAGCAATCGTTTCATGAGCACCCAAAAACTCACCCCAAGCTTTGCAAAACCTACGTCTGGTCTAACTGCAGCCCAACTCGGCAGACACATACAGCACCTCTCCGGTTAGCTTCAACTGTAGTGGCTACAATCAGGCAACGTTATGATGAAACTGTCACATTGATGTTTACCGAAGTAACACAAGCATACCGATCAGAATCGCTGCATATAAGTTAACCAGGAGCGTTTTTAATTGGCAGAGCAGGGGAACTAACATGCAGTAGCTGATAAGTGGTCATGACTTTGAATGTAATCTGTCGCGAAAAAAAAATTCGTTTGGCGTCCAGTGAAAGCGGCTTGACATGCCCGTATTCGGCGTCTTTGCATTGACTTTGAATGTAATCTGTCGCGAAAAATTTGTTTCATGTCGATGTGAAAGCAGCTTTATGGATAGTACGCGACAGCTAGAGAGAGCTCGGTTATGTTAGGAACATACTACAGGTTTTGCAAACCGTACGTTCCGTTAGGGCAGACAAGTTGCTTATGTGGAGCTAGCGAATCGATCACTTCTACAGGAAAGAATTACCTATTTAATCTCCGCCTTTTTTTTTTTTTTTTTAGCCACAACAATTTCTAAAGGGGGATGAAATTATGTCAAGGTAGTGCAGAGAAATCATTTGTAAACCGGTAGAGCTTCTGCGTTTTCGCATTGCTTTCATGGTAGCACCAGAGAGCTTGCTCAGACATTTGTGAAGTATCCTGCTGATCCCGGTCATGGATAAGTGAAGCGATCACTAACTGTAGAGCCTACAATCGGGCAACGTTATGATGAAACTTGATGCTTACCGAAGTAACACAAGCATACCGATCAGAATTTCTGCATATAAGTTAACCAGGAGCATTTTTAATTAGCACGACACGCAAACTAACATGCAGTAGCTGGTGACCGAGCGGTCATAACCACAGAGACAAACCCTTGCAATACAGGTTTTACAGACAGCAAGTTCTGTTACTGTGAACAGTTGTACCAAGCATCCAAATTACAAACAAGTATTAAAAGTTAGCTTCAAATGAGGTTTATGTTCACACACCTTCTGTAGAATTTAACCTGATATTACTCTTGCATATTTAGGACACAAGCATTAGCAACAGTAACTTGGCCACGTTAGCCGCTGTGCTACAGCCACAATCAACTGGCTATCACGTCAGGTTGGCTTATGCAGTAAAAGCAACTTACAGCTTCTGTGTCTGTGAGTCATGGACAGTCGCGACCGATACAGGCTTTATCTTCAGATATTTTACCAAGCCTGCCTTTGAGGTCAGTTGTTAGTGCTAACTATCGCTAGCGGTCCTGCTAGCCACCCGTAACACGTTAGCTTCACTTACATTATTTGCTGTTATATGGTTACTTACAGCTTGTGGCTCCGAGCGCTTGATCGATGCAGCTGCTTCAGGTTTGAGAAGTAGCTGAAACGCTTATCCTGTGTCGAATTATCCTTTATTGACAAAGCTGTCTTTGGTGAAATGCTGAGCACAAACAGCTAACGCTCCATCTGGCCGTGGCTGTTTGCTGCCAGCAAACAAAAAAAGCTACCCACTGATTTCTGGTGGCATCGTCTTTTCAAGAGAAATATTTGTTTTTCTTGGCGTCCAAAAGTAAACGGAAAAGTAGCTTTGGGAGAGATACTAACAAAATTGCAGCTCAAATGATCTGCGGTTCTTCTTTTGTATTTCCAAAAGTGTCAACGCTACTGAGGCATAGTATGATCTGCCGTTGTTAGTGCCTGCTAGAATAGTTTCCGGTGTGGGCAGGTCCAGCGCCATGATTGGCTCTGGCTAGGTCTGTACTAATTGGATGGCACAACCTGACGTCAGGTTTTACCCAGATCTCGTGAAGATCTCGGGAGGAGCTGTTCAGAGAGGAAATCACGCTCACGAAATCACGTTCTTGGATTACGGCAAAACCCCTGTATCTTATGTTTAGAAACTTTTCAGAGGTTGAGCATGGACAAGCAACATTATAACATTACTAATATGTATTAAAAGAAGGATCAGCATAATAGGTCCCCTTTAAATGCACTCTTTTTTTCAAATTAAAATAATTTCATTGCATTCATATGGTATGTTGTGTTGTTTGGGTCAGGGAAAAACAAGTCCCATTTTAATCCATTAAATTTACATTCCATGACACAACAAGAAATAAAAATATTGAAGGGGGGTGTATTCATTTTCTATCCATTGTGTATATATATATATATATATATATATATAAAAAGCAGGTAATCATTGATGCATTTAATTCATGTTCACTTTGTTAAGCACGATAGAGATACAGTTGTCATGGTTTGGGAGGTGTGCGTGTGTTTAGGACTTTTCTTTGAGGCTCTCGTCCTGGGACGGGATCGAATTCCTTTTCAATCGGATTCTTTGCCCAGCTGGCTGATTGAACTTGGGCGGCGCCTCCCTGGACTATAAGCCAGAAGTCCACCACACCTCTTTCGCTAGAGTGTCTGTTTGTAGTTATGCACTTTAGCCAAAGATATCTGTAGTAAGGATTTATGTGTATTTGTATCTTCTCTATCCTTTGTGTCGCACTATTTAAGGTGCTTGTTTTTATCGGCTCTCCAAGATACTTCTCCTTTTTTTCTCTCTTGCTTTGCTTCCGTTTTGTCGGATGTTTGGACGTGCTTTTCGAAGCACGAGGATTGTCCCTGTCGTATGGTCTGTATTATTCTCTGTATTTGTATTGTGTCCATGCTGCTCTATTTCCCTCTTGCCGCTACACTTGGCCTCTCAATTCTACCGGCCGTTACAGAACACTCTAGCCAGCTATGGAGTCGCCAGCAACGGCTATGCTGGAGGGAATTGTTGCTAGTCAACAATCGGTCCTTGCTGGTTATGGCGAGGGCCTCACTTGCTTAAATAATCAGCAGGCAGAGCTGACGGATAGGATTCGCCTGCAGGAGACTCCTATTAAGAGACAGGAAAATATCTTTTTAAGTCTCACCGAGTGTACTAGAGCGTTGACCACTCAGCTCATCCAAGATGTTTCACAAGCACAAACCACACACTTTCCCCGAGAGCCTAAACTTCAGGAACTCCCAAGATATGAAGGCGAGGCAGGGAAATGCAAAGATTTCATCGCTCAATGGGAAATATTTTTTAAAACGTAACCCTCACAATTCTCTAATGAAGAGTCACGCGTTGCGTTTATTTTATCCCTGTTAGCTGGTACAGCTCTCACTTGGGTGGGGAATCTCATTCGTGCTAGATCGCCGGTGGTAAATTCTGTCGATACTCTGGTGGGGGAAATGATTTCAGTATTTGATCAGGATGTTTGTGGTCAGGACGCAGCTATGCGTCTTATGCATTTGAGGCGGCTCTGAGGGCCCTATCTTATGCCAGAGTCCCTAAACCCGTTATTTGGGGATTTCGCATTGCGTAAGAGGCGTTCCCCCGCGAAAGTTGCTATCTTGCACACCTGCCTATATCCCTAAAACACCAGCGCTACCTGTTACATTATGCATAGGTGGTTTTGGGCGTTACGCCAGTTAAACCAATCAGTGTGCCAGGTGCCATTGCCTTTCGGAGCAGGCTGCGCTTATCCCAAATCCTCAAACCGAAATCCATGATGGAGAGAGGAAGGTCGCCACGTTTCTCCGTTGATGAAGTTAAATTGCCCGTGCATGAGGTCAAATCCAGTCAGGGGAGGATCTGTTTTTGTTAAGTTAATCATGAATTGTATTATTAGTATTATTATTATTATTATTTGACATTGACATATTGTTTAATGTTTGGTATGTGGTAAAAAAAAAAATTAAGCCTAACCCTTTTGTGATGGAAACTTCAAAAAAAAAAAAGAAAAAGAAAAAAATGCGTTTCACCATGATTGGGTCATGCCTCCAATTGAGCTGAGTGGGTGTTGGAATGACCCACTAGCATAGAAAAATAGTGCCGCAATAACCCTATCAGCAACGGGCAAGGCATACGGACAGCTGGCAGCGGTGTATACATCATCTGCAACCAGGTGACATAATTCCGTCACTGCCTGATGGGAGAGGCGCAGTTTTTTAATGCGTTCTCTTTCTGTGGGAAATAATACTCAGGGCTGGCGCTAGACCTGAAAATTTGGGAGAAAATATCCGTCTCTTTATTGACTACAATTAGTCCTGGCTAATTCTAGATGGTTTTCCCTTATTAACACTTTTTCCAATTCAAGAATAATCAAGTGGCAATTGAAGACACGGCTTCTCTCCCCCATGCAATCAAATAATGGGCTACATTCAGTACAGAAAAATAATTTAATTATAAATAGGTCTTTAACGACTGGCACTCAGCAACAGTAATTTTTTGTCCAGCGAGGCATTGGGCATTTCAGAACTCTTTTGCGAATGAAGGTAATTTCGGTGGTCTCCCGACAAGAACTGACACCTGTTTTTGCAGCACGGTGGAGCGCGAATAACTTGCTGTAAAAAAAAAAAAATAGACAGCTGTCTGATTGGAAAATGTAATGAAGGATCTAAAACCACGTACTTGTCACCAGAATTACCTTCATTCGCTGAAGAGTTCTGAAATGCCGCTCTCGCTGGAAAAAAGTTCTGAAACGTCGCTGAGTGCCAGTGCATAGACCTAATTATGATTCATTATTTTTCTGAACTGAATGTAGCCCATTTCTTGCTGTTAGATCGCATAGGGGGAGAGAAGCGGGTAGCGGGTGGTTTTAGGACCCGCTATACGCTTTCCCTAATGTGTGTGGTCAGGATAGCAATTTTAGGGAAAGCGCATTAACACGCCCACGGGCACACCTCCAGTCGCAAATAAAGGATTCGGCATAATGTATAGCGGGTAGTGTGGCCGCAAGATACCGTTTAGGGATAGTGGAAGCTGCTAAATGCGTAATTCACGGGTAGCGGGTAGTGGCAACGGGTAGGGCAGTGTGAAAGATAGAGCCCTGAGAGTGTCGCAGATTTCTCATGCTCTCTATTCTCTCGCTACAGAGAGAGAGTGGCCAGAGGCACCTCTCATGACAGTTTTTATTCATGCTTTGGCAGAGGAGGTTAAGGACGCTCTGGCGACATTAGAGCCTTGCGTTTCTTTAGATTCGTTGATTCGTACTGCGGTGCGAGTTGATAATCATATCCGTGAACAAAACAAGGAGAAATGAACTGCTCGGGCTCATATTAGCAAATGGGTCAATTCTCCCAAGATACACACAGCCCCAGCTCCGCCCATTGAATTTCCCACTGTTAGTGAGCCTATGCAGATTGACGGTTCATAGGAGAGCCAGGTTTGTAAGCCTGATCGCAGACGAATAATTTGTCATCATTGTAGCAAACCGGGACATATCCGTCCACGTTGCCCCAAGCTTAAAGGGAAATGGGAAGGCCCTCTGGCGGTATGGGGGGCGCTAGAGGGACAGACCCAATTTCCCTTTTGAACATTTATTTCTGTAGAATTGACTGTGGGGAGACAGAAAATATTTGGTGAGGCTTTTTTGGACTCAGGTGCCATGGATTGTTTTATGGATGTGGAGTGGGCTAGGAAACATTCCATTCCCATCCGTCCTCTTTTACATTCACGCACTGTCAGGTCCTTGGACAGTCGCCCGCTGGGAACTGGACTTATAACCAAGGCCTCTGAATTATTGACTATGTTCATCTCATTTGGTGGTCATTCAGAGGAAGTCCAATTTTTTTGTGATCAGTTCCCGTGTTTTCCCTTTGGTCTTAGGACACTCTTGTCTACTGAAACATAGGCCACACATCTTTTGGGGTAGTCAGAATAACCCGGTCGTCCAGTGGGGCACTGATTGTAGGTCCCACTGCAGGGAGAGTTTGGCGCGTCATCCTGGACATCAACCTATGGGGGAGGCTGATGCCTGGAGCGATTCTGAGGAGGTTGTCTCACCCAACCCTCCTAATCTAGAAAAAGGGGCAGAGGAGGGGTTGGAGTGGGATCCTCAATTTGACTGGCGGCAGCCAGAGGAGGATTGCTATTTGGAGGATTTCTCTGACTCGGAATCAGTCATAGAGATGGCAGTTTCCGAACAGGGTGAGAATTTGGCGCTGCTCTGAACTTTTGTCTGCTTCCCAATGTTCCTAACGATTATGCTGATCTCTCGGAGGTTTTTAGCAAGCAACGGGCTTCGACTTTACCTCCTCGTCGCACATACGATTGCGAGATAAGTCTCCATCTGGGTACCACTCCCCCTAGGGGTTCATTATACTCGCTGTCAGGGCCTGAGCTTAAGGCCATGCGAGAATATATTCAGAAGGCTCTGGCTAATGGATTTATTTGGCCCTCCACGCCTCCTGCTGGAGTGGGGTTCTTTTTTGTGGGCAAAAAAGATGGTGGTTTGAGACCATGTATAGATTATAGGGGCTTGAATAATGTCACCATTAAAAACCGATACCCCCTTCCATTGATGAACTCTGCGTTTGAACGTCTGCAGGAGGCGTCGTTTTTTACCAAGCTAGACCTCCGGAATGTTTATAACTTGGTTCGGATCCGGTAGGGGGACGAATGGAAAACGGCATTTAATACATATGACGAGCACTACGAATATTTGGTCATGCCGTTCGGATTGGTTAACGCCCCCTCTTTGTTCCAGGCACTCGTTAATGATGTCCTCCGAGAGATGTTGGAGGAATTTGTCTTTGTCTACCTTGACGATATTCTGATTTTTTCTTCAACTCTCTCGGAGCATAAACAGTACGTCAGAAAAGTGCTTGAGGCCCTCCTTAAAGCCAAGCTTTTTGTCAAGGCTGAAAAATGCATCTTTCATGCCAAGACAGTCTCATTCCTTGGCTTCATTGTATCTGATGGGTCTGTCCGCATGGACTCGGACAAGGTGGCAGCAGTCAGGAATAGGCCTGCCCCTCAAAATGTTAAGGAGGTTCAACGGTTTTTGGGCTTTGCTAATTTTTATAGGAGGTTTATCTGCAATTTTAGAGCGGTGGCTGCCCCCATTATTGCGCTCACTAAGAAGAATACCTCCTCGTCATTTGCTTGGTCTCCAGCAGCTGAGGCTGCTTTTCAGGAGTTAAAGAAACGATTTAGCTTGGAGCCCATTCTCGTTTTGCCCGATCCCTCCCTCCCATTTGTAGTGGAGGTTGACGCTTCGGAGGTCGGGGTGGGTGCCATTTTATCCCAGCACCCTGTTCGGGACAATAAGTTGCACCCATGCGCCTACTTCTCCCGGTCGTTGTTGGCGGCCGAACGGAATTACAGCATTGGTGACCAGGAGTTGTTAGCTGTCAAGTTGGCGTTAGAAGAGTGGTGCCGTTGGTTGGAGGGGGCTGAAAATCCGTTTGTGGTTTGGACAGATCATAAGAATCTCCAATATATCCAACAGACTAAGCGACGTAATTCCCAGCAGGCGCGGTGGTCGTTGTTTTTCAATCGCTTTAACTTTACGTTAACTTACTGCCCTGGCTCCTAAAACATCGAGCCTGACGCCTTGACGCGGATTTACGACCGCTCTGGTTGTGATCCGATTCCTTAGCTGGTTATTCCGGCAGCTCAGATTGTGGCTCCCATTCAGTGGGATGTTGAGTCTGTTGTGCGGGATGCCTTGAGGTCCGATCTCAGTCCTGGTGGGGAGCTGCCTGGCTGTTTGTTTGTTCTGGTAGCGGTACGGTCTCAAGTTCTCCGCTGGGGGCACTCTTCTCGGCGGGTCACCCGGGGGTTCATCGGACCAAGCGGTTCTTGGCCCGACATTTTTGGTGGCCCAGCATGATTGAGGACATCCGGGAATTTGTGGCGGCATGCTATATCTGAGCTAGGGACAAGGTTTCCCATTTCCCCCACTCTGGTCTGTTGCGGCCGTTGCCTGTCCTCAAACGCTCGTGGAGCCATATCCCTCTAGATTTTGTTACGGGGCTGCCTATTTCTGAAGGCAACACTGTCATCTTGGTCATGGTCGACCGCTTTTCTAAGGCCGCCCACTTTATCGCCCTGCCTAAGCTCCCTTCGGCGCGGGAGACGGCCTTTCTTGTTGTGGACCATGTGTTCCGGCTCATGGTCTCCCTCAGGATGTGGTTTCTGATCCGGGCCCACAATTTACGGCTAAATTCTGGCGTGCTTTCTGCAACCAGTTAGGGCCCGCCATGAGTCTTTCGTCTGGTTTCCACCCTGAGACTAACGGGCAGACAGAGCGAATTAACCAGTCGCTGGAGAATACACTTCGGTGTTTAGCAGCTGAAAATCTGTCTTCGTGGAGTCGTTTTTTGGCATGGGCCGAATACTCCCATAATTCACTCTGTAACTCCTCCACAGGCCTTTCCCCGTTTGAGGCTCAGTTGGGTTATCAACCTCCACTGTTTCCGGACTCTGAGAGAGATTCAGTGGTTCCCTTGGTCAATCACTTCATTCGGCGTTGTCGGTCGGTCTGGGCCAGGGTCCGGTCCTCTCTGTTGCGCTCTGGGCGGAAACAGAAGACCGCCGCTGATAGAAGGCGCCGTTTGGCCCCATCTTATCGTGTTGGCCAAAGAGTTTGGCTTTCCACTCAGGACCTTCCTTTAAAAATGGAGTCACGGAAATTGGCTCCCCGCTTCATTGGTCCTTTCAAGATAGTGTGGAGAATCAACCCTGTCACCGTCCATTTAAAGCTCCCCAGATCCTTGCGCATCCACCCCTCTTTTCATGTCTCCCGGCTTAAACCGGTTAGCACTAGTGTCCTGGCACCGGTTGACAAACCCCCGTCGCCGCCGAGGATGATTGAGGAGGGGCCGGTTTACACTATGCGTCGTATTCTGGCTGAGAGGCGTGTTGGTCGTGGGGCCCAGTTTTTAGTTGATTGGGAGGGATATGGTCCTGAGGAGCGGTGCTGGGTCCCTTCTCGGGATATCCTGGATCCCACACTGATCTCAGAGTTCCGTGCACGGGGTTCTCTGGGAACGTCCAGAGCTGTTCCTTGGGGGGGTGGTCCTGTCATGGTTTGGGTGTGCGTGTGTTTAGGACTTTTCTTTGAGGCTCTCGTCCCGGGACGAGATCGAATTCCTTTTAAATCTGATTCTTTGCCCAGCTGGCTGATTGAACTTCGGCGTCGCCTCCCTGGACTCTATATAAGCCGGAAGTCCACCACGCCTCCTTCGCTAGAGTGCCTGTTTGTAGTTATGCACTTTAGCCGAAGATATCTGTAGTAAGGATTTATGTGCCTTTGTATCTTCTCTATCCTTTGTGTCGCACTATTTAAGGTGCCTTGTTTTTCTCGGCTCTCCGAGATACTTCTCCTTTTTTCTCTCTCGCTTTGCTTCCGTTTTGTCGGATGTTTGGACGTCCTATTGGAAGCGCAAGGATTGTCCCTGTCGTATGGTCTGTATTATTCTCTGTATTTGTATTGTGTCCGTGCTGCTCTATTTCCCTCTTGCCGCTGCACTTGGCCTCTCAATTCTACCGGCCATTCCAATAGTAAGGATAAAACTACCATTTGAACCCAAGCTCAAAGAGGACACCAAAATACGACATAAAAAAATAAGTTTTTAACTGAAAGGATGAGGGAAATTAAAATTAGAAAGTATCATGTAGATTTGCCAGTGTATTATTCACTCTCAGTGTCCACACAATGACTGCTACAGCATCTCTTTAAATTTGTGCTACTTCTGTAAATGATCAGTACTTTATCAACTTGAAGACAAAATTGGGTTTGATGGATGCTGTTGTAAGTTAGCAGATTAATTCATAATAGAAAGGACTCTCCATGTCCCTTAACAAGATGACAGTTATCAGGATTTTATTGCACAGCATATGTTTGTGTTTAGTAGGCCATTATGTGTCAAAGAAAATGTATCAAAAATATTGCGGTTATGAAGATACAGGGCTCAAGTGGACACCACGGTGATGACTATTACTTTATGCACATGCTGTATTCTGATACCATTTTCTTATACACTTGCGGTAGACAGACTATCTTCTTGCTGTTATGTGCCAGTCTTATACCAGTGAAGCAGGGGTGGATCCAGGTTTTGAAGTGAATAGTTTCCATGAGTTGTTTGCGACATGAATAGCCAATCAGAATGAGGTTTGAGTGAGCTCCAACACAATAAAAATGTTTCCAGCCAATCAATGAGGTGTTTGAGTGAGTTCCGGAAACTATGTAAACTACCTTGGATCCGCCCCTGTGAAGAATCAAATAAAGTTAGTTTTCTGTTACTTGAATGGTTTAGAAATGTTTGTGTTTGTGTCACTTTTGTTACCCTGAATTGTGAAAAACACACACACACACACACACACACACACATATATATATATGAAGAGTTTGTTTCCAAAAAGCAATATTTCCATTTTACTCATTTTGAGTAAATCGGCATTTTCTATGTTGGCACCTATTGCATTTTATAGAAAAACACAAACTTTGACCATGGAAAAAATACGCCTTGTAGTATGAATCTCTAAAACAGATTTTTGCATGATGTGCAAGAAGCAGGGCTATCGCTCCATGGTATTATCTCAATTTTTGTCATTTTGGCACTTACTGCGTTTTGGAAACAGAGTCCTCATATATATATATGTGTGTGTGTGTGTGTGTGTGTGTGTGTATTAGTGCATATACTGATATTATTTACTATGTTGATAACAGTGAATGAAGTAGAATAAACAAGACTTTGTTATGATCCAGACCAGGAATCAAGTGTGGAGGTACAATCCAGTAGTAAGGTTTAATGACAGCAATACGGTAACTGTGGGGAGGAGTTCAGTTCAGATGTAGTGGGCAAAGCATGGCTTGCCAATCTCCAGCCAGTGGCTTTCCGGGATGACAGCTGGCTGGAGTGCACACTTCACCAGTGCTGAACTGTTCACAGTGAGGATGGAGTAGCTTGAGGGGAACTTGGTTCCAATTCTTATGACTGTAGAAGGCTTGGGAGCTTATCCCTTGCAAACTGGACCGAGGAACAGACTTGGTGAAGGTTAACAATCCTGGATCCTGAATTAGGCTTGGGAGCTTGTTCCTATTATACTTGACAGAGGCACTGACTTGAACTGGGTTAATTTGAGCATAGTCCCAATCCTGGACCCTGAGCTGGCTCGGAAGTTTGTCTGAATTGTGTAAGAGGAAGGCTTCCCCAAATAGCGGTCATTAAAGGTTATGTTTTACTGAATAAACACAATGAGTTTCTCCCAAGAATACTGATTAGGTCTAAGTGCAAACATCGTACTACAATCCAGCAACTTGCAGCTCACAGCAGGGGGTTTAAATATACTTCACAGATACATCAGGAAATAACAATGAAACAAGACACAGGTGGGAAGGGAACAAACGCAAAATGTAAACCAATCAAAGGAGACACACTTCTAATTGACAAATTGCTGAATGGGAGGAGAAACAGTAGGCAAGAGGATTGTGTCAGACTTTGTAAATTTGTATACACTAATAATTTACGACCTTAAATGTTTAACTCTGACTTGAGCATGTAGTGAGTGTTTACATTGGCCTATATCATTTTTTACTTAAATTATGAACATATGTTGACATTGTTCACAATGTGGATAAATATTTTATGTAGGCCTATGGTGGCTTGGTCTGCACAATACACTGCCCTGCAATAACATAGTTCAGTGCTGAAGAAGTTGAATTTGTCACTGTAAATTTTGTTAACAAAATTTTACCAATCTCATAAAATGATAAAATCAGTAAAATCACGACAATCTCACAATAACATTATCAATATATATATATATATTTTTTAATTTGGCATCTCCAATCCCATCCGAATCTGGAATGCCCAATTCGAGTACTATGTACAAGGCTTGCTTGTATGCAACCCCTTGTTGCCAACTCAGGAGAGAGAGATAGTTTGCGGCTCTCCTCCGAAGCACGCGCCTGTCAGCCCCTGCATCTTTACACTCATTGGTCGAAACTTTCACAAGTTCAGAACGAGGGCGGAGGATTCCCGAACATGAACAAGCTTAGAGTCTCACTGACGAGCGCCCGGCTGGCCAACAGGAGGCGCTTTGAGCAACTTAACAAAGGCACTTTTTTTTTTTTTTTTAAAATATCCCTTCCGGGCAGTCCCTTCCCAATTTGACATTATTGGTATTTTTATCAGTTAGTTTTTGACAGTTGTGGCTTGCGAGCAAGTACTTTGGGAGGGTCTGTGGCTGGATAGCTACCACAGGATGACTGACATACCAGCAGCAATTTAGAGTCAATGCCCACATTCTTTTGAACAGCTGACCTATGTAGACCACCACAGACAACATCTGACAATAAGCTGCCAAGTAATATTGTATTTCACCAGCGTCAACTGCACCCAACACTCGAGCCAGCTAGCAAGCAACCTTAGTACTTTCCTGAGGAGAGTTGTGACATAAACCTGGACCGAATTACAGATATGAATGAACCACTCATAATGTATGTATGGATAAAAGCTTAGATCTTGTTTTTAATTTAACGTGTTGTCGGTTAATATGTGACATAAGGTATGACCATGAATATAAAGTGGATCTTGTCTTATGTTTGAGTGGTTATTCAACGTAGGTCATCTCCACAACAACTTGGGGATGTAACAGAATTTGGTTACCTGGTTTGACTTGAATCCATTCCAGTTTTGCACTCTTCAGTTTGCGAAGCAGCAAAGGAGATCCATACCGAATTTTTGGATGAACTGTCAAACTCTGATCCCGCTGCACTAAAAGTGGCTGAGTTATTCTGCCTAGCATTGGGTTCATGCAATGTCACACAGCACTAGTAACCAGCATGGTGGCAAGAGGAGCCAAGTGTGACTCGTAAATATCTGCCAAGACAAAGTAAAGATGGTCCGCCCAATGACAACTGCCCTGGTCGACGATTCACCACAACAGCAAGATGACAGGCTACAGTAAACGGCCCAATAATGCAATGCAATGGAGTTGAGGGTAAACCATATTTTGGCAAACTGCGATTTAATATATAGGAAGTAAAAAATGCTTCATTCAAATGTCCACAAAATTAAAGAAAGCACCTTATCAAAAGTAATTGAAGTCAAATATATGTGCACCTTCCTCAAGTGCGTACACCAGAGTTCTGTCATAGAGTGGCAGTTTTAAGTCTTGAAGCTGAGTTGGCTTTATTTGACAGATCACCGCTCTTCATATCACGCTTACTTGGGGCTTTCACATAGCGCATGCACGTTTAAATATACTTTGAAGGACCACGCCCATTGACAAATCTTGGATCTTAGGAAAAATCGGGGCCGAAGAGTTAGTCAAAAAGAGAAAGCATATCATCCAAAACTAGATAAGTGTGGAAGGTATGGAATATTGAATGAACTGGGATCAAGCCACTGAATAAATCTTAAAAAAAATAAAACAATACGGAGAAGAGAAATCAGGATGTATACATGGTCCTCCCTAATGGTCAAATGGTCCAGTCACATACCAAATTCAAATAAAATGTACACTATGTACACTGAAAAAACAAAAGCTAACCAAGAATTTCAATCTTTTATTTAGAGGTAACACTGAGTTCTATGACCTTTTTTCTTAGAAAAAGAAATTCTGCCACTGATCTGGAGTGATTTTGACTCATTTCTAGACAATTTCACTTACCCCATGGACAAATCTAGCAATGAATAAAAAATACTTCAGATCAGTGTATCATATATCAATCATGAAAATAACTATTGCTACTGGCAGTGGCCACAAAACATTTAGTAATGGCTGTTTGCAAGGCTGGATTATGCACTGGTGATTTTCACATTTAACAAAATGCTTAATTTCTCAAATGATACCAGTAGAAGATTCTTAGATACAGTATTTCTCTGATTAAAAGTACAAAACTGCAAATATTTAGCAGTCTACAGATTTGGATTGGTGATTTTACTCATCCTCTTTTTGCAAATATTTTGGATTGTTGTATTCAGTTAAGCAACTCTGTAAGCATGTATCTGCATCCAGAGCACTACAGTAGAAGCATTTTAACTTGCTGGCTGCACTGCTCAGTTTCCCAGTCATTACTTCACACTGTGGTTCACATACTGCGACAGCAGATTGCTCGCACCAAATTGAGTGACAGTGTGTCTCTCACTGATAACAACTAGAAGCTGTTGGTCACAGTGATGGCATAATGGAGGGAACTTCTGAAGTGATAACCTGAGATATTTGGGTCAACATAAATTCTAAATGTCATCTGCCTCTGCTTTGGTCAACTAATGTGAAATGTGTCTTTTATCTCCATTTGTTTGTCAAGTGAGTTAAAAACCAGTGTTGCATACATTTTAAATTGAGCACAGAGAAAAACACCTGAGTTACCCAAACTTTCATTATTTTTATGACCATAAATAAGACTTGGAACCGGATATTTGAGTTCTGCAAAAAAATGCAGGTTGGACTTTATTTTTAACACAATAAAAACTAAATAGGAATAAAATATGTACATGGTTGTTTCAAATAGTTCTGCTGAAAATAAAGAGAAAATCCTGTGATGCTAACATTGTTACTTACAACTAACTATATTTATAATTTCATGAACAGGCGCAACAGATTCCATTAAAAAAAGATTAAATATGGACATATCATCAAGAAATGATGGTGCTGATAATAATAATAATAACAATAATAATAATAATAATAAACAGCCAGATGTCAAGATTATGATTTAGCAGTTTCAAATCTGTTAATGCTGCTAATAAACACCAGATAAACAATTTACAGTCTTATACACAGATGATTCGAATGACAATTACTAATCAATACACAAGAAGTGATACAAAAAGCATTTCTATGTAGTACAAAATAAACTCTCCTTTTTTTTAAATTTTCATTGTATATTCTCGACCTCCCAAATATTTCAAGCTACTCTGTGGGCCAACTTGTGTTACAGATTTGAGAACAGTCTACACGTTCTTGGAAAATAGACTAATTTACCACTTTGTTAATTTAAAAATTAAGCAAAAATAAGATTTTCCAATTTAGTATTGATTTTCAAGACATAAATAACCTGTCTGATCCAATTCCAAATCACGCTGTACCAAGAGAAAAAAAAGGTCATTTTTATACTCTAAGAGAGTGTAACATAGAAACTATTTACAAACTTGCAATGTAAGGCTATAATAAGCCATTAAGCCGTTCTTATGAACACCACTTTTTAAAGAGAATCAAAATTTCATTTACGTGTTGACTATAGTTTCTAAGGCAGCCAACTAGAGAAAATCCACAGCAAAATCAAAATTTGAGCCATGTTCACCAAATGTTTTTTGATTTGTACATTAAGTTTTAACTTTCTATTACTTTTAAATAGAAAAAGAAATGACAGCTCTTTTCAGTTCCTTAACAAGTTACCTCCGATGTCCCGATAAACAATCAAAGTTGTAAGTGCTTAGCAGCTTTGTGTTTAAAAGGAAAAAACTGCCTCAGTCCTGCAAACAAAGTCATGGTGGTAGAACAATTTTCAGAAGCTCCACTGAACAGAATTTGGTCTTGATCAGGTGAGATACAGAGCTTTGTCCCTTTGCATGTTTCTGAAATAGAAAGATAGTGTTCACACACTAAGGCACAATTCTTGTTTAAATAAAAGTCACAATAATAGCTTCATCTCAGGCAGCTTCATCGAAGAGCTGCAACAATCCTCACATACATTGGCTTGTTAATGAGAAAGTGATGAGGAGGAATGGTGAATTTGCGCTCACCCATTACTGCAGTAGTCAGTGGCCCAGTCCACACTCTGCACAGAGGGATTCCTGCACCCTGATCGGACGTAATCCATTGAGGGCGACACGACCTGGCCCCCCGCGGATGAGCAGTTCAGAATGTTCTGGAATTCCGCTTGAAGAGGAAAACCCTGTGCAACAGAAGCATTAAAGGAGACCTCATTTTAACAATTAGACTCCCATGCTTTGTCACTGCACAAGTCTGCAGAGGACTACAGGAGAGATGGTGTGAACAAAGATGAGACATATCCTTCATTGATGAACATCTGGTGATAAATTGTAGAAGTTATATTAGAGACTAAACTTTCAAACAACTGAATGTCGGCTCAATATGCCTTTACACTCATCATTAGCATTTAAGAGGGTGAGACTTGCCAAACAGTCAGAATTTCCAAGCTGAAAAATGATAAAAAATAAGACTCCAATTGATTGAATACTTTTCTTAACAAATGAAAAATGACAAAAACCAAAGAGCAATAAATATGGAAATGACTGAAATAGAAGGGTAAAAAGCAGAACAGATATTTTAATTTGAAGAGTTTTCCTGTACTTATCAGGAGAAAAATATGTGAGAGGGAAGTTAATCCTAGTGGGGGGAGGGAGGGAGAGAGAGAGAGAGAGAGGAGAAAGAGAGAGAGAGCAGCAGGTGGTGGGTTTTTTTTCTTTTGAGATTCTACCTATTCATTCATTGTTCTCCAAATTCTTCTCCTTCATTCGATCACAAAGGCACCATCTGTCTTTTTGTATCGGTCGTCCTGCCTTAGCTTACCAAAGTTAAACCACAGTCCTTCCTTCTTTTTTATTTGCTCCTCTCAAATATGCAAAATGAATGAGGATTATTACTCTGTACTGAATTTGCGGCTGCTGTAAAGACAGGGTTTAAGCCAAGGGCTAAAAAAGTGGCATAAGAGAAGAATGGTGTAGGCATTTCCCCTAACTAAGATTGAAACAGCTATACCAGCTAAAATATGCTCATTTTAAATGAGACTTGAGAATTTTATTATGAAATCCAAGAGTGAAAAAAAACTTACTTTTTTCGTCTTATTCTTCTAATTATTATTATTATTAAAATCCTGGTTGCATTGCCCTATCACACATAAAACTTGACAATTTAACCCCATAAAACCTACGGACCCATGCATGGGTTCGTAAATTGCAGATGCTGTATTCAAACCAGTGGAACTACAAACCTATTTTAAATTCTCATGGAGATCCCAAGGCTTCCAACCATCCCAAATATGTCCTGCTGAATTACAGAGAAATGCGTATAACATGACGCATAAGATGTAGATATTATCCATTTCATGCAATGCTGTGACCATAAAAACATGGCATCCTGGGTTTGATTATTTCTCTCAGTATAAGTGTGATGTAGCTTCAGTAAAGCGCCACAACCAGGACATTTAGAATATGATTGAGATTTTCTCAGAATATAAAAAAATGCTTTTTCTGACTTTTACACTATTTAAGGGAAAACTTAATGTGAAAATGTAGAGTTGTAGGAGTTAATGTTGGGGAGACTAACAGCCACAAATGAAATAACAATTGCAACTATAAACTCAGCATAGCTCTCATTTGTGCAGCAGATTTGTTGAATTTAAATTTAGCTTTTGACTAAACAAAACAGATTTAAAGTTAGTTTGAGAATATGATTAATCATACAATAATTGGATTAGGAAGAAGGGCAATAATACAGGGGACTATACAGAGGCAAATCTTGCCTTGCCTTTATCAGAAAATATTTCATCTGAAATGCACTGCTGATGACTGCTTCTTTTAAGAAAATAAGAGTGAAAGCTGTTTCAAAAATTTGGCCTCACTGTCTCAAAAATGCCTTTTATATTTGGACCTGATTCCTGAAATGCCCTCATTGTCTACTGGAATCCAAACTAATTGCTAGAAATTAATAGTATCTGCATTTGCAGTCATTCACTAAAATAAGAATGCAGACACTGAGCTTTGAGGATTGAGTGCACAGAGATCTAATTAAAACTGATTCTAAAAATAACTTATTATATCTCAATGTGATTCTTGAGAGAATTACAGCATGTTTTTAAAAATGTCTGGAATTTTAAAGCCCATGTCCCAATGTTAAAGAGAAATGAAAGGAAGATGCACTGATAGGGATTAATATGATGTCAAAGAGGTCATTTGCTCTTTAATTAGATTTGTGTAGCCTTCACAGTTCTTCTTTGCTGTAGCATCTAGCGCTAAAAAGCCTGCATGCAAACCGAACAGCGATCCCCATCACCACACTTTACTGAGAACTAATTTCATTTCCTGCTTGTCTGAAGAGGGGCTTTCATCAGATACCAAGGTATGTTTGTCTCCTCAACTGATGTATTCATCAATCTCAATGTTGTTTTTTCGCAACTTTAAATTACATCCAAATCCTAATGCATCTGTTTATTACAAGAGAAAATTGAAAATCCGCCTGTGCAATATACACAGATTTTTTTCCAGAGGGTTATAAAGGAAGCTGACAGATATTAATGATTTCTTTCTTGACCTCATTCAAAGTGCAAGGAATAGAATGGAGAGCTGGAAATGCAGAAAAATGAAATGGTAACATGCGCTTCACACTCAGGAACACATATAAATATTTATAGACTCCAGAAACACAAATGTATCTAGGTCATGCAAAGAACACAGAGCGCTACAGAATTATTGGCACCCCTAACTTTAAATGCACTAAATGTGCTACATAACAAAAGAGCATTGCAGAAATGAACTCAATATGGCACTGTGAGAATTGTTGTGCTTTGTTGATTTTGCAATGGAATCAACAAAAATGCATTCATTTGATTTAAAATATATTTCCTTGGGGTTTCACAATTATCCTCAAGATTTCACAATCAAAGGTACCACTAAACATTATTGTAAATAAAATTACCAAGTTTAAACCAAGAATGAAATTCTATTTAATTAAGTTCACTGACATTTTAAGGAATTATGATGTATCATTACATCACTTCCTATTTAATTAGGGTATAAAAATGAGGTAATGAATCCATCCCTTGGTTAACAAGTACCATGAAGAAAACAAAAGTACTCCGCCTCGTTTCCCATGAGCATCTTAAGGCTGCAATGATTGTAGGATCTGTCTTTGGACAAATTTTACGTTTGCGGAGTGTTTCCAAAACCATCGTAAGTTAAGGGGGTTTCACATTTGTCATATGATTATTTTTTAAATGTTGCACAATTTTAGCGGGTCCACGACAGAGGGGACTTCCGTAAGTTTGGGAGAGAAGGATTTGAAGTTTTCGTAGTAGTGGTCACATAGCAATACGTGTCGTACTACCGTCATAGGAAAATACGTTATAAAAAATTTCCAGACAATCGTGCGCCTGGCATAGGACAGAATTGTAATCATTTTAATAACTCATGACAGCTGCAGAAAAGATGTACAATGGTGGAACATTCGTAGGACTGTCATGGGTTTAACGTAGGACCACCGTAGGTCTATCGTAGGCAATTTCAAAGATAATGAGGACCTCAGATGACCCCAAAACTCAAACGAAATTCGTAGGTCTAGAGTAACACAGTCGAACAACCTCGTAAGGCACCACACGACAGACCTAAGAAATTGGTCTGACATTCAGAATTACCTATGATGCCGAAAAATTTTTTGAACATGTTCAAAATTCTACACTGAGGGTCTACAATAGCCTTTTCCATCGCAGAATACATGTATTTCGTAGGACATACTCAGGAGTGTCTCATAGATTACCCCACATTTCTGTCGTAGACCTGCGCCATACTCGTCATACAACGTATGTGAATGCCCCTTTAAGACACTCTCTGAAATCGTCGTAGATCTACGAGAGCTGAATACCACTCGTAAAAAGCTTAGTGCATCTTAAGACCTGCAGGAGTCGTCGCAAACTATTATAATTTTTTTCTGTGTGCGTGTTCATTTAATATTATTATTGCTTGAATAGCAATTTTCTATTTATGCATTAACCAAAAACAAACAACAATTATAGACATAATACCAATAATAATAATAATTATATGAACAAATGAAGACAAGAAGAAATAAGATGTTATAACAAAAAAGATATAGCCTATATACATATTTCATCAAATTAAAATATCATATTAGAAGACCGGTGAAGAGGAAAATGAAGAAAACACATATAAACATGTCACTGTGGTGGTTGCTGCAACTGGAGTGCTGATCATAAGAGGAAAAAAAAGAGGTGTATTCTAAAAAAATGTCCAATAACTCATTGACGTTCCCTGAAACCAGCCATATACTCTGCATCTCTTAGCTGATTCACGGCTGCCAATCTGTCGCCAGCCTCCTCCTCTTGGTCACATATGGGAGGCTCTCGCCCGAACAGCGATGTTGTGCAGCCTAGTTGGCACAGGGATGATGGTACAGCACTTTGATGGAGAGAAGTATAGGCCACCACTGGATTTGTGCACGAACCTGAAGTGCAACTTCCATCTCCCCACAGTGCGCTCTGCCATGCTCCTGGCCACTCTGTGAGCCTTGTTCAATGCAAGCAAGCACACTAGCAGTTGTGGGATTTGTCCCAGGGGCAAAGAGGTTTGGCCAAAGTGGGTGCCCACAGTCCCCAAGGAAACGCCAGCGATCAGGGTTTCTCGCCGTCTCTTTACCATCACGTTTCACACCCCTCATTGCAGTTATTTCTTTAAAATGTTTTCTAATATGATGGCTTTATTTTCATTTTTAAGGCTACCTTTAAATCTGTCAAGTAAAAAGACTATGTTTGCCTCCACTTCATCCAACATCATGCCTATTTCATTCGAACAAAGAGTCAACTTTCTAGGCTGTTGTTTTGTTTCCATAATTGTTTTGAATGTTTTCTCAGTTTTACAGAATTTCCGATTCTCAGTGGAAACCCTTATCTATTCAGGGTGATAATTTGATCACAGTGTAACAATACCTGGATGTGTCACCAATACTGCCAGAAATATGAGAAGAGCCATGCAAGATTTGGTTCTTATTTTGTACTTAAGGCAAATAGACAAATCAATCTAAGCACACTGGCGACTGGTGAGCTGAGGAGGAAGAGAAAACATACCTTTAAACAAATGACTGGTTCTGACATGTTGAAATTCATTTCAATTAACATTTCGTCAACTCAGAAAACATGATCCAACATTATCAGCTGTTGCCAGTTATCTTCGTTAAGGTAAGACGAAAAATAAAATGAATTACAGTATATCGATGCTAAGTTGCATTTCAATTAACATTATTGAATTGTGGATTCTTGGTGCAAATCTCTGTGTTCATTGCTGTAAATTAAACAATCATGAAGCGCAAAAGCAAGCGGGGTATTTAAGAGAGTTGTTTATCTTCTATCATTAAGTGAATAAAACTTTTTTTTTTCCCAGAGTTTTACTATTTACTAGCTGCAGCACTGTATTGAGAGGGACGCTGTGCATTTAACTACCAATAGATTACTCTTATCATTGGAAAAATTTTTGAATGAAGGAGAATGATTAAAAACAGGTCAAGACAACCTGTTACTTACAAGGATTTTTTTTTTGGCCCTTAATTTCAGTCAAGCAAGCGTCACTGGCACGTCACCAGTACTTTACTTAGTATAGCCTACTATACTTCCACTGTGTAATAGGTTTCATTTATTCATATTATTTTATTTATATTTTAATTCATTTTGACCAAATGACATAGCTTACACAGACCTACATTTAAATTGGCGACTGTGGCCTAAAATCAATTAATCAAATATCTCAGCACCATTAAAGTAGACAGCGCAAAGCAAGTTACGACGTACTTAAGAACCGTGAGTGCACTCCCGTGTAAGAGCTGCTTCAGGAAACGCACGTTAAGAACAACTTTCGTAAGTTCACTTGTAGCAAACTCTCTTAGAGCTCTACAATCAATCGTTCTTAGGAAATGAGGCCCTGATTATTCAAAAAAGAAGGATGGTCATCGACCTTCATTAATCTAGTAATGGCTATAAGTTGAAAACATGACAGGTCGAGGATTCAAATGTATTTTGCCCTCCAGGATTGGAAGGAGGATGGTGAGAGAAGCAAAATCACCGTAAAGAATCACCATGAAAGAACAGTAAGCCTTGGTGGCATCCTGCTATCACCTGATCACAAAGAGCACTAACAGATATCACTTCTGAAACCACAGGCTCTTTTGAAGGGTTGCAAGAAAAATGTCTTTTCTGACTCCAAGACACAGAAGTAATTGTTTGTAATTTACCACGTCATTTAAATTTAACTGGACAAATGTGCTTTGGTCAGATACTGCATCAGCCCGTTTGGCGTTGAACAGAAACAAGGAAAGGCATCTCAAAACTACAGTGAAATATGTTGGTGGGTCAGTGACATTTTGGAAGTGCATTAATTACAGAGGTCAAAGGGGACACAAATGTAAATGGCAGCAGACACAGGGCTCTTCTATTTATGCACGCAGTTACACTATTATATCAGTAGATGGCAAGCCCAAACCATTTATTGAATATTCATGAGAAAGTCCAGCCTGTTGCCGATATAGAATATGGACGAGTTAAGTCCCATAAATTGGTCCCAGAATTGTATGAATTAAACTTCTCTGCCAAGCCTGATGTGCAATGTTTGATTAACCAGTTCAGCAAGAATAGGCCAAAGGTATCTAAACTGATACTGAAAAAAAAAATCAGCTCTCTGATGCAAAAATTCAACATGGTATTGATACTATATGATTCTACAATCAATTGTAGGAATCAGATATTAAAATTGCATGATTCCCTGCCACTGAATTACGTGTAGATTCATCTCACAATGAATTCAGTGGTTCCTCACAAAATCATACCACGCCTCATTGATATCCAGTCACTCTAACTTCTGCTCAGGCTTATCTGCGGAAAGCACAGTTAGTTCATGCTCACGTGAAACTTTCTCGGTAATTACCTATTGATCGACAGGTTTTTGACTCAATTCCAGACAATATAAACCTTCCTCAGTAATTGAAAAATTGATTGGACGCTCAGAAAAGTACTTAATCACTAGCGCAACAGTTTGTATTTCTCAACTTTGCGCAGCTGAAAAGGACGTGATTGCATAGAAGACTTCCAGAACCAACCCTGGAGTGCGGAGGTCATATTCTGACTAAGAGATGGAAAATGGCAGTTATTCTGGATGGAACAGACTATAGGGCTGACAGCATTGATTCTTTGGAGAAGAAATTCAATGATGGAGAGTTTTTCCTCTTGCAGTGTGAGTAGAACTGACTTTGCATGGAGTAGCTCTATCTTGTTATTAGCCAGCCAGCTAACTAGCCAGCTATTTCTTATTTTCAGTTTACCACCATGATCACAGAGCTAATTTTCCACATTGACTGACAAGAGTAGCCGTTATCCTTTGCTCATAATACTGCATGCGCTGGCATTTTGCTTTACATGGCGATCTGTTTTAGAATTTATACCGCATTCAACAAAATAGAATGTCTTGGATTTTTTCTCGTTTAAAATGCGAACAGCTCGAAGATTTCAGTAAATCCCCTGCTTAATTCGTTGCAACGGCGACTCTGTTAAATCTAGGGTAGCATTTTGCCTCCTTTTTCTTGAATTTCTTTTTTGTTAAAATAAGGTATATTTCAGATATTACTGCGTTAGTCAGTTATACACTACCGCTCAAAAGTTTGGGATCACTTGCAAATTTCTTTGTTTTTCAAAGAAAAATACATTTTCATGCATTTCACAAACATTTTTTTCCATTTCACAAACGATTAAAATGAATCAGATGATTTTCAAAGAATGATCTACATTTTTGCATAGAGGCCTATTATCAGCAACTGTCAGTCCTCTGCATCAATCTCCTGGTATGGCTGCTAATTCAAGTTAAGCATTTTATAAGGCTAATTGATTATTAGAAAACCCTTCTGCAAATGTGTTGCACAGCTGAAAACCGTTGAACTAATAAGGGGCGCAAAAAGGGAGCATGGCATTCTTGAGGTTGGTTTAGTACCTGAAGCATCAGCAGTTGTTTGTTTGTTTACAGGCTCAAAATGGCCAGAAAGAAAGAACTTCCTTTAGAGACCCGTCAGTCTATTGTTGTACTTAGAAAACAAGGCTATTCAATGCGAGAAATTGAAAACTTAAAATCTCTTACCATGCTGTCAACTACTCCCTTCAGAGAGCAGCACAAACTGGCACCAACAAGGACAGAAAAAAGGAGTGGGAGGCCCCGATGCACAACTGTGCAAAAAGACAAATATCTGAGAGTGTGTAGTTTAAGACAAAGACGCCTCACAGGTTGTCAACTAGCAGCTGCGCTAAATAGTTCCCGTCAAACACCAGTTTCAGTATCAACAGTGAAGGTGGTTTTTTTTTTGATGAAGGCAAAGTTTGAAGTACATATTCATCATTTTCCATTAAAATCATTATTTCTAACGCAGACAATGTCAGCATGTTCTGTTCATTTGCTATATTTCCTATTCAGACTAATTTCATGTGTGTTTCCATGGAAAACAAGAAAACTTCCAAGTGATCCCAAACTTTTGAGCGGTAGTGTACTTGCTCCTCATAGGGTGAGAAAAGCATTTATACAAGCTTGCGTTTTGCTTGGGTGATCGGAATTTTAAACATCAAGCTTTCCATTTCAGCATTAATGTTCTGACTTTAAAATAAGCAGTTCCTTTAATGAGTATGTGTGCTTGCTGATGCGGCGTTGTAGAAAAATGGACAAAACTCTGAACTTTATCATGGAGAAAAGGCATGTTTTTGTTTTGGAGAGGTTACTGGTGACCATTGATGTCCAGCCACGCCTACATTGATAAATTCATGCTACGCTCCACCAGAAAATCATTGATTCATATATTGAATTTCATGAGTGGAAAGTTGATTTGTGCTAAAAATATGAATATTTTACGCTTTGACAGTGCGCTATTTTGAGGGCTCTGACTGCATGAGGAGCCACTTGGAGAGCTGTCTTATTTGGCTCATAGCGAGTAGATAATTTTGAAAAGCACTGTCAGATGAAGTACACTTGTGGTGAAGAAGCTTACGATCACAGAATTGTATTGTTCTTACTCTCAGCCATTCTTCAATTCTTAGTATTATTTTTTCATAATTTCATTGCTGAATTTTCAAGTAGTTGTTTTGTGTTTGTGGTCCTTAATCAGAACTAAAATTATTTAAAAAACTGAAATATGATGGAATTCTAAATGCTTCAAGTATCCTGTTGCATTTCAGCCATTCCCCCCCTCTCTGTGAAGCTCAGATCTTAAATTATAACGCCTTAATTTGGGTATTGCATAAATAGCCATATTTGGCTTCTGCGCAAAGGGGTTAAAAACAGCAATGTAGTTTGCATTTGGGCATTTTGCATTTACCTATATAATTGGGGGCGATTGGAAAACCGGCTCTAGGACTCATTGTCCCTGGACTTCTTGTCCCTAGACTTTTAGTCCCTGGACTTTTCGTCCCCTAGGAATTTTCGTCCCCGGATTTTTCGTCCCAATGAACTTTTCATCCCCAGACTCTTCATCCCTGGATGGTTCATCCCCAATAATGTTTTGCCCTCTTCCTGTATTATAACACTATCCCTAATCCTAACCCTGACCTTAACCCTTGTAATAGTGCCCGGGGACGCAAAGTCCAGGGATGAAAAGTCCTCGGGGACAAAGAGTCCGGGGATGAAAAGTCCGGGGACCAAAAGTCCGGAGATGAAGAGTCTTGTAACCATCAAGGCTAACCTTGTTTCATGGACTCAGGACTCCATTTTGAGGAAGAACAAAAGTAAGTGTGATATTTGATAACTGTGAAAATCAAAAATACATGTTGGCTAATAACTCTGTTCTATTTACCATAGAACAACAATTATTGTATCTTGTAATGCCGTGGGAGGTACTGAGGCCAAGACATGGCAACTTGTCATGTAAGTCTAACTAATGCAGCCGCAAAATTGGATTTTAATGAAAGGTTTAAAAATTTCTCATGGGCTACATATTTTGTCCAATTTTCACCAAATTTTCAAAAGATGATCTTCAAACTAAGCCTCACAAAAGTTATCGCATAGATTTAGATATTCAAAACCATTTGTTAGTTTCAGCCTAATCAAAGGTGAACAAACCAAATACAACATGAGCTCACATCTCAGTTACTCACGACCTTTACTCAATTCACATAAAACATGCTGACAGGGTTTGCAGCCATGCTTTTAATATGATCACATCAAGTTGCCATGGTGACTCTGCCCTGCTGGACTGCTTAGCCCCTTTGTCACTGCTAGCTATATTGTTATATTGTTATTTTTATTTTTATTGCTTTTAAATGCATTTCCAGTCAGGGATGCCAATAATTCTGGAGTCTGTGTTGTGATTTTTCGTCGTACCCCTGCCCTAAGAATTTAGGTGCATTCTTGCAAGCCCCCAAACCTCAAATTCAAAGGGAATGTTCAATTTAAAAGTGTAATTTATATCAATTTTTTATTCTGAAACATTTTTTGTTCTACAGGAAAATTATCTCAATGCCCTTCTTAACCCCTAACAAGTACTCATTAATCAAATACCATTATTCTGCACTTTGAAGCAGAAGCAGTAGAGTATTTCCAATGGTATTATTCTTCATGACTCTTTCCATGCATACTGGCATAATCAGTTAGGTCAGTACATTAAAGCACAAGACCAGGCATTTTTAAAGCCTGATCCACTAAAACAACTATACATCACTTGGTCAGTCCACAGCAAACTGTACAGTTGCTGAGTTATGGACAAAGAGAAAAGTAGCCTTAATTACAGACCCTGAAAAATGCATGGAGACCATCATGTTGACCAAATCATGACGTCAAAGTTCTGAGATGTCTTTGTTGCCAGGGTGGAAAGTCTATGCTAGTGCATAAAGTGCCATCTGTGGGGTGCTTTTAATAGTTACCAACAATTTACTCAGCTCATTGGAACTCAGACTTCAAAATCAATAAAAAGTAAACCATCCCAGCAATTTACTCAGCTCATTGGAACTCAGACTTCAAAATCAATAAAAAATAAACCGTTGCATTGTGTCAATGCACTGAAAATGCTGATCAACCCATTTTTGTGGCAAAAGACAAAACAAGATCATGGCCTGTCACATTTTTATTTAATGCAGGCAGGAGAGCTGGAAAAATTTGGCAAAAATTTGAGAGCGAATATGGCCTTTTCCGTTAATAGAAACCATCCTGATGAGTGCCTGTTTGATGTTTTTTATGGAACTAAGGGAAGTGCCTCTAATTTTCATAATTAGATGCCATATTCATAAACTTGTATTCATATTCATAAACTATTTTTTGTATTCAAATACTTTTGGTTTGATTTTTTAACAAAAGTTTACAATTGTTATTTATGTTAAGAATATTTATTATGAAGCTTAACAATATCGAACAATAAAACTTTTCACAATTTACAAGTAACTTAATTCATGAATGATAGTACGTTGTATTATTAGGGATCGTTACAATTATTATATTGTAATTTACCAGTTAGTTAGATTGGTCGCTAGCTGGCAAAAAATCTCACTTGGAAATGCCAATCTTGGTTTCTGTGTAGCCCAATGTCCAACATATTTCCTTTATAAGTTAGATAAGATTGAACACTTAGAATTTTTTGAGAAAGAACCAATACTTCAGACCCGTCCCAATTCTTCACTGACAGCAGCAAATCACCTCTGCTCACCCCCAAAACCCACTCAGTTCTCATTAAGTGGACATTGAAACCAATTGAGTGGATATATAGCAACCTTAGCAAGCCAGTTCACAATCCTGTCTATTGAGCATCATTATGCACAGTATTGTTATCTTGAAACGTTAGTTATTACACGACAATAGCCAAGAACTTCAGATTGGACCACTGACTGCCTATGAATTGGACAAAGCTGCAGATCACAGAGGTACTAGCATTACATTAGACTGTAGCAAGTGAAATTTAAGATTCCGCTTTTTTTTAGACTGTAGCACGTGAAATGTACAATTCTACGTTTCTTTCATTTCCCCCATTGAAAATGTTGGTCGGGATATTATTGCTACGTCTGGAAGTTGCTTGGGACACATACCGACCATCCCTACCCAAATCTGCACCTATGAGTGTAATTGACTCACCATCTTTCATTCCTGACTGATTATAACAACCTACTGTGGCATCGACCATCATTACGGCACAGTTTCAGTGACCTTTCTTCTGGCTAAACATGCTTGAATGCTGTCAAAGGAATTAAGATCCCGGTTTTGGTTGTCATCAAACGACCAGAAATGGATATCTTAACGAAAAAACACTTGAACACTCGCCTTCTTCACTACAGTTCAACACAGACTTGCTTAACTTTATCACAACTCTGAGATAATGCTCCCAGCAGAGAACTGGTCACTGATTGGTTGACTCCTCAGCCAGCTGTCAACACGTCCTCCTGTCAAGTGACTAACAAGTTGTGGTAGGGTGGTAGCTTTTCTGTGTTAAAATTCTTTTCTGTTTTGCCAATTTTTTCCATTCAAAGCATAGACTGATAGAATGAATTGCACATTTTTCAGTATACTAGACTGCTGAAAAAATTCCCGCCCTTGTACTTTGAGAGGCCATCAGATCTAATTAGTATGCCTGACTCTTGAGGTCTGGGCACGCTTCACTAAGGGCCCTATCAGTGATTTATGACCCAGCCTTCCGTGGGAATAACAAAAGGAGAGACGTTTGCAGTTGGGCGTGGTCAAACCCTCAGGGCTTCCCGTTGGAAAGTCACACCCATGATTGTTGACCACAGTCTCATCCCTTGTGTTACAGACAACTTTCTTGTGTAAAGATTTAAATCATTCTCTTGCCGGAGGGCTAACTGCGCACTGACAGTTTCATGCTTTGTGAACAAGACTTAACAGATGTTTCTGTAAAGCCTGGACAATTCAGACATCATCAAAGCCAATTGTACAGCTTGTTCCTCTTACCTTCAACTTCAGTTCTTCACAGCCATTTGTTACTACCTGTATATGAGCACTGCAGCCCAGTAATGTGGTGGTATGCATTGTGGCTGCAAGGTGGATACTGACCTGTGACATGGATGGGGAGTGGAGAGGGAGCTGGTGGCCGCCCAGCTGCTGCTGCATGGTGATGGACTGGTGCTGCTGCTGAAGGCCGAGGTGCTGGTGCAGAGGCGGGCTGATCTGCAGCGAGGGAGGGGGCGATGCCGCTATGTTGGCGATAGAGACAGACGCTGGCATTTGGGTGTTAGGCTTGGGGGCGATGCTGCGTGGCAGGCTGGGGTGCATGGCTGGTATGTTAGGGTTCATCCCTGGCTGCTGGTGATAAGGGTGGCCCATGTACAGGCCAGAGTGCGCCTGTGGGGCGCCAGGGAAACTCTGGTGCTTGGAGCCTAGCATCTGCGAGGCTTGGGATGTTTTCACATCAACGGGCTCGCTGTAACTCTAGAAAAAGATCATACAAAAGAGACAGTATGTAATTTCATCCAAGCATTCAGTCAAAGACAACCCAACTGCTGCCCACATATACAGGCCTCATTACTTCCAGCCTGCCACCAAACGTCAGTTTATTTATAAAAAATAGGCGGAGGAAACATGCATATATACATATACACAGGGGGTGGTCAAATAATTGGAAACACTGCCATAAATACCAGCACTGTGAAACTCAAAGAGACAGGTTGAAATGGGTTGAAATATGGGTTGATGAAATTCTTTGGTGATTTTTAGAGCTTTTTATATTAGCAACCGTCCTGTCAGACAGTTTTGACTTGCAGCCAAAGATCTTTTATGCAGTTCCCATTTTTGGTGTTTAGCATACTTTGTTTATTATTTTTGACTTAGTTCCCTGTGCCACCATATATAATATTGTTATTTTTAGTATCTTTATTTTAGTGTCCTTAGTATCCTCATCTTGCTTTGGAAATTTACCCAACTAAGTGGAGGAGGTTAGATCTCTTTTAATCAGATGCACACTGCCAACTATAATTCAAATGAATAGGAACGGGCTGTCGTCTACAGATGCTTTTTTAATTGTGGTTTAGAGACTTAGAGACACCCTGAACATACACAATGGAATCCTCAATTATTATTTTAATACATGCTCAAGCATTTTTATCTGCCCTGAAAGAGTAAGTAGATTAAACGTGCTGATAATCATTTATACTGGCTGTCGTTTCCTTCACTCTGTCAATAAGACAATAGTCATGGAGACAGGCCTTGTATTGTATTAAGGACTGATTTTAATCATAAAGCAATTCATCACTTGGAAATCCACAAAACACTGAGACATCTTAGAGAAAAGAAACCTTCAACAGACCAGTTATTGCCTTTAAAAAAAATCTGTATTTCACAGAAAAGATTCACATAGAATTTCCTTGTGTTGTAAAGTAAAATACATTAACTTCACTATTCAATTTGATAATTCGATCTGACAGTCCTTAATGGAAACTAAAAACATAATTCACTTTGCAATAAGCTAATAACACATACAAAATTGTGCATATTGACGGTATCGCATTTTGCACTATTCATTGCGAATTTAAATCTGAAAATATTATTTTATCATGACACTACAACCTGAAACTTACATGTCCATTTCCCATTGTGGTGTTTCCCATTATAAAAATGAAATAATCAGTAAACGCTTCGAAATATATTTAATTACAATGCAGGTACATATACATTTCCTTACACTCGTGTTTTAATGCTTAGTGATGGCTCACTTACAGTAAATGTTTAAATACCCACTTCCATGTCCACACTGCAGCATCACTGAGAATATACAGTCAGTTGTCCTCAAACAGTTCCCCCTGAGCCTCCACTCACACAACTCACTCCTCTTTCTCCTCACTACATCACTTACTGCATGTAAACATATTTAGGTCAATCGAGTACCATCTCTTGTCCAAATGCATATTGTCCACATTTTACTTTGATGTTGATACTCCTTTGAACTTTTGTGCTGTGAATACTACCTCAGGCAAAATACAATAAATTTAATATTAACAGAAAAATATATAGCACTTACCTTGGAAACCAAGCTTGCCCTGTATGCAGCCAACTGTTTGAGATATTCCTTCTTTGCTGCTTCTGTTTTCTTCTTATACAGCTGAAAAGCAAACGCAAACCTATTAGAGCCCATTCTCAACTGTTTCTTTTTTTGAAATATTATATTTATTGGGTTTTTCAAAAATAACAGAATACATAAACATATGAAGGTCAATAGGCCTACAAAAACAGACAAAAACAGAACAATGCGCAATTCCTATCTATCTGTTGAATAATAATACAATATCTTTGTGCATGACAAAATTTTCAAGTACTCAGCAGACGTCTTGGTCGGTGACTTTCAAGATATTTAGTAAATTGTTCCCATTTTTTTAAAAGGCTCTGTATTTTCCCCATGGTGGCATAGGTCAGTTTTTCCTCGGCTTAACTGTTGGAAAGATTTTAAAATCGACATCCAACTGTTAGTGTCTCAGAGCTTGTACAGGCAGTTGCAATACAGTGTTAGGCCAGAAGAAAGCAAATGTTCACATATTTCCATCTGACATGATGCTCAACTTTCAACTTGTTTTAGTTATTGCCCTACATTGAAAAAATTTCCATATTACATGATAATACATTGTTAAATTTTTGTATACTCCATATTAAAAAATTGGATTCAATAACAAATACACCACAAAACCTGTGTTTAAGTATACTTTTTAAATGAATTTATGTACTTATTTGTGACTGCTTAACTCGCAAAATGGTCATTGATGTTAAGGGCAAATGTCGGATGAAATCCAATATTTCTGAAGTGTTGATTTATTTGTTTACTTTTCTGATAAAGAATCTCATCATCATATCAAAACTTTCTGTGAGCATCTCTGCAAATCGGCAACAAATTTTTGCAAGTTATGAAAACAGTACAACAATGCAAGTCACAAATAAACTGACTGATCCAGCTTTGTGATTTATGATTTTGTTCGAAATAATTATTTAAGCTAAGCTGAAAATCCCTTCAATGTCTTCTCCCATTTCCGATGCATGGACATACACTATTTCCCTCTGTAAGAACTGCAGTTAATTTAATATGCATGCATTTTCATATTTCAGGAATAACATTTAATAAAATAAAATATATATATATATATATATATATATATAAAACAAACCACCAATACTCAATCAAATTTATCTGAATTTGCAAGACTTTCAAATGATTAAAAGAAAAACCTCTTCATTGATTAATCTCTCGGTATGTATTTATATGCCATCCATGTGATCATTTAACATTCTCGATTACATCGACAAAAGGGATATGAGAGCAATCTCAATCACAGTACCATGATGATTGTCAGAATTGTGCCAAAGTATAGGCTTAACCCATTCTGGTGCTTTGTGAGACCTCTGAATTATGTAACTGGATAAAAATGTAAAAATGAACACTTCGGAGCAGGTACATGAGTGTTACATTGACATGCCAGAATCTACGGCAAGGTTAGAACAGTGAAAGTGATTTGATTTACATCAGTGGTCACATAATTAATTGCGTCGGCTGGGATGCAGAGGCGGGGAGACTCTGGGGAATGGTAGGTTGCCCCTCCTGTGACTGTCAATCAAAATCCTGGACATCCTGAATCACATTGGGCTCATAACTGGGACCTTTCTAAGTCCCCAGTCCATCAGGAAAAAAAATTTACATGATTAAAATGCAGGAATTTGTTTGGCGTGATGCATATACAGTGTACTTCAGATTTTCGACAAATTCATGAGAGTATGAGAGAATATGCAGTCAATAACTTGATAGTTCCCAACTTGCATTGTAAGTGCGCAAACCGCTGCATTAAATCTTCCCATTCAGATTTTTTTCATTTCACACATCTACCCCAGGAAAGTATATCAGTTAATGGTACTCTGTAGGACCTTCCATTGAGCAAAGGCTATTCGCTCTATATTCACACACAAGGAAATTAGCTGATGTTCTGTACAATTAATCACTACGATGTGCAGATAACACACATTTAATTTCCTGAGCAACAAAGACTAAGGTCATGTGGCATCCTGTTCCCATTGTTTTACTGCACCAATCTGCTGCACCAGTACTCCTGGATGCTATACAGGAGTCATAAAAATATCACAGATAGTGCAGTTACATTACACTGTTCTCTGTATTCATGGTTTTTGTGTTGTGGGGCTTCACTCTGTTCACCCAGACCAAACCACCCATCCATGAGTCCAGAATTGTGACAGACTTCAGTCTGTAGTTGCATCAGAAAAAACGGCACTCCACTCTTGTGAGTGAGAAACAATAAGTGCAAATTGAACACTGCATATACTATGAGATGGTGTTTTAACTTTGACGGACATTTACATGGTATGAATCCAACAAGGCACAGTTTGACTGAACTGATCAAAAGGAATCCAGAAGAGAGTTCTTAACCTATTTCAATCGGTCCATTATTGGCCTCATTTCTCATCTGACTCAAGGTGGGTGGTGAAAAGAAGGGTCATTGAAAAGCTCATTCAAAAGATGACAGCCTTGTTTCAGCTGTGCGAGGGTATCTGGTACAAATGACTGACCTCTGTACTGGCAAATACAGTTCTCGAGTGCATGACACGAGCACTAAGGATCTTAGGTCCAGCCATTGAAGGGGGGGGGATATCACCCAATAATTCCTATAAGGGACTTTATTAATTTATTTCTTATAATTCCATTAGTCATATTTATTATTTATAGATGGTATCTTACAAATAAAGACTTTCATCGCAAAACACAATAAACGCCACTTTTGAAATATTTGAAAGCACCATCAGAGCAAGATCATCATCATGTCGGTAATTATGCCATTTTCAGTCCCTAGCAACAGCAATATATCTAGGTGTTTATCATGCTTGATCATTAGCTTTCATTCCAAATCTCTAAGCGCCACACCAGTTTTTCCACAAACTGCAATATATCCACGCAGCCAATCAGCGATGGAGATGCTCGCACTGCTAGCAGGCTCTGATTGTTTAGTGACTCTTGTTTTTGGCAAAACAAAAATATGAGTGTTATTTCTATGCTGCAAGCTCCGTGGAAAAAAAAAGTTCCCTGTTGAGTATGCGTTCCCCATAAGTGGACAAAGTATTCTCCTCGCTACCCGAGTTTTTGCACGCATTGCGCAGCAGTTTCACAAAAAGGACAGTATAATATATGCAAAAGAGTATTACAAATTATTATGAAAAAATGGAAATGTTTACGTGTATGGTATTGACTGGCAGTTCTTTGACTTTAAATTGCAAATGAAAGGTACACTTAACGTTCTTACTCATCAAGAATGCCATAACCCCTGCGTGAACATAATAAAAGTTTCTAATGTCTGGACAGTTGATGAAAAACATATTTTGCAGATTATTACCAAAGACTGCAGCGTTGAGAGTCTCTTTTCTTTCGCTGAATGTCATTTGTATGTCCATAATTCAGTGATTTTCTCAATTGTTGAGTATTGACTCCATCAACATTCTTTCTTACCATGACTTCTCCACACAGATGTTTGCCAAACATAAAATGGAAGCCAACCCGTGCATATTTTAGGGCAGTTTTTCTAAGGTTTTGGTATTTATTTAATATTCCTTCATTTTACAATGATTTAAAATGACCATGACATGAACTTGACCAAATAGAGTTGATTTTAACACGTTTGAAGATATGGGTATGTTGTATTTTGCAAAGAAACACTTCTGTGAATATATTGTGTTTTGCCAAATAATCATTACAAAGTTCACTTTTTCCCCATAATTCATTATTCATAGATTGAATTTCATCATTATATAGTGTTTCAACTTGTTTAGCAAGACAAACTAACAAATAAGAAAGCTCTACTATGCTTATTTTCCCCATGACAAAAATTAACATCTTTCTAAAAATGCATCTAATGGATTTGAAGAGTTTCATTACAAAATACAATAAAAGCCACTTTCAAATTTTTTGAACTACCACCGCAAAAAGATCATCATTGGCAGGCCAGTAGTCATGTCAAGTTCAGCCCTTAGCAACACGCCATACATCCGAGTGTTGAGCACGCTTGAACATCAGCTTTCATTTCAAAGAGCAGTAAACGCCAAGCCAGTTTTTCCGCTAACCGCAATACATCCATGCAGCCAATCAGAATGGAGAATCCTGCACTGACAACAGGCTCTGATTGGTCAGTGACTCTTTTTTTGGGCAAAAAAAAGATATAAGAGTCATTTCCATGCTGTTGCTCAGCAGAAAAAAATAATTCCCTAATATATCCGATGAGTATGCATTTCACATCAGTGGACATAGTTTTCTCCCTACTGATCGAGTTTTTGGCCGCATTGAGCGGCAGATTTGTGAAGAGGACAGTTTACTACACGCAGAGGTTTATGACAAATTATTAAGGATACATGGAAATTTTTACATCTATAATACTGACTGGCAGGCATTTGACTTCAAATCGCACTTCTGTGGATATATTGTGCTTTACTAAATAATCACAATGAAGTTCAATTTTTCACAAAATTCATTATTCTTAGATTAAATTGCATCATGGTATAGTTTAGCATGGTATAGTTTAACTTGTTTAGCAAGAGAAATAAGAAAGCTCTTCTATGCTTAATTTTCCCATGACAAAATTAGCATTTTTCCGAAATACTTCAAAATGGATATATTGAGTTTTGCAATAAAACTCTTCATATATTGCGTTTTGCAACAGAACTTCATTATAATGATAATTCTATTTTTCTTTGGTAAAGCATATTGCATAATTAAGACCAATAGGATTCTGTTTGGGCGCACTGCATGTGTTACTCTTCAATATCAGAATCACGGACATTCCTGACTTATTTACACTGAAGTCAAGGCTGACTCAGCTTTTCTTTTGAGTGTCTTACAATTCTGATTCATTTTCCACTTACACGGGATCATGGGTTCATTTTAAGCAATGTGCAGAGAGAAAAAAAATGTCAATCTTAAATAACCCTAACCCATTTCCCTACAAAGAAATATCAAGAATATGAGATCATTTTCACTTTTTTAATAGAATAGTTTTTTCTCGCGTTCCTCCCAAGTTCCAGCAAGACTAGGGAGATGCATTAAATGACATCATTGTCAGTGGAAAGTACCTGTTTCTGTTCTTCACCGAGGCCATCCCACATGGAGGCCACGATTTTAGAAACTTCTCCGAAAGTGGCGTTGGGGTTTTGTCCCTTAATGGCAGCCTGAGTGTCCCGGAAAAAGAGGGCGTAGGCAGAAACGGGCTTCTGTGGCTCGTTGGGGTCCTTCTTCTTTTTTTTCTTTGGGGTTTTAGGCTTCTTTCCAATGTCTGTGGCTGGCCTCTTCTCTGCCCCATTCATCTGGAGAAACAATGAGTAATAATGGGTACTACGCAATAATCGGCAAAAATATGCCTTAATCAGCACTATATAAATGCAAGTCACTGGAAAATGTGTCACTTAAGAGTAATCAGCAAGACAGAAAAGTACAAAATTCACCTCAAATAGATAGACTCACAAAAGTCACACACATACTTATTGGAATATGTATAAATGTTCTGAAGTTAAGCCTGCTAGTTTGAATGTTTTCTAATTTGAATATCATTAGGTAATTTGATAGTTACTCTATTGCCATTTGGTGTTATCTGCACTTTTAGTATAAACATAATTTATGTACACCATATTTGATGTGTGACATCTTGGATAAGCACACGAACCGGTACAAATTTTAGGCTTTTCACCAACTATTCTTCATAATGGATGTTGAAATGAGAATTAAGAATGATCAAAGATTTTTTTCCCCCAAAGCATTAAGCTGACTATGCTGCCATCAAAAAATGTTCAAGCCGTTTTCATACAGATTCCTATTAAATGTTGTAAAATTAAAGAAAGATAAGACAACGTGAAGAGCACAAAACAATTTGCCAGCTGCCTTATGAATGTGATTACCCATTTTTTGTGGAAAACTTTCAATGGGAAATTCATTACTCAGTACTGTAAATAACAGATGTTAATCCCCTGACACCGCTTCCTGACACGGTTTTCTTTCCCAATAAATTAGCTTGCTCTGAGATAATAATGTGCTTCCCTAAAGCATACCAAACAGTTTCTCACACACGCACACACATACGCAAACACAAAAACAATTCTCAACAAAAATTTACGTACACACACTCTATTACTCTTTCTACTTAAAAGTATTTGTCTAATAATTTACATATGAATGCATTTAAAGCTTAGCCTGCTAAAGAGAGCTGGAAACATAAGATCACAGTGCTTGATTTTTTTGAACTAATCACACAATTTATTGTACAAGTATTTTTATTTACAATTCACAAATATTACTGGCAGCGGCATATGGGTAATAGATGTAACATGTAAAGCATGCAAACCTTTTGCATCTCCAAATGGAATAATTAGCACATGCAAATTATTACTAATATGCTCAATTACTTGCACAATTAAGGTGCAAGAACGTATTCGCCGTATTTACAGTCAGGTCTTATTTAATTGCCCCCATGACAAAATAGATCCAAATAAGGCTATGGAATGCAAATAACACTATGACTGAGATATCCTGTAATGTTCCCCATATCAGAGAAGCACCATAATGCATTAATGATTCAATGGGATCACTACAAAGGACATATTTTACGAGAACTGGGGATCACACTTAACATCAGACAGTGATGACTACCTGATGTAGCCTTCTCACATAATGGTAAAGTCACAATGTCTCTTGTTATACTGTTTGTTATGACTTCAGTACTCCTTCGGAGTTAACTGGAACCACTCCTCCCATTTAAATTCTTTGGTCTGTATTTATGGACCATAGGTTTTTGATAGGACTTGATTTGATAAATCTCAGACAGCCATTGCAAAACACTGGTTTTTTACCAGTTTTCACATGTCAATTCACAAGTACAATGGGCTCCAGAATTATTGGTACCCCTGAATGTAAAACTAAAATACTGGAAAAATACATAATAAATAAATATACAATGATAAAGAATAACATTACAGAGAAATTCACATGACAATATGTGATAAATACTGCTCCTTTTTGATGGTCCAATGGAGCAAGGCAAAATTATTTATTAATTTAATTAAAAGTCAGTATCCTCCAAATTATTAGCACCCCTGGTTTAGTACTTGGTGCAACCACAACTGGCAAGGATAACAGCATGGAATCTTTTTTTCAACACCCTTTGGCGAGGTTAAGGCATATATTTGGAGGGATTTTGGACCATTCCTCTATGCAGATCATTTCAAGATCAGTCACATTCTTGGACTTATCAACTGCCCCATTCAGTTTAGCCCACGAGATTTCTATCAGGTTGAGGTCCGGTAACTGAGATGGCAGAGCATTAGTTTTATTTTCCCAGAACCACTTCAGTATAGATTTTGAGAGGTGATTTGGGTAATCGTCTCGTTGGACAGTCCACCTACATCAAAGTCTCAGCCTTCTGGCAGAGGCAACCACAGTGTCTGCCAAAATTGCCAGATACTTGGTGGAATCCATCAATGCATTTATCAAAAAATATGCATGGCTTCCACCTAAAATGATAGGCAAAAGAGGACCACTGCAGTATACATTTCCATTGCATTGCCTCACACATCGCATACCTTTAAAGACTCCTCTGCTTCGTCTTCATGTACTGAACTGGAGGGAGAAGGGGTAGCAGATTTGCTTCCCGGAGGAGAAGGGGAACTATGGGGGATATTATTTCCACTCAATCCTAGCTGAGCACTGAGTTGGGATTGGTTGATGGTGGTCAGCTGACCATGTGGCATCATGACTGACTGGAGTCTGGGCCTCAAAGCCTCTATCTGTGGAAGGCTGCTGTATCGGGAAGTTTCAGAGTTGGCCATCTCTTGCATCTAAGCAACATAAAAAAACAAGAATTAGTAACAGTAACTATGCTCATATGTAAATATTAACAATATACACTCATGGCAGTGGATTTGCAGCGTATCAGGACCACAAATTTAAATTGACATAGAGTATCAGCATCAGTCAGGAAATGTCACCTTAGAGGCTGGTGGGGAAAAAAGACTTGAAGAAAGAAACACAGTCGTGCAGCAGGACTATGGGTCCTTATACTGTCTGATCCAGCTGTTTCAAAAAACAGCCATCAGCGGCAGAGTGGCACTGGAATGTGGGCGGCCATTGGCCCCATTTGTCAGCACAACTCACCAGCTGCTGCCTGTTTGGCTTTACTAGCCAGAGCTGAACCAGTGCCAGCCTTCCTTGAAAATAAGAGTGAGAGATGTCTTGTCAGCCCCTGCCATTTAGCCCTGCCTGTCATCACATGACATTGAACTCTGCTCGAGGGGGGTGTTACTCTCGCGGTCTGCTGGAGCCTCATTGCCAGAGGAGCTTCGTGGCTCCCCACTTAAGGTGCAAAACCCTTGCCTAAATTGCAAACACTACTGAAGGACAATGATGAAAATCTCACGGGGAAGATAAAAATTTACAGAGTAATCTTGGTTGATTGATTGCGATGTCTTTGGAAAGCAAAAAGCAATACATACACTGCAACGTGTTGGTGCCACTAAAGCACATATTTGTGTCCGAAGATGAAGTGCGCTAATATTTAAAAGGAAAAAAATGAACATGATTTTGGCAATAACAAAAGCTGAAACAGTCTTGTTCCTCATGACTTTAATCAAGTTTTTTTCTCCGCATTCTCATTTACTTTGTTTTGTGTTGGGAATCGAGACTGAGAATGTTAGTGCAAAAACAAAGTTTCAAATTTGCTAAGGAAGCCAACTTGTGGTGAATATGCAACCACAACCTGAGACCTTCCCAACATGTCATTACACTACAGCACTGTCTGAAAATAAGCTGTCAGACATGGAAAGGGGGCTGTATGTCAGTAGCATAAGAGCTGACACATTTTCAGCATTGAGGTTAATAAAATAGAGTGGAGGAAAAATAAATACATGCAGAGAAAAGGTTTCCACCATCAATGTAGCCCCTGCTCATTTCTGAGAAAAATCAGGGACTGCTTAGGTCTTTCGACACTTTGAGTTCTCAAACACACAGGGGAAAACAAATTTTAGACAAGAGTGGGCTTTGTGCATGCTAAAAAATTTCCTAAGCTTAAAATGTCTTGATGAACCACACGCAACCCTTGACATTCATAATTTCTGTCAGCCATTTGACCCCATCACATTAACTTTTATAAATTACTTTAAATTAGAAGATACTATCTATTCAATACATTGAAAAGTCTTTCTTTATCGGACCATCACCTGAAATTCTTTTGCAATATATCAAAGATAGTCACACAAAGCGTGGTGATATGCCCACATGGCAGCCTTGTAGATGAGATGTTGTTTGACTAAAATTTTCCAATTATCATCAAAATCAATCGGGATTCCCTTTATATCACCATTGAGCCACAAAACAAAAATGAAAAGAATCCAACAAAAATTGTAGTTTTTAGAGTGAGAACAAGAAATTGTGGACGGACCAACGGACGGACCGACAGATGGACTGGGGAGATCACAATACACACCCATCCGATGGAGTGAATGTATAAAAATCTGTGACATTGTCCTTTTCTATATGCTGAACAGAAGGTGAGAGGGAGGCCGTGCCAACAACTTAGGCCTATTGTTCCTCCTCTTGATAATATTCCTACAATGAACAGCAGGCTTCTGAAACTACTCATTTTACTATTATTGCAGGTGGTACACATTTAGTAATCAAAAAGAGCTGAATTTTCATTTTTAAAAATAAGTACATTTTGTTCATCTCACTCCACAACCATGACAATAATTCTTGGCATGCAAATCAGAGAACATAAGCCCAGTCACCTGATTTACATTGGTGATGCTGCAAGACCCAGCTGAGATTCCCACATTGTACCATGCACACTAGATTCATAAACATTGTTAACATTTAGCACTGGTCTTCCAGTAACTATTTCTTGCTTAGCTTCCCTACTGAGTTTCAATTAATGGTCAACTCTTTGCTGCAGCCAAACACTTTACTCTGCATCTAATAAAGTTTCTACAGTATATTGTCATCTCTGAATTATTTATATGAGTGCATTCAACCATGAATTCAGATAAGTGGCTGTTATACAGATCTCCATTAAATGCTAAATTCAATGCCCCTTTCATGTTCTAAAGTCACAGGTTTCCATCCAAAAATAGTGTAACAAACATGATATTGAACAATTGCACTGCACAGGTGGAAAGCTTGAGGATTACTAAATCCATTTTATTCACGTGTAAATAGTCTTCTACACACTCATGGTCCTTGAGGAAAAGGTGTTTTTTTTTCTCATTTCTATTCCATTCAGTGATCCTTGATGGAATTACAAACAAATAAACAAACAAATCGGTAACACACACACACAAAAAAAAAAACATTAAACCATGGCATATCAGATGCTATTGGATTACTCAGTAGACCTTGCCTTTGAGAGAGAGTGTGCACCAACAGGAAATGGGCAGACCTGTTCCCAAAGAGCAATGAATTTATCCAGATACATTAAGCTGATGTGCTAGGGTGTTTCCATATGATTATCACCTAAACAAGCATATATGTGTGTCAAATTTACTGATAACCACTATTTCATCATCTGATTTACACACAAAGGCAAAGGTCAGCAAAAGGTTGTATTTATTTATTCTACAATAAATCTTACTTAAGTTTTATATTTTGCATAAGTTTTTCAGTCCTAAGAATTTCACCTGACAACAACCAATCCTTGTTGAAAGTGAGGCGGAGGATCTTTCTTGGATATATGGCTTAGTTACTTAGTTGAGAATACAAAATGCAAATAGTGCTACAAAGTGTGAAGTAGTATGCACCTCAAAAATTTAAGTCCCTTGAAAGAGTTATTTTCCATAGGCAATTTTTTTTTTTTTTTAACCAAAGCCTGCATAACAGCTGTGATACAGTGACATAGCAATGGCATTTATATGTGCGACTTGGTATTAGATTTGATGGCCAAGTATTGCTTTCGTATTTTTTCAGTTTTCAGATCCTGAATGATTTGCCAAGGGCTGAGCAAAACAACTTAAGAATTCATAGTTTTTCACATTTTATTACAGCTGACAGCAGGCAAGACCAATATTTTCCCAATTCTAAAGCTCAAATATTTTTATATTTATAATTAAAAACCATAGCAGTTATTAAAAATGCATACATATACATGTACATAAGAGAAGCATGCATACATACAAGTACATATACGTACATGGAGCTGCAAATGCTTTATTGAGCCTACTTACCAAGCTAAAAGCCCATGAATTCCTTAGTGTTATTGGTTCAATTCATATTACTGTTCAGGTAACAATGAATAGTTATGGTAATTAAAGGAAAGTAAATAAAAAGATTTGGTAAACATATTTCAGTCACTGGGCATATGCAACATCACTATTTAGTTTTATCACTAAACAATGAATTGAATATAGCTATCAAGAACATACTGCAACTTGAATTATTATATCGAGGGCTGACTGCAATAAACAGTTATGTCTAGATGTTATACATTGGACATAACTGTTTATTGCAGTCAGCCCTCAATATGTACCAATTGCCCAGATGTGTCATTTACTTGGAAAAGAAATAGCCTGAATCACATTGATAGCTGCTGATCCCCATTTATTATGTGTAATATGGAATAATGTTTAATATTCAGCAGATCCTAGTCCATTTATCTACTTTACTGACCATTCATCTTCAGAATGAAGAGAGCAATAGGTAGAAGAGTGAATGGGGCTCATGTAACAAGGTCAGCAGGAGAATCCCTAAAGGTTGCCTGCTACTACATAGAAGTTTTACATGACAAAAAGTGAGGTCACATGACTTAGGTTACCCTTGAGGATAATATTTCCCTGGTGAATATATTCCCGACATTGCCAAACACAATTATTCTATTTCTAAGATAATTACTCTGAAGGTGCATGCAAATTCAACAGCTTCAAAATTATCCACATAGTATTTAATGTTTGGAGTACATTTGTGCAAGAACGCTGCAACTGGATCACTGATGATCTGTGAAATATCAAACCTTTTTTGTGTAACTTCTCAAAACTGTCCCCATGTAACTACTAAAAAAAAGTTTTTGTGGCCTAACTGAGTCCAATATATCGCTATTGGTGGTTAATTTCATTGAGAGTGAATTAATTTCTCTAATACAGCATGATCCTTAACAAGCCACTTGATGAGCATCGACATCAGTGTTAGTTTCAAATGCAAAAAGAAAGAAAGAAAGAAAGAAAGGAATAAACAAATAAATACAAAACTATGCAGTGTGCATAAAATGCTATAGAGGTCTTGTATAGAGACACATACACATGCACACTGCATTAACTAGGTTATATAACTCTGAGAAACATGAATCCACAAGGGTTAAACATTACCTGAGGCAAGCTGATATCTAAACCATGTAGACCCACAGAAAGTGCATAAAAAATCTTTTTTCCATGACATTAAGCCATTCAAATTGTGTGTTTTAAATTATACTATTTAACCATCCAGGATACATAGTTTGTAGATTTACAGTACATCAACCAAAAGCAGATAATACTCTTATACAATTTTGAAGACATAACTTTCCAAGCACACATTGGATGGTAAATTTGCATAAATAAATAAATAAATGCTCTTAAAATTGTCGATAAGCATTTAGATAAATACAGTACATGATTCCACATTGTTTTCAACACATTCCAGCCAGCAATAAGATCACGTTGATTCCCTCACTATAAAGAAGCTATGTTAAATGTTGTGGTATTGTAGCTCATGATAAAAATCATATTTCTTCCCTTTTCACTTCTTGTACTCTTGAGCAAACTCTCATTGTGCTTGCAGTTGTTAGAGGTCCTGGATTAATTGCATACCATGGACTGCATCATATGAGCAGAGCGGAAATCATGCTTTTCATCAATTTCTGCTATTCAACTTCAAATTTGACACAACAAATCTCATTCGAACAACCACATTTATAATAAACTATATTACTGAAAGGTAAATAATACAAACATCTACTTTTTATCAGCAATACTCACAACAATATCTAGCTTTTATTTACTTGGGGTGAACTAAATTGAACTGAACCACTTAGGCATCTGAGGCTAGAATCCGTAATTTGTACGATCTTCCCCCTCCTACTTCTCTTGATACGTTCTCATCTATATGGACTCCCTTCATGCGTGGTTTCATTTAACGTCTTCCTCTGGGTTTCAGTCTTGAGTCCTAACATGCACTGAATACCTTTTTATTTTTCTTTGAAAAGAGTCCACAGAGCACGGTTCAATGCATCCACTCAGCGGCAAAATCCTTTTTCCTCTAATACTTATTTTAGCAAAACACATTAAAATCAAATATCTTCTGTAGTAAAACGATTCAAGCCCCTGGAACTGAAATAATTTTCTAATAAAAAATGCATGAGGCAAATAAATGCATTTTATGTTCCACCAGAAAAGATCGTTTCAACAGACTAATGCTTGGAGAAAATTCATCCTGTCAAACAGCTATTTCATTCTTTACTGCAGTTACAAGCCCTCTCCTGTTGCCTGGCAACCATAATTCATAGTAGCTCTAATGGATATTCTTCCAGCACAGAGAACATTAAGGTGAAAAGAAAAAGTGCCTCGGGTGAATCTTGAAATCTTTCATTATGCATGTAATTCTACAATTTTTTTGTATTATTTATTTACTGTCATGGGATAATGTTGAAATTGTTTTATACCAGCAATCTAAATTCTTATAATTATGAGTTGAAAACCCTATTTTGCAAACACTCAAACATATGATCGAAATGAGATTTACTGAGAACTGAGATTTGCTGAGATTTTGCTGCTTTATGAGATTCTAAACATACAATACGGTTTAAGTATTCCAACATACATTGGATGCTTATTATTTGTGTGGTGTGCATCTGTGAACAAATGTGAAGGAACATAGTTATGTGATTTTCACAAAAGCATAAGGTAATAGTTCTAGCAGCTATATCTGTCCTTTATAATTCTGCAAAAATGTATACATATTATTGATATAAGCGCTGTAATGTAATTCTATTACAGCAGGTTGGCGGGAACACAATTTTTCAGCTATTACTATAATGCCAGCAGGGGCAAAGACCTTTATGATACCCATCACTAAATTCTCCCTCATTGTAAATATTGGTAAATCATCAAAATCAAGTGTCACCAAAAAATATAATAAATTAAATGTTTTAAGCCCTAAAATGCAATCAATAATGATTGAGTTCATTTTATTCATTAATACAAAACATATAAATGGGGTTAAAAGGTAAAATTGCCCTGTTCCTTAGTTTAATGAGAAGAATGTGTTGGTAAAGCTATAGCAAAGCAGGTAATCAACAAGTTAAGTATCAAAATGACTTAGACATCACTTTCAGAAGCGTTAGAGGTTAGAGATGCCACAAATGTCTCCACGACTCACAAAGCACTCATGGTCAGCCACAATTAGTCAAAGTATCAGGTAGTGCTGGCTGACATTATATAATGCAAAGAATCTATTCACAAATGAAAGGCAAATGCCTTAAGTTTCGTTTCTTCGATAGTGAGATTCATTTAATGCTGAAAACTTCAAAAAATTCAAAGAGGTCAGGTCAGGTATTAGTCAGCATGTACCATATTTTCTTGTCCTAATCAAGACACACGTCAAAATACTTTGACAAAAATTAAAGTGTGATACTGGAATGTGATATTTTAACATTCTGGAAATGTCAAAAAATGGCTAATGATGGATCGACCGCTGTGATGTTGTGATAATCATCATATCAAAGTGATACTCCAAGAGTTTTAGTGTAGTATTTTGTCCAACCAACAAATCCAAAGCCTTATTTAAGTCCAAATTTATATTGTATTATCAAACCATCCTCCATGATTTCAATCCCAATATATTGTCTACAAATTCATCTTTTATTTATAAGGTTGGCATTCCATCATTTCAGCTTTGAAAACAACTAATGAGCATTATTGTAGCAAATAATAATGACTTCAAAATCCTCATGGACTGTGGGATTAGAATAATTAGGAAAAAACAAACAAATCTCCAAAACTTAATAAGCCTTTGCTAATATTTGCCATTTCATTACCCAATAATATATGAGGCTATCACTGTGTTTCATTTTGAAGCCAAAAAAATAAATAAGTGAAATAAACATGGAATCATGTCAAATGGTCATGGGATAGAGGGAGACTTACCATGGACAAGGAATTTGAAAGCAGGGCACCATCTTGGCTCAACATGTTGGAGACTGTGATGGATGGAAGGTCCATGTTCTGTGGGTGGAAGGGGTTCAGTCCATTCTGAGGCATGGGGGGACAGAGAGAGTGGTACCCGCTGGAGTCTGATTCAGGCATGTGGACCAGCGGGTGCTCTGGCAGGGTGGGTGGGGTAATAGGGGGAATGTTGAAATCTTCATCACCAAGGCTGGGCACTGGATAAGACTGCTGGGGCAGAAATGTAGAGGATATTATACCACAGAGAAGCTGATTGACCATTCTGTACCATGGATGCAGCCAGATTATAAACTTTCATTACAATCTTCATATGCTCATTTTAGGCTCTTGCCACAATATTTGCTAAAAACAGAAATATTTCAGTGTTATTTCTGGTGAATGACTTTGAGCATAGTTGGACTCTCAGCAGCCATTGCGTACAAATGTTTGAAACAGAATTTTGCCTGAACCAGTCAGGTGCAAAATTACTGAGACCTCAGATTAAAAAATAAAAAGGAGCATATACAGTCAAAATCAACACATTTGATGATCCATATACAAAGTTAAACAAATGGAAAACAAAATTCTTTAATATCAATACATGCGTTCTCATAGCACTAGGTATTTTTACTGAGTAGTCAAATTTCTTAAAAGAAAACCATAGATTCCAAAATTTAAATTATAACAATTGGCACCAGGAAGTTTAACCCTTTGAGGAAGACAATTACAAACGTGAGATTAAAATGAGCTTTATTGAAGATATTAATACATGACTAGAATATTTTAATTAAGATTTGAATTAGAAATGTCCTTGCCAAATTATTTGAATGCTGATGTCCACTGGTGACTGAAAGAAATATTCCTAAACAATGACTTTGTGCTTTGAAGAAAGAAAAAAAAAAAGCATTTTTCTGTGACGTGGTCAGGTTAAATAACACTAAAAGAGATTTTTCACCAACGCCCTATGCTGAAAATTTTTAAATCATTGAAATTATTGCTCAGATTGGCAGCTATGAATATTGAGAAGGCCACTGCAGAAAATAAATGTTCTTTTAAACTTTCATCTTAACAATTTCAATGGGGATTTTGAAGTATGCTTTAGTTCACCGAAAAATCCACTGATGACCAGCCTCTCTGCAGAAACAACAATATTTCCAGCCTGAATGTCTCGGTGTTCATGATAATACTGATATTATCAAAAGCTCCAATATACCAATGACCACATCCATATTTGACAGTAGTATGGACTATTACTCCCTGCCATACTGTAAGTGCTGACGGTGTGTATGGCAAAAATGTTAAATTTTGGTCTCATCAGGTCTTAGCACTTTCTTACAGAACAATACCAATTATGATCACCAAAGTGTAGAGATTTAATTTTATGTCTTCCTGTGTACTGTAAAGACCTTCTTCATGCAACTCTTCCAATGAGTTCAACAGTATGGAGGTAACTTCCAGAACTCACTGACCTATTTTTTAATTGCCTTTTTTACCATCCTCTCCATTGCCCGTGGGGAGGACTTACACTGACAGGCAATTCTTGGAAAGTTTACAAACAATCAAAATCATACAAAGGGACGCATTTAAGATTTTGTGTATTTTTGTACCCATTACAAGAATTGTGAAGACAACTTATCATCTGTTTTTAGGAAATGGACACTTCTTTAACTTTTCCCTCGGTGTTAGGTGGCAAAAGCATTTTAAATCAATGTTACCTAATTCTTGTACCCAAGGAAAATCAAAAGCAGTGGGATGACAAAACCTAGTTCTAGTACACATCCTTGAACTCAAAGGGGACATATTATAAAAAAACTCAGTTTTTTAGGATTTTGCACATACATTTTGATATTTGGAGTACCTACCAACCCACAAACCATGAAACAAGACAACTCCGTCAGTTTTTTGTGGGCTGCCTTTTTTAGAGAACATGGTATTTGGCATACCATTCAGATTTGGCTCCCTTTTCTACGTCACATGCAGGCTCATGGCTTGAGTTATACTTTTGAGAAGGTGCCAAAGAGCGAGGCATGGAAAGAGCTCTGTTCTTTCGCTGCAAAACCAACACACATCACGACATAAGTTGCCAGCCTCAGCGGAGAGAAGAGCCTATGAATATGAAGACTTTCATAGCAAAACACATAGTTACTTTAGAAATTTTTGAAGCACCACTGCAAAATGATCATCGTTAGCGGGCCTGAAGTCATGCCATGTTCAGTCTTTAGTAACACGCAATATATCCCAGTGTACAGCATGCTTGACCATCAACTTTCACTCCAAAGTGCAATAATCACCAAGCCAGTTTTTCTACAAACTGCAATATGTTGATGCAGTCAATCAGCGATGGAGAAGCCCGCGCACCCAACGGGCTCTGACTATTCAGCAACTCTTGTTTTAGGCAAAACAAAGCTGTGAATGTCAATCTATGCTGCAAGCTCTGCAGGAAAAAAGATTCCCTAATCTCTCCATCAAGTATGCGTTTCCTATTAGAGGACATAGTTCTCTCCCAACTGAGAAAGAGTTTTTGACCATATTAACGAGCAAACTCACAAAAAAGACAGTTTACAACACGTGGTGGAGTATTACGAATTATTACGGAAACAAGAAAATATTTACGTTTATGACATTGACTGGTGGGCCTTTGACTGCAAATCGTAAATGAAAGGTTCACTCAACTTTCTTATTCATCAAGAATGCCGTGACGCCTGTGTAAACAGAATTAAAGTTTTTAAAGTCTGAGCAGTCGAAGACAAAACAGATTTTGCAGATTATTAGCAAAGACAACTCTGCTGAAAGTTTCTTTCCTTTTGCTAAATGTCATTAGTACACCCGTAATTCACAGTGATTTTCTCATACAGATGTGTATTGACTCCATCAACGTTCTTTCTCACCAAGATCTATCCAAACAAAATGGGTGTTCACCTTACGAGGAAGGCCAATCCGCATGTGTTCTAGGGCAGATTTTCTGAAAGTTTTGATATCAATTAATATTCATTCAGATTACAATGGTCTGGGATGCAAAACCAGGACATGAAATTGACAAAATCAAGCAAATTTTAACCCGAGTTTGACAAAATAGGTATGTTGTTTTTCAACCTCTGTTTTGGACAGATTATACTCATAAAGGAATATTATAACTTATAAAAAAGGCATAATAGGACTCTAATGCAGAAAAAATAATTGACAAATTAATTTTATTCGATATTATTTTCCAAGAATTGTCAGGGATGCCAATAACTTTTATGCCCCCGGTTTTCAAGATTAACTGGTATTACAAGCAAAAAATTGTAATTTCAAGAGGAAAAATACTTTTAAAAGTCAGTTTTCCTCATATTTGAGCTTGAAAGGTGAATTATGATTCTTAATTTTATTCTAGAGCACTGACTGTACGGTTTCCAAGTGCAGCAGAGATGTTGTTCTAGACTGAGGAATGTCTCTTAACCTGAACTGCTTCAAAAAATAATTAATTTATCAATTCATTAAGTAGTTAATAAAAACTGATTTATAAATGGACTATTGGTTTCTCCATACATATAATCTCTGTCAGATTAATAATTTTTACAAACTGTGTCTGAATGCCGGATAAATGAAAATGTTATACTTTGTTTTGGCATGGGTATTAAAACAGCCCATGATGACTTCTTTATTGCACAGTAGTCTCCATAGGGTTTAATATATCACCTCAAATTGTTAAACGTTGAACTTAGCAAAACATGAATTCAAAGATAAATTGTAGCTGCATGCTGTAGATATTAAAAATAAGGCTTTAGTTAGCTATTTTTGTATTTCCTCTCTGATTTAAAAACGTTTTCAAGGTGAATACACTGTCAAACTGAGATCTTATTTCAAGGAGGAGCGGTAGATCAAGTCTATATCACCATCTGTGAGGCAAACATGCTTTAATTTCCTAATGAACATTTCACAGTTAACAGACTGACAGATAAAAGTGTCGCCTTTCAATAAAGCCCACTTGTTTTAACTCAAGGTAACAATTGACTTGGACGATGGACAAATTACTTTGTACACTTCTTGAAATGATCCAACTGAAAGCCATATTCATTAAAATGTCTGTAACAGGTTTTAGCAGGATCCAGACCCTGCAGATGTACACTGTACAGAAATTAATTAATTTTTTTGCCACCTCCTACATAAGTTTTTGTTCAGGGGAAAAAATAATCCATTCTGTAATACTGCCAGTAAAGGCAATTAACAGAAGAATTACATCCAAAATTGAAGCCCAACTGTCTCTTCAAAAGACAACGATAATGTGTATAATGAAGCTGAGATTAATTCCCTTTTCTAACAGCAAACTCATCATATTATTAATTTGCATGTTTGATTGCGTTTCCCCCCACAGATGTCTACATTAGTTTGGGACAACATGTTGGCGTCATTTCTGCAGTGAGAGCACAAGGGGAAGGAAAAAAAGGGGACAAAAAACTTGGTTACGCTGCCAAGCCAATCTCAAAAAGCTGGCTATGGCTGCATGTTAAATTCATCTATGCTGGTATTTCAGGTTTCTTGTTTTACTTTTGAAAAGTTTATGAGAGTAGCCATCTGAATACAAAATGCGGGACTGTCGCTGATGATCCTACACGCTGCTGAGCTGGATCGCTCCAAGCTCCCAGGACTCCCCGAAAGATAATTCTTCACCAAGATCTGACTGAGTGGAGCTGATTATGGCAATTGAAAGTGTTAAGACAGAAAATCTGTTCAAGTACTTCCCCACAGAGCACCATATTTAACAACACCTGCTCCTTACAAGAGAAAGGTTATGGGTCTGTTTATTGGAAATTGTACTGTGCAGAACAGTGGTATTATTTTCTGTGATAAGAATGTCCTTATGTTGCCAGCATCATAAAACATACAGTACCTCAGAATAAGCCAAAATGAACCAGAATTACAATTTCTGCATAGTATTGATTTTATGGAAATAAAAACGCAAGGTAATGCATCACAAAAAACCAAGGTCTAAGACAAAAAAAAGAAGATAAATGGCATGGGAATGTAAAACCTTGAGACATAGTACATTATATAAAATGGTTAAAAGTCAAAAATATTTAGATACATTATATTATTATATTCCCATCAGAAAATTTTTGATACAAATGACCCGACTAACATCCACAAAGTGACAGGTAAGCGCAAAGATTGACTAATACCCCACAAAGCCTAAATTAATTCAGAGTAAAATCACATTTCAAGCTATTCATTACCATAGAGAAATACATAAATAAAATTAGTTTGAACTTACATCCCCAAATCAGAAAAAATTGAGATGGAATGTTAATTTAAAATAAAACTGAGAACAGTGATCTATAAATCATCTTTGACTTGTACAAAGCACAGTATTTGATGATTCACCACCTGAATTTTATTGATTTTCAAAATAAGCACTGATTTCAATTTTGATCTTTGCAAAATGTTTCAAAAAAATTGGGACAGAAAAGTACTCATCTCTTTATAATGTTACCATTCTTTTTCACACACTTAATAAACATTTATAAACTGAAGACACCATGTGATCAAGTGTTTCAGCCATAATTTTGTCCCATTTTTCCTGAAAACAATTCTTAGGGTCAGCAACAATATGGAGTCTTCATTGTCAAATTTTGTAAAATGTGCCACACATTCTGCAACATGTTATTTGGGACAAGTTGGGACTGTCCAGGACTGCAGGCAGGCCAGACCTGCACCAGCACCCTGTTCGGGCATTTTATGGTACCTTCACAGAAATGCAGCTTACCCTTGCCAAGGTCACTGACATCAGCCCCTACCATAACAGAGCATGGCTTTTGGAATTTTTGCTGACAACAGTCAGGATGTTTACTGACTTCTTTGGTCCATTGAACAAACATTCTGATAAACATGATCATAATACATGTTTGCTCTCTGTGATGGTCCGTACCTCATCTCCTGTAATTATGAAAAAAACAATTATGTCACTTTTAGTAGAAACTGATTTGGACCCTTATTTCTACTAATTAAGGGTGGTGAAAATCTGAAAATACGAGCCATTAGTGTTATTTGAAATGTCAGAATCAAGCTTCTGCATTTATTTTATCGGAAAATACAGAATCATGAAGTTTTTCTTCAACTGCAATAAACTTGGTTTGAAAAACTTTCTAGGTTTTTCCAGATCACAGGAGAGATGTCTCTGAATCTGAATAAATTAAAGGCACTTCTGGACATAGTTAGTTTTACTCTTTTTTTTTGCACAGTTAAGTTTTAAATGGCATTTATGGATGTCGCTATGTATGGCAGTACTTGAAAAAGGTTTGCCCAAGTAATTCAGAACTCATGTGGTTATATCACTTATACAGTAGTATGCAGTGATGATTATACACCAACACTTTCATCTAAAAGGGGTCCTAATATATAACTTCTCTAAAATTTTTTTGGTGAAAATGTATTGAAAAATACTATTGTAGGCAATGAGAACAAAAAAATCATTCTCACAAGTCTACTGCGATAAAAGTATGGGCAACTAGAAGGGCACTCGGTAGACCGCATACCTCAGCTATGCCATATATGTCAGTATTATTGGTTCTGGATCCACATAAATATTATCCAGATAACCAACAGCTATAATCAATTCCACATTAGTGTAGATTCTATTTAATGCCGAAATTTTACAAAAATGTGTTGTTTACATCAGAGACAATCATTCCAGAATCCAGAATATGTTCTGGATCACTTCTAAAATCAAATCAATTCATCCTTGGACTACCACCTACCATCCTACCAAATTTTACGCCAATCCATTCATGACTTTTTGAGCAAATCAGTTGTAGCATTGAAAGAATCTCTTTGGAATGAACTTCAAGCTGTCTTGTGAGAGTGGATTTATTTAGGTTTTATCCACTCTGACAATATTTGTTCTGCAGGCATGGTCATAACATGCTTTTATTTCTCTGGGTGTACCTTGTTTCTTATTTTTCTGAATTGTCATTATGCTAACGACGTTTTTTCTGCTACTCGGCTTATCGGCATTCCTCTTGGAAGCAAAGTGTCCTGCACAGGTGTCTGATTACCTGGATAATTCGATTGCTGATCAGTTACAGCTGTGGGAAGTCTATTTAAAGGTTGCTAACAGGGCTGCTCACCGCTTCAGAGTCATCTATACTCTTGGCCAGTAACAGTCAGTGGTGTGGTCCTTTAGTCTAGGATAACGCGAATCATTCGCAGGGTAGATTTCTGGACAGTGTTCTGACAGATATTCTTCAGTTTTTAGCGGACGTTTGGTTAAGTCCGTCTTCGCTTTAGTGCCGGGGTTCGGCAGTTTCTACACGCTTGCTGTGGAGCGTGTAGCTTTAGTTTCGTTTCTTTCTTTTGTTCTAAACGCAGTAGTTCCTACGCTTCGGTTACGACTGGAGTTATTCTTATGTTATTTGGTAACCTAACTAGGAGGATTTTCTTTTGCCATTCACAGTTGTTATTTCATTCCTGTTATCTTTACCAATTAGTCTCTCAGGAGATCCTTGTGGCTAATTTTCTAGCTTGTTGACTGAACTTAGTGTGTGCTTGAGATTCTCTCGCTTCCACCACCTTTACACAAGCCATATGGAATGGTTTAGCGAGTGAGAAAATACAAAAATATGTGAACACTACGCCTGAAAAATTAAATTCAGAAATCAAAGCAAAGGGTGGCCACACTAGATATTGACTTTTTCTCTTAAAAAGACATTATTATTACCTCCGCCAAGGAGGTTATGTTTTTGCTGGCATTGGTTTGTCTGTCAGTCTGTGTACAAGATAACGCAAAATGTAATGAATGGATATCTCTGAAATTTTTTGGGTGGGTTGTTATTACATCAGGGATGAACCCTATTGATTTTGACGGTGATCGGACAGACAATATGGCCGCCACGGCAGCCATTTTGAAATCCCATGACAAGCGATACCTTAAATTTCTTAAGAGACATGTTCACTCAGCAAGATTTTGACTGTGCATCCTGGCAGAAGTTTGCACTCTCAAATTATCCAGTTATTTTTGTTTTTACTATATATTGGTTTCTGTTTGCTTAGTTTCATCTACAATGTATATGATCCAATATTACATGAAATTAAAACTTGAATAGTACTTGGTTTCTGATTTATCCTCCGTTTGTTAAGTGTATAATCATCACTGCACACTACTGCAGGTAAATGACGATCCTTGATGCGGTGCTGTCTGAGTGATTGAAGATTGTGGGTATTCATCTTAGACTTGCACACTTGCCCTTTACATCCGGGAATTCCAACTGATTCCTTGAATCTTTGAATTATGTTGCCCACCGCAGAGGGCGAAATACCCAAATCCCTTGGTATCTTTCTTTGGAAAACATTGTTTTCGATGATTTTCTCACACACCTGCGGGCTAATTGGCAATTCTCAGCCAATCTTTGCTCCTGAAGGACTAGGCCTTTCCTGGATGCTGCTTTTGTACCAAATCATGATTACATACGCTGTTTCAAATCACCTCATCATCATTCAAATTTTTTACATCATTACTGGTCATAAAATGGCTCCGTCCCAACTTTTTTGAGGAATGTGATGCAGGACTTAATGGCAGGAATGGATTTATATTTACAAATAAAATGAAGTTGCCAAAACAAAACTTTAAATATCTCCTCTTCATACTGTCTGCAACAGAATACAAGTCAAAGTAAATTTAGTAATTACTGGTTTCTATTTTTATGTGCGTTTTCCACACCGTCCCAACTTTTTCTGAGTAGGGGTTACAAAATAAAGACACAATATGACACCTGCCTAATGACTGCCAATTCAGAGCGAATTCAGCCTGATCCTTCACGCTGCCTTGCACAAGGTCACTTGAAAACTGCATGCTCTGCTGCAAGTACTTAACCTGCAGAGCTCATGACTGGCTATCTGTAAAAGATATGTAACTGCCATGTTGTCCTGCCTCCAGTATCCCAAAATTCCCTGAACTATATATTTTATCAAATAAACCTCTTTTATTTACCTTCAAATGCTGCCACCTGAGAGCTTTAAAGAAGAGGACTTTAATAGCACTTAAGATGGTTGTAGGTTCAGGGCATGAGGTTTAAGTAATTTGACTGTTTCCAAGGGTTCATTTCTGCATTGTTAACACTGATCCCGGCTCATTCATGTGTAAGGTGTGTGGATGTTTGAAGCCTTATTGCGAGTAGTAGTTTTAGTTTTCACCCATGCAATATATCATAGTCAGAATTAATCATAAAATACTAGTAAAATCCCAGTTCAACCTCAAAATAATAATGTCCTTCACCCTGAAATATTTTTGCAAGCTAAGCTCAATGGGCAATACATGAAAAAAACACAAAGAAAACAAGAATATTACACAATAATCACACTGTGTGGCTCCTTTCTGCCTGAGACGCATTTCCCATTTGCCAGGTACTGTATATCAGTGTACAGAGACCTGCTGCTTAAATAATGTGAGAATAATAGAACAGAAGAGACACTATGATCATGCTCTAAAAAGGACAACTGAATAATTCATAAGTCAAAAATTATGACAAGACTGATATTTAGGCTATCAATATTTAGGCTATTTAGACTATTCAATATCAATACAACCTACTGTAGGCATGATTTATTATCGCCGAAAAACTGTCACATTATTATAAAAGAAATAAAAATGCACTAAAGAGGCACATTACAGAGTGTCATGAGATACCCTTAATATGCATGTGAAAGACACAGAGGCAGAAATCTGTGATTTCATTAAACTTGGTCAGACTTACTAAAAATTCCGCAGAACTGTATTAAGTTATTTTTAATTAACTTAAAAGATGGAAGGCCAAATTAGTAAAACAAATTAATTGGACGATACTTAACTAACTTGTGTGGAACCATTTCACAGCAAATTTTTGAGTAAAATAATTGGACTCATCAACAAATTTAAATACCTTTTAATTTTTTTTAAATCAAAGAGAATTTTTTTTTCCCCCAAAGGAAAAAAATAATCAGTGTCAAGTGATGAATCAAAACTCCATTCACAAACATTATATTTTGTAAACACGAAAGTTGTGTTGACACTGGGTGCACAATATATCTTCAGTGAGTAAGAAAATAGGCTACTTAATTTGGGCAAGAGCTACCATACTGATTCAAAGTCATAACCATACCTGCATTCAAAGGACAAAATCAGAGCACACCTACCAGGGGAAAAAAAAAACATTAACTGCCCTCATAACAACAGTGTATGAAAATTGCTCATCCTCTGAAATTCATATTGTTTATTTTGCTCATTATCACATTGAAATGTTGACCAAATCAGAGGCACACAAATCCGATGAGCTCCATGGTTTTCGGTCAGTCTCATTCACTATACAAACACGACAGTAGATGGTATTGCTTCCAATGTTGTGGCGTTCATTAAGGCTTGCAAAACATTCATCAACAGAAAAAAAAACATGTAAACACGGATAACCTGCTGTCTGACATGAAACTGCTTTAGCTTTATTGTAGATTAAATTTTGAGCAATGAAGATGTCAAACTAAACACTACAGTAGTTTAACTTAATTAGGTGGCCTATTTTTCTAGGCGGGTTTTTCATTTCCCATTGCAACTCTGCTTGTAAAGTAGGCAACAAGAACAATTTTGTCTGTAATGAATACCTAAGGGACAGTGAGCCGTAATGATTTGAATGTTGCATACGGAGCCTTGCTCTGTACACTAGTTCATACATGTTGAGCCGGGAGCATCCGTTAAGAATACCCCAATAAAGCAATTTACAAATTCTGTGGGGCCACGATGTTTATTCAAACAGATGTCAGTAGAGTCAAGAATATAGCTGATGATAGTATTATGTTATTTAGTTTTGTTGAAGGTCTTTGGAATGAGCTATATTTAACAAATTATTCCATTTTCTATTAGTGTGTTTAGACGTTAAACATATAACTATATATGTAATTTAATATTGTTTGATAAGAAAAAATGTATATCGTGATTTATAAAGAAAAACTCACTATGATTCTGTAAGCATTTATGCAGGTAGTACCAGCTGCAAAATCTAGCAGAACATAAAATATGCATATAAGCGCATTTGATAAGGACATAGAAACCAAACGTGCCTCTCAGCAATATGTGTGTGCTTACAAGGTAACAGGTTCGCAGTAAGTTGGATTCCATCGGATCTCAGCTCGTGAATCATTCATTGTGATTACACTAAAAAAGGCACTAATCTTTAAGATTTTTTTATTTTTGGATTTTATCCTTCATTTGAAAGTTATGCAGTAGAGAGTGACAGGAAAGTCGGGGAGAAGAATGGGGAAGACATGCGGCAAATGACCTGAGCTGGAATTGAACCGGGTTGCCGCGGGAAGGACACAGCCTTTATGGTGCGTGCGTTTAGACCGATGAGCCACCGGGGCGCCCAAAAAAAAAGGCACTAATCTTTGACATTAAAAAAATATCTCACCTACAGGAAGTTGTTCCGAAAATTAATGTCCAGCTGGAAGTGTTAAAAAATGCCAAATTGTTTCTGCTTGATTGAAATGCAATTTTGTGGAAATAGATATGTTTATTCAATTAAGAATAAGTATTTTGGAAGATAAATAACCAGCACGGCTGCCGTTCCTTGGTCACTGTTCTGGAGCAAAGCCAAGGAGTGACAAAAAAGCAATGAGGAGCGAATAAAATCTCGATTCCAAAAAAAGGTTTTATATAAAATGCATGAATGTGAAAAGCAAATGAAAACTATTCAAAGGAGTGATTTTTGCATCTTTCATTTCTAAGGCTCAGATAATAATGATGTGGGTGGGGAATGAAACTGGCAAGTGAAGCGGTTTTGGGAGGAAACACAATGGTCAGTTGACTGAGGATATTCAGGGGCCTGTGTTTGCTGGGATAGCAGATACACGAGGGGTAAGTCCCAAGTCAAATGAATCATAGGTTCCACCTCATCAAGCTTTGCCCACAACAGTGAACTGTCATTTGTCATCAACCACATTTACTTCCTGCACCATTTCAAGTCAAGAAAATGTTATGTTTTGTTTCCAAGTAAATTGTAATTTTCATTTTACAATAGAACTGAAATATGGCCATTCACTGAAGTAAATTACTCCAAAAAGTAAATGATCTTAAATTGTTGATATTAAAAAAATGCATATTTTCCATTGTTGATAGCACTATTAAGATACAACACTGGGATTATCTTTATCAACCTGTAAACCTGAGGAAATAAAGTAATCTGCTTGTAACCTGCTTCTCCGTCCAATGGCGCTGCATTCGCACGAGTAGCAGGAACAATTTTATATACACATGGGGTTTGAATGTGGTCTATTTTGAAACATGAAAGAACAGTGATCTGAGTATTGTACTAACAGATTTTCATATCTGCAGTAATAACTTGCATTTTGATTGCTCTTATGAAATTCTTCATACCTGGCTGAAAGGGTGCACACTTCCAAGAGAATGTTTCTACAGTATGAGATATGGAGGCATACTATTACCTTGATCATTTCACATCAGTCTCTTCAGAGTGTTAATGAGTGAGGACTAATTGTGTTTCTTGCATCTAAGGAAAAGGCAGATTGACTCAGTTTCCTCTGCGGTCAGAAGACAACTGCCAGAGCTGCAGGAAAACACGTCACTACCCATAAGCTATTGATAAGAAATTCATATTAAATATATAAAAATTCCGAAAATTATTCATTGCAACTGTTTGTTTATTTTGTTGTTACTACCCATATAGTGAAGAGTGATAATATCAGTACAGACACAAAATCTAATGACACATTCCTGTATTTTTTTGGCATGCATTTATATGCGGAGGAATCATGCACAATGTGGATGACAAATGGTGACTTTAACATTAAACAGTGCAGTGTGCAATTATTGCAAGGCAGGAAGAAAATACATTTTTTTAGCACTTGCATGAGATTTATTCTAATCCAGCTGCCCAATATAGCCTCACTTCCCAGCATCCCCTGCACTTCTTTTCTCAGTAAAAGTGCACAGCAGTTTGAAGTTAAACAAATGAGGCGTGCATGTATATTACCAAAGGAAAAACATATCCTCTCCCTCTGTTGTTCCAATCTCCGCCCCCACCACCCCTACCCGATACTCCTCCCCCACTGGGAGCTTCAGGTGACCAGGCATTGAGCAGAGAATGTTAGGCTAAATCTAAACCTGTACACTCATACTGGGTCGTACTGCATTGGAAAATCACTGGCCAACAGGTGCTCTCTCTGCTGGAGGTGTTTGCGTGTATAGATGAATGCACACACTAGGAGTCGAGGTAAAAATCTAAGGAAGAGAACACCGACTCACTGGTATAGTTTCTGCTGTATCAGAGTCACAATTTGCAAACCTGCCCTGTCTGGTCTGTTTGGTTGAGTTTCTGAATCCATGCAGGTTTTAGGAAACGTTGAGGGAGAGATAAAGGAGATCTTAGTTTAGTTTTGTGACTGCACTCTTATAAATAGTGATGACAATATTTACATTAAAATGCAAATTAATTCACTAACTCTCTGCAAAACATACAATCATAACACTTGGTTCCATGAAAATCAACATAAACTGAGAAACAAATCACAGTTGGGCAGACTGTTCCTAATATAAAATAAAATGTTCCCAGTGGGACAATTTGAAGGATCTCTTTTTCATATAAGGATGTGTTTTAGTACTAAAGACACAGTGAAATAGTAGCATATGGTTGGCGACTGCTCCCGAGATGGTGCAGTGCAGAAATACAGCACTTCATTATGCTAATATAATGTGTTGTAATGATTTTTATATACAACATGTGCAGAGTAGCAGTCGTGCACTTCAGTATGCTTAATGAACGCCTTGACTCAATATTTCTGAAATTGCAAATTAATTTGTTTCCTGATTGTAATTTGCTATCATCATTCTCATTGTTGTATGTGTACACAAGCTGCATGGCAAGATCTATGATATATTAAAAACACTTGGTTAAATTCAATAACTGTGAAGTCTGCATTTCAAAGTGTGTCCAGCACATGTACTCACTATCATTGGGGCCCTAATCTATTGACTCCCCCACCCTTTCTTTTAAAATATACAATGTGAACTGAAATAAAAAATTAGTGAAGGAACTGAGACATAAATGATCTGTTGTTATGCTGGCAGGGAACTCAGTAAACTGTGTCACTAAATGGAATAAAACAGTCATCAGGCTAGGATGAAAATATTAGTTAGTCAATACGAACTTTCATTTTTACCATCAACCCCATTTCACTCTGCCTGCTAACAAAATGTGGCAATCTTAAAAGATAATTCGAGTGCTGCAAGTACGCTTGACAAGTTTGCTTGTAGAAAACACAGAGAAATGCAGAGGGAGGGTAAATCTGAACACTAGCCTTCCAATAGTGTAACCTTCATGTTCATTTTGTTACCCTTGGCTTTGGGAAATTTTTTCTTTAGCTATCTGGAAACATGTAAGACTAACAAAAATTTGTACAAGTGAGAGGCTGGGGTTCAAATCTCGCCTCAGACTCAAAAAGTCCCTAACTTGTAGCATGTGGAACAGTTTTATTATTCTGCTCAGCTCACAGAACTTGAATTTCATAAAAAAGGGGAGTGTTTTTGTTTTCGCTGATAAAAATTTGCACTAATAGTGTTGTGTTGCATATTTGCATATTGCTGTGTGGAGGAGTTGTCAAGTTTAAAGGGCCATTTTGCTGATAATTAAACCACACATAGTATGATAGTGTAGGCTCTGTATAAATAAGTTGCACACAAAATATACACATTTTCCCACAACACCTCAAGATATTTGTGTATTTATCACCCCCATGGCTTCCACATACATTTTCTGCAAAGACAACAACTAGAAAAATGCATTGGGCATACTGACAACTCCAGACACACCCTCAAGCTCATGAATCTGTTACATACAGATGTCATAGCACTGCATGAACATTACTGTGATTACTGTTCATTACTGTTCCTGGGTGCATACAAAAAGGCCAACATTAAATGCGTAATTTTTCGCTCTTTACCTCCAAATACAGTATGGGACATAGAATAGCAACAGACTGAAGACGACATGTAAAGTAGACATGTTAACAGATAAGAATACAAGTGTAAGAGTTTGCTGTGAGCATTTTCTTCCAGAGATCTCCAAGCAGAGTTATGGGGTTGCCCTCAGAAACTAATTCTGAAACAATGTAGCCATACCGTCCATTCTTTGACCCGGGCAATTAATGTAAATCAGGACTCACTCGTGCCCTCAAAGAGCCTGCTGGAGAAGAGAGGACATCCAACAGCATCGCAGGTGAGTAAGCCAGCCAAGTGGTTTTTTTCTTATGTCAATGGAATCATTACAAAACTGTCTACAACCAAACTCGTGACAAGCAAAATTTTCTGCTAACTGGCTGACTCAAGCCAATCCACGTTACAGCCGTAAGCTAATGTTACTTGACAGAAATGAAACTAACCATGCCAGAAAAATGAAGTATTGCAGGAATCACTGGCAAAATTTTCCACTCACAAGCTTGCTCCGGTCCGCTACAACCACAAGCTGCCAAAAATGTTTTTCACAGAGTTGAAGGCAATACCCCTGAGCCCCGACACACTGAATCAAAGGTGAAAGTGTTTGAGCTAGGGTGAAAGGTCACTGTGGTACAAAACCTGAATGAGGCACGCCTACCCACCAAGGAAAGTCCACATATTCAAAATCAAATTCCTAACCCAAGTGGTTTGAGAGAAATGGCCCAGACAAAGTTTTAAAGATGAAGGTCAGTGAGGCAAGGCCAAAGGTCATTTGAGTACAAAACCTCGACAGGGCAAGCCTACCCACCAAGGCAAGTCCACATATTCAAAATCAAGTTCCTAACCCAAGCAGTTTGAAAGCAATGGCCCGGACAAAGTTTTAAAGGTGAAGGTCAGTGAGACAAGGTCAAAGGTCATTCGGGTATGAAACCACAACGAGGCATGCCTACTCACTAAAATGAGTATACATATGCAAAGTTCCTAACCAAAACGGTTACAGAGAAAACGTCTGGACAAAATTTTCCCGCCGGCCGCCCGTCCGCAAAGGAGACAACAATGCCCCACTGGCCCTTAGTCGGGGCCGATGGGTAAAAACTTTTGTTAGCTGATATATAGGTAACGTTATAGAAGGCATTTTATCTACACATCAGTAACATCCTACGTACACATGAGGAGTCGACTTGCAAAACCTGCAAAGTCAAGTTTTGAAAATAAATGAGTTCATCTCCCACAGCCTCTCTTTCAAGGCATATGCGCATGTCCCACTGATAGCTCCACTTTCAAAACCTACTAAATCATGTTATAAATTGAAACAGAAAAGGCAAAACTCTGTCAAATTCTGCCAAATCATCAGCCAATATGGAAACGTGATTCCATTTTCGTTCACTAGAAGGAACCAATCACAGTCAAGCTTTTATAGCCTGTTCAGCTTTAGCTTTCTCTAACTCTAACTGGTTTGGGCAGTTCAGAAAAGTATGATGATAGTGATACCATAAAAGGGGGATTTCAACCCATGGAGTCATGTTTATGTTGTCATTGTCATAGCAGCTATTCAACCACTGTGCTGTCCATTGCATTAAGTTGCATGTTGAGTCAGATACCTTCACCTATTGAGCAACAGGGCTGGTTTAACACTGTCAAAACCTGCTAAATTTCCACTCCACTTTCAAAAAGTGCTAAGTCAAAAATTTGTGTTGCAAAATCAAAGTCATTTCTTAAAAAAATAATGAATTGCCTCATGGATTATGTCTGCAAGGCTAATAGTTTCAGTATAGTGAAAATTGATATCTACAGAAGATAATTTCTATGCCTTCCAAAAAATCTGATTTTTCTAAAAAATGGACCAACTTGACTTAGAAGGCTTTGCAAGTATATATATATATATTTTAATTAGCAAAAACTGTGTGCGTTTTTCACGGATAGATGCAGATAAAGTTGAAAACAAGTGTGTCCCTTTGAATCAGTTTTACTGCATGCTCTTTTTTTTTTGGAGGATATTTACCCAAGGTAGTCGAGGACAGTCCATGGGAGATGGTGCTTCTCTTTTCCAGGCTGGTCCAGACTGTTTGATATTTTGTTGGATTGGGCTGTCTGGCACGCGGAACTGAAATTGAATAAATTTATGTTGAATGAATTCCAATAAATGGAATTGTCACGCCACAATTTTGTGCAGAGCAGGCAACACCATGCAGCATAGAACTAACATACATCAATCAAATTAAGCCTTGCTGGATATAAGTAAGAAGATCCTAATGAACACACTGTATTATAATGCTTTGTTCCCAAACAAAAAATGGAGTCAAGTGGCTAAAGGGTTGGTCCGAAAAGAAATTTCAATTTCAAAGCAATTTCCTGCTCCTCCTCATTGATGAAACCAAATTGTGGATGTCATTGTTTCTTGTACCTGCACTGGACTTTACAGGCTCTTTGACGTACATGTCTATATTGCAGCAGAGATTATGAGGGGTGGGGGGGAGAGGAACATTCAGATATTAAACATACCATGAGCTCATTGGGAGAACAGTGTTGCACGCGTTTTGATATGTCAGTAGACGAAGCTGCAGAAAACATACTGGTGCTATCAAGATCCATATGATTAATCCTGTCTTCATGGAAGTGTTGTTTTCAGTTTATAAAATCTGACAGTTCTCATTTTCTAAAATGCAAACCCAGCCAGGCAATTCAGTTTATTGCTCACAGTGCTCTTCCCTCTCTGTCTTTCACTCAATTCATTACAGGCCCTATTCCAGGCAGATGGCAGAGCGTTGCACCAGAGCCTGTATGATGCATTAGACTAACCAGCCTGGGCAGAGGCATGCAGCAATGTGCTGTTTAGAGCACAACTAGGCAGAACCTGTTCTTATCTTCCTACATACTTTTGACAATTAAGAAAAAGGGTGTCTGAATAACCTTAAAGCAATGATAAGCTATCCTGGTACATTTACACAGATCAGCTACAACCCCAACTTGGAAAAAAATGGAATGGTATGCAAAATGCACATAAAAGCAGAAAGTAGTGATTTTTAAAATTTACTTTCACTTGAATTTCATTGCCGACAGGATGAAGAGATGACATTTAAAGTTTTGTCTCGTTAACTTCATTTTATTTTATTTATTTATTTATTTTTTTCTTAAAAATTTGGCATCTCCAATCCCACCCGAATCTGGAATGCCCAATTGGTGAACTATGTACAAAGCTTGCTCGTATGCGACCCCTTGCTGCCAACTCAGGAGAACGAAGACAGTTCACGGCTCTCCTCCGAAGCATGTGCCTGTCAGCCACTGCTTCTTATACACTCACTGGTTGAATCTTCGCAAGTTCAGAACGAGGGCGGAGGATACCCGGACATGAACAGACTTAGAATCTTCCTAATGAGCGCCCGTCTAGCCAACAGGAGGCGCTTGAGCAAAGAACAAAGCTATCTATTTATTTCCCTTTTCCCGGCAGTCCCTTCCCAATTTGAAACCCTGTAGCGCAATGGCCAATTGTGCGCTACTCTGAAAAAGCTGCCGACCACTGCCGGTTGGTACGACCGGGGCTCGAACCCGCGACGTGATAGTCACTTCTGCATTGCAACGCAGTGAACTTCATTTTATTTCTAAATGTACGTCAATTTCTGCCATTCAAGCCTGCAATTCATTTCAAAAAAGTTGGGACAGAAGCAATCTTGGACTAGTTAAAAGGTAAAAAGTTGAATGATGATGTGATTTGAAAAAGCTGATGTCAGCAGGTGATTATAATCATGATTTGGTACAAAAAACAGCATCCAGGAAAGGTTAAGTTTTCAGGACCAAAAATAGGCCAAGAATCAGCAATTTGTCCACAAATGTGTGAGAAAATCCTTGAAAGGCTTACAATGTTTCACAAGGAAAGGAACGGATTTGGATATTTCACCCTCTATGGTGCACAACAGAGTTAAAAGATTCATGGAATCTGGAGGAATTTCTGTGCATATAGGGCAAAGGCAATATCCTAAGCTGAATATCCATGATCCCCATTCACTCAGCCAGCACTACATCGGAAACTGTCATTTACCTGTAAGTGATATAACCACAAAGGCAGCAAACCTTTGTGAAGTACCACAGTACATAGTTACACCCACAAATGTATGTTAGGCTTGACTGCACAAAAATATAGCCTTATAACATAACATAACATAACATGAGTGGCGAGAACAGGCCATTCAGCCCAACTAGGCTCGGCAGTTTTTTTTTTTTTTTGTGAATATATCACTTCAGATACTCAAAGACTCAATGGTATCTAGCTTTAAGTCAAGCCTGCTCTTGAAAATTCCCAAGGTTTCTGCCTCAACAATACGGTCAGGCAAGCTATTCCACATCTAAATTACTCTTTGGGTGAAAAAATATTTCCTAATATCAGTGCTAAATTTACCATTTGTGACCCCGAGTTCTCTTCACAAAACTTGGCCAATGGAATCCAACAGAATTCACTTTGTTAATCCCATATTTAAAGACCTCAATCAGATCACCCCTAAGTCTCCTTTTCCTAAGACTAAAGAGATTAAGGATCTTCAGCCTCTTCTCATAGCTTTGATCTTTTATACCTGGAATTAGCTTAGTGGCTCTTCTCTGAACTTCTTCTAGAGCCTCTATATCTTTCTTAAAGTAGGGACCCCAGAACTGTACACAATACTCCAGATGGGGTCTGACGAATGTGTTGTGCAAGAGAAGTATGACCTCCTTGGATTTGTACTCATTACTTTTGGCAATGTATCCCAGCATCCGATTGGCTTTTTTAACTGCTACAGCAAAATGGCTAGAACCTGTGAGGGTTTGGTCAACAAACACTCCCAGATCTTTTTCATGTGGAGCACATTCCAGTTTTAAACCTCCCATGAAGTAATCCTGTCTAATGTTTTTATTACCTACATGTACAACTTTACATTTCGCTACATCAAATTTCACTTGCCACATTTCTGCCTAATTCTGGATTCTATTCAAATCATCCTGAATCACTTTAGTGGACTATAAACTATTTGCCAAACCTCCCAATTTAGAATCATCTGCAAATTTAACCAATTTGCTCTCAATATTCCTATCAAGGTCATTAATGTAGATGAGGAACAGCAGGGGTCCCAACAACGATCCCTGAGGGACGCCACTCCCCGCCATACCTAGCTCAGATGAGGTTCCACTGACCACCACTCTTTGTGTTCTGTCCTGTCACCAGTTTTGAATCCACTCCAGACTACCTCCTGTAACTCCAATGGAACTCATTTTAAAAATGAGTCTCTTATGCGGTACTGTACCAAATGTTTTCTGAAAATCCAAGTATGTGATGTCATAAGCCCTGCTCTGATCATAAGTCTTAGTGGCCTCTTCAAAAAATTCCAGAGGGTTTGTCAGGCATGACCTTCCCTTACGGAAACCATGTTGGCTATCCCTCAAGATATTATTACGTTCAAGAAATAATTTCAGCTTGTCTTTTATGATAGATTCCAGTATTTTGCATTCAATGCAAGTTAAACTGATCGGCCTGTAATTTCCTGGCTCAGTACAGTCCCCTTTCTTATATATTGGTATTATATTGCCCTGCTTCCAATCATTTGGTATTTCTCCAGTTTCTAAAGACCATCCAAAGATGGCGGATAGCGGCTTAAAGATGATCTCACTAACTTCCCTGAGCACTCTAGGATATAAGCCATCAGGACCCGCCGCCTTATCTGCCTTTAGTTTATGCAACTTGTCTAATACTTCATTATCCCTAACCTCAATTTCTGCTAAATAATCTTGAGCATTGGACATGCCCTCTGGCTGAATAAAAACCCGCTACGAGGTAAAATTCTCAACAAAGTAAATGTTTAAGGTATCTGCAACAGGGTTTCCCGCAGCGCTTTATAGTTAGGGCGGCCGCCTTGACAACAAATGCCCCCCGCCTTGACTACGTCCCTCCCAAAAAAAAAAAAAAAAAAAAAATTCTGCTGCATCCACATGCATACGCAGTAAAATAAGGCCGCATCGCGATGAGGCCGAATATCGGCCGGCATCTGTTGGTTAAATATGTTACTGCGCCATCTATCACCAGTTGCTACACCAACATTATTTTTTTGTATCGGGGAGAAGCTAATTATCTGGATATACAATAACCTGTCGTCGTCGTGAGAAGGACATGTGGAGGTAAAATAATTATTCATCTAAACAAAACATTGGAATAGTGTCTCCTATCAACTGCTTGCCCACATATTCTGTTTCATTAAGATGGGCCATATGCAATTCGTTTAGTTTCTTATCAAGGCTACCGATGTGTTTGCATGTGGCTTTCTGCTATGTTTGACAATTGCACGTGGTTTTCTCTAGTGTACAGTAATGGATGGGAAAAAGCAGTCAAAAGTATCAGGGTACTTTATTCAAAGAAGCCGGCCTCCTTCACCATCTGCGCGTAATTAGATCTCGTAATAAGAGATCTAATTACGTAAAGGTGTATGTTTTTTTACGCAGTGTCTAGAGACACGGCAGTTTTTATTGGTACGGCAGTCAATTTCAAGGGATCAGGATAAGGCTTCGGGAGTATGGTTGGGGGAAGGGTTAGGGGTTGGGTTTAGAGTTAGGGTTAGGGGAAGGGTTAGGGTTAGGTTAGGGCAGAGCTTGAAATGGGGACCGCCGTACCTCTCCACATTGAAATGAATTGAAAAACTTCCATACCCGTAGCAACTGCCTTTTTTTATCCTGTGAATGCAGTGCGCTTCCGTACATAATACTGGTCTCTCTCCCCAAACATAACCACAACCTCAAAGCATTTGGGGAATTGAAGTCAAAACGGATAACAAATACATTTTCCGTTCTTAGATAAATTTTCGTTCAACCCTTCGGGATGGTTGTGCGCATTTTACGCGCTTTTCATTCTTTTCTTTTTTTTGATAATTTTGGCTGTGTTCGTGCATGTAGCATGAATTTTGGTAAGATTGTGTGTTTTTATTTGATCTGGTTATTTCCAGCTGAGCTCTTACAGTACGGCTAAAATACACTGTGTACAAGCAAGTGTACACCCATTCAAACTGCAATTTTTGATCCCACTTCCATGAAAGCATAATTCATGCATTTTATTATATCTGAGTGTCAATCAATAAAGTTACAAGACTGTTGACTTTGTCACTTTGTTATTGCACTTTAACTGCTTTGTTTATTTATAAAGAGTAAATAAACGCTGACTGTTGCAGCCCCCCCGTCACCACCTTGACTAACCAATTTTCTGCGGGAAACCCTGTGCAATATCTTTGTTATCATATAGCAGCAATCCATATTTATTCTTTATGCACTTAACTTCCTCTTTGACTTTCCTTTTTCTGCTACAGTACTGAAAGAAGCGCTTAGGATCAGTTTTTGCCCCTTTCGCAATTTGCCTTTCATACAGTCTTCGAGCATTCCTCAGCTCTTTTTTGACCACAGCCTGCATTTTACGGTATTCAGCCTTAGTATTCTCATTGTTATCCTTTATGTATATCTTATAAAGATTCCTCTTTTCTCTCAAACTCCTACAAATAGCTGTGGTCATCCACTGTGGATTCTACTTTTTCAGCTTACTTTTGGTCACCTTTGGAATGAATTTATGTTGTGAATCAAGTAAAACCTCCTTAAATCTTTCCTACATCTCATTTACAGACTCAGTCCAGGAATGTCTCCCATTTTATTTCGCTTAAATATGAGTGCATCCTGTTAAAGTTTGCTCGCCTAAAATTGAAAATTTTGGTTTTAGAAGTTTTTGGTTTTTTTAACTTCCCATGAAACATCAAAATTAACAGTAGAGTGATCACTAGTCCCAAGTGGCTCCAGTACCTCAACATTGCTAATTCTATCAGGATCATTACAGAGCACTAAATCTAAAATTGCCTTCTCTCTTGTAGGTTTATTAACATACTGCACCAAAAAATTGTCATTTATAACATTACAAATTCTTCCTCCCCTTCACCCTGTCTTTCACCATTTCCCAATCGATACCAGGATAATTGAAGTCTCCCATAATAATAGTCCCTCCTCCTCTACAAGCTTGCCTAATCCTCTTAAAGAGCATTTCATTGACAGTACTGTCCAAAGCTGGCGGTCAATACCATACTCCTATGTTTAAACCTGTCTCGTGTTTGCCAATGAGCCTGACCCAGATATCTTCACAGGGCAAGGAATGTTCAATTTCAGGAATTTCCTGCACATTTATGTTCTCGTTCACATAGCAGTCCATTATGATAGCATTGTGATAGCAGTCCATAAGCACCGTTGACTTCTCTGGGCCTAGAGGTATCTGCGATGGACCACCACAGTGGAAATTTGTATTTTGGTCTGACTAATCAATTTTTCAGATTTTTTTTTTTTAAATAGAAGAAATGTACACTGTGTGTGCGGGACCAAAGAAGAAACGGACCATCCAGACTGTAACTAGCCGTAAGGCCATGCTCTATCACAGTACGGGTTGGGCCAGTACCCTTGGAAAGGGTAGCTTGGACTTCTGAGAAAGTATTATTAATGCTGAAAAGTACACTGAGAATTTGAAGTAATATGAGCTTCCCTCAAGATGACATTTTCCAGGGAGGCCCATTCATATTTCAAGAAGACAAGGCAAAACGATATTCTTTTCATGCATTGCAAAGGCATGGCTGCATAACAAGGGGGTCTGGGTACTGCACTGGCCAGCCTACAGTCCTCACTTGTTCCCAATAGAGAAATTGCTGAAATGTAAAATGCAACAACAAAGACTCTGAACTGTTGCACACCTTAAGATTTCTTTGCAAGAAACATGGAACAAAATTTGACAAGAAACACAATCAATTGGTATCTTACGTCTTTGCATGTTTATTAAGCGTTGCAAAAAATAATGGCAACAAATGACAGTGGTAAATGCTTTACTGTCCCAACTTTTTTCATAATATGAGGCAAGAATCAAAATTTAACTTAGTGTTAATTTTGCAGAATAAATACAATTGATGTGGTGAAACATAAAACAATTGTGCAGTTGCGTTGTTTTCAATGTAATACAGGTCAAAGATAATTTATAAAACACCACTTCCATACATCACAGAATCAGGAAGTAAATCCTTAAGACACTTCAAATTTACATTTAAGAATGCTTCTGTGATTATTCTGGACATATATTATCAACGACAAGAGAAAAACAAAGTAAAAAGAACATACACACATAAAATGTATATATTCTGGCACAGACATAAGAAAAAATAAACCTACCGTTTCAGGTATAATGTGTGCAGTCTTGCAAATGTGCTACCAATTAATATGTACAGTATTTCCCAAGGGTAACTGCTTGCAAAAAGGTGTGAATGGCCAAAGAACAACACCTTCACACTTTCCTGAGATACTGCTACATATTTTCCATCAGTGAAACATCGTGCATAAAATTGCCACCCACATGCATTTTTATATATGCTTACTCTGAAAAATGTATACATTCATTTTCTCTTTTCACAGGGTTTCATTACATTTGCTGAGCTTCAAGTCTCTTGCCAGCTGTAAGTTCATATTCAAACTCTTATAACGTCTATATAGACTTTGCAGTGAGGGAACAATATAGGAAAATGTTCTGCAATGGCCAGACTAAACTGTTTGTGGTGAACCATATTAAAATCTTCTGGAATGAATCACAAAGCTTAATTTCAATGGAAAGCTCTTGAATTTGTCTTCTCAAATGCTGTTAATTCATTTTTTAGGTAAAAAAAAAAATTTTAAGGTAAATAAAACAAAATGTATTACTCACAAACATATCAACTATGCCAATCAAAGTCCTTCATTCCAGGGAAAATATGAGCATAATAAGATTGCACTGTGCATAATAGTATTGAAAAAAATTTAATTTAACTGTAATTCAGCGGTGAATCTCAACCTCCTATTAGCGCTTTAATGAATGAATTTTACAGCACTCAGTAGAGTACATACTTCCACCTGCACCATTACTTTTGACCTTTTCTGTAATGTTGAATTTGGCCTTGACCTGTGAAAATCTAATCAACTCATACTGCTATCATATACTGTGTAACCTTCTCACTAAGTTTAATCAAAACCAGTCCAGAATTTTTTTTGGTAATCTGGCATACAAACAGACAGACAGAAAAATTTAAAAAATGGGGGCGATATAACTGAATTCATACATGAAAGCAGTATTACTTCTCAGGCAAATGGAAAGTTATGCTCAGTCAGTAATAAGCCACTGAATTAAATGTTGATTAACCCCAATTGTATTGGCAACCATCAATGCTGATAAGCTAATTTAGCCTAATTTTCTGAAGCAAAGCCTCAGGAAATACATCTGTCTTTATCTGAGAAGTGGTCCAAAATGATTGACAGTCATGTATTAAAAGCACACTGCTCTTCTTTCGGACAGGGTCAGTTACGCAATCAGAGACATAATCCTGAGCTCGCACTTAGCTTACTCTGACAAAGTGCCAACTTTCCATATGTTAGGGGTAAGCTTAGAAGCAGGCAATGACCACTTCTTCAAATAAACTGTTATTTTGAATACCATATTTCCAAAAAAGTAAGCGATTCAGCTCAGATTCCACAGAAAATGACAAGCGTCTTATTCTATTTTAGGTGGAAGCACCTCTCTTCAGCAACCTGTACACCATGGTGCTGTTAGCTTAATCTCATTACCTTGAAGCAAGGCTTAAATGCTTTGTTTATAAATTATAATTACTGCTGATTATGGCAGTTACTGATAGTGCCACTAATTTGCAATGCATCCTTTTAAATTTGTTTAATTATGACTTGAAAGGAGGCAGTGAAGATTAATTAACCCACCTGGCTTGCTGGCACAAAGTCCTGGCTCGGCTCTGACATGCTCATGTACATGTTTTCACTGTCAAACTGTAAACAGAAGAAAAAGAAACATTCAGAATCTGTATTCCGGTAATGGAGAGAGAGAGAGAGAGAGAGAGAGGAGAGAGAGAGAGAGAGATAAACAAACAGAACATCGTTCTTTTTTCCTTCTCTAGAGGGAATTGTAGAATTTCTTTGTTTTGTGTGAATTGTCCTTAATATGCCTGTTTGCTTGTTGCCATTCTTATTGACCTTGGATGTCAGTGATTTGGGGGTAATTAGTACGATAGTAATTACTACATGATTGGAAGAAAATAATAATAATTTTTCATCTGTAATCCTATTGAGAGGAAAATAGGTCAGTCAGTGTAATATACAGGCATATTTTTCTTGTGACAAATAATTGAAATATGTAGAAAACTGCCACAGAGGATGGGAGCAAGGTTTTGGCAGGCAGGTATAAAATGCTTTCCATTGAGCTCCTATGAATTTCACTCACGGAAAAACTTGCAAATGTTCTTTATTTTGTGCTATAGTTGTCTTTGATAAATCTTGTTTACCTTGGTCTGAACACCATGACAATTGAGCATTGGCTTGTAAAGCATAATGACAGCTGATGTATTGTAAATTTTAAATAACAAATAAATAATCCCAAAAATGTTTTGACTAAATTTTGCAGCGACTTATAACACGTTCTTATGTACTCGTCAAACACAAATTAAATTTCAGTTTTGAAAATGTCTCTATAAAGTACTGAGATAAAATAGCATAGTTTTGTGTCAGAAAAATGAATGTTTGATCATCAAGCTGTAGTTAGGGCAATTTTCAGTCCTGATAAATGTGTAATGATGGGATGCCAACAGGCATGCAGCTGTGCCACACACCTGGGAAATTAACCAGAGTGCCATTTCATTCACATTGGTCGAACAAGGTGAAAAATTCAACTGACAATACGGGGGGGGGAATATCCAATCTCACCAGATGGCAAATCATTTTGTACCAGGGTTTTCAAAGGCCCACTATTAAAAGCAATGAAAGATGACTGATTAATATCAAAAGAAGAAATCAGTAATGATTTCAGCAGTGCAAGCGGGACACACCATCAAAGTTCTATTAGAAAACCTGTCGGGCTGTGATTGGGCCCTTCTAAAAATCCCAGATGATTACAGATCTATTATCTGCACAGAAAACCATAGAATGAAGCGCACAAAATGTGTAAATTCTACAAGCTATGATGAAAAGAGATCCAACGGATATACTTTATGCTGTCATGCAATAAATATTTGTGCCTAGTCAAATGAAGGATCAGGTTGCATTACACCATATTACCAAACAATTCTGTAACTAAAAATAATCAAATACGTTCACCTATTTTATTTTCCTGTGTCCACTCCATGATAGGATGTCTGATTTGTTTTGTACAAAGACTACATTTCATTTCATGCCAGCGTATTGATTATGTGATCAATTTGCTGTGGTTTATTCAACAACTGCAGAGACCTACCATATTACAAGCAGGGAGCGTGTTCATACCTCTTTTCATTCCAGTGTGTCAAGGAGCGTTGGTCCATTTACCACAGCTTCATAGTAATATTTGATATTTCTGTTTAAATCTGATAAAGAGGAGATTAGATGTCTCCTAGTTTATTAAAATGTTCATTAATTCGTCTCAGCCTATTTATTTAAAAAGCCTTTCCCTTGATTACACTTGAACAGTATATATAGACCTCTCAGTAGACCAACAATTTGTTTCCATTGAAGATAAAGGGGCCAAATCTATGTTTACACAGTCTGGTCCTTAAGTATTTGGACACTGACACAATTTTGATCACTTTGGCTTTGTATGCTATAATAATGGATTTGAAATGAAATAATCAAGATTTGCTTGATGGCTAGACTTCTGGGTTTAAGTTAAGGGTTTTTCCAAAAAATATTGTATTTACCGTGTAGGAATTAATCATTTGTATACATAGCTCACCCAATATTGGGGGCTCAGACTAAAACAAACCAACATAATTATACATTTATTTTAAAATTTTTACTACATCCCCTAGCAGTAAGGCCGGCGTTACGGGATATTCAGAGGATGTTAGTGAAGAACATGAGACAATTCACTCCTTTGTCGCTTCCTTTCAGCAAATAAAAAATTGGACCAACCATGGGAGAAATGAAAGATTCCATATGGACCAAAATCCTTTGCAGCTGTAGCACATGTATATTTGCCATTTGTGTCCCAAATTTTCTGATAAATTGCAAAGGCTATTTTCACCATGGACTTCATGACATATCGAAGAAAATAGCATCTAATTTTCCACCAATGTGTCCAAAGGTTGCTTAAAAAGTTTCCTGCAACTAACCCTTGACCCACGGGATGTTTTCTATCAAAGTCAAGGAAAAGTGGCGAGGAAAGGAAAAATGCTGACTATTATGAGAATCTGCATGCACGCTTTATCTTGTCTACACGTTCAACATCCGTCTGAAATCAAATACGCACAGACCCGGGATGGTGAGTTTAATTTATCTTATGTGTTAGAAGAGACCTACATAACTTTGAAAAATAGGAGCCTGAATGTGCTGATTGCAAGCTGTCAGGGAACCAGTGTTCATGGTAATTGTTATGTTTATTAATAGGTCTATTTCAAATTTCTGATAAAAATTTGGAACTCAACATAGTGCTTCAGGAATATACCAAATGCCCACTTTGGCCTAAAATGACCAAGTGACAAAATCAATATCAGCCTCAGCTCCTAATAATGCCAAGAGCGCACTGTGAGAGGCCATCTGATGGTGATAGCCCTCTGCATTTATAAGGAAATGTAACTTTTTTGCGACAGCTAGCAAAGTCCTTTTCCGTGAGTTCAATGAGTAGTACCCAACCAGACTGTTGTCATTGATTGTTTTTAGTTATTTGTACAGAAACTAATACACTACAACGTGTATGTATCCTACAAAATTGTGAGCCAGGAGGCTGTGATCGTGTTGCCTATGTGCAGCAGGCTGGCCATTGCTAGGCCGATGCCCAAAGCGATCCACATGATGTCCTTCATTACTGACAGACTCTGCAAAGATAGGTGACTGGGGTGGATGGTGGGGACAACAAAACAGCTGACTTTCACACAAGAGTCCAGTATTCCGTTCCCATTTTCAACCGTTAATTTAACGTTTGTAACTGCAAGTCATGACTGTCTTTTCAAATGCATGCCTTTCCCTGACCCTGAACACAGTTCTCAGCCTTTAGGAAGTAGTAACTTTAACGTTACTATTGATGAGGTGTTGCTCGACATTCATAGGATTATGCAGAAGAAATTGTGCACAACTTTTTGCAGTATTTTATGTTAACTATTGTATGAGGATATGTTGACCCTCTAAATAGCATTCCATAATAGTACCCTGCATCGGCTAAATGTGCAAGAACTGCCCGCATGCTCCCACTCTCAAGTGTGCCAGTGGGAGGGGGCTTCTCTCTGCAGAATCACAGACAGCATTACAAAGCCTTCAGCTATTTGGAAGGTAAGATATCACAAGGTCAAAGTTTACTTATTTTTTTTAATTATCGCACAAAAATAGCCATTGCAAGTTGCAATGAAACATGAGGCAGCAGAGCAAGTTGTTGGCATGAAGAAAATGAATAATTAAAATGCCTAAATTAATTAATCTGAACCATTAGCAATTTACTTTTCCAGATTAGTAACCGAAATTCAATTTGCATAGTAGCTAAGACTACTTGTTTAAGTGACTGGCCAATTTATTTTTGAAATCTGTATTGTTCATGGTATCACAAAGTGATGAAGAATTTTCCTATCCACGTTAATGATGACATACTATTAAGTCAATAAGTCCTTTTAGGATTCTGAACTCATGTAGCTCATAAAACGGCAAAGATTTGCAGAGAAATTTTTTGCGACTCGTAAGTAAAGCCATTTTGCCACAATTTTTGGTATAGCTCAATAAATGTCTTCCCCTTTAAATGTTTTCTTTTTAATGCTCAAAATATTTTGGAAAAAAATCAAATGCAAACTTTAAGCGTGCAGCTTTGGTTAGACACAGCATAAAAAGAATAGAATCTTGCTGTGTGAAAACAAAGCAATTTACAAGTTACATTATGATGTATAAGCACTTAAAAAGGAAATATTTTTCAAACAATTCTTTGACCATTCAGCCATGTTCCTAGAATGCCTCATTCTCAATCTGGGAGGAACACATCATTCGTGCCCCACAAACCTCAGCAGATGGCAATGTGTACTTTGGTACCAAAAGATTGCTTATGCAATTGTTTCACAACTACCGCAAATTTGGTTTTACCATTTTTTTATTCTTTTCATTACAATTGTCTGATCATGCTGGTTGTGTCATTCAGCTCTGCGTTATGGCAAATCACAATCCTGAATCTTGCATTTTGACAGATTTACTAGGCCTACAGTAATGATCTTTTCACATTGCAATTGTGAGCCTTTTATCTAGGAATGAACTTATTTTTGCTGAATGATGATGGAAACAGCCTCTAGATTGCATATTCTTGTTAGAGATCCTTTCATATACTCATTCTGTCCACTTAGTTTGATTTTATTAGCATATTGCCCATGAAAAGCAAACTTCACCATGCATCGCCCAGGGTATTCTTTGCATGCATGAGCAACAGCAATAATATGCATCTGGTTGAAACTGAATGTAATAAATATCTTGAAGCCTCAGCAAAATCAATGGTTTTCTTGTCTCATTGGTACAATTAATCATTGTGAAATTATTATTTAAACCAGGTCCAGATGCGTAGCCTAACATACCAAAAACTACCCTGCCAAAAAAAAGTCACGCACTCTAATATTTCATTGGGCTGCCTTACGGCAACATTCACTGTTGCATCATTTCAAGAAGCTGATGCAAAGCGCAACATTTATTTTCATTTAAAGTTGCAATAATTTTTTGCCAAGCTCTTGTATTGATGATGGGTGAGTCGAACTGCTGCGTAAAGTCTTCTCCAGCACGTCCCAATGATTCTCGATGAAGTTAAAGTCTGGACTCTGTTTCATACAATTCATGTGTGAAAATGATGTCTCATACTCCCAAAACCACTCTTTCACATTTTGAGCCTGATGAATCCTGGCAATTTCATCTTGGAATATGCCTGTGCCGTTGGGGAAGTAAAAATCCATTGATGGAAAAACGTGGCCATTCAGTATACGAAAGTAGTCAGCTGACTTCATTTTTTGGGCGCATATCTCTGCTAAACCTACACTTGACCGATTAAAGCAACCCCAGATCACAACACTGCGCCCTCAGGCTTGAACAGTAGGCACTAGGCATGATGGGTCCATCACTTTAGCCATCTCTTTTCTTACCCTGACGCACCCACTACTGTGGAACAGGGTAAATCTGGACTCATCAGACCACATAAACTTTTTCCATTGCTCCAGCGTCCAATCTTTATGGTCCCTGGCAAAATGAAGCCTCTTTTTTTTCCAAGCATGAATTGAAAATGAATTTAAAGAAAAAAATTCTGGAGTCAAAATTTTCCCCAAAAACCCTTGTGCCACAAATAGAAAACCTCACCTCCTGATTTCTTTTTATGCATAGGCCCATTTCCCTTAGTCATCCATGACCATGGTTAAGACCGAAGATTTACGCAATCATGTGTGACAGAAGGTTGTTGAGAATCACAAATGTGAAAATTGCCATGAGAAAATAGTTAAAAAGTTGAAAATATCCGATTCAACAGTCAGCAGAATAATTAAGAAGTTTAAAGCATGTAGCGATGAGAAAAATCCACCAAGAAAAGGGCCCTTTTTTCCAGACGTGCCTATTTTAAATACACGCACTGTGAGGAGTCTGATTGAAGGAGTACAATAAAATTCCATGAATCACAGTTGGAGAATTGCAGGCATTAATGTCTTGGGGTCAGAGGGCACATAAGAGGGCATATATGTGTGTGTATGCGTTTTTGTTTTTATATCGTGCTGGGGACCAAAATACCTCACAAAGATAGTAAAGTCTGAGAAACCATGCCTCGTAGGGACCTTTTCTGGGTCCCCATGGGTGCGAATTCTAATTCAGGGCTTAGGGCTAGGTTTAGGTCTAGGGTTGCTATTGGAATTATGGTTTGGTTTAGGTCTAGTTTTAAGGTTAGCTATTAAAATTAGGCTCTAGATTAAGGTAAGACCATAAATTAAGTTCAAAGGTTTGGCTGTTTTGGGGAGTGCGTGGGTTAGGATTAGGGTTAGCTTTAACCCTTTAAGGCCTAATGCAAAAATCCCAGCAGAGAATCATGCTGCCATGTTTACCATAGTAACCTGTATTTGGGTTGAAGCACAGCTTCTCAGCTTTCAAGAACAGTTGGAATTTTTTTTCTATTGCGCAAAACTTACAGTAATTACGGTATTTTCAAAATTACGCGCATATCTGTGTCGGCAACGACACGTTCTTAAAATGCGCACATGCTGTCCCGGTTTAAATGGGTTAAGATTGAGGTTAGGGTTTGGTCTAGGGAGATGCTAATGGGATTTTGGAGCAAAAATACTTTTTTTTTTTTTTTTTGGGGTACAAAAACAAACGTGTGTGTGTGTGTGTCTTCTCACAATATGGGAGAGATTTCAGGGATAGTTGTTTTTCATTGTTTTATTATCAGAAGATAATGATTGATGCTTTTAATTCATGTTCATTTTGTTTACCACACCTAAGAGATATAGTGAGGATAAAATTACCACTAGAACCCAAGTAGGTTATTTTTATTAAATTAATTAAAATGATTTTTGGCTCAAATAAGGCCTCCAAAATGCGACATCAAAAAGAAGTTTTTATGAAAAAGGATGTGGGAAATGGGTGTGTAAACAAAAGTTCAATCACGAGACGTAGGATTCCCAAGCAATTGCACTTAACCAATCGGCGCCTTTGGTCTTCTTTATATATATAGGCTCATGACGTGTTCCTGTCTGCTGTTTCAGAGATTCCGCATCGCGCCACTTCCGGCATGTTAGTCTGCTCACAATTTTGAGCTTTATTTAGCAATTTGTTCAAGAAGTACAACAAGTTCGCATCAACCTCAAACTTCTTCATTCAGAGTTCTGGTGTTACTTGCTCCGTCCAATGCCAACGCGAATCCTCTTCACTACAATGGAGTTCTAAGTTCGAAACAGTTCAGCGGCCTCCTGCAGAAAGCATCCCCTCCCTGTCGTATCCTGGTTCTGGATGCCAGCCGTCCAAACCCTCGTGAAAATCCTGGAAGCATTGGAAAGCGGGTCCGGCAGTAGAAGCTACAGCATTCAGACGGCTCATTCCATCGCATCAAAATCGGAACTCCGCGGTGTTCCTAAGTATCTCTATTCTTCGTTGGTTTTTGCTATTCCTGACATCAAGCGGTAGGCTACACTTTACCAGCTATATCAATTTATCCTCATTCTTATCAAGTACTACAAGTTAGGAATTTGTTGGGTCTCTATTTTCTATTGCTGTTTTCCGAATGGGTACACGCGTGGTCTACTTTTCTGTAGAGTGAATTCCGTATTATTAGGTGTTTAACGATTGCAAAGTTCGCTGTGGCTTTGGAGTTTATCGAGATATGAGTTATTTCGAGTGTCGTCAAGAGTTGATCATAAATCTCCCTTAATTGCTATTGACAGCTACGTTCAGTGGAGGATTGCTATACGGATATCAAATCTTGTTTGCTGAAGCTGCGTTACACATCTCCCAGATTACGGGTGATTCTGTTTTTGGAGGTCAAGAAGTTAAATGATCACAGCTGCGGGACTCATCGATTTTCGGTTGAAAAATTTGTCTTTCATTGAAACATCATATCGCATCATCAGGTCAGCGTGCCACAGTAGCGGTCTAGAGATTAGTATACTGCATATCACTCTAAAGGCGCTTCGAGTGTCTATAGTACTGTAAGAAGTCGCGTGTGAAGCCATATCATTCATTCATTATTAAAATGCACTTCTTGGAAAAAAAAATATGAAATCGTTTCATACAAACTTGCTTCTTCATTAAAGGTAAATCGTATTAGTCTTGTTGTAATATCTAGGGAGGCCTATGTGAATGGGGGGAGAGAAAAAAAAATTTATTAAAAAAACGCTTTTCCACAGAACGTCTGCCATTTCTTGATAAAATTACACATTATTTTGAGCACTTTGCTTCTATGGGATCGATCTGTTAGTAAGGATAAGTGTCGTGTTATTTCATTGCGCAGTTTGTTACAGATCAATGGTCAAACAAGATGCTTGTCAGTCAAAGACGGCTCTGATCGCTCAGAAGTCAATAGTTCTGTTCAATATAATGCGGAGAAAAAAAAAATCGCAAATTTAGTCCAAGTATCAAGAACAGGTCTACTTGGCTTTATTGATGTATGATCAGTATTTTATGGAAATTAAGCACCTTGGGGGGCTCCTTCATATTTAAAGCTTTTGATTCAGCTTTTACGTCATTTCTAAATTTTGTGTGTTTTTCCAATGTATCTATTGTATCCAGTCTTAATTTCCACTGTTGCGTTTATTGCGATGTTGTCATGTGCAACCTTATCGAACAGCTTGGGGTGAGAATCTAGTTTCAGGGTTCGTCCCTCATTTGGGGGTCTGGTTTCTATTCTGCTTCAGAATTGAGACAATGAATCCGTTCGTCATCACTTGTTGGTATACTCCCAATCTGTTATTGCGTTTCATTGTTTGTGCATTAAGGAAATTTAATTAAAAACTTTTCCAATGCGGATTAAATGCGCTAAATTTGGAAATGGGCATCGGTCTCTGTGCGTGGCCCTCTGCCTCAACCATAGTCAATGTGCAGCTCTCGGTGGCCTCATCAAATTGGTATCTGTACCTTACTTCTAGGTTGGTGGTGGTTTGCTTGTATCCATTCAGTGTTCATACTCCATTAAAGTCTTAACTAGGTGTTGGGTGATGCATAATTACATGAGTCATTGACGCCTGAATTTGGATGGTTTACAAGTTATGAATGTGCATGGCATGTGTTGCACTTTGCAAATGAATTGTCATCCAATGATCATGCTTTGTCTATGAGTGCAGCAATCCAATTCAAGTTGCCAATCGTAGGAATGCTATGCTGTCATTTCATTTTCTCCTTCACTAGGTAAGGCTCAGCTTGCAAGTGGTAATCTAATGTCTTTGTCACATTCTACCTACGCGGGACATTCATCGAGGTTATGAGCGCTACATCCACAGCTCAATGCAGATGGGATATTCCAATTTACAAGCATGGGCATTGGTGATCTGCGGGCACTTCATAAATGCAGCCCTCAGCCTCAACGATAATCCACGTGCAATTCTCATGGCCTCATCAAAGCAGCGTCCTAAGTTTACACAAGTGGGTGGTCTCTCTTGCATGCGTGCCATGTTTCTGGTCCGATTGAGGTATGAGATGTGAACTGTTGTTGGATATTAATAATTAATGCCTGAATAGCATGGTTTTCAAATGTTAAATGTGCAAGGTATATGTTCGTTGCAAATTATATGTTATACAATAATGGTGCTGTTGCAAATGATTGCAATGTTTATTCCGAAGTTGTCAAATCATTACAAATGCTATGCCATGTTTTCTTGTCCACTGGCAGTGGCAATCTCACGTGCGCTACATGAGCGCCAAGGTCTCATGCTGCCTAGCTGGCCAGCCATCAATGATACTACGCATGTATCCACCTCACGTCCACTCGCAGTGGCATGGTCACGTGCGTTACGCTAGCGCCAAGGTCAAGTGCTGCCTCGCTGGCCAGCCTTTTGGATACTACGCGCGTATCCACAACACGTTCACTTGCAGTGGCACAGCTCACAAGCGCTTGGCTAGCGTTTTGGTTATGGATGCACATTTCCTAGCAGGCAAGCAGTCACAGATACTATGCAAGTATCTACCTCACATCCACTAGCAGTGGCAATGCTCATGCGTTTAGATGATGGTTGTGTAAGTATCTATATTGGTGAGTAATCTCTGATTCTTCATGTTGGCATGTCGCGTCCACTCCCAGAGGCACAGCACACGAGCGCTTGGCTAGCGGTTTGGTTATGGGCACACCTTGCTTTGACTCCCCATTTCACTTGACATGTTACACCGTCTTTTAACTGTTCTTCGTGCTGGGTGTTTTTTGAACTACACGGACACTTTACTGGAGTCTGTTTTTTGCTGGCATTTTACGGATTTCTACGTTGTGAGGAATTCACTACTTATTCAAAATCCTTTTTTCCTTCACGTAACCTCTGTTTTTCAGACATATCCTTTATTCCAATCACTACCGCCTTTTCCTTAAGCACTCCAAAGCTGATGCTGCAGGTAATGGGGTCTATGTAAACACAGCTCTGCATTCTGCCCGTATTTGTCCATGATTGCTCATCTCCGTATAAAACCTCCTACTGTTAAAAATAAGCCTTAGTTTTTGACATCATCCGGATCACCAGTCAGCCGCCACTGGTTTGCCTCCCACCTCAGTGCTGTTCTCAAGAAATGTGGAATTCCTCCGGGAAGCTTCTCCGGACACTCGTTTAAGATAGGAGCAGCAACTACAGCAGCCTAACATGGATTGAATGCCCCAACTCTGCAAGTTCTGGGGCGCTGGTCATCATCCGCATTTACTACATATGAACGGCCGTCCGTCTCCACCATAATCGATGTGCAGCTCTCCATGGCGTCATTAAAAATGATGTTCCACATGCTTCCAGGTTGGTGGTAGTTTTTCACGTTATGTCTTGAATCATCAGCATAATTGGCGTTGAGTGATGTGCGCATGGGAACGGACTCCTGGTTGGCGTTGTTTATGAGTGTCATTTGGGTTCGATATGTTTGTTCCGTAAGTATTGTTGTAATGTGTTCAGACTAACTGTGGCAATGCTCACCTCACAGGCTGCCTCACTGGCCAGCCATCACGGATACTGCACGCGTATCCACCTCACGGGCACTGGCAGTAGCGCAGCTCACTAGTCTAGCGCTTCACTCGCGCTTTGGTTCTGGGTGCACTTTGCCTCGCCAGCACACATTCACGGATATTGCACGCGTATCCACCTCATGGCCACTCGCAGTGGTGCAGCTCATTAGCGCTTTGCTAGTGCTTTGGTCATGGGTGCATTTTGCCTCGCCGGCAATCATTCACAGATACTCCACGCATATCCACCTCACGGCCACTCGCAGTGGCGCAGCTCACTAGTGCTTCGGTCATGAGTTCACTTTGCCTCGCCGGCAATCATTCAGGGATACTTCACGCGTATCCACCTCACGGCCACTCGCAGTGGCGCATCCACCATGGGTTCACAGTGGCAAACATTCATGAATACTTCACGCCAGATCCATCTCACCCCTCGCAGTGGCGCAGCTCACTAGTGCTTTGGTCATGGGTTCACTTTGCCTCACCGGCAAACATTCATGAATACTTCACGCGTATCCACCTCACGGCCACTCGCAGTGGCGCATCTCACTAGTGCTTTGGCCATGGGTTCACTTTGCCTCACCGGCAAACATTCATGAATACTTCACGCGTATCCACCTCACGGCCACTCGCAGTGGCGCAGCTCACTAGTGCTTCGGTCATGAGTTCACTTTGCCTCGCCGGCAATCATTCACAGATACTCCACGCGTATCCACCTCACGGCCACTCGCAGTGGCGCAGCTCACTAGTGCTTCGGTCATGAGTTCACTTTGCCTCGCCGGCAATTATTCAGGGATACTTCACGCGTATCCACCTCACGGCCACTCGCAGTGGCGCATCTCACTAGCGCTTTGGCCATGGGTTCACTTTGCCTCACCGGCAAACATTCATGAATACTTCACGCGTATCCACCTCACGGCCACTCGCAGTGGCGCATCTCACTAGCACTTTGCTAGCGCTTTGGTCAGGGGTTCACTTTGCCTTGCCGGCAAACATTCACAGATACTTCATGCGTATCCACCTCATGGCCACTCGCAGTGGCGCATCTCACTAGTGCTTCGCTAGCACTTCAGTTATGGGTGCACTTTGCCTCGCCGGCAAACATTCACGTAGAGTACGCATGTCCACTTCACGCCACTCGCAGTGGCACAGTTCTCGCTTAGCCATTGCTCCAGCGTTAAGTGTCTATATGGATTAGTATCCGCAAACATTCACGACACTTCACGCCACTCGCAGTGGCACACTGCATGACCGCGTTAGTCTATATGGATTAGGTCATTTCACTGCATGGCTCTGCGGTCATTTCATGGCTCTAAGCTAGCACCTTGGTATAGGAGCACGACTCCTAGTGGCGCTTTCTCAGATACTGCGCTAGTGTCTGCCTCTCATCTTATAGCTGTGTCACTACTCATCCGCACTTAGCTTGTGCAAACGCTTTTTCATTTATTCTAATGCATATTTTTGTTTTCCAGGGCTGTTCAGCTTGATGATGACTCAATCCAACAGATTCTCTTTTGGGGATGGCTTCGCCCCTGCATGCTACCCAGGCAGATCAGCGCCCCACTTCGCTTGAGGGTCTTCGAGGACGGAGTCATCGCCAAATACTAAAGTCTATTTCATTTCATGTCATTCCATTGTTAATAAATCTACTTTTCTTAAATCCGAAGTCTTCCTGATTGAAATGGGAGTGTAAACGAAAGTTCAATCACGAGACGTAGGATTCCCAAGCAATTGCTCTTACCCAATCGGCGCCTTCGGTCTTCTTTATATATAGGCTCATGATGTGTGCCTGTCTGCTGTTGCAGAGATTCCGCATCGCCCACCACCTCCCCACTACCACCAACTTCTCGACTCCGGCCTCTTCAGCATCTACTTCATCCGTATGACCCTTCTGTCTAACGGGGGATGGCTTCGCACCTGCCTGCTACTCAGGCAGATGAGCGCCCCACCTCGCTTGAGGGTCCTCGAGGACGGAGTCATCGCCAAATACTGAATCCATTTCATTTCATGTCATTGCATTGTTAATAAATCTCCTTTTCTTAGATCCGAAGTCTTCGTGATTGAAATTAAAATGAGTGAGTATCATGTGCATTTGCCCCACAAGTTATTCATTCACAGTCCAGTGAATAAATTCCACTTTGTTATAAAACTTCTCTGGTCAGAACATAGGACGATATCCAGAGGCGGACAGTAACGGAGGAAATTTACTTGAGTACTGTACTTAAGTACACTTTTTGGGGATCTGTACTTTACTTGAGTATCATGTTGGGGGACGACTTATGACTTTTACTTGAGTGCATTTGAAAGGCAAATATTGTACTTTTTACTCCGCTACATTTCTATCCACAACCCAAGTACTCGCTACTTTTTCTTAAATAAGAAAAAAAAAAAAAAAAAGCGGGGAATCCCTGTGGATTCTGTATTTTGTGGTTGTTTCCTTCTCAAACGTGATTGGACTGTACAGGTGCCACTGACAGGACAGCCTATCAGCAATCACCTTCAGCTTCCCTACCATGAACGCGCGAACTCCATGGTTCAGTTGTGACGCGATCTCAGCTATGCGAAGTCCCAAATAAATATAGGGAAAGCATACCAACGTTGGAGAGAATTCCGGGAGCTGAATAGGTTTAATTCTGACGCCCAGGGGGTATCCTAGGAAGCACGTTCAACATAGACAGGCTTTATTTGAGTAAGCCGGTTGAACAGACCCTGACTCGCAATCGGAGATAATGGGTATCACAACGGTGGTTATAATCAGTAACATGCGGTCGGAGGTTAGTTTGGTGAGGCACAGTCCTCCCCTTTGCTTGATTAGCAATCAAACGATTAACTACAGTGAGACTATTCGGCAGAATGACGGGCCAGTTTAAATTTCCGCAGCGTTATTACTCTGTATATCGAACCTGAAATGCTCATGAAACTGCAGATTTACGCGTACTTGCTTACAGGAAGCCGAAGCAATGTCATCAACAAATACTAAAACAGTTCGACTTATGCAGAGTTCAATGCTTGATCAATATACAATGTATTCTCCTTTAAATACGCGCTTTTACACCCAAACAATAAAAGCGGACGTTTATTTTCAGTCTTCTTTCATAATCCAATTAACAAAATGTTAAAACGATACACAGAATTTCCGAGAGCCGAGAATTTTTCCTAATTGATTATTCAAATTTCCATCCTTGCAGTCTCGAATTGAAGCGTGAATGAATCATTTTGTCTTTATCTCCTCTATCAGCATACGGGCTTCCTATAGGTCTGATCTTAGTATGTGGGAACAGGTTCACAAAATCCTGTAGTTTGGGTCACTGCCTCACCTCACTGCACGTCTCTGGCTTCCTCAAAGCAAGTACGCGCAAATCTGCAGTTTCGTGAACATTTCAGGTTCGATATACAGAGTACTAACGCTGCGGAAACTTAAACTGGCCCGTCATTCAGCCAAATAGTCTTACTAAGTTAGTTAATCGTTTGATTGCTAATCAAGCAAAGGGGAGGATTGTGCCTCACCAAACTAACCTCCGACCGCACATTACTGCCCTTCATAAAGCTATGTTTTCATTTATACGGCTGAAGTCAGGTGCTGGTGCAGACACAGGTACGTCAAAAATCGCATTTCATTGTCTTTATATGAAGTGTTTCCATCCACGCGATTTTCACCCGGCTCCTGGAGCGGAGCCGCATGCGTGTTTTTCCGATCGGACAAGGGATCGATTCCAGCTCTGGCGCACACGAATCGCACGAGGAATCACCTCTAGTTCAGAGAGGTCTCCACACTTTATTTTGTTGGCAAATGAGTACCTCTGAAGCAATGTATATTTATTGACCTGTTCAGAGCAGAGCCGAGGTTTCTGCTGCAACCTTCATGTATTTACCATTCTCAGTGAATCAAAAGCATTTACCACCACTTTAAATTATGATCTGAGCTTTGTAATGCCATGATACCTTTTTGATTTCTGTATATTAGAAGTGTTCCTGTGTATCACGCTCTTACATTTGTTACAATATGATAACAGAGTAGTGGTTTTCATGCGACAGTTTTATGGAGTTTAAGATCATTTCATCTTTTTCTTGTAATTCAGAGGATGAAGCAGAATCTTCAGAATATCAGACTTTATTATTCAACAGAACATAATTCCAGCCATCTTTATCTTTTATCATCTTTAACGGTGCTTTCTTTTCGTTCGTTTCTTCTATATTAAAATGTAGCATTTCATTATTATGATGAGCTCTTCGTCCATCATGAGGTGCTGTTTAAGTAGTGCTGTGTTGGGTCCTGCCATGACTATGAGAAACAGCGTAGTTCATCCGTTTATATGGAAACACTGAGGATGCATGCGATGCACCGTGTCTGCCCCACAGCCTGTCGTAGCCGGACTTCAGCTGTATTAATGGAAACATAGCTTAAAATGACCGATCGCGTGCCGAATGTTTCTCCGAGCAAGTTATCCCTGATCCAGGATCAGGAAGACTGCGGAATGTCTCCCCCCACGGCACCAGGGGGCGCCCCAGCAGCTTAATGGGAGACATGTGAAGTTTTACACTGATTGGTTGGACACTGGAAAGACTGCACGATTATGCATGCACTTACTCGGATAGACACTTGGGAAATTGTAATTGAGATTTATGTTAGTATATGTATTCTTGTTGGTTGTAATAAGGCCAGAGAGGAATTCTAGCAGAAAATTGCTGACCGTGTAAATGCGCAAGTTCTCTGATGAATGACTAGTAGAAATCACTTTAGTTTCTCGGCCAAATGAAACAAAGTGAAATTAAATTATAGATTGAATATTATCTGACTGATAGATACCAACAGTAAACTCCGTTTTACTATACCATCCAAAAAAAGTAGGGGATATTCCATTTCACGAGCATACTTCTAGCAAATGCAAATGAATATGAGGGAAAGTAATGTATATCCTTACAGATTAACCATTTCCAGTAAAATTGAGCAGCCAAACACAATAATGATATCCCCAGGATTTGCACTGATACGAGTGATGATGATGGGGGTTGAACCCTAGATTTGCATGCTTTTGAATTTGAAGGTTCTAGCCATTGCGAAAGGAAATTTGAAGGTACGAAATGACTTGGGACACCTCGTAAGGAGTATGCCACGTCAGATCCGTGCCTGCCTGGCCAACAGAGGGGGATTTACCCGTTATTGACTTTGTTTTGAACTCGAGATAACTTTGATGTTTGACACTTGGTGTGGGTTTGCCCCTAGCGTGGAAAGTCTCTGCTTCACTGGCTGTATCAAATGAGTGGAATAAATCCTCAAATGTTCCCTTAATTTTGTCTCACCATTTGTTTGATCCTAGCCTTCAAAATTTGCTTCATATGAATCATTTTAGTCCAATGTCCCCTACTTTTTTTGGACAGTATAATTTCTTCGTTTTTGATTTAAAGTATTTTTTCCATTGCTTTTCTTTTATACAGCATGATTTTTATAAAATCGTATTCCACCACTAACCCTAACCAGTTGCTCCACTGCAAATTTACAGTAGTCCTGTGGCATAAAATACTATTTAATAGTTGAATACGCTTTAATAGTTGCAGTACCAGCACTGTCAAGAGGACAAGAGAAGTAAGCCTGTTCGAGCCTAGTGGCCCATCGGGCCGGTGCTTAACCCCGGTTTCAATGGCATGAAGCGACTAGGAGTATTACTACTCCCCCTGGATGGGATGCCAGTCCATCGCCGGTACTCCCCCAGCTCTTAGACAAGTTTCACTGCATATTTGCTGGTACCCATTTATACACCTGGGTGGAGTGAGGCATGGAGTGTGGGAATAAAGTGTTTTGCCCAAGAACACGCCGCAAGGGCCGTGGCCGGGGCTTGAACTTGGGACCTTACGATCTCAAGTCAAGCCTGAGAACATTTTCAAAAGTAGTACGCCCTATGCTGCTTTGCTTTCATAATTATTTAAATTATTTTAATGGTATGCTGTATAAAATGTATAGCGCGGCATACAATATTCTTACTCATATTTTCTGCATCACCACCTGAATGTTGTCGGTTCCCGTGGCAAAAAAAAAAACAAAAAAAACGCAAGGTTATGCATACTGTTCGTGAAACTGTAAGTGCCTCTCTTTGCTACATTGCCGATATATGGCTCCAGTAGATCGCATAAGTAATGAATTCCCTCAGCTGAAAATCTGTAGCGTTCATAAAGCATATCGTCAGAAAAAGCGATCAGGTCATGCCAGTCTCCGAAGAGAACCGCGTACGTTTCGGGCACCAAAGTCCACAGGAACATTCAAGAAAGGTGATGCCAACTTCATAGGAGGTGCTTAGTCAGCACATGTATAGGCAGCACATGTATAGCCAATTTAAGCCGAAACTCGGCACATAACCTGCTCCCGACCAGGTTAAGTTCGCAGCGTAAGTTACCATGGTGATCTAGCCACGTTAAAAGAGAGGCACCTTTGTGACATTGAAAAGCCCACGTTTAGGCTCGACATCCCTCGCTAACCCACTTATCTTGCTTCGTAGTATACCCCAGGTCGCCTTGTTTCTACTTGAGGTGAGTAGAGCTGGTGCTAACTTGGTTGGATGTGAATTGTAAATTGTCATCTCAAGCAAAATTGAGGGAAGCTCATGTATTGTTTTTGGAAGGCTATCTTGCTTGGATCATGCTGGTCAGAATGAATCAAACAGTAGAGAGATCGATATTTCCTCTTTGGAGCGAGTTAGCAACCTTTGCTAACTCACGGTTGGCAAGCTAGTGAGTTTGCTAATTCTGTCTGATCAAACCAGAGTTTATGTTCGTATAATAACATTTTTTCTCTGGTTAGTACTCAGAGTTGAAATTCGTCGATGAATGTATAACCGCGTGATAAGTTTAGCTAAAAGTGGTGATCTATGTGACATTGTTAATACTCATTTTGTAATGCCGAGCTAAGATACTTGTCACATACCTTGTTGTAGCTAGCACTAATGGTGTAAATTTATCGTTTGGCAATGGTCGTCATTGTTGCTACCGGGCGTTTATCACAACGAGCTGTACATGGCCATTTACCCAGCTGAGTGAGCCATTCTTAAGCTGCTTTCACACCGGACGCGAAACAAATTTTTAGCGCGACAGATAACTTTCAAAGTCAATGCAAAGACGCGAATACTCAGAAGTTTCACTTTAAGAAAAGCGCGTTCATGTTCCAAGCTTCTGAAGGGGAGGGGCGAGCAGCTCTGTTGTGTTTTGAGAACGTTTCAACTGTCAACAATAGCGACGTCATATCGCTGATGCAGCCTTTAACATTAAAGTACCTATAAAAGCTCCATCCAGTAGGTTTCTATAGGTAAAGGTAAGCACTGTGGCAGTAATAATGCAATATTTAGAAAATTTACTTTTGATACTCAAGTATTTTTAAAAACAAGTACTCCAGTACTTTTACTTAAGTAAAAATCTGACTGTAGAACTTTTACTTGTACTTGAGTAAAATTTAACAAGTGGTATCTGTACTTTTACTTAAGTAATGAAGCTGTGTACTCTGTCCGCCTCTGACGATATCAGACTGAAATTATCGGGTTACGGTCGTTGCCCGACGTGTCTGCTGTGCTCACGACTGTTACCACGGCAGGAAGGTCTTAAGTGAGTGGCACTGCTCAAATGTACTGCAACTCTACAGAAGAATGGACATCCCTTAGGGGGATAAACCAACTTCTTGACTGCTAATTTCTGTCGATTTTGAAAAATATTTACTCAAACACTAAAAATCGTGTCGTGTCCAATAAATAACGACCATTACTAATGACACAGTTGATTTTTATTCTTTGATTATACGCATCAATTTATTTATTTTTCATGCCTATGGAATGACTCAGCGCACATTTTATGGGCAACAAAAGTTTTTCCGGGTGTTGCTGTGAGTCGGCTGATTTCTGCGACCATACCATTCGTGTCTACAATTTTGTATGCAGCAATGACTGTTAAGTGAGAAGGGAATTATGCTAAACATCTTCTGAATCCATCCTTACTCTTGATCATCGTTCAGCAATTGGCCATCCTCCCGCAAGGTAAGACGTTACTGATTGCCATTTTCATGACTTTTCTGCATAAGACGTTACTGATTGCCATTTTCATGACTTTTCTGCATAATTTGCGTTATTGATTTCATATTTTAAAATAATAATGCCGTTACTTATCGAGCAATGACGTATTCATTCTACCCATTTCTTGTCCACCGTAATCCCTCGTGATGAAAGTTATGCTTCAGAATAATGTCGTCCTATAAAATATTGCATGAATTAATTGTATAGTTGACGTTACCTGTAAGCAGTGATGACGACTTTTGAAATTCAATATGAATCGGCCCTTTCTTGCTTGTTTCACAGTCACACTTTTGCTACACAGTATTGTGAAAAACACACACACACACACACACACACACACACACACACATATAATCCACATTAAATGGGACAGTTGCATAATTGAATGTGGCGCAAGTAAGCCCTCAAAAAATTAACCAAAAAGATAAACTAACATGTTCTTTCCAATTCCTACACTTTCATATTCAATCCAAAACACCCATGTGATAGAACTAGCACTGTCAATAGAAATGCTGCTGAAAAAAAAATGTCCAAGTCAAATAGACCTTCACAGAAGGCCAGATATAGCTACACATGAAAACATACATCATTTTGCACCCCCTTATTCAGGAATGTGAACCTTTTGATGAAAGTGTTAAAGTTTAGTAATCTGGAGGCTTCAATATATTCCACAGAAAATGTTGTCACAGTGCTCACAAGAACTTAGCGTTCAAGGTTTAAGGGGACCTATAGCTGAGCAAAATGCCAATTTTGGTTCAAAATTTTAGTTTCAGGTAAGAACATGAAGCGGTCAGTAATATGAAGTCGTGTTCCGAAGGAAACATTCATCAAGAACACTGTCTTCAAGGCTGGAAAAGCTATGAGTGTGGTGACTTTCAATGATGGCAAACGAGGAATTGCCTCCATTCTTATGAAACTAGGCATAAAGGCAGGGGCACACTCAATGAAAGGCTATCACGAAATGGACAGAAAACGTGTTTCACTCATGTGAAACGCAGTGAAAAACATGCACTAGAACTTGAAAAAAGAAACGAATAGACGCTCGACAAGCACGTAAAACAAGGGAAGAAACACAGATTGAAGAAGAGGGAGTTACGAATGAGGCTGGTGACTTTTAAGGAGGTTAAAAAAATCCTAAAAACAAAATACTAAATGTATTCCTCCTGAGAACATCACTGTCAAACTTCGATCACATTGTTACTGCCGAACTAAAATCACGTTTTTCTAAAAATGCAGATTTTCAACAAGAAAATACAGATTTCTCAGCAACTGTGCATCCAATTAACTTCATATTTGGCAGTTTTCTTCATTTTGTGATGAACTATGTCTGTACAGAGCTCTTTTTTGCAATATGTACCTATGAATATGAGTAAATCAAAATATGCATATTTAATTTGCTGTTTCCCGCCGAAATTGATTTAGGGGGGTCAAAATCAATACTGGAACATAGAAACCTGTAGTGATATTAGGAATGTTTTTTCCTTCACATTACAGCTGAAATTATAACCAAACACTGTTTAGTTATCTCATTTGTCCAAGGGCCAATTTTTTTCTAAGCAGACACTGTGGTGGCCGGATTTTCATTCATACACACATTATATACTGTACCAGTCAAAAGTTTGGACACACTTTGTTCATGTCACAACACTGTTTTTAGAGAAATTTAAATTGCTTAACTTCTCTATATAATCTCAAATTGAATCTGCTAAGAGGTAAACAGTCAGAAGTTAAAAGAGAACAATATTCTTGTTTGAATAGTGTCCAAAATTTTAGAATTCTCAAAGAAGCCATATTTTGCAAAGTAGTCAGACAAACAAGCTCCTTACATTTTCCAACAGCCAAATTCAATTAAAGCAAGGCTGGGCTGGCAATCTGGCGTACCGGGCAATGCCTGGTGGGCCGACGCACATTTTCGGGCCGATGCAATCATAGTTTAAAAAATTGTAATAACATCGATAATTTTGAACGACCTCGCCGGCCTTTAAAACACGGAAAGCGGCCCATTAGTTCATTTTCTACACTGACACAGGGCTGGCCCAATGAAATCTCTGAGCCCTCCCTCCTCAGGGGAAAAAAAATCCGCAATTAAGTACGGCCCGTTGGTAGCCAGTGGCCCACATTAAGGTGAGCAAACAGTAGGATAACAGCTAATTCGAAGTGGAATTTCATACAGAGAAAATCAACAGGTCACTACTGTTTACCTCACCTTACACCACGATACTCAGAGAGCTCTCCCTGAGAATTTCTGCTGTTGATTAATAGAGTGACACATGCTTTCTATACCACTTTTTATTCTTCTACTTCACTATTCCGGTTATCTTGCATCTTGGCCATTTTTCAGTATCTATTTATATATTTGTTTTATGATATAGGAATTACTGAAAAACTGTATTCTTGCAAATAAAAAAACGATGCAAAGGCTTAAGCCATGTACAGTTTATTTAATGTTGTTTTTTTCGTCCTAAAAGTTTAAGAAGGCAGGCTTGCTGGGATATTAGTTTGACCAATGGCCTTGCTTGGCCCCAGTTGCGTTAACAGTCTAAAAACGCATTTCAACGAGTACGAGATCAGACGAAAATGTCAGAAAGCAGTGGAGAGGCAGAAAAGCTTCGAGAATAAAGTAAACAATCATTGGAGCCTCAGGCTTTCAAACACTAAAAAAAATTGACCAGCTGTCTGGCTACGATGATCCTCATGTAGCAAGCAGTTTTCATTTGCAGGGGGACACGGAAAGCGGTAAGACTGACGTTAAATTTGTAGGCTATCGCAAGTATGTATTTGGTCAAAATTCGCGTGAGCTTACAAAAGGCCCCCACTGATATTTGTCCTGGAATACAGCAAGGAAGACTTTCAAATTTTCCTATTTAAAACCCTGTCTTGACGTTCAGAATCACCTGCCAGTAAACCAGCGACCAGCGAGTACTGCGGTTCTGAAGCTAGTGAGCTATTCTATGCCCTGTTGTGTCTGTAAGATATGTAACGTTATTTGAAAAGGTTATGTATGAATCAATCCAAATAGAGCAATGGTCTTATTGAAAAATTATAAATGGCCCCAAAGTCACATTTCTTTTTCACATTAATTCATGTAAATATATTAATAATATGAATATTAATATTCATAATAATAATAATAATAATTAAAGCTGCAAGCAGCGTTGGACGGGTCCTCGCCCCCCTGTGCACGTTGGGGTTTGGGCAAGATGTGGCTGGGCGCTGATGAGCATTCTCAACCATTGGACAGTGCGAGACTGAGTAAAATGTTACATCTTTAGTTGAGTGCAAACACCTATACTTAAATAGATTTTCCTTAATTACATTGGAGGTATGACCCACATGACCTGGTCAAAGTTTCTTTTGCAGATTTTATCACTGCTGTGTATTGTGGAATCTTCCCCCATTCATGAACTTAGTGGAAGGGAGATGACCCATGTGATCCAACTGCTACCCAGTGGTCAGAATGTGTAGCACCACAAACAAAAACACTCAAAAGGGAAAGAAAGGAAAACAAATGAATAAATGGTTCTTCCACGTACATCCTACACAGCTGAAATTTTGGGAGGATGTCCACTGAACACAGACAAAACTTTAATACGCTGCAACCTATGGTGAATTCAGAAGTCTGTCACTCTATATTTTTCAAAATATGAAAATTCATAACATGTCAATATCTCAGCAAATATTCATTGAAATGGTACCACGCTTCGGAAATACTTTCTGCAAATGGAGCTTATAAATTTTCCCGAAGGACATTTTGATTCGTTAAACGGTGTGTCCACAGCAAGAAAGTATAGGTCACTGTACAGTGTACTATGTACATAAAATTTTTTATTTCAAAAAGTCTTGAATAAATTTTCACCAAAACAAGTGAAAAGTCACAAGATGGTACAGGAATGACGTCTGAATATTTGAGTGTATTTAGGTGGCGCTAGAGAGCACATTGCGGCACTTTCGTGGAGAATTTTTACATTTTTAAAATTTTTGAACCCACTCTGAAATAACTGCAAAATAAGGTTAGTTTTTGAGCATGTTTAAGGGGTCACATTTAGGTTGGAAATCGCGTACGCATAGAAAAAGGCAGTCAATGTGACTGGGGACTCCAACTTTGACGCCTCATAAAATCCAAACCGTTCGAGTAATGACAAAGTTGTACAGTACTTTTCATCAGCAGTGTGTCCTTTGTCATCTATTAGCATTTGGAGTTGATAGGATGAACGCCCTTAAAGGAGTTTGCGTTTGTTCCAGGGCCAATTTAGGGCTAATTTTAATTTTGATATGCAAATTGCGAACTTCCTGTTAGATTTGGGTCAGGGGTGTCAATGGATCATTTTTAGGCCTTGATGAGCTGAAAAATGTAGTTTTAATTGCATTTCTCTATGACTTTCCTACCGGTCGTGGTGGCCGTCTAAGTGCTGTTTTAATGTTTCTGGGTGGCGCTAGAGAGCCATTTTGGCACTGTAGGGGATCATTTTTACATTTTATAAAATTTTTCGCCAGACATGAGGTGCGTGCCAAATTTGGTGAGTTTTTGAGCATGTTTAAGGGGTCAAATTTAAGTTCAAAGAGGCGTATAGAGAAAGAATAAAGAAGAAAAAAATAAACACAAGAAGAACAAGAGGGTCCTGTGCCCAGGCCTTGCAGGCCTAGGGGCTCAGACCCTCGGACAAATTCTTCTTTGTCATGGTGGTGCAGTGATTAGCTCTGCCACCACACAGCAAGAAGGTTGTGGGTTCGATCCCGGCCTGGGGCCTTTCTGTGTGGAGTTCCAGGGCATGTAGGCTATGACTGAGCTTAAGTTTTACTTTTGGTAACAGCAAAGTGTGCGCGCATGGCAGGCCGTCACGTCATGATCAGGTTGGGCCGCCATGGCCGAAAATGCCAGGGCCGTTTTTTTGTCCCAGTCCAGCCCTGAATTAAAGACAAGCTGTTTTGGAACTTATTGGGCAAAAAAGGTAGATGAAGAGCAAACTGCAGGTTCAGCACATCTTTGGCAGCTTAGACGGCCGCTCAGCAGCAAACTCGTTATCGCCATACAACTGCTCTAGTAAAGAAACAAAAAGTAAGTATGCTCCGCAAATATGACAATAATGCTCGTTAGCTGGATGGTTTTAAGAATTAGATCTTTTTTGCCAAATAAAGAGTGCCTATATCTTTATTTAACATGTATTGTTAGAAAAATGTAGGTATGTCCAAACTTTTGACTGGTACTGTAGGTATATATCTCAATTTTGATCTCAATCTCTCATTTTAGCATTTTCTGCACCGTAATTAATTGTTAGATGGCTCGATTTAATTATAGGCTGTTGTTTTTCGCATTGATACAAATACATCCCATGAGGAAGAAATCTTATGTTTATTAAACCATACTGACAGGTAAAATGCTTTTATGGCAATAAGCTGCGAAGAAATGAGAATCAATGCCGTTTTAAGAGTTACATGCGTTTGGAATCTTCTAAAGACAAGCCGTCATTTCTGTGCATAGGAAAACGCTTAATAACTTCGTAATGCAATTTGCAATAATGCAATCAAAAGTGAACTAGTTAGTCATTTGACCTATTAGTCTCAGCAACTGAGCAAACTGATGGTGGCTGTGCGAAGTTTTTCCCCCATCGTGATCTAATGTTCAACTTTGTACCGGCATTCATTTTCCACGCTGAAGAATGGCTGCGCCAACAGTTTTTTGATTTGGGTTCATTGTAAACTGACTGGTCTAGTTTTATTTTTAATAGCGCTTTATTTGATGCAGCCACAGATGCTGTGAATGGCTCCACTTGGACCCATCTATTTTTTTATAATTCATATCTGTTGTCGCACAAAGATGGTATTTGTCATTGTTGCTTAAATATGCCGATTTTTTCTTCTTTCTGTTTTTGACTGTGATAGGCTATTTTGCTTGCGCTGAGCATCATTATTGTGCATGTGCAAGAAGTAAAACTGAAATATTGGGCAGGGTTTTATTCATGGGATTCATTGTAAACTGACTTGGTTTAGTTTTATTAATTTTTTTAAAATTATATTTATATAGGCTAGCCACAGATGCTGTGACTGGGTTTGGACCTGTCTGTTTAATTTTTCATATTTACTGTCACACAATGCCGGCATTTGTTCTTGAAGAAAATAAGACGACGCATTTCACGAGACCAAGCTGTGAGCACCGTTATCGTGCGTGTGAAAAAAAACAAGTAAAAACAAAATGTTAAATGAGAGTGTACAAAAGAAAATTCTTATATGTTAAATAAGAGCGTGAATATATATAAATAATACAAATTGTTTGAAGCAGAGCTTTGAGTTTGCCTCCTTCTTGCATTGAGAGACAGCGTAGCTTACTAGCAGCGCCAGCTGACTTTATGTCCCGTGGGAGGAGTGCACATGCAACACACACGTCAGTAAATCATTCCAAACAAAATTATTTTCATCTGCGGTTGCTTTTGTGGTTGTTTCAATCTATATCAGAGGAAGAAATTCTACTGTAGATATCTGAAAATACCAAGAAACACTTCTATATTCACATTTTATGAATTAATTAAATGTTCTGCGGGCCAGATGGAAAACCTTGGCGGGCCGCATGTGGCCCGCGGGCCGCCAGTTGATGATCCAGGAGCTATATATTCATTAAAACAGCCGTTGCCATGGCAACTACTGATGTGATGCTACAGAAACTCCGTGTTTTAAAGGAGAAGTACCGTTTTTACAGTTTTGACATTATTTGTGGCATAAAATACAATCATTTACTCACCCATATAACTTTCGTGTCACTAGAAGTCCTTTGGAAGATATTTAGATCCAAAGAGAGCTGCGTATATCCGTGTAATGGGAGTGAACGGGGCATCGAGAGCGTAGCCTCTAATGCCGCATTGTCTGTCGCGAAACTCATTCATTCCACCAATATTTTGTTATGATTCGCTAGTGTTGTTCCCCTTTTTGAGTCCGGGGTTGCCTGTTATCATCATCCGGCGTCTGTAGCTTAACCTACTAACCTCTGAACTGGACATTTTCATCACAGGTGCCGCGCGTAGGCGCAGTACGGCTCATTTGCAGAGTTGCCAAGTCCACTTATAATACGCGACTTTGGGCTTCTTTTTTCCTGATGTCGCTTGAAAAAATTACGGGTCAGTTGGACAATGTTTAGCTTCCATAGGCTACCTTTACGCAATTTGGAATTGCTAAAGCTCTGGCTATTTGCGCTGAAAATAGATCCGAATACTCAAGTGGAAGCATTGAGGCGTGCGGATCTTCGGGTTTGCAGTGCTCACTTCGCTACGGAAGATGTCCAGTTCAGAGGTTAGTAGGTCAAGCTACAGACACCGGATGACGATAACAGGCAACCCCAGACTCAAAATGGAACAACACAAGCGAATCACAACAAAATATTGGTGAAATGAATGAGTTTCGCGACAGATAATGCAGCATTAGAGGCTGCGCTGTCTGTGCCCCGTTCACTCCCATTATACGGATATACGTGGCTCTCTTTGGATCTAAATATCTTCCGAAGGACTTCTAGTGACACGAAAGTTGTATGGGTGAGTAAATGATTGTATTTTATGCCACAAATAATGTCAAAACTGTAAAAACGGTACTTATCCTTTAAGTTGCAATTTCTAATAGAATTATTTTGATAATAATTCTTAGTTTAAAAAGCGAATATCTTGGAAAAATGTTTGCTTAACTATAAGTCCCCTTAACAGCTGGTGTCCCATCAGGTTACACCCAGACAATAGCATTTACACCCAGACAACAGCATTACCCAAAAACAGAAACCACCCAAAATTTAATTGTCAATATTTCTGTAAATATTAGCTTCCCAAAGAGCCCCATGTTGATGGATTTTCTTCTAATAGACGTTTAAATTTTCTCGTTAGTTATATCCATCATGCAAAGTCACTCAGGGATAACCAATATTAATGTTCCAATGAAACCAAACAAAATCATTTTGATTTAATTAAAAATAGTAACAAGGGTCCTGTATCTTACCGGCATGCAATCTTATAGTGATGATACAAGTTATGAAAACTTCATGTGAAGTTTGACCTTAAAATCATTTAAGGGTAATGGGAAGGTCACTAAATGAAAGCTCGCATATATTCATAATACCTCAAATATGTCTGTAATACGATCCTAAGCTCTGAAGCAGTTTTAGAGATACAAGTAATTGAAAATTCAATATGTCAATTTTGAACTTTAAAGGTCATAGACGGTCAAGTTGAGGTCACCAAATTCACTTCATATATGACTTTCTATATGTCTTTAATAAAAACCTTGGTTCTATCTGTGATCACTTTGATGATACAAGTCATTGTAATTTCACTGTCAAGTTTGACCTTCGAAGGTCACCGACAATCAATTTGAATGTCACCAAGTGTAAGTTCATATGTGACTTCCTAGATGTCTGTAACACAAACCTAAGCCTAATATATGACCATTTTACTGTTACAAGTCATTGAATTTTCACATGGTCACATTTGATCTTTGAGAGCCAATATGAAGGTCACCAAATGAAAGTTCATATATAACTTCCCATATGTCCCGAATACAAATCTAGGCTCCATCTGTAACCGTTTTGGCAATACAAGTCTTTGTAATTGTATCATGTCAAGTTTGACCTTCAAAGGTCACCAACAGTCAAGTTGAATGTTACCAAACGAAAGTTCATGAGTGACTTCCTGTAAGTCTGTAATACAAACTTAGGCTCTATCTGTGACCTTTTTAGTAATAAAAGTCATTGAATTTTCACAAGGTCAAGTTTTACCTTTGAAGGGCAATATGAAGGGTATCAAATGAAAATCATATATTACTTCCTATATGTCTCTCAAACAAACTTAGGCTCTACCTGCAGCGATTTCGGCAATACAAGTCATTGAAATTTCACTGTAAAGTTTGGCCTTTGAAGGTCATCGAAATTCAAGGTCACCAAATGAAACCACATATATGACTTCCTATCAGCCTCTAATACAATCCTAAGCTCTATCTGTAATAGTTTTGGTGATAGAAGTCATTAATGGCACTTTTCCACTACATGGTACTGGCTCTACTCTACTCGCCTTTTTTGCTTTTCCATTAGGAAAAAGTACCTGCTACCAGTCACTAGTAGGTACTTTTTCTGGTACCTGCTCTCCTGGGGTTCCCAAAAACGGCCGACCAGGTACTAGTAGATACTAAAATGTGATGTACAACATTGCTGCCCACTGATTGGTCAGAGAGAATCGTCACTGTGAAAGACGACTCAGAAGTCGACCTCGGGACATCTCTTTCGAGTTAAATTTACGAGTCTCAAGATTAGCGTAGTTATTATGATCATCGACTTATATTGTTTTAGGCTGCTTGTTCGATATACTGTGCGTTGCCTTACCTTTCAAACACGGGTTCGCTTGTTCACCAAAGCTGCTACATTCATGAAATGCGTTTCTCTTTGCCTGTGACTCCGTTTGTGGCAAAATTAAGTGACGGTATTGTGTCTAGTTTTGTTCCCCTAAATAATTCCCTTTGAGAAAATTATGTGATGCTACCTCCGTTTAAAGAAAATCGCGCAGAAAAACAATGGGTGTTGACGAATCATTTTTGTCTTAACGTTATATCAGATGAGATGACGCATCGTAAAGCGAGAAATTCTAATACTCTGCCATCTCTTGCGATATGCGCATTTGCTACGTGTTTTGCCTTCAATTTCAAAGTGAAATGTTTCGTGTAGCCTGAATGTCAAGATAATAAACAATAATTGTTTTGTCATATGTGTTATTTGCTTCTTTGTTATGAAGGAAAAAAGGTAAATTAACATCCTCGGTGTGTGGCGATTCCATAATTTTTTCCAGGGGTTGGTGTGTGGTGATTCCATATTTTTTTGCCTGGGGTTGTAGTTACATTATGGAATACTGATGGTACACAAATGCCTTAAGACTATATTGCCTTTTCTATCAATACTCTATGCCTTTTACGGATATCATTGCTTTGCATTTTTAGGTGGTACTTGGACACAACACCAGCTACTATCCTATGCATAAGGACAATGTCAAACAGAAATTACAATTAAACACTCATGGACTTTAGTGCCATAATGTGGTGACAATAGTGCGCGTGCCCTGATTTAAACACATAAATATTTAACAAAATCGATGGAGTGAAAAAGTAAACTTGATATAATTGAGGATGCCGTCGTGGCAGTAACATGCTGTGTCGCAACGACAAGCAGGTACCATGGAGGCGGTACTATCCTCTAATGGAAAAGCAACCCCAAAAAAGTACCCGGTGCTGAGAGGAGTAGAGTAGAGTAGAGCCGGTACCATGTCGTGGAAAAGCACCATAAAATTTCACAACGTGAAGTTTGACCTTCGAAGGTCACTGAAGGTCAAGTTCAGATGAAAGTTCACATATGACTTCCTAGAAGCATTCAATACACATATAATCTTCATCATCAATATTTCCAGGCCAAGAAGTCTTTGAAAATGATAACATTTTGCTTGACCTTGAGTTTGACTTTTCAAGGTCATCTGCGGTCCACTTTAACACTGCCAAAATATAGGCCATGTATGACTTCCTATATGTCGATAATAAAAACGTACTCTCTATCTGCAACCATTTAGCTTCAACAGGCCATTTTGCCAATTCTCTGTAAGACCCAATGTTTAAGTACAGCGCCCCCACTAAACCCACTTCTGTTGATTCAATCAAAATGGCACTCGCACTGTAGATAAAGTGTACCAAGGTGAGTTGATTGCCAGATTTAGAAAAATAGTTTTCAGGCAGTTTTTGAGAAATATTTTTTTGAAATTTCAAGTCCTATATATAATACATTAATATTTTCCTTGACCTGAAGTTTGACTTTCAAAGTCCTCTGAGGGCAAATTTTACACTGCCAAAATATAGGTCATATATGACTTTCTTTATGTTGTTATTACTTAAAGGTGACAAAGAATCAAAAACCGTTTTTACCTTGTCTATGTTGAATAACGGTAGTCTACCCGCATTCAAGAACATACAAAGAGTGCTAGACATTCTGAACATCTCCGTTTCATAGAAATTCCTCTTTTAAAAATGGCCGCCAGAAAACGGGCCAATCTGAACAACGCATTTCTATGATATCATATGTATCTCACTGCCCCCCCCCATTCCGTTTTCTCCCCTTCAAAATAATTTGCATACGCTCACTCTCCCGCCCCCTACGGAAAGTAAATTGCAGCAGTGTTCGTGAAGTTCAAGGCGAAAGGGCGAGTTGCGTACCGAGGTGTGCTCTTCCAGGCTGTGGAAGCAGTGTGCAAGCGTTCCATAACCTTCCAACCGAAAGAAATGCACGAGATGCATGGCTGCTGTTCATTTTTAATCGGATTCCCACTACATTCAACCACAGACTGTTACTTTGCTCAGCCCATTTCACCTCTGACAGTTTTACTAACCTGGCACAATTTCAAGCCGGCTTCTCACAGCGTTTGGTGCTACATAGCAGAGCAGTTCCGACTTTGCGTCTACCTCAACAACCAGTAAAAACTGTAAGTATCACGTTGTTGTTAGATTGTTTTTAAAACGTTAAAAGTAGAATATATTCGTTTTGCTTGTCTAGCCAATGTCGTATGACGTGATTATCACTCAACAACAGCTTTGAAACGAGATCTGAAATAAATCCGTGAAGATTGTTGTTGCCAGTGATCCTGCCACGCTCACATTAAGATGGTGGGAGGTCGGCATCTGCGCCTTTAGTTTGTGAAGATGTTTCGCCTGGTGCGTCAACACCAAAACATGAAAGTAGCAGAGATGCCAAGTCTCACGCATTCATTGTGGGTCTAGTGCATTTTTTAGGATTATTCGCCGTAGTCTGCAATTATTCAATGAATGCTTATTAATGAGATTCTCATGCGGAATTAAAATCCTTGTGCCTTGAAGTTTCAGTTTCACTTGCGTAAAGGTGAATTTCACCGCAAGTAACATGGAAGGCGATTATGACTTGCTTCGCTTTAGGCAGCAAAGCCAGCCAATCAGCGTCAAGTGCTTGCATTTCATAATGAGGTTGCCAGTTAAGCCTGAAAGGTCACCAAATAGGTGCAAAACAACGCATTCAAAATCCCCCACCCTAACATAGCTTTTTGAGAGAGGTTTTTAGGAAGCTTCTGAGGCATTACAGACCCAACCAAAATTTTGTTGTGTATATGTCACTTCACTGAACAAGGATAAATACCCCGTTCAACCATTCTAGGTCACCTTTAATCTCTATCTGCAACCATTTGGCCTCCACAGGCCATTTTGCATTTTGTCCATCAGACCCAATTTTAAAGTACAGCGCCCCCACTAGACCCACTTCCGTCGATTCAATCTAAAAGGCACTCGCCCAGTACATTGACGGTACAAAGGTGAGTTGATTGCCTAATTTAGAAAAACATTTATTGAACAATTTTTGAGCAATAATTTTTCTTTTTGAGAAATAAAGTTTCTATTTCTTTGTCCTATCTTTTAACATTGGGGCCAAAATTTCAAGGGCCCATTAAACAGACAAAAATGATTCAATCGAAAATCCAAAAAAAAATTTGGAGATAGGATCTAGTAGTATGCTACAGCAAAATTTACAGAAAAATTAATCAGGCCAAAAAAACATAAAAAATGTTCTGAGCAAGGGATGCCGGACAATGGACGCCAAACCGCGACAACAGCTTATCGACGCCTGAAACTACATATGAATATGAGCAACCTCATCGCTAGGTTAATTTAAATTTAATTATATCACCACAATCCAGACCAGTAAGACCATGGTCTTTTTCTTCCTTCCTACTTGCAACAAGGTTTGAAAGTATGAACCATTATTTTGCAGTTGACAGAATCACCTCTCACTCTTTCAAGGCCTTGAAATTTTTTTTTTGTTCTAGGCTATCTGATACTTGTTGTTGCTGCCAATTTCTGCAAAGAGAGCAAATAGTTTTCTTTAAAATGGATTTTCCTCATGAAAGGTCAATAATCCCTTTGTTATCTCCAACTCAGAATGTTTTAATAGATTTCACATCATTTTGCCATTTAATTTTCTTTGCTAATTTCCTTCTTCATGTCAGCAGCACCTGCTGGAACCTTTCTGCTGAGTGGTCATTTTTATTAGCTGCTGGCAGAGCATCTATCATCAAGACAACTTGAGCAACTGCCTTTAAACCGTTTCTGGTCCCAGAAAATTGATAGCCATCTGAAGAGGCTTACAAAATCAATTCATGTTTCAAGTAACACCAATACGCGTAATGATATAAGCTCAAAATTATTAATTTTCAATTTCACCTCATCTTGAATATATTACTCACAATCTTCAGTTCTGTGGATTAGTTATTAATCTGACATGCAGCTTCTACATATAAATAATTTCACTGAATACAAAAAACACATATACTACTTATTATATATTAATGTATGCATTTTGTCTGGCACACTAGTATTAGAAACTGGTTTATGAACAATGTCAGCAAGTTGAAGTGCAGAGCAACAATATTTCCCTCTGTGTATAGGTATCCAAGCAAATGCATGCAAATGCAACCATATTTTTTTATATATATATATATAGAAACATATCTCTCGGCAGAGGCCATGCATGCAGATGAGAAGTTCACTGCACTGCCATACTCCGTATAGACACAGACCTAGACTAAAAGTATTTTAAACATCACAGGAAAGTTGCGAATAAGTACTCGTTAACAACCAAACTACAAATGTTATATAGCTATACAAATAAAGTAAAAAATAAACAGGAAAAATAGAATATATAAAGCTAGGACAAAGACACAACCCATTAAATATTTTTAGTTGCCCGTTTCACCAATGCACAAGAATTGAAGCCCTTTGAAAGAGATAAGCTACATCCAACTATGCTGGATAAATAGTGTCCTCCCCATGCTTTTCAGCAGCTTTGAATAGAAATCTAAATAAAAAGTAAACAGCTACTTTTTTCACAAATCTTTTCTTAAGGAAGCATCTTTGACCCCAACAATCCCAAGCCAGAAGATGTGCCATGTAAAGACCCAACATTCTGCACATTAATTCTGAAACTATGCAAGTGTCAATGTTTATTGATGGTGAGATAATGGTGCTGTGGAATGAGTTGGAAGAGAAAAAATATCTACAGGGAGGGGGAACTACCATAGCGTGTAGTGCACAATCTCTGTTACTGCTATTAGCAAGCTGAAATGAAAGTCAAACATACTTGTGCACAGTTGCCTGTGAGTTTCAAATGACTGAAATACCTGAAACAGGGAAATTTAACAAGATAAAAAAATCCCCCTTCAGTTACTGTGATTCAAAGTAGAATTCAGAACAATGTTCCTTTCTTCCTTCTTCAAGGATTTGCGTATAGGGAGCTACTCCAAAGATTATGAGCCTCCTGTGCAGTTATTCTTTCAGTTATTCTTTTTTTTTTTTTACCATGACATCTTTATTTGATCAAAATCAGTCCTTTAAAACTAGCATAATACATTTGTTTTCACTAATGCAAAGCAACTATTAAGGAAAAATCAGTCGTACAAAAAAAAATAACTGAAAAGGAATTAGTGCCATAACTAAAATAAGTGAACCCCAAGCTGTATTGAGTAAATCAAGATGATAAACGGAATTATTAGTAGGCTTTTCCTCGAAACGAGGTTTTTTTTTTTTTTTTTTTTTTAACTTTTTTTGGATTCCTTCCTCCCCCACAAGAACACAGCCAAACCGTTTAGCCCACTGCAAGGCGACCTGCTCCCATCAACTCAGGAGGAAGATGTCGTGGCACATGATTCATCAGACTCACATGACAACTAGCCCTTGCTTCTTTACCCGAAGCAATAGCCCTGCCAATTGCACACGGCCTATGCTGTCAGAGGATCACATAGTCAGTGTATAGTTTAGCTCATACACCTACATGCGCCTGGCCAACCAGAAGTGATTGCAACAGAGCGATAAACGAACAAATTCTTAACCAGCTTAACCCCTACCATCCCTGGGGAGGCTGCTCCAATTGTTCCTTCGCCCATACAGACCTCCAGCCATAGCTGGTAATGATTTGGCTGGGATTTGAACACCTGACCGCAGGGCTGTATGCAACCAGAAAGCCACAGAAACAATTGATTGAATTGTCCACACAATTTGTCCTCTCCCTGTCCACCCCAAGCAGATGTGTGGTGAGTGTTCTGGTGCAGAATGACAACTGGAGCAGTACCCATCTGTCAGTGTTACACATCGATGGTGGTGAGATGAAATGATCCCATATGACTGTAAAGCGCTTTGAGTATCTATAGGAAGGCACTACAAAAATGCAATGTTCATTCATTCATTCATTCATTCATTCATTCATAAAGTTATGCAAAAATAATCTTTCTCAACCATCGCTTGACCCACTAGAGGTGTCTGGCATTCACAGACACCCAGCCATCTGCCCGTATTTTCTTATTTTTCTTTGTATGGGATGTTTCTGGGCGTCAGCTTTTAGGCTACAGGCGTGAATCCTTCATATACCTTTAAGATGAATAAGGAGGGCAATTTTTTAAAGAAATAAAGTGGCTAGATTATAGAGTATTAAAATAATTTGGAATTTAACCAATCATGGGTAGATCTTGAAGAAAGAGTTTGGGTGGTGTCCTGATAAACGGAGAGAAGAAACCAGGTAAGGTAACTGTTACCCATGCAGGTCAATACAAAACAATCCACACCAAGAAGAAAGGAGATTTGAGAGGACATCAGGAAGAGGGCAGTGACAGTACATTAGTCTGAGGGAGGCTATAAAAAGATCTCAAAAAGATTTTCCGTTCTTCAGTCTGTGTGGCAAATAATTCACAAAAGGATGGTGTTTAACATCACAGCAGCCCTGCCTAGAAGTGGACTCCCTTCCAAAATATCCTCAAGACCCACAAGAAAGATGGTAAATCTAGTAAAAGCCAACTCAAACATGACATCTAGTATTTTACAGAGCACTATTGCTGCATCTCAGGTAACTATGCAAGCTTCAGCAAGAAGAGTACTGAATCCGAATGGCAGGGTTGCTGGGAAGAAGCCTGTTCTGTAAAAAGAGCACTAAACTGCCCATATTAATTTTGCCAAAGAGCACTTTGACAAAGCTTATTGTTTATGGACGTCCATTCTTTGGACAGACGTGTCTAAAATTGACCTTTGCTATCACAATCAAACCTGCACTGCCTACCATCAAAAGAACCTTATTCCAACAGTAAAGCATGGTGGTGGGAATGTCAAAATAATGCCCGCCTAAGACAATTCCACATCAAAGGAACCACAAGTTTTCAGTTATATCAGGATATTCTTAAAAGAATGTTTTGCCCTCAGATAAGAACTTAAAGCTGAGCTGAAAGTGGATCTTCCAATATCACTATGACCAAAAGCATGAATAAATCGACTGAGAAAGAGGTAGGTGAAATAAGACGCGCTTTGGATTGGCCAAATCCTGACCTCAATTGAGATGCTGTGGCAGAACCTGAAGAGAGTTCGTGGCGCCCCACACACGTCTCTCATTTGACCAAGTTCTGGCTGGTAGAGTGGGTAAAAACCCTCAAGATAGATGCCAGAGACTGATTAATGGCTATAGAAGATATTCACTCCAAGTCATCACTACTGATAGAGGTGCCAAAAGTTATTAACTGAAAGGGTTCACATTTTTGTACATGTAAATTCTGACTTTTGTGTTTCATCAGCCTCTCCTATTGGATAACAGTAAAAAGTATTTTTTATTGTGTGTGCCCTTTCTTTGGAATGTCTTTTTAGTAACGTGGAATTTAAGTGAATCTTTCATGACTCAATCTTCATGTTACAAACAGAATAACCACTCCTGTAGGGTTCACAAGTTTTGTGGTAGCACTGTAGTTAATGTGTCTGATAACAAGTAGATAATACATTAACTTACAGTTCTGAATAATGCGCAGGGTCTTGCGCTGGAACTATCGTCCTCTCTGCCCCCGGATAGTAGGAGTCACATGATCTCAGAACTATGCACTCAGAGACTCAAAAAGTTCACAAAGTCTTGTGTGTCCAGGTCAAATACCACATGCTCATACAAATTACTATTAATTTATATTTTTTACACACAAACGTACATGCCAATAGTGTCCACCTCTTGCATTAGAATACACTACAACGCCAAGATATTCATTGCATTTCATATCCATTGGTTTTTATACCAGAATCATTCTACGAATCATCTAAATGATTCCCCTTGTGCACACATTCTTTTCAGTGCTGATGATTTGCATATTAAAATGATGATGGAAAGTTTATGGCCATCAGCAGTACTGTGAAACTGAAAACAAATCTAAAAAGGGCTGAATGGTGCAGCCGAGTAAGACACTGCGGCCACATAAATAATGCATAAACAACTGACAATTAGGGACAAAGGGTCCACCCAGCAAGCTTTCTTCTTAACTAATAACCAATATAATTTCTGCAACAAGCAACCAGAGGCAAATCATGGGAGATGGAATGCACAATAAATGGCCAAGCTACAACATATTCAAACCAGGCAAAGACAACCCACCCACTGTAACTGGAAATTTAACCAAATCCACGCCATCAAAGAACACATTTCTCATCTTATCTTGCTGTATATGTTCTGACGTGAGAAAAATATAAACGATAACAGGATCACAATATGTGATTTCAGATCTGAGATCGTATTTAAACAGAGAATAAGACCAAACTGTTTTTTGGAGAAAATGCTGTGAATCTGCAAAGGAATCAAAGTTGAGAATGAATGTAAGAGTGATTAATGATGAGAAAAATATTGCATTGTTTTTTAAAACAATTCCATGGTAATTTGGATTGCAGGTCTTTAGTTGGTGATAGTAAATCTTATGTCTTCTTATGAGCCGGTGGGCTGTGACAAATGTTAATATGATATGCGCCCAGCTTGTAACAAGCTTGCCAGCTAGGCTGAAGGGACTCGTCAAAGCCAGTAGGAGTTAGCTGCATGATAGAGATGGGGGGAGGGGCAGTTGTTAAACACCATGCCCCTGACAGGCCATCCCTGCACTGTGTACACAGATAAAATGAAAACAATTCACTCATCACCTCAGGCTATCTGTCTCCGAACACTGAGCTGCCTCTACGCAGCTTTGGAAGTTATATAAAGCCTGTGGTTGGAACTGGCAAGTGGGGAGTGAAAGGGCGCAAGTGGGAGGCAGAGACCAACACACACTTCGACTTGGTAAAGGCAGCAGGCCAGGTAAATAATGGCCCGATTTGTGCAGGCACAGGTTGTTTCATTTTCCCACGGGCTAATAGCCTAGCGTTGATTAGGAAGGCCCTCCTTTTCCAGCTAAGACTTGCTTTCCGTGGAATAACTTATTTTCATTACACTGTAAATACAGCTAATGTATGCACAATTCTGAGGCTGTCAGAGAAGCCCGGTTTCCTGTAACGTGCTTACTTCTTACAGTTGGTCTCATCAGGGTCGATGCCAACAAAGGGGTGAATGGTAAACTGCTCCACAAAACAAAATTGGAAGTACGGTAACAATATGGTTTCCTGCACTGTGGAGCACAAACTCCCCTGAATCACATTGCTAATCCAAAATGAGAGAAAGGGTGCAGCCGTGGGTCATAACAACAGAGAAATAGGATTTCCACCGCAACTGTAAAAACAAATTTCTTCAATTGCTTCCAATTGCCTGACAGATGAGATTTCTTTCCTACAAGGTTATCACATCTACAGGGGAGACAGCAGAGTAGCAGTGTGCTGCAGTCTCAGTGTAACCATGAGCAGTGGCACAGTTGGGTCAGGGCAAAGGCCTGATGAATGTAAGGGGATGTAAACTGTGTCTGTGTGTGTCTATCTGTACAAAATATATAATATATAGCATGTTTATGTAAAAGGAATGTTAAAAAATAAAAAAATAATAGTTTTTTAATGACACATTTTCCTTTCATAAATTGCAACTAATCTATGAAAAATTTAAAATTATTAATCTCTTGCCCACTGAATGTATCACTCATAAAAAAATCAGGTAAAAAAGAAGGTAAAAAAATAATGTTTTGGAAAGTTTCATGTCGTTCCTGTTTTGTAAAATACAAAATATCATTATCATAGCAATGAAATTAGCATATTAAAATGAAAAATGCAAAGTTTGTACTGCAGGATGTTTTTCTTCGGTTTGAATATACAGGTGTTTCTAATTACATTTGAAATGGAAAAGACCTTTTTATCTGAAGTGTGTCATGAACTACACTGCAAAACAACTGGAAAGAATACATACCAAACAAATCCCCTCCATTATGTCCATTAACATAAAATGATAAACATAAAATAAAGGCCAACTGAAATATGCTTATATTAGTTGTTTTAACACCTACATAAAATTGAGCTTTATACCTTTGGCTCAAACAACGGATGGCTTTCACTTTTTTACTAGCTGTCATATACAAACAACAAACTTCTGCTCTAAGCATGGCTATACGCCACTATAAAATAGCTATAATCACTGAAGTGCTGACTACTCGGAATCAGAGTCTAGGCCTGCATTTTTCCAAAATGTTTCAACTGTCTTACTAGTACTGTGCATTGTATCCATACTAATTCTTCAACAAGAGTACAAGGCAAAAAGATTGATTTTCTGAACCGCACTATTGTCACTTTCAGGTATGCTGGAGTGTACATGGACATGTGCATTGGTACTAATTTATTTTGCATTAATTTCCCACTATTTTTACAGAGAAGAAGCCATTGGTGAGCCAATAAATCAAATTCCCTGCCTCCCTGCCAATGGTGTTTCACCAAAGCGCGTTTGACTAAAATTCAGTACTCCTCTAATTTCTGTGTGCAGCTTAAAACTGTGCCCAGGTGCACTTTTGAATCATTTAGCAAGCTTAATTTATTGATTTTTAGCTTAATTTTTGTGCACTTGTTTAGCCAAACTAATTCTTCATATGAAGACCCATCTGCTAAAAGTACGGTACCTAAGTCACAAAATGTCTATTTTGATAAAACAGGGTCTGAATATATAATAGGTCTTCATTTAGCAGATTTTATGGATCTAAGTGCTCAAAATACTTTAGTGAAAAAAAAATTCCATTCTGAGAAAATTGAGAAAACCAACTTAGGTAACTAAAAGACGTTTTCCCATCCTTACATCATGGTATGTGAAAATGTGACTTAAGCACTTTTAGCACTAGGCTCTTGAAATGTTAGTTGATCAGTAAAAAAAATACATTAAAATCTAAACAATACAAGCAGCCAGTGCTCAGGCCATTAGTTCAGCAGTTATGTGAATGATTACGCAAATGCAGACAAAGATACTTAATATCCAAATGAACCTGTGGGGCATGCAGCTCAGAATATTTTAATATTCTCTTTTTCTCTCTCTCTGACAAACCATTGGTGAATAGATTCAGTCATGGAAAACTACTGGCAAGCCTCTCTACTTTTGCTGTGGTGTAACCACAACCTTCTTACAGACATCCAGTACAACGTCAAGCCAATTTTCAGTGCAACTGAAAGAGAATGAGAACTACTGTGCGGTACTATCTTATCCATCTTAAATTTGGAATGGGATCAAAGCAATGCTTACATTAATCATTTGGTCATCAATATACACATATTCATGACAGTTATTTCTGAAAAAATGGGACTCTCCTTCTGCGAATTGCTCGTATCATTTTAATACTGAGCAGTTAAAGTAGAAGTGCTGCAATGTAATGAGTCTTATTGCAAAGAACTCATAATCAAATCCAGATGAATCCACATGCATACAGACCTGGGTTCCTCTCTAACTGCAATGTCCCGCTGTCTTTGACATGAATTGGTTTAATTCCATTTTATTCAACAACCGATCTTGTTTCATGACTTTATCTTCCATATTAAACGGTGTGGTGTCAACACAGCTGCCTGGCATTGAAAATAATTGTAATGAAACTCTGAGATGATTATTCGGCCTATTTTAGTAAATTATCAGATGGCTGTCTTTATTCCCCTCTGGAGCACGTCTTTGACTTAAAGAAAATAACTACTGAGTGAGAGGAAAACCACTTTTGACAGACTGTAACATAAAATGCGTTTTTAGCCCTCTGCTAAGTAATGCATGTGGAATTAATACAGGAAGCCAATGCGTATGTTCATGCAGCAAAGTGTAGATTTAAATCACAAAAAAATACTTTGCTAATTTAAATTTGAATGTTTATTCCATACCTGCTATGCTGATATTACTAGTAAACAAGTATGGAAAATAAAGCTGGACATGCCTACATGCTTTGAAAAATGCCCATTGCTTTACAATGAAAAAACTGAAATGCAGCAGCTGAGGGATATACTATTGTCAGTAACTGAGCAGCCTAATCATTTTCAAGTCAAAGTTTCTCAGAAAAGAAACAAACGTATAAGTCTTCGCAATATAGTGTCCCATTTTGCACACAAATGCAGCAGAAAAAAGATAAAACAATATTTGAATATGCAATTCTCTCAGGATTCACAGAGAACAATAAATATCACCATATACTACAAAGATTTATTAACTTCTTTTTTTCAGGACCAGATAAAGTGACAGTTCACTTTAATTCATAACAAAATCAATTCCAAAGCTTGAACCGCATTCCTCATGTATGATGGACACACCTTGACACTACTTTCCTTGAGTGGATATTTCAAAGAGGTAGCAAATGCAAAACAATCAAGCATCAAGAACAATACCATTTTCTTTCTGATCACCTGATCGGTCTTGTGGCTGGATGCATAAAATATTGAAGTCATTATTATCTGTTGCACAGATGTATAAAATTACCTATGTTGCTATAAAAAGGAGGCCACAATTCCATTTATTAACATTGTACTCCTATGGATGTGAAGAGGTTGCAAGAGCCGGCTGAACAATAAGCATGGAGCCTCTGACACATTTTTTCCACATTCCACTTATGTTATGTTACGTGTATGCCTGAAATCTCATTTTCAAAACCAAACAACATTTGTTTTGAAGTTCTAACTCCTATGTCTCAAATCATAAATCTTCCGTAGGCTGGAACCAATTTCATTCCCTATAGCGTTCCCGTGTGAGATTAGAGAAGGAAAAATGTGCTTCAGTGAAACTTCCCACACCTGGTGCCTTTATGTATTCTCCATCACTGAAGACCTTGTTCTCCTCTGCTTTCATGTTCTCTATTTCACATGCATTTTATTAGTTGCTTAAAGAATCCTACCCTATGACATGCTCCATGAAAAATAGATGTGATTTTTAAAATATATTATGAATGCAAATCATGACCCTTGAAATGTCTTCTCCCCATCATGTACACAACACTACTACATGGCACCAGAACCACAAGTATTGAAATATGGTCTGATTTTATTCATTTTTCTATCCATAAAAATACCACAAACAATGCGTAATAATTGTCAGATAGACAACAACTCATCAATGAATAGACAACTGCAATTTGAAAGAAAGTACATCCCTCATTTGCCGTAAAACAGACCAAAACCAAAGAGTAGTCAGCAGTCTGAGCTCACTAAGATGTCTGTAATTTATGGCTAGATGTCTTTGCAAATTCTAAGTGGAACATGATTGGATTGTGATAGTAGAAGTCCCCATAATGGCAAAATGGAAATTTGCATTGATGAATTTTATTACTTCAGCAAATGGCACTGAGATCAAAGCAAGAACTATTAACACGCTTTCTCATTTGTAGCAGGGGTTGAATAATTCAGTAGCATATGTGCTCATATTCATTTGGACTTCATACCTGGCAAATTTAGCATTGCATAATAAATATGGATCCTGTCTGTGATAGCTTAATGGAAAATGCTGCCATCCTGCAGCACGTGATTTATTTACGAGCCCGTTGTTTGTTAGCTGTGTATATTTTCAAGTCCAATATCTTATCATAAATAAATTCCACATATTCAGAATGTGTGAACTCACACTGAAAACAATTAGCAATAGCAAGCTGTCAATATCCATCTCACTCCAATTTCTGAATAGTTGAACGAACCTGTAAGGTATCCCTTTAGCCAGTAAATGAGGCCCCAAGGTTCCATGGGAGCAGCCTCCAATCCTTTGGCATAGTCCACATAACCAACCCTCATATCCACCTCACGTCCTTTCAATAAAGGCTCATTCAAGCCTCAATGCACGTTCTCTTTGCCAAGTGTGTTTGTTTTTAAATTAACTTCAATCTGCCTGGTTTTATGTTTTCTACTATCGTCATCTCCGTAGACATAATTTTAAACCAACGACTTAGCAGTAAATATGTTATCACACCAGAGCCACCCTTCCTAGTAAAGACGGGTGAAACACACAAAATATTTTGTTTCATATAAGTCTAGTGGTGGAATGGGCTCTCGACACTGTGTGTTACCTTTAACAACGCCCATGATTTAATATTGGCTCAAAATGGGAATGAATGAATAGACATTGTGAATGTTATAGAAAATGTAACAAATCCAAAGCATAAATTACACAACCTGCCCAATATGTCAAGAACTCCCATAGAAGTGCACTAGAACATTAAAAATTCTTTAATAATTTCTTACAAATTTCCTTACCTTGTACATCTATATACACAAGCCCCCAGAGGGTTTCATAAGGACTTAATTCAACCAAACTCAGAATGTTGACATTGGTTACTAATGGGCACAGTGCTTGATGAGACTTATCGTACAATGAAGCAGTTGCCAAATGACAACAGCCTCTTTCCCACGGATGAGTGTATTCTTATTGTTACAGAACAAATGACTTTACTGGGAAGCATACTAATATTACAGAGCGCCCATTGCTCCAGGGTGGGCATGCTGGAGTGGATGCCAAACTGAATAAAACACATTTTTGTATAAACTTATATGGTAGCTTGAATAATAAGCAGCCACAAAAAAAGTAGGTCAGGGTCGTCATGGATAGATCTGAGCCCCTCCCCCTACTCATAACACTGAACATCAGAGAGGCAGTAATCTCTGACTCCACAACATTCTTCTGATGAGCGGCAGCCGGGTCATATCAACTGCAAAGTGATATTTTACTTCAAAATTGCATTTTCTTTCAGGAGGCCTGGAGCAGCATTCATTGTACTGCATTATTGGATTGAAATATGATTTTAATGTCCTCTAACTTCAATAAACCAATGTCACCCAGAGAAAAAGAATGAGAAAGCAAAATTGTTATAATTTTGCTTTGAGGCACAGGCACTTAAGTCTCTGTTATATACATGGTTTGACAGATTAAGGATATATAGTTCAAATACTGAAGGTCAAATTCAAAACTAAATTTATAATACTAACTTATTACTATTTTACATATTGTAGGTGCATAAGAGTTGTTCACAGTGGAGGCTGTGTCCATGTTTTAGTTTCAATATGTAAAGATAAATAGCTGAAAAAAATTCAGATTTACTCTAAACCACTCTCCACAACACTGAGAAAAGTCATCATATAGTAGCTACAATATATATGCCTGCATGACATTAATTTCAATTGACGTGCTTTGACTCTTTAATTTATGACCAAAGGATTCCCCAGAACATCATTGTTTGCTGCCCTTCTTATTAATGAAAGAAAAAAATGTTCTCTGTTAGAAAAAATCAAGTTAGGACATATATTTTCACTATAGCAAACACAAAAAATATGGCCCATAATCTCTGCACAATCATAATTACAAGGATCAATTTCTGTTTTTCTTCCCTGTGCAGAACAATAATCTCATGTTTGATTTCTGCCTCAAATGTCTGTGGCATTCAGAATGAGTGCCAAGGGTGGAGTACCAAGTTGATTGCCCAGTCCCCTTAACCATTATATGACATTGCTGCTACAATGCCTGCTCTCATCTGTTCCAAAAGAGCTCCCCAACAGCACCGAAGGCCTAATATGCCATCCAAGTCCTCGCACATAAAATCGATTCTCATCTGCCACCTGTTACGCAAAAAAGCATTGAAGACTCAAAGTGATTAGTCTACAAGGTTTTAAGAGCCAGTGTAGACATCTATATTTTTATACACTATTACAACTGTAAGTATAAGAACAAGCCGAGCACGAGTCCACCATTGAATATACATTGAATCTGAAAAATGTGATTTTCTAAGATGTATGTTATGTGTTTTTGTTTCTGTGCTTGTCTTGTTGTATTTTTAGTCTTCTTAAAATGTTTTTTTTTTAAATGCCTTTTTAGCTTATTTTAGACCTTTTGTAAATTTTGCTCTGATTCAGTTTTTAACTGTAAAGCAAATGTAAATAAACTCAAACTCTACATTAAATACTGTATTACACCATGGTACACTGCAATGTGCATAGGTGTTTCAGTAATTGCGTTCTTGTCTGTGCGTGTGTTCAGCATGCATGTTACCAAGATAAATGGTACAATTGTCATATCTCAGTGGTTTAAAAATGTAAAAAAAAGTACAGCATTACAGGAAATGCATTGTGTTTCAAACCACATGATTTGTTTTTGAGTCAAAATTCACCCTTGCATACTTTCATGCAAAAGAAAATACAAAATAAGCAAGATACGACCATAATATTTAGCAGGCCTTTGTGCTCATGAGATGGACACACCTTGACACCACACCTCCAGTGAAAAACACCTCTGCTCTTAGTTACTGCACTGCAGGGACTTTCTCAACTGTTTTAGCACCTGTTTCACAGCTACACCAACACCTGCTACAGATGCAGTAGAGCTTCCCCTTCCTTTTCTCCAGCTTGGCACGCTGCCAGACCATGAAGTTCTCATACAAGGCCCGAGCGCACATTTAATGATGTCCTTGTTTTTCCCAGAATATTTTCTACATCATTATTTTTCTGCAAGCCATGCTCACAAAATTATTGGCAGGAAGTGTGGGACCATGCAGCAAGTAGATCCGAATCCACCTGATCAGACTAGCCAGTCATGAAGAACTCATCAGAATTCATAACTAAGGAAATGCATCATGACAACCTATGCGACATCAAATTGATGCTCAGCGAGTTGATGTTATTCTGTCATTTATTTTCATCAAGAGAGAAGAGAAAACACCCACAATCCCGTACAGTAAGGGGCAATAATGCTCAAGTCAATGGTGTCTAACCTTACATTTTAGAGTGCAATATATTGGAACACGGTGCGCTGGTAAAGTACATCACAGTATATTTATGATTATATGGCTGATATTACATTTCTGTTCTTTTTTTTCCCGAGCTAAGTACCCAGAATATTACATTCCTTTTTACACAAGTTTGAAGGAATCACACAAAATATAAGCAAGTAGGCTATTTCTAAATTCAAAAGCTACATACTCATGCCAGGTAAAATCATATAACAACTTGTCAGCTGTGAGAATACAACTGAGGCTCTTTGTGACCAGTCATTCACTCATTTATTCATGAATTGGTTTTACTTTTACTATAGCGCTCATATTGGAACAGGGCCATGTTTACCATTGTGTAGCATACCCTCTTCTTTTAACAACAGTCTGTAAACGTCTGGGAAGTAAGGAGACCAATTGCTGGAGTTTTGGGAGAACAATGTTGTCCCAATATTGTCTGATGAAGGATTCTAGCTGCTCAACAGTCCTGGGTCTCCGTTGCCAGATTTTTTGTTTTATTTTGCGCCAAATGTTTTCTATTGGTGAATGGTCTGGACTGCAGGCATGCCAGTTCAGCACCCGGACTATTCTAATGCAAAGCCATGCTGTTGTGATGGATGCAGTATGTGGTTTAGCATTGTCTTGCTGCAATATGCAAGGCCTGCCCTGAAAGAGTCATTGTCTGCATGGGAGCATATGTTGTTGTAAAACCTCTATATACTTTTCAGCATTGATAGTGCCCTTCAAGATGTGTAAGCTGCCCACACCATAGGCACTAATGCAACCCCATACCATCGGAGATGCAGGCTTTTGAACTGAGCGCTGATAACAAGCTGGATGGTCTCTCTCCTCTTTAGTCTGCACAACACGGCGTCCACAGTTTCCAAAAAGAATTTCAAATTTTGATTCATCTGACTCATGTTTTCCATTTTGCCTCTGTCCATTTTAAATGAGCTTTGGCCCAGAGAAGATGGCGGAATTTCCGAATCGTGTTCACATATCGCTTCTTCTTTGCTTGATACAGCTTTAACTTGCATTTGTGGATTGCACGGCAAAATGTGTTCACAATGCGTTCACAGACAATGATTTTGGGAAGTGTTTCTGAGCCCATGCAGTGAATTCCAGTGCAGAATTAGGCCTGTTTTTTATGCAGTGCCACCTGAGGGGCCGAAGATCACAAGCAGCTGATAATGACCTTTGGCCTAGTCCCTTGCGCACAGACATTTCTCCAGATTCTCTGAATCTTTTGATGATAATATGTACTGTAGATGGTGGGATATTCAAAGTCTTCAAAATTTTACATCGAGGAACATTTTTCTGAAATTGTTCCCCAATTTTTAGACGCAGTTTTTCGCAGATTGGTGAACCTCTGCCTATCTTTACTTCTGAGAGACTGCCATTCCAAAATGCTCTATTTACACCCAGTCATGTTATGGACCTGTTGCCAATTAACCTAATTAGTTGCAAAATGCTTCTCCAGTTATTTTTTATTACTACCACTTACTTTTCCAGTCTTTTCTTGCCCTTGTCCCAACTAATTTTAGATGTGTTGCTGCCATCAATTTCAAAATGAGATAATATTTTTCATTAAATGGTAAAATGTCTCACTTTCAACATCTGATATGTTGTCTATGTTCTGTTGTAAATAAAATGTGGGTTTATGAGATTTGCAAATCATTGCATTCTCTTTTTATTCACGTTTTACACAACGTCCCAACTTCATTGGAATTGGGGTTTGTACATTCATGTCCAAGGTGCTTTACAAAATACAAAAATACTATACAAAATGTACAATTCATTAAAAAAGTTACATTCACGGGTAAATATATAAGTAAAGACTATGTGCAAAAAAAAAAAAAAAAAAAGTTAATATTTAAAGGATTATTTTCCAGTGGGCCAGTTTCCCAGATACAGATTAAGCTAATTTCTAGACTAAATTCAAATTATATTGAAAATCTCCATAAATAACTCTGTGATGTCTAGGAAGGTGCTTAATCCATGTATTTGAAATTGATCTTGCAAGTCATGAATTAAAACTATACACAAAACATGAACAAGAGAAGTGAGGGTCATTTCTATTACTAAGGAATAATAATATGAAATAAATGTGTTTTATGCTTCCACCAGTCAACAAGAAAAAATTTGATTTTCTGCGAGTATTCGATCAAAAGAATATTCATTGCCAACTATTTTGATAATTGATTTGGTAATTGGTAATTGTTTAAGTCATTTTTTTTCTCCACATGGAGAAACACGCTGCAGTTTTGAATATTTGTTTTCACTGACTGAACAGTGCATTTTCGTCAGCCACTGTAGGTATATCTTGAATTTTAGACTTCTTCCGCGAAGATGAACACGGCTCCTAGCAAAGTAGCTACATTGGATATTTAGGCTAAAAACATGGTGAAAAGGCGTCTTTTCAAGTCAAATTTCAATGTCAGGGCTTACGAACACTTGGATTACACCACACAAGTAGTATGGAGGCATTCTGTGTTTTTAAATGTTGTTTTTTTTGTGCTTGAAAGAGTGGCCCCCATTGTCTTCAGTTGATTTGGATTTGTCTTCAATGCTGTTTTTCTTTGAAACTCCAAAAGCGTTTTGATGACAAAAGGAATTCACTGACCCTTGGGTGAGTAGACGATGAGAGAATTTTCATTTTTGGGTGAACTATCCCTTTAATGTCATGTTAGTCTAGTGAGACAGACCAATAGCTTGCTTTCAAATAAACAAGATATATGATATCAGCCTTTATCTAGAGCTAACAAGATGAAATATGTAATTATCGGTGCCATCTTGGCTCCTCCTCAGCCAAACACACTTCAGTGACGTTCGTTTTGTGAATTAAACCATAGGCTACACTTGAGTAACCTTGCTTCAGTACCCAACTGTAATGATATCTGTACACACTCATACAAATATCAGAGTGTATGTATGCATAAATGGCACTGTAAGTCTCACTGTACTGCCGTGCAATAAGAAAAAGATGATAATATCATTAATATCCCTTATCACCATGCAGTCCCGTTTTCAAACCCAATCAAGTTCACAACTAGTAAAGTGCATAAACAAAATTTCATTCATCTAGATGAAGTTTCTGAAGGCTGCCGGATTAGCTCACTCGGTTAAGGCTCCGCAACTACGATGCAGTAGTGACTACCACGGGGCGGGTTCGTTTCTCAGTCGTACCAACCAGCAGTGGTCAACAGCTTTTTCAGAACAGCGCACGATTGGCTAAAGCGCTGTGGGAATACAAATTGGGAAGGGCCTGCTGGGAAGGGAAATTAAAAATGATTGCTTTGTTCATTGCTCAAGCGCCTCCTGTTGGCCAGCCGGGCGCTCGTCAGTGAGATTCTGAGCTTGCTCGTGTTCGGGTATCCTCCATCCTTGTTCTGAACTTGCGATAGTTTTGACCAATGAGTGTAAAGATGCAGGGGCTGAAATTCGGGTGGGATTGGAAATGCCAAATTTATTTATAAAAAAAACACAAAATAAATAAAAAATTAAAAAAAGAAAAAGTTTCTGAAAAAAAACGTCTCCACTTATCCAGACGGACAAATGGATGGATGAGCGCCATTGCAATATCACCTGCTTCACTATGTGGCAAGGACTAATAAAGGCATTGACTCATGTTAACACTGTAAAATATAGTTAAAATTTGAAAAGTATTCAAATGTCATAATTATTTGTCATATTCAAATGCTAATTTGAATATTCTGAAATTAGTTTTGGTTCTCTTGTTTAGGTTTCCACCATTTGAATTCTGTACATAAAGAACGTAATTCGAGCATTATTTTCAAGCGCAGAGATCATCAACAATTAATTCACAGCCCCTTGTGGCCGATAACATGCACTTCAGGTCGTTTTAATGACTGCTATCAGAGAAAAACTGGCCCATCAAATTAAGAAGATTTTTTTAAGCAAATTATATTCAAACACAGTTTGATAAGGGAATAATGGACCAACCCTAAGCCCTGCTTACTTACAACCTCAGTCATAACATTCCACCATGACAGTGCACCTCAGAGCCTACCACTGAGCAAGCAATCGCAGACAATAATAAATTGCCTCAGGAAATCTTTTTTCCCATTTTTTCAAATAAACCAACATCCAGCATGCTGCTGGAGGCCTCTTTTCTGTCGTTTATTCATAAAGTGCTGTGATAACATGAAAATCATGCATTTCAACAATGAAAAGTGACAGATAAAAGATTTTTCTGGAAAGTAAGATTTTTTAAAATAATAATTAAGGTGTGGAAAAAAGCTTTTATTTTATCACAAAAATTGCATTTAAATGGATTTTAACAATTTTTTAAAAATTTTTGTCAGGTCTGAAGTTAGTCATTGTTTATTTTGATCAACACCAATAGCACCACTGAGCCATTAGCGTTACAACATTGAAACCACATGTTATCTCTGTTGCAGGATTCCCGTAGTTGCTGGTTTACTAGTTGGTCAGAGAGAAATGGCAAATTACAGATATATACATATATATATATATATATATATATATATACACACAGTATATATAGGTTTTCAGTAGCGCCCGTAGCGACCAAACTCACAACATGCCCCGCAATGAATATCAATGGACGTTTGTCGTTCTTAAACTGATTTTTCGTTCAATAACTAACTTGTTTGTAGGAGCAAGTAGCCTAACAAATCAGACTGTTCCATTGGTGGCAAAAATTGATAGTTTAGCTGCTCCCCCGGGTATTGATCGGCTCAGTACCAACTATGGAAATTTTACAAAGATACCAAAACTTTAAATGGTTAAGGAAGCTACATGATTAGAAAGCACAGGAATGCTTCTGTGGATTCTCTCTATCTCATCTTTTTCCTGATCTTAATTTTACATTATAGACCAGAAAATGTGACGAGTCTAAAGAAATGGCCTAATATCATAATGCCATAAAATTCACTGTTTGAGGGGCATAACCATGTGGTATAATGATATTTGGTAAGTGTTATGAGAGTTGAGCCGACACAGACAGTAACTAAGTTAATCTGGGGTAGCTCACTCTCTAACATAAGTTTGTGTGGCCGGTTAACACCCACCCAAAAAGGAGGAAGGTAGAGTAGTGGGCTGGCTGACGAGACTGGGCTTACCTTGGGTCAGCAGCCGTACAATGAAGCCACGACCATCTCCGGCGTAGTCGCTGATGACGGCGAGCCCAAGCAGTTTGGTTGCGAGTAGTTCAGTTTTTATTATGAGTCGATCGGTCCACAAAACAAAATAAACGCTGGCGGTCGGCAAAGAGCAAGTGGACAGTCCTAGTCGGGGCAAGCAAAACTCCAAAGCAGGAAAACAATCCTGTTTGCACAAGGCACTTCGCAAGAGAACGTTCTCAGCCGATTTCATCCCACTCACAGTTTAGCAATTTCACACAGGAGTAGTGGTGCACTTGTTTTAATTAAGAATCCCCCGTCCAGTCCCACCAGCCAGCCAAAGATAGAAGGAAAAGGGAAGAGACGGAAAACCCCCATTCATCTCCAACTCTTTCCTGAAGGCCCTGTCACATTTCTGCGTCTCCTAATTCCTTATGAGTTGTGCATTGACATTTCTTTCATACGCAGTCCGACGCACAATACGCACCTCATATACATCTCAATCGTTTTGTGCAAGTTTTATGTACACCGTCATGCGCACAGTACGGCCCAGTACGCCTGATAGTTTTGGGCATGCACGAAACTACGCTGCGTAACGCTGTTAAACAGGTCATAAAGTATAAATATGCAGTGCATCGGTCCCGCATCGGTCGAGCGCGGTACGAGGACGCTATGAATTCGTGGGGGATACGCGGTTCATACGCGGTAATATGCTGATCTGCCGGCACGAGCTATGAGCCGCATATATTGGACGAATACATAGCGTACTTGCAGCCCAGATACAACGCACGCTGAACGAACTCATAGCGAATGCCGACGTATTGCACAAATTAGTACTGTTCATCCTGCGATCGGGCAGCGCACTGTACTTATTTGTAACTTATGACAAACGCACAGATAGCGCACAGGTACTTGTCGAACATCCACGGTACACTCGAGATTTGGTATAAATATGATGTCTCCTCTAGACTCCAGGGTAAACAGACCTCCTGAAAATGGCAGATCCAGGCCAAAAGGCTGATGTTCACGCTATGGAATCTGCACTGGTAATGAAAACAGTAGGAAGCAGCCGCCTTTTTAATAAATGGGGAATACGCTCGGAATATGCTTGGCATTCGTCAGAAGTGCGTCAGTCATGTGGTCGGCATAAATTGGGTGCGTCTGGAATATGCTCGGCATGCGCACTGTATACGCGGCTATTCGCAGCAAGAAAAATAGTGTTACGCACCTCATACGCAATGGATGCGCTGAGTTCGTTATTTATACACTAGATGTGCATCACACATGAGTCAAAGTGAAAAATTTCACAATTTTGAGCATACGGCTGCGTATTGAAAAATTTTTATAAGGAACTCATAAGGACTTGATATACGCAAAAGCGTGACACCCCTATAACATAAGGCCTGTGATGTTAGCTGAAAACAACAATTGCAAGTCCCCAAGCATATCTTTTTTTTTTTTTAAAGATTATTTTTTAAGGGTATTTTCACCTTTATTTGACAGTTAGAGTGCAGAGAGAGACAGGAAGGATGGGGAGAAGAACGGGGATGACATGCGGCAAATGACCCGAGCCGGAATCGAACTCAGGTCGCTGCGAGAAGAACACAGCCTTTATGGTGCGCGCGCTTAGACCGATGTGCCACCGGGGCGCCCCCCCCAAAAAAATCAATGAGAGGTTGACAACGTTGTCCAAAGTTTTGGGAGCTGGCAAAGATTTCTAAACTGTGGACCATAAATGGCTTGGAACCAGGGCTTCGGATCACTTAATTATGTATTTTATTATACAAATTGAATTTTATGTACCTCTTTACAAAATACCCTGTATCTCTATTTACCAAGACAGCAAGCAACTGTCGGTCTGCTGACTTTGACCAACAGAGTTTTGTACCACTGCTCTTCAGCAGTCCACAGTTTGTTTTTGAGCAGCCACAGACAATTAAAAGAAAAAATAAAATTAGCTGTTACTGAGGAAACTGAAAATGAATAGTACATTGAAACAGTCCAATTTGCGCCATTGGACTGCAGAGTTTAAGTTGATTATAAAGGTTAGTATCACTTTTCGCAGATTCCAGGGAACAGCAAATCCAAAAGGTTCTAATGGCCTGCTAGCGTTCGCTCTTATAAACCGCTGCTTCAGCACACTGGGTGAAACCATGCAATTGACATGCACAACCATCTCAACCCAAGCATTAGAAACCATGAATATCCAGAAATCTGCCATGCACATCTTGAATGGAAAATTCTTCTAGCTAGCCGGGACCATACGTTTGATATTTTTACAATAGTTACATATCTATGGTCCATGGTTGCAATTTTAATATCTTTTATTATGCTTTAAAATAAATAAGCAAAAATTACACCAATTACTAACCAATAAACACAGTCAGAGCATTGAGATCCAGGCTCCAACATCCAATAATAGTGAAAAATAGGTTTTCCCGTTTATCTGAATTTTTAAAATTTAATCTGAATATTCAATGGCTTGACATTAAACATTTTAATCCTTTGCGCAGAAGCGCAATAGTCATAGATGCAAGTGGACAAATGATGCAATAAGTGTACCAAGAATACATAACTTCGTATTGAATATTAAAAAGGAAGTGATGCCCTGGAACTATTCAAAAGTTGAAGTTCTTAAGTCTGAAGTGGTGGTATAGGAGCAGCATGAATCAAATCTCCACATTTTGAACTTGATCTGCAACTAGCCCGGCATATCTGGGTCAAGCATCATCTGGGGTATATTTCAGTTAATACACTGTACATTAATCATCAAAAACTCTTCTAAGCCACAGATAGCTCAAACAAACATGAAATGAATAACAATCTAAGAACAAATAGATAAGTACTTTCAAGCCCCCTCATTTTAACATTTTCCCTGAAAATTTTCAATTGTTTTTTTTTTTTTTTTTTTTAAAGTTTCCAGGCACCGCCAGCATTTTTGATAATATTCACTGATCTTTCAGAATATTCCCCAGAATATTCACTTTTACAAATATGTAAGCAGAAAAAATGCAGCATCTCGCTATAGACACAAGAAACTATTTCATTCTAACTTAATTCATTCTTTTTTACAAACCCTCGAATTCGTGCCATTTTCCCTAAAAAAAAAAATACCCCACATTTCTGAGCTTAGAAAAGCATATGGATGTTATTTAGCATCGACCTGCTGCTTTGTTTTCTGCATGCATCAAGGAGATTCATTCTAGCTTGTGAAAAAGCTTGTGATAATGGAACTTGCCTGAGAAAAAACTTAATTTCCTTTTTCACTTGTTTGCAAGGTGCACTAGAGTGAACCGTTTTCTCGTTCATTTGACCTGTTTTTGTTGCAAGACCCGTAACAGCGCCCGTGAACGAATAACAGTGAAAACGTTGATGGACGGAAAATCTTGTCAATGGCGGGGAAAGTGTTAACTGAGAGACCGGTTGAAATATAATAGTATCAACTTGCACATGATGTAAACTTTTGTGCAAGAAGTCAAAACAATTGCTGGGTAATAAACACTGAATTATTTTACAATCACATCAAAACAAAAATGTGTTCATTTTCAGCCTTTAGGGGAAGTGGGGGGTTGCTTATATTTGGCTTCAAAGGTAATGATCGTTCTGGTCATCATCCTCAGATGTCGCACCTTATGGACTAGGAGTTATGATCCACAAAATATACCATCCAAAAAAAGTAGGGGATATTCCATTTCACGAGCATACTTCTAGCAAATGCAAATGAATATGAGGGAAAGTAATATATATCCTTACAGATTAACCATTTCCAGTGAAATTGAGCACCCAAACACAATAATGACATCCCCAGGATTTGCACCTGATACAAGTGATGATGATGGGGGTTGAACCCTAGATTTGCATGCTTTTGAATTTGAAGGTTCTAGCCATTGCGAAAGGAAATTTGAAGGTGCGAAATGACTTGGGACACCTCATAAGGAGTATGCCACGTCGGATTCATGCCTGCCTGGCCAACAGAGGGGGATTTACCCATTATTGACTTTGTTTTGAACTCGTGGTAACTTTGATGTTTGACCCTTGGTGTGGGTTTGCCCCGAGCATGGAAAGTCTCTGCTTCACTGGATGTATCAAATGAGTAGAATAAATCCTCAAATGTTCCCTTAATTTTGTCTCACCATTTGTTTGATCCTAGCCTTCAAAATTTGCTTCATATAAATCATTTTAGTCCAACATCCCCTACTTTTTTTGGACGGTATATATGGATTGAGCTATAAGCCTTTTTTTATTCACAGTACTTAATTGCAATCTAATGAGGAACAACTTAAATTGTGAATTTTCATCAAGTTTCTTTGTATTTGTGGCAGTTTTTTGTCCCAAATTATGAAAATAAATTAAAATAATATTGAAGTAATATGTAATAATAAGTAATATGAAATTAGAATTTTAAATGGTACGAGTCTTTGGCTTCATTGAAGCCATTTTTCTAGTCTCAGTGACACTCATATTCTGAGATTTAAAGTTCTGAATAGGGGCCATGGCATGCACACCTAAGCAAGGATGAGCTTGATTTTGCATCTGCGCAAAGGGGCTGAGGTAGCTCTTATGAACAAACATGAGAACAAGCAGTGTCCGTTAAAACCTTTTTAGTCCTTTTGATTTTAAAACTGGTTCATATTTCTCATTGAAAAAAGTTCTTTTGATTAAAAGGTTCATTCTGCAACTGTCTTCCAACACCAAGCTCATCAGGTCTAGCATGCAAGCACTAAAAGATAGATCAAGTAATTTTTATCACAGGTTTAAGTTGTTTCTTTCATTTCTTTTGAAGAAGTAATGGGTGCCTTCGTTCCATGATAGCTCTTGCTTTTACTGGTGCTAGAGAACTTGCTTTCAGCATCACTTTATATTTCAAAAGAGTTTGACAGCTTTGGAAAACCAATTCATCTTTGGGTCTACCAATCTCTGCCAAAGGAAAAAAAAAAGTTCATTCCTTTGGGTAAAAGCAAAGATTAAATACAGTAGTGTGCAGTGATGATTTACACTTGCCAAAATAAAGATGAATCAGAAACCAAGTACTATTCAAGTGTTTATTGCATTAAATATTGGATCATACAGATGACAATAAGTAAACAGATAATACATAGTAAACACAAAAATAATAATGTCTTTTTGAGAGAAAAAGTCAATATCTAGTGTGGCCACCCTTTGCTTAAATTGCAGCATTAAATCTTTCAGGCATAGTTTTCACCAGGCCCGGCGCTAGAACAGGGAATTGGGGGGGCACAGACACATCCCTTTATGACGATTAGGATAGTCCTGGCTAGTTCTCAATTATTTTCCTTTATTGGCGAGTTTTCCAATTATCGTAATTGGCAACTGAAGACACGGTTTCTCTTCATATGCAATATACCAGCGATGAAATCATGGGCAAAATTCAGTACAAAAAAATAATTTACTTATTAATAGGCCAATTGATTTGCGTTGATTGAACTGGTCCGCATTCCAATGAAATATCGCCTTTCACTCTCGGTATTGCGTGGGTTGATTAAAAAAAAGTGGCACTCAGCAGTTAAATAGGCTATAAAAAGCAGGCGGCTCGAGCTATTTGCGCAGGTATGCAATTTTGAATAACATTGATTTAAATACAGCAAATACGTGTCCAGATGAATGATTGTTGTCTTACCTCATTGGGGAGAACAAGCAGCACCTGTTAAGTGTGGTGTGCTCTCGGAGTGAACCTTTTGTTAATCATGAAAATGACTGAGAACAGGACAGGACTAATAATTGTTTTAGACGGATGCTTTGTGCACTCCAATTATCAGTTTTGCTTAACTCCTGAGTTGGAAAAAGTCCATGCTTCCACAGTGCAGTTGAGCTTCCACAGTGCAGACAGCTTATATAAAGTACTTCTCTGCTGGCCTCATCCAATCAGATTTTTTTTTTTTGTCTCCGGGTCAAAGCTGCATGTATTTTAGAAAGCCTCAAAGTCCTCAATCAGAATCTAGGATTTAAATGCTTAACTCCGCTGCTTCCTGCAGTGCAGACAGCTTATATAAAGTACAGCGCCGAGATTCATCCAATCAGATTTTTTTACTTTGCTGTCTCGGGAGAATCTCGCCGTCTCAAGGCCTTCAGAATCTAGGATGCGTTCAAAGCGGCCCTCCAAGCCCTGCGCGATAGCTGCAGGATCTTGCAGCCATAAGCCCTCAAGCCCTTGCAGACACGCTCGAACGCACCCCTAGATTGCTTCCCTCTCCCATTAAAATGAGCAGGATGATTTTGCTGACTGTCCTAATTTTAACCAATCAGATTGCAAATATGCCAAGTGAGGGGTAATCTCTGACACAGCAGAGCCAGCTAGCTGGCTGTTGCCTACGTCAGGACGTTACGTGCATACAGCAGGTTAGGTACGTCAGCTAATGGCACAGTCAATCTTAAGTGAGTGGGTGTGTCACATGAATGTAATGAAACCAGTGCAGTAAATTTTGCGGTTGCCTCGAGCTTTAGCGAGCTTAAAACCGAAAATTTATTCATCTAGTTAACACTGGGCTAGCTCCGCCACTGCTACTCAAACAGTCTGAGTCACAAACATTCACATTTCAACCCACAGTTAGCTAGCTGCAGTTTTTAAATTCACTGTCAGCTGAGTAGCTGGCCAATGGTAGCGCACGAGTTAACGAACTAATGTTACGCAATGGTTATGGAAAGATATTGCGTGTACCATAGCTGGTTAGTTAAGTAACGTTAACTTTAGTTGTGAGAATGGCACTTAGCTTGCAACAGCGCCAAGTCATACTGACTTAACCAACGTTATACTTCTTACACAGTTTGTATTAATATTAACAGCGTGACGTAACTTGGAGCGATGTTTTTCCCATGCTCTCAGCCAATTAAATTTTAACGAAAGTGAGCAATGAACAGCAGTTATGTGATAGACATGGCTCTGGATTTTGGCGCACAATGGTGGAGGGAGGAAATAAAATAGACATAGTGGCAGATTTATGGTCAAAGCCTTTCTCCAGGAGGACTTTTGAAGAAAAGTTGAATATTGTGAGGAAGGGTCGTCCGACTCCGCAGCTAGCAGCCCTAACCCAGCAGGGTAAAGGTTTTGTGTGGCACTTTCAATCTAACAATTACGAAAGATATTCTTGGCTCACAGCATCGGAGGAACACTGTAAATGATTATGCTGGGAATATCTTTTGTTTGGAAATGACCGATATGGTGTGTGGAGCCATACTGGGTTTGCAAACTTGAACTGTTTAACTAAGGCTGCATCAAGACATCAAAATACGGCGGGACATTTGCAAGCTACCGTACCGTTGAAAACCTTCTGAGATACCCGTGTGGACCTACAGCTCAATGAGCAGGTGCGAAGGGAAACGGAGCTCCAAAACGAAAAAGTGAAGAAAAACAGGGAAGTATTGAAAAGGCTAGTCGATTGTGTCATCTTTTTGGGCAAACGAGAGCTTTCATTTAGGGGAAACGACGAGAGTAAAGAGTCCAGCAACAAAGGTAATTATGTTGAGCTTCTTTCTTTTCTGGCCGAGCATGTCAAGGACTTGCATTACCACCTTTCCACTAACAAAGTGTTTACTGGGACTTCAGGTAAAATACAAAATGACCTGATTTGTGCCATAGCTGAAGTGATGGATGAGGAGATAAAGAGTGAGATCCGTAAAGCGCCCTTTGTCGCAATTATGGTGGACGAAACCACAGACGTGAGTACTGCAGCGCAGCTGGCTCTGGTGCTCCATTATGTGACTGGCGCAGGTGTCAAAGAGAGATTTATACGATTTGACGACGTTACTAGCGGCAAGCGAGCTGATGACATAGCTGCTCTTATCATCAGATTATTGGAGGAGTACGAATGTCTGGATAAAGTTGTGGCACAGTGCTTTGATGGTGCAGCCATTATGGCCTCTGGACTAAACGGAGTGCAAGCCAAAGTAAAGGCAAGGACTCCTATGGCTTTGTTCATACACTGCTCTGCATATCGACTGAATTTAGTTTTGACTCAAGGCGTATCGAAGCTCAGAGAATGCAGTATTTTTTTATTTTTTTTTGCGCATCTCTCTGGCTTAGCTTCGTTTTTCTCCAGATCCCCGAAGCGCATGCAGCTGCTGGATGACATCGGTCAGTGGCGTCTTCCCCAGGTGGCACCAACAAGGTGGCAATACAGTTCGAGATTAGTCAGCACAGTTCACGAGAAGAGAGTTGCCTAAAGGAAGTATTTGAGCACATATTGGAGCACCATGATGAGTATGATGATGACCCTGTGCGTAGTGCTGACGGATACAAGGCACATTTGGATGATTTTGAATTTTGTTTTTTACTTTCCACTTTCCGTGGGATTTTTGACCATTCAGATGTGCTTTTTGGAATACTGCAAAGCAAAACACTTAATGCACAATTTTGTCTGACAAGAGTGGATGAATTTTGCGACACCATTGAGAAGGAGAGAGGGCGATTTGGTGAAATATTTGAGTCTACTGTGCGCCAAGCAGGTGTGCCAAGTACACGGAGAGGCCAAGCGCAGGAGGACATGGGCGCATGTTACGATAAACTCCACTCCGACATTTTGGACAACATTCTTGCCCAACCGGTTTGAAGACCACGCGAAAGGTAATGTTTCTCTCCTCGATCCTCAGCAGTTCCAGTCATATTGGGAAAGTTTTCCTGCCGCGGCCTTCTCTAGCTTAACGCAGAGTCACGGAGCTCTCTTTGACCTGCCCCGGCTTCAAACGGAATTGCCCGTGATGCATGCCATGGCTGGTTTTGAAGGGAAAAGCCCTGCTGACCTCCTCGCTTTCCTTCACCAGAAAGATCTATTTGAGAGCCTGCATCGACTGCACGCACTGGCATGCCTGGCGGTGACCATCCCGGTGTCCACTGCCTCAGTCGAGCGGTCATTTTCAGCCCGAAAACGCATTAAAACGTATTCGCGAAATGCGACTGGGCGGGCTCGACTTTCAGCTCTGGCCTCCATGGCGATCCAGAAGGAACTTTTAATGGAGCTGAAACGAACTGATGAGCAGCACAATCATTTTTTAAAGAAGGAAAGGAGGAGGGAGTTCGTTTTCAAATAGCAAGCAGTTGTGAGGTAAAAAATGTTTTAGTTTATTTATCTTTAGTTTTGGATTTTGTTTTAGATCGTTGCTAGTAGTGCGTACATGATCTCACTGACTGTACCCTTGCACTTCTAAAGGCACATATGTGTTTATGCGCAGCAGCTTGACTGGTGAGCTCCATTAAGATGCTTTCACTGCCAGGAATATGGGCATGTGGCTGCGGTATGTCGTACAACAGACTATAGGTGTAGAAGGTGTGGAAAAGAGGGTTGCACAGAATTGGATTGTGAATTGCCAGAGGAAAAAGCCGTGTGCTATTACTGTGGGGGAAATCACGAGACTGGTACGAAGGAGTGTGAAAGATGGAAATTCGAAAGTGAGGTGGGAAGGATAAGGACACAAAATAAAGAATCATACGCAGAAGCTTGTAAACGAATACGGGTAGAAAAGGGAATGGGGAAGGAGGTGCAGAGCACAGTGGGGATGGTGAGGGCAGAAAACAGATGCAACAAAGAGTTAGTTATGGATAGGAGACGGTTCTTAGCTTTTATAGCTATGGTGGTAAATTGTGCTAGTGAGATTGAGACAAAGACGGAAAGGATAAAAATGGTAGTGTGTGCAGCTCGAGAGATACTGAGTATTACAGACGTGACCGGAGATGATCTCCAGGGGATATCGGAGGAAGGGTTCGGAGGGGTATAGTTACTCCAAGCAAAAGTAAAATCCAGAGGCTGGCGGTAATACACCATAAGGTCTGTTAACCGCCATTAAACCTAAAAGAAGAAGAAGAAGAAGAAGCTTGACTGGTGTCCCAGGAGGCTTTTCTAGGTAGTCTGCGTGGATGTGACTGGTTGCTGTTTGTCTTGTCTTGTGTCTTAGTAAAGGCAGTGATGACAAATGCGATATGGCATAGTGCTTTATGTGTACATGCTGTCACTGGGAATTTGTGGGGGGTTACGTAATGACGTCGTGCTGTTACTGTTAAGTCACAGTGAAGTTTATGTTAATTGCGGGAGGGTTACTGACGGCCTAGATGTATAATGCAGGGCCCGCTAATGTCGCTGTTAGATCGCATATGGAGAGAAACTGTGTCTTCAGATGCCAATTACGATAATTGGAAAATGCGTCAATAAACGAAAATGATTGAGAACTTGCCAAGACTAATTCTTGTCATAAAGGGACGTGTCTGTGCCCCCCCAATTCCCTGTTCTAGCGCCGGGCCTGGTTTTCACATATGTTTTATTTCCGTACTTGCTAAACCATTTCATATGGTTTGAAGTTCGTTCCAAAAATATTTTTTTGATGTTACAACAGATTTGCTCAATCAGATTAAAGTCTGGATTTTGAGCGGGCCAAGTCATAAATTTCATGTAACCAGATGTTTGTTTCCGACTGAGATAATTCATGCACAACTTAAAAGTATTTTTAGGGTCATTATCTTGTTGAAAATAAAATCCCCGAGCTATCAGTCTCTTGCCAGACAGCAATGCGTGCCGCACAAGGATGCTGTGATACTTATTTTGATCCATGATTCCAATAATTTTTAATGAACTCATCGGATCCTATCAAGCAGACTGAACCCCAAACCATAATATTACCACCTCCATGTTTTTCTGAGGGGGTTAAACAGTAATTTTTGAAATGTTCTCCAACTCTACGGTGCACATAAATTCTGCGTTTGGGTAAAAAAATTTTAAATTTTGATTCATCGGTCCAAAGGACTTGTTCCCAGTCCATTGGTGTCCAATCCGTGAATTTCTTGGCAAACTCAAGTAGTCTTCTTTTTTTTTTTTTTTTTTGATGTTGCCAGCTCTTGGCAGCAATACAACCAATCAGACCATTTTCACACAGGCGTCTGGAAATAGTAGATCTTGATACTTTTATCTCTTCATTGCTGGCACAATTAATATAATCACAGAGTAACTGTGCTGTCAGCCGCCGATTTTTTTTTACTTGTCATACACAGATAACAATCATCAGAGGCTCTTAACTCCTCTTTTGCACCTCTATTGCCACTAATTTTCTGCGGATCGGTCTCTTTGAAATGCTTGATGGTGTTTCATCCAGTGCCATGGCAGCATTTAACGTCTTCAGCATCATGTAAGGCCACAATGCGGCTACGAACAATCTCAGAGAGCTCCTTCCGTCGTGCCATCATGTTTAACACTGTGACACGGCTCAAAGTTCATGTCACCTTATATTCAGGAACAACTGACCATCAGAGGTAATTCTACAGAATAATGTTGCCTCAAACCAGTTTAAACAAATTTTTTTGCATCAGTTATCATGGGATGAGTTTCAAACATGCATTTAGGCAATTCAAGAGTCAAAAAAATAAAATTTGCAACACATTTCATTATAAAATAATTGATGTTTTCAGTTTTTTTGTTTATTACCCATATTTTTACCACAATATACTTGTGGGAACAATTTTGTTCATTCTCATTGCCTACAGTAGTATTTTTCAAAACATTTAAACCAAAAAATTACAGGGAAGTAACATGTTTGGACCCTATTTAGACAAAAGCGGTGGTGTATAATCATCACTGCACACTACTATAAAACCACTTTTTATACAAGAAATTAGTACTAAATCAGTACTACCCAAACACCCACACAGAATATTTTTCCATGTTCAACCTGATCTTATGAGTCCAGTCTGGTTTTGACAGTTTCGCAAAATTAATGTGAAAATTGTCCAGATGGGTGATATGCAGACCTTTTAATTCAGTTAGCTGCTTTCTAACTAGCTTGATGCCGTATGCTATACCCATCAAACGTTGGGAAATACCATCCAACCATCCACCCATCCATTTTCTAAACTGAATCTTCCTCAACAGGGTTGCAGAAGAGATGGAGACAGCTTTCTATGGGTGAAAGGCAGGAACTCGCCAATCCATCGCAGGGCACACACACCATTCACTCACGCACTCATACCAATGGCTGGGAACTTTAGCCTGTGGTAAATATATCCAATTTTTTATTTATGGGCTAAAATTGATATATTTGGCAACCTGTTTTAGTTTCCATACTTGATGGTCTAAAATTGCTTTCCATACATCAGCCATACAGTAATGATGCACATACAGAAACAGTGACTGTTATGCAGTTAAAAAAAAAAAAAAATGGTGTACACAACTTTCACTGCGCAAATACGTTAGGTTTACATAAGAAATTCATCTCACTATTAGTAATATAGAACGTGTAGTTTTCCCATGAATCAGATTTAAAATAATTCTTTTAAAGTGATGTACATGAAAAAATAAGCAGCTTGAGATTTAAATAGTATTTTTGATTTGCTGAACAGATCTTTTTTGCTCAACTGTTCAATTTTATACAACTGATCGGTATTTTTGTTTTGCTATTTCATGATTACTTTGCACAGATTTCAGTTTGCAAGAGCAACAGTGTAATTGCCTACTCCAAACTGGAACCCAGCCAAAGAGTAAACAGGACATTCCCCCGTCTCACAGTGCTTAGGTAATTTCTGTCAGTAAGAATTTCTCAAAAGAGACTTAAAGATCCCTAATCACTAGACTCAACACGTTAGCTCCATTGTAACAAGAATGACAAGAATGTCATAGCAATGCATTAAAACTATTTATCACATCCAGGTTTTACAACAGCAATGATATTGACTGGGCTTAGAGCAAGAAGATGAGGGGAAAGGGAGAGAGCAGCACGAAATGTAAGGGTGCAATACCTTAAAGTGATTAACATTTCTGAAAATGCAAATGTGGTTTTCAGTTTGTACCTTTGTTTGCAATGAAAAGGAAACAGCAAAGACGTAAAGCCACAATGATCTCAGTGGAATCGAGCCAAAGGGGGCAGAACAGACTGGCAATTGATCCATTGCGCCCACTGTAAAAGCACTGTGCCAACTGCCATTATAAAAAATTTTATTTAACCCGCAATGCAATTAATTCAGATGTTCATCTCATTTTTTTCATGGCCAAATCCCTCAAACAATGCCTTGTTTAAATATTAATCAGTCCTATTTCAATTAGGAGTAATTTACTTCGCAGGGTTTCCCTCCCTGTCTGATTGCCAAAATATACAGGTAACTTGCAGTGTTTGAATATAAATGACATGGTACTTTTATAATGCTGATACATCAAATGGGGCCTTAATGGAGCTCGCTGTTTCCAGTTAGCAAATACTGCCTCAGAGTTACAACCAAGAGTGAAGCTGTTGCCATCTGTTAAAATCTCCAAATAGCATGATGCAGTTATGTATCAAAACGACTCATGCACAGGTCTATTTGGGAGGTTTTTTAAGGAAACAAAGACTGAACATGTGATTGAGCACAAAGTAATATTGAAATTTCCAGTCTATGTCCATGTAACTGAATGAAGAATGTAAATGATGTGATCTGTGTTAATTATTAAACCCCCAAGTTAATCCAAAGCAAAGGAGGTGTTTAAAAAAATGACACCCTGGAGCAAACTACTTCATCTGACATCTCAGGGGAGGGAACATATTTCACTCATTAATGCTTCTTTGCTTTGCTACAGAAAGGCTGCACTCAAATCTAAAGGAAACCAGCAATATCCTGGACTGGACTCTGAAGTCTGTGAAGGTGAACTCCCGTCACACACTGCCCCATTTGTTGCAAAACTAAGTTAGAACCATACCTCTGCCATTTTATTCAGACTTCTTACCAAAACAAAACAAATACAAACGTACAATGAATGAGTGAATTTAATCTATCATTTCTGCACTCCCTCAGAGACTTGACACTAAAGCAAATTCTTTCAGTGAAAATGAAAATTGGTAATGTTACTTTTAATGCCTTAAAAAGGCAAGGTGACAAAAGGTCTTAAAACTTAAGTAACCCCGTTACTTTTGTGCTTTTTTGAGTCAAAATGGGTCCGGTCAGAAAAGATTGCGATGACGTCACGCTCAGCTTGACCCTGAGAGGTCAAGGGAACATTAAATATCCAAAATGGTGGGCCGAGTTTGTTTACATGCAGTGTCGAATCTTCCACTGACCAAAAGCGATGTTATTTATGGAGAGATGGGTTGTTACAGCTGTGCAAGTGGCATTTGTAATGAGAGATCATACAAACATTCTAAAGGAGTGAAGTTTTACCATGTGAAACATGTATCATTTTTGAGGAAGGATACAGGATCTTGTGTTTAGTTAATAGGGTAACATTTGAGTAAGTAGCTAATTCAGGCAGGTTGTATTTATCAAAGAGTAATGTTAAGAGGGCTTCTTCGAGGCAAAATTTCTCCTTCAGAATGTTTGGTAACCAAAATAGTTGGGACAAAGTGTAAAGGCAAAACTTTCAAATCACACCAGCCAGTATTTTATTCTTCAGAATGTTTTGAGAAATTTTACAATTTTACAATAAAATAGCACAGACATAGGGCAATAAGAACAGAGAGAGTACACTAAATATAGAGCACAAGTAGGAGACAGAATTAAAATTACAAAAGGAAGAGAACACTGCGGGTTACAAAGTACAAAAAAGAAAAAAGATACAAAGGCAAAAGCATTGAGCAGACAAGTTTCTTGAGTTTAGCCATTGGAATTTGATCCCACTCTTGTTTAATACAGGCTTCCAGCTGCTGGAGAGTTTTGGGTCTCCTTTGACGAACTTTTCGTTTAATTATGCGCCAAATGTTCTCAATCGGTGAAAGATCAGGACTGCAGGCAGGCCAGTTCAGCACACGGACTCTTCTACTACGAAGACTTGCTGTTGTAATAGCTGCAGTATGTGGTTTTGCATTGTCCTGCTGAAATACACAAGGCCTTCCCTGGAATAGATGTCCTCTGGAGGGGAGCATATGTTGCTCTAAAACCTTTATTTACCTTTCAGCATTCATGGTGCTTTTTAAAACATGTAAGTGTCCCAGACCATATGCACTAATGCATCCCCATACCATCAGAGATGCTGGCTTATGGACTGAACGCTGATAACAGGAGAGATGGTCTTTCTCTTCTTAAGCCCGGAGGACACGACGCCCATGATTTCCAACAAGAATGTCAAATTGGGACTCGTCTGACCACAGGACACTTTGCCACTTTGCCACAGTCCATTTTAAATGAGCCTTGGCCCAAAGAACACGGCGGCGCTTCTGGATCATGCTCAACAATGGCTTCCTTTTTGCATGATGGAGTTTTAGGTGGCATCTGTGGATGGCACGGCGGACTGTGTTTACAGACAGTGGTTTCTTGAAGTATTCCTGGGCCCATTTAGTAATGTCAATGACAGAATAATGCTGGTGAGTGATGCAGTGGCGTTTGAGGGCCCAAAGATAACAGGCATCCAGTAAAGGTCTTCAGCCTTGTCCCTCACGCACAGAGATTTTTCCAGTTTCTCTGAAGCTTTTGATGATGTTATGCACTGTCAATGAGACCTTCAAAGCCTTTGCAATTTGATGTTGAGGAACATTGTTTTTAAAGTCTTCCACAATGTTTTTACGCAAGCCTTCACAGGTTGGACAGCCTCTGTCCATCTTTACCTCTGAGAGACTCAGCCTCTCTAAGACATCCCTCTTATAGCCAATCATGTTACACACCTGATGCCAGTTAATGTAATTACTTGCTTAATGTTCTTTCAGCTGATTCTCTTATATATGAATTGCTTTTTCAGCCCTTTTTTTGCCTGTGTCCCAACTTTTTTGAGACCTGTTGCAGCCAGAAAATCTGAAATAAGCTCATTTTGTGGATAAAAATGTAAAATGTCTCAGTTTCAACATCTGAAATGTTACTTATGTTCTATTGTTAATAACATATTGGCTCATGTGATCTGAAAGTCATTGCATTTTGATTTTATTCACAATTTACACTTCGTCCCAACTATTTCGGAATTGGGGTTGTATGATCTCTCGTTACAAATGCCAATTGCACAGCAGTAACAACCCATCTCTTTGTGAATAACATTGCTTTTGGTCAGTGTCAGATTTGGCACTGCATATAAACAAGCTCAGTCTGCCATTTTGAATACTTAATGTACCCTTGACCTCTCAGGGTCAAGCTGAGTGTGATGCCATGCCATCTTTTCTGACCAGACCCATTCACCGTCTGTCTTATCTCCATATAAAACTACAGACAATGTGAATAATATCAGCCTTGCACAGCTGTCAATATCCAGTTGCAACCAGTCGACACAACCTAAGTAAAAGTTTTTTTGTGTTTGTTAAGCTGACTGCTTTAGCCGAGTCAGACGCTACTGCAGTGACCACAAGCAATTGCCATGGGCTGAAGACGTTAGATAAATATCTATGTATAAAATCAGTAACATAATGCACCAGGTATTACAACCACTAGTTAAATTGCTTTACATTAATTGCAGTTCACTCCCAGCCAAATCCTGCCGCAAAAGTCCTTTCAGCAAGCCAGTCTTGTTATAAAATATTTAAAGATCTTTGTCTGATGATCCAGTGTACCAAGGTTCATGCAAATCGGTTTTACCATGTAGGAAAAGGTGAATTTTTATGGTTTAAAAAAAAAAAAAAATCAAAATTGTCCTAATTTGCCTGTACGCAAATGGGTGAAGCTTATATGGATGGATTTGACACGCCCCACAGAATTCACCAAAAAAAAGAATTTTGTTTCTACAACCTTCTGTTCAGAAGTTATAGCCCAAAACGTGTGCACAAAAAAAAATTAATATGGCTGCCTGCACACATGACTTTATGCAGGTTACTCTTACTAAGTGTGCGCATTTCGTATCATAAGGACATAGTACATGCCAAATTTAATGAGGTTCCATCCAACCGTTTTCATGTTATTTGCATTTAAAGAAAATTTTGGTCATGTGACCAAATAGACCACGAGCTAGCTTGCACAATTTTGACTGGAAGTCGATGATTTTCCAAGACTTGATAGAACTCAGGTTCTTCTAAACCTGCATCAAGTTTGAGATTGATTGGTGCAGTGAGTCTGGATATGAAGATTGTCAAGTATTTTGAACATAATACAATATGGCAGAAGAACCATGTGACAAATCAAAAATCAGAGAAACATAGTATTGAAGAAAGACCTTGAGTCCAAGAGATTTTTCAAGTGAAACATGAAAGCTCTTGCTTGAACGGTGTCCAAGAAGGCTCACTCACAAAATTGTGAAAATAAATAAATTAATTAATAATGAGAACAATTTGAACAATTACAATAGGCATCCCCTTTGGGAGACCTGAGGGGATCACTAATAAAATTAAAAATAACTAAATAAATAAATAATTATTATTATTAATAATAATAATAATACTTCATAATTTCTTGGCTATTTCCTGAGCTGATGGATGGAAAATTGCTTCAACCACCAACAATACATCCATCAATGTATGGCAGCTGTTTTTCAACAGAATGGTACCACACCTTAGACAAGTATTCTTTGGCCAATTTAAGCTATGATTTGGGTGCAGACTGAAAGGGTCAGGCTGATAATTTCGCCAAAACACCAAGAACCCCTCTACTCTTTGTGATAAGTGCAGTGGTCATTGTGAGGAGTGATACGGACCAAAAGATGAGGTTTAAGGTCTCATCGTACAGCACAGAGTCCCTTTTACTGCACTCGGCTATTGGGGTTGATTTTACTGGCGTAGCAACACCACTTCCAGCAGTGCTTTTTTGTGAAGCAGGCTCCAATCCAAGTAGTAAGCAGGCTCACTATTGCTAACCTTCAGCCATTCAGCAGAGGCAGGGTAACTGGCGGTATAGCTGCTGCTCTCTATGCAAAACATGAAGGATATTCAAAGCACTATATCAAGAAAATCAACTGCAGTACCAAATTCATTATCTGAAGCAAAAAAGGAAATTAATCGCTGCTGCAAAGTTTAAAGTGATAACACACTGCATTAAAATCCAAGTCTCACCAGCAGTGAAGAAATAAAAAATTACTTTATTGACACACGTTGAAATGGTTGCCATGACAGGCTTTTTTAGAGCTCCATTCCACATTAGATTTCAACATACTGAACAAACATACAAATCTGCTCTGATTAATGGGGTTCACTACTTATGACAGCTCTGTTGCATAAATTGGTTTCCCAGGAACCACTAAAGCTTTGCCGTCATAAAACCATATACTGATCCATTTACTAACTTCTGACTACTATTTTTGGGCAAATAAAAATGAAACAATATTATTTAACCTCTTAAGCCCTGAGCCTCTGACTCGAAAATGACATGCCCAGAATGAAACGAGTATATCTCTGCAACTGCTTGGTCCACTTGAATAACCTTGGTATCATAATAAAGGTAACACCTTGGGGATTTTTGTCATGGTGTAAAAATTAGTATATGTGTCACTGACCCAGCGTAAATAAAGATGGAACACAGCATAAATGAAAGATCTCATTTCCACTGCGTAAATTTTTACTTTTTTCCCTTTTGAAATTTAGTTATAATTATTTAGTAATTATTTAATTATTTAGCCTGAAGCCTCTAAAAAATTACACAAAGAATCTCACCATTATCTGTGCCAAAGTTTATTCTAATCAAGAAAATCAGAGCAAAATTATAGAGGTTTTAGTTCAGGAATGTCTAGGTGGCCTCTCAAAATTGGCAATTCAGGCATCTTTTTGGGCACTGTGTGCCCAGGCCCGGTGCTAGAACAGGGAATTGGGGGGGCACAGACATGTCCCTTTATGACAATTAGGAAAGACCTGGCTAGTTCTCAATTATTTTCCTTTATTGACGCATTTTCCAATTATCGTAATTGGCAACTGAAGACACAGTTTCTCTCCATATGCGATCTAACAGCGATGAAATCATGGGGTAAATTCAGTAGAACTGAGAATTGGGGTGGACAAAACATCCGTTTTAAACAATTACTAGTCCTGACCTGTTCTCAGTCATTTTCATGATAAACAAAAGGTTCACTCAGAGAGCACTCCACACTTAATAGGTGTTGCTTGTTCTCCTGGATTAGGTAGGATGACAATCATTCATCTGGACGCGTATTTGCTGAATTTAAATCAACGTTATTCAAAATTGCATAACTGTGCAAAGAGCTTGAGCCGCATGCTTTTTATAGCCTATTTCACTGTCGAGTGCCACTTTTTTTTTCACTGAATACCGAGAGTAATTTTGAATAACGTTGATCTAAATTAAGCAAATACACGTCCAGATGAATGATTGTCGTCTTACCTAATCGGGGAGAACAAGCAACACCTGTTAAGTGTGGAGTGCTCTCGGAGTGAACCTTTTGTTAATCATGAAAATGACTGAGAACAGGTCAGGACTAGTAATTGTTTAAAATGGATGTTTTGTCCACCCCAATTCTCAGTTATACTGAATTTACTCCATGATTTCATCGCTGTTAGATCGCACATGGAGAGAAACCGTGTATTCAGTTGCCAATTACAATAATTGGAAATATTACAATATTTGGAAAACCCGTCAATAAAGGAAAATGGTTGAGAACTAGCCAGGACTATCCTAATTGTCATAAAGGGACATGTCCGTGCCCCCCCAATTCCCTGTTCTAGTGCTGGGCCTGTGTGTACCAAATGAGATTTCTCAAGTACCAAACTGAAAAACTCATTTAAATTCACTTACGTATCACTACAGGCATACATTCTATCTACATACAACCATTTTTTTAATTTTTAAAATGTTTTTTATTATTTTTTCAATATTCCAGCCAGTCTTGTATACATTTTCCCATTCAAAGAAAATACATTCAAAGGAAATGAAGTTTGACTCTACTGGACTAGATTTATTTTCAATAAAACAAGCAAATAAACAAAATTATAAAAGTAAAAAGAACAAACACCCCAGCAGTTATTTATACAAGAACTTTACTTCCACTCTCAAAAAGTACTCACACTTCACCGAGGATTGCATCTGGGTCTCCCATGTCAGGGTCTATCACATTAGCCACTACGCTAGCTACGAGGACTGTGTCAGTGTCGTCTCATTGCAAATATAGTGAGACAACAAAACGCATCACAAACCCCAACTTAGCACTTGTATTGTTGCGCTCTCAGTATTGGCTTGGAATGGTGAAATGATTCCCAGTCAGAAAATGACTTTGAAAACGACTGTTGAATATTTAGTGGAAAATTATACCAAAAATACTAAAAGCAAACCAGTTGAGCATTTGTATTGTTGCACTCTTCGAGTTCATGTGCGTAATGGAACATGGACCCTCAGTTAGACGCACCCGGAACTGAAGGCTCTATCTCAGGCTAAGTTTGTGCGATTATGGTGGTTGAGAGCTCATTGGAAATGTCAGAGCCCATAGAATCAAATGGCTACTGACAAAATCAAACTGATGGAATCACAAAGAAGAAAAGCAGGCCTCGAACTACAGGTGATAAGGCGCACGGCAAAAGTTGCCATGGTCCATGCTGAAAATAAAAGGGCATTACGGCAAATGTGCCTCCATATAAGGGGCACCACAGCAAAGTCTGCCGCTACCTTGGGGGCACAGCAGCAAATCCACCATGGAGCTTTAAATCATCACTTTAGCTAATAAAAAGTAAAGGTCCGTGGTCTCAGATGTTCCTCACATAAAGTGACCAATCAGCGTGCACTATGCGAATCAAAACCATTCTCGAAAGAAAACGTTTCCCGTATTTTTCCCGCTTGCCGTCTTGGAAATTGGCTCAGTATTGCATTGGGACATCGTTTGGGCATTGCTATAATGCAAGTACAAGCAAAGGACATTCCAATCAATTGCCGGGTCATTGAAAAAATAATCATATTTAGCCATGTTGTCCATCTTCTGCCACCCGCGAAATTCGACTTTATCCTGTCATTCCAACACTCACACTGACAACAGCGCTAGATACTGGCTATTAAGACCACTTCCCAAGCTTTATCAACACACAACACGCAACCTTAGAGAATTTCAGTACCTCCATAACTTCGTCAATTTGCCACACTTTGCAGCTGCCGACTGTAATTCGGCATTTTTTTCTTTTTTTGTTCCTTTCACTTGTCGGCATCGTGATCGAAGTTAAAAATAGAGGAGATACATAAATTATTCAAGAATAATTCTGCGCCCACGATCGCAAGAAAAGGGCGAAAAGACAGCTGTAAAAACCAGTGGCGGGTCGTCGGCTGTAACAAAGGGAAGCCAAAACCTTGCCCTTCTAAGCTTAGTGACTTAAACCTTTCGCAGTTTACTTTTCTTGATCAGCATTTGCTCATAGGAATTGTTAGAAGAACAGTCAATTGAGTCAAATTTATTTTCGATAGCATCGTTATACATTGCACCACGAAATTATGAGGGGTTTTCTTTCACACATAAATTACGACATAAATTACTATAGGCCTACGTCTTTATAAATTCCGCGCTCAAGAAGCTCATGAAACGGCATAGATTCACAAAGTGATTAGTGAGGCTCATTAAGCAATAAGCTGTGCAACATCGCATTCTTTACTTCTATATTAAGATTGTAGAAAACGGATTGTCGTGTCGCAAGCTAATTTATAAAGACGTATTGACAATTTGCGTCGTCATTTGCTATCGAAAATAAATTGGACTGTCCTTCTACGAATTCATATGAGCAACTGCTGATCAAGAAAAGTAAACTGCGAAATATTTAAGTCATTAAGCTTTGAAGGGCGAGGTTTTGGCTTCCCTTTGTTACGGCCGACGAACCGCCACTGGTAAAAACGGGAAATGCTGTGTGATTTATTTATTTTGGGTAAGTGTTTTTGGCGAGGGCACTTGCGGCAATGCGGGGAAAGGGCACGGCATTCTACTGCCGTGAACTGGGGCTTTTATAGGTGGGCAGCACGGCAAACAGGTAGGGCATCGACGATGCTGTCGTGAAATTCGAGCCCTGGAAAAGACAGTGCGTGCAAGCGGAATGCTCAGGGCCTTATCTCATTGGAAGCAGTGCCATGGAGAAAAACATGCATCGAGACTGGCAGATCTAGTTTCAATATAACATGGACACATTGAGCTAACAAAAGCCAGCGCAGATTTACCCTTGAACACAGATTTTATTACAAAATACCAAAGGTAAGAAAAAATATTTGCTTATTGCTGTAGAAAGTAATGTGTATGCCTGCTGTTCTTTGAGTGTGGTGTCAGTTTTAAATGACATGGCTTATATCATGGATTCTGTAGACTTTCCTCTTTCATTTGATGTATCGTTTGTATGCATAGCACAAACTCAGTAGAAACGCAAGGGATCGAGCACTGATATAATTTCATCTTATGTATTGCTACGTGCTTATTTACTTGCTTAATGCTTGAATTGTGTTCGGTTGAGGTAAAAATGGTTATCATGAGCTTTTTGCGGAGTTTCTTCCCTTTAAGCGGATATGCCGCATCACGATGTTGCTATTAGAACACATGCTGTATTTATGATGTTTATTGATTGCCCCGGTACTGGGGGCATTCCGGTCTAAGCGGCTAATACATTCAGAAAAAAACACAGGATGCATTTATCAACATTATTCCATTGATATTTGTTGCTGAGGTCTACATTTATCAAATACTGCAGTGACAAATATTAATGGCAGAATAAGAAAAAATACCAACAGTAAGAGCCTAAATTATGAATTTTCAATGACAAGTTCAGGAACACCAGAAAGATACAATTTTCCTAAAATTCTTTTACTGAAAGCAAAACCTTGCCACACTGCTGTCTGACAGGAAATGCAGCTGAACATATTTGTTTTCATTAGAAACAACTAAATTATTAAATGCATTTAATTTAATAGGTGTGTTTATATGGACAACAACCTATTTTTGAGCATGAGTCTTAGCACAAGCTCAAAAAATGTCCTCTCATCTACAAGTCAAAACTAGTTCCACCTTGATGGAAAGTGAAACCAGTTACGCAATTAAACATTCAACATTCTTGTTTAGCAATATCTTTACTTTTGCATTGGAAAATAAAGCTAAAAATGAATATTGAATTTTATGCTTTTTGGGTTTTTCTTCTTCCTTCAGTGTATTGCATACCTTTTTTGCATGTAAAAGTTACAAAGCCCTAAGCTCAAAGTCCATACCAAAGTGAGTTATTCTCCAACAGAAAACAGCCTCATTTTTAGTCCAGCGTTTTCTTCCTTAACTTGTCTACGTTGCAGTGTAATACATTTGCATAATTCCTCACTGGTGGCTAGTTTGGAATGCCTTCAATCAAAGCAAGGTAGAGTGGAGATCAGAAAGAGTTTGGTTGGTGTGCGTCTTGCCATGTCGCAAAGACGTTATTTCTTTCAATGCTAAAGTAAATTACCTTTCTACAGATTACCAAAGCAACAGAAAATGAAGAATCAGAGGTTAGGATGAATTTTAACCACTATTTCTCAGCATTACAATCTCAACCGTATATTTTTCCCTTGATTTTACCAAGGACTGCTTCCTGAACTGTGGCAGGCCAATGAAAACAAGGTGGGCTTTAACCTCTTAAGCCCTGAGCCTCTTTTTCGAAAATGGCAAGCCCAAAATGAAATGAGTATATCTCTGCAACTGTTTGGTCCATTTGAATAATCTTGGTATCACAATAAAGGTGAACCCATTTGTGATTTCTGCCGTGGTGTAAAAATCAGTATATATGTCACTGAGTCAGAGTAAATGATGATGGAACACAGTATAAATCAAAGATCTAATTTTGCACCAAACACAGTTTTACTTCTATCCCTTGTGAACTTATTTAGTTGCAGTCTGAAACCTCTAAAAATTTACAGCACAGAATCTCACCATTATCTGTGCCAAAGTACATTCTAATCAAGTGAATCAGAACAAAATTAGAGAGGAATGTCTAGGTGGGTTCTCCAAATTGGCAATTCAGGTACCTTGTGTGCCAAATCAGATTTCTCAGATATTAAACTGTAAAACTCATCTAATTTCACTTATACGTCACTACAGGCATACATTCCACCCAAATACAACCATTTTTTAATTTTTAGAATTTATAAATATTTTTTTGATTATTATTTCTGCCAGTCCTATAGCCTATACAATTTCCCATTCAAAGACAATACATACAAAGAAAATGAAGTTTGGCTCCACTGGAGCACATTTATTAAAAAAAAAAAAAAGCAAATTAATAAGATTATGAATACAAAGGAAAGGTTAAAAAATGGGGGAAAAAAGCAAGAAGAACAAAAACCCCAGCAATTATTTATACAAGAAAAATTCTACCATCGTCTTACTAAAACACATCGGACTCACCTTGTTTGTTCTGTTGTGCCCTAAGTAGTCACGCGTTTTCAGTCAGAAAACAACTTTGAAAATGACGGTTGAATATTTAGCGGATAATTATACCGAAAATACCACAAACAAACCTGTTAAGCGTTTATATTGTCGCGCTATTTAAGTACATTCGAATGGCCCATTGACTCAGTTTGACGCCCTGGGAACGCAAGGCTCTAGCTCAGGCTAGGTTTTTTCGTGATTGAGGCAGTTTAGGGTTCATTGGAAACGTCAGAAGCCATAGAATCAAATGGCTACTGGCAAAGTCATACTGACAGCATCACACGCCAATCACAGAGAGGAAGATACACTGCAAGCAAGCTGAATGCTGAGGAACTGAGATCTTTGAAGCAATGCTCGAGAAGAAAAACATGCTTTGAGACTGGAAGATGTAGTTTCGTTATAACAGGGACACATTGAGCTAACAATAGCAAGCGTGGATTTACCCTCAAACAGTTTTTTTTATTACAAAATATCCAAGGTAAGAATTTTTTTTGCTCATCTCTGTAGACTGTAAAGTGTATGCCTGCTGTTCGTCGAGTGTGGTGTCAGTTTAAAATGATAGGGCATACATTGTTGGATTCTGTGGACTTTCCTCTTCCATTTGAAGTATCGTTTATATGTATAGCACAAATTCAGGAGAAATTCTAGCAACTCAGCGCTGATATGATTTTATCCTATGTTTTGCTACATGCTTATTTACTTGCTTGGTGCTTGAATTGTGTTCGGTTGAGGTAAAAATGGTCAACGTGAGCTTTTTGCTGAGTTTCTTTGCGTAAAGTGGATATGCCGCATGACAATGTTGCGATTTGGAAACATGCTGTATTTATTATGCGTCGTGCTTAAGGGGTTGAGGGAAAGGGCCTCAAACAGGAGCCAGAACAGCTAGTTTAAGGTTGAGTGAGCCTGAAGTGCCACAAGAACAGTCAGTACAGCTTTAACAAGGTGCTTTTTGACCATTAAAAAAAAATGCAAATGAGCTGCCGGATAGCTCACGCGGAAAAGCATCGCGTTGCGAAGCAGAAGTGACGATCACGGCGTGGGTTCGATCCCCGCCTCATACCAGCCGGCAGTGGTCGGCAGCTCTTTTCAGAGTAGCGCGCAATTGGCCAATGCGCTACAGGGATGCAAATTGGGAAGGGTCTGCCAGGATCGGGTATTGCAAATAACAAGTTCTAAGGCGCCTCCTGTTGGCCAGACGGGCGCTAGTTAGGAAGATTCTAAGCTCGTTCATATTCGGGTATCCTCCGCCCTTGTTCTGGGCTTACGAGGTTTTAACTAATGAGTGTATAAGAAGCAGTGGCAACGGGCGCGTGCTTCAGAGGAGAGCCGCGAGCTGTCTCACTCTCCTGGGTTGGCAATTGGGGGCCGCATATGGGAAAAGCCTTGTACATAGTTCCCCAATTGGATATTCCAGATTCGGGTGGGATTGGAGATGCCAAATTTAAAAAAAAAAAAAAAAAAAACAAACATGCATTTAGTCCATGAAAAATGAAAATATTAAATTGGGAAATGAGCATAATGTTGCCCCTTTCAGGTAATTGCAGCTGAGCAACAATAACTTTTGAATTTTAAGGGCTCAAAATATTATTTTGCCTTCTGGCCAAGAATGTAACATCAAGTATGTAACAAGAATCTAACATCATTATGCATTTTCAAACTTTTTAATAAACTCGTTCCAAGCTTAAGTACATTTCAAATGCCCCAACAAGTTTCACTTTCATGTAAAATGACATGAAGTGAAACTTTGCTGCAATCATTTTATTTGGCTTCACTATACAGGAAAACCATCTTTGCTTTTGTCTGCTCTGAAGAAGACCGTTTATGTGACCTGCTATATGTTGCCCAACTCAAACAAAAACAAATTTTATGAAATAAATGTTTTAAAATAAATGTTTTTGCAATGATACCACCATAGAAGATGTTAGTTCATATCATTGTGCTCTCCCATTCACTTGCGGTCCATTACAATATCAAGTGATAATTGAAACGGAAAGGTGATGGTAAGATATCATTATATTACAGACAGCTAGAATGACAGCTTAGGCTCAAGTCAAAATGAAAATGCTGATGCAAGTGACATTTACAGTTAAGTAGGACTTGCACTGATGCGTTCTAAAATGGGCCCACGACAACCTTCAAAACCAAAAAAATACAAAGGCAATCTTATTATGTATGACAAATGAAAAAATAAAATCCATAATGTAGCACAGAATAGTATTTTGCTAGATGACACTTGGGCCCTAAAAGAATGTGGATATACTGTGCTTTTTACAATAGTAGTGGATAAGCTGTAACAGAGAATCAATTAATAAATAAGAAGATGGAAAATTGCCAATACTTGTTTCTGTTGACAATCATATCTTAAAGTTTCAACCTAATTAATAGTGAGCAATTCGGTTAAGAAATACCCAGCTATCATGGTGGCATGATAGGTCACCACCTACCAAAAAGCCCAAGATACCTTTTAAAGTATACTGCATGAAAGCAGCAAGCTAATTTAAAGGCCCATAAAAAAAAGCTCAAAAGGAAAAGGAAATTCTTGTCTGAAAAAAATCCATTTTCTCATGGCATTGGAGGAAAATGATGTTCATGAATAATGTATGAAAATGGGCTGCTTTCTCATATGTTTACACAAGAAAGTACCCCTCCTACAATGCAGCTGCAGTCTAAAATATCTTTACAGAGCCTCCTCTCGAGTCATGCCATGCTTTAGCTTTTGGGCAATATGTTTTGTTTATTTGGCCAGCAGCATTCTTGCTGTGTAAACTTGTACTCAGTCTGATGCATTCTGACTATGTTAGGCTTGATGAATAAAGCAATCATAAATTGTTTACCTCTCATGATCACAGTCATTATATGATGAAAGGACCTTGCATTTGCTGTTGCCATTTTCCCCCCAATGGAAGGAAATGAAAAGGGGCCAAGCTTGCAGAAAAGAGACAGACTAAATCTAATTGCTTTACTAAGACATAAAAAATTCATTGGAGAGTTTATGGCATTAGACTGGAGTCCCTCTTCATTGGCATCTTTAAATGAAATTTGTCCTGATGAAGTTTGAGTTTGTCCTTTAGCTGTGTGGCAGATGCATATTTTGAAAAGTTAATACTGTACTATTAAATGAGCAAATAAGATAGGGCAGCATTCGATGATTTCAATGTCAGTTAGTCTCTGTCATATGATATTTCTTTGGGAAAGAGGTCAGAAAAGTGTTATTTTGTTTCAATTTCAATTCATTTCCATAATATGTGACCTATGCAAAAAATATGAATATTGCGATGTTAATCAGAGGTATTCGCCGCTAGGAAACAGTCCAAATGCACTAATTGAAAAAAATTACTTATTACCCCTGTGAAATCAGTGTAATTATCTTGTTTTCTACTACTCTATTACTCTAAATATTTGTGCATTATAACAAAATAAGGAGTATAAGAAGCATACATAAATACTTCCTGCAACCAAAAAGGTTGAACTAAATGTTCTAGAGCAAACTATATTTACCAAGAACAGTGGTCAAATTTCAGGTAAAAAGGGGAAGTGTCATGACATATCTCTTTCAAAAGGTTATCATCTTTTGTATTCAACTGCCAGTCAATCACCCACTATTGTGTGAGTATTTCCATGCATTTTTTTCAGAGCTGTTTAGCAGTTTCCTTGACTGACAATTTCATTATGGACGGCAGCCTAATGTGGAAGTTTAGGTCAGAGAGTGAAACACACACTAAAATTTTAGTTTAATAGTGAGGTTAATTCTTGTTTTCTCTAATTTTTATCTTGTAATGATTGGACAATGATGCAATTCCATTGTACGGATAATCGTTTGAACTGACTCATTCACACATTAACTGTCACTGTTCATTTCAGTGCAATACACAGTAAATGGAGATCCTTCAGCTGACTCAATATCCCAACTTTTCACTCACAGAATGTGTCACCATTCCAAGAAGTGCACGAGTGGCTGAGAGCAAAAGTCTACTATCGGACTTTTCCAAGTTCTGAGAGAATAATTTTGTTTGAACAGAAAAATCACTTTATTTTGTACAAACAAAATATGCATTTTTCGTAACTGACTCCAGTAAAGTGTAAAGTGTAAAATAAAGTGATTTTTCTGTTCAAACAAAAGCTCAAATCTTATTTTCTCAGAACTTGGAAAAAGTCAGATAGTAGACTTTTGCTCTCAGCCACTCACATGGCCACTAAACCCAAACAATCATTTCAAATTGTTAATAAAAACAAGAATTTTACATGATGAAAACAAAAAGTATCCTGTGATAAGAAACTGATATGTGCAAGGGCTGGAGAGGGGAAGAAAGCATTCAACTATAATGTACTATGGAGTGTACCTAATAGAAAAATAAAATAAACTGGCTGTGGTTGTGCCGCTAAAAAGAGCCTTAATATGAATGGAATGGAAATGAGAGGCATTAATTTCTTTGCTTTACAAAAAAGCATTCCAGCAGTCACACTATATTTGCAGTTAATGGGATATTATTACAGTGGAATGTACACAGGAGAGGCATCAGATGAAAACCACTTCTGCTCATGCACAGCCTGCCAAATTATACATGGTAGTCCCCATATTATATAAAAACAAGGGTCTCCTCACAGAGAATATAGAATATAAAGACCATTCTAATAGTAATTTTGTCTATGTTTGCACATCTCAACTTCTCAGCTTGGGCTCATTGTAGGTTAAGGGGAAACATATACAATCCCAATTCCGAAATAGTTGGGACAAAGTGTAAATTGTGAATAAAATCAAAACGCAATGACTTTCAAATCACACCGGCCAGTATTTTATTCACAATAGAACAGAGATAACATGGCAAATGTTGAAACTGAGAAATTTTACAATTTTATCCACAAAATGAGCTCATTGAGAATTTGATGGCTGCTACAGGTCTCAAAACAGTTGGGACAGGGGCCTGTTTACCATGTTGTAGCATCCCCTCTTCTTTTTAACACAGAGTGGAGGCGTCTGGGCATTGAGGAGACAAGTTTTTTGAGTTTAGCCATTGGAATTTGATCCCACTCTTGTTTAATACAGGCTTCCAGCTGCTGGAGAGTTTTGGGTCTCCTTTGACGGACTTTTCGTTTAATTATGCGCCAAATGTTCTCAATCGGTGAAAGATCAGGACTGCAGGCAGGCCAGTTCAGCACATGGACTCTTCTACTACGAAGCCATGCTGTTGTAGTGGCTGCAGTATGTGATTTTGCATTGTCCTGCTGAAATACACAAGGCCTTCCCTGGAATAGATGTCGTCTGGAGGGGAGCATATGTTGCTCTAAAACCTTTATATACCTTACAGCATTCATGGTGCTTTTTAAAACATGCAAGTGTCCCACACCAAATTCACTAATGCATCCCCATACCATCAGAGACGCTGGCTTTTGAACTGAACGCTGATAACAGGAGGGGTGGCCTTTCTCCTCTTTAGCCTGGAGGACACGACGCCCATAATTTCCAACAAAAATGTCAAATTTGGACTCGTCTGACCACAGGACACTTTGCCACTTTGTTACAGTCCATTTTAAATGAGCCTTGGCCCACAGAACACGGTGGCGCCTCTGGATCATGCTCAACAATGGCTTCCTTTTTGCATGATAGAGTTTAAGGTGGCATCTGTGGATGGCACGGTGGACTGTGTTTACAGACAGTGGTTTCTTGAAGTATTCCTGGGCCCATTTAGTAATGTGAATGACAGAATTATGCCGGTGAGTGATGCAGTGGTGTCTGAGGGCCCGAAGATCACGGGCATCCAGTAAAGGTCTTTGCCCTTGTCCCTTACGCACAGAGATATTTCCAGTTTCTCTGAATCATTTGATGAGATTATGCACTGTCGATGATGAGACCTTCAAATCCTTTGCAATTTGGCGTTGAGGAACATTGTTTTTAAAGCATTCCACAATTTTTTTTACGCAAGCCTTGACAGGTTGGAGAGCCTCTGGCCATTTTACCTCTGAGAGACTCAGCCTCTCTAAGATATCCCTTTTATAGCCAATCATGTTACACACCTGATGCCAGTTAATGTAATTGCTTGCTAAATGTTCTTTCAGCTGATTCTCTTATATATTAATTTTTTAAGCCCTTTTTTTTGCCTGTGTCCCAACTTTTTTGAGACCTGTTGCAGCCAGAAAATTTGAAATGAGCTCATTTTGTGGATAAAAATGTAAAATGTCTCAGTTTCAACATGTTCTATTGTAAATAACATATTGGTTCATGTGATCTGAAAGTCATTGCATTTTGATTTTATTCACAATTTACACTTCGTCCCAACTATTTCAGAATTGGGGTTGTATATGCAAGTTCGAGTTAGCCTACCATTCCTGCAGCAGATGTTGGTTTTTATTGTGTAATGTTAAAAACCAGAGAAGAGAAAATGTGCTTTTTGAAATGCAGTTTCATTTGCGGACAATAGTTTTGGATTTTACTGGGGTGAGGGAGCTAATGATGTTGTGTACTGTACTGTAATTAATTACAGTAATTACTGTCTCACGGAATAAAACTGAACGGTTGGCATCTCGTTCGAACTTGGATGAGCCTAGTGTGTTGTCATTTCATTAGCCCTGCAAACGTCAGGGTCCTGAGTTCAGACTCACAGTGTCGGGGCTTATTATTACAGACATAGGAAACTCTAGGTCTTAATCTGTGCTTATTATCCATCAAATATATGTTTATGTTGATGTATCTTATGTTAGTATGGTATGTCGTTATTTTGTGTGGGAAATAAAGGAAGTAAAATATTCAATATTATAACGATATCATGTGTTTAATTGTCACGAATATTCGAATGGCATTTTAGGCTCATTCTGACAGCCCTAGTTTGGACCCGTCTTCTGTTAATTTCCAAAACAACTGCACGCGACCGGGAGATCAGGATGTTCACGACGCTACGCGCTGGTGCTCATGGGAAATGGGGTCTTCCTTCAGGCAAAACACTACCGCTTTGGTCCACAGGCACCGCCAAACTCAACCAAAAATGAAAGTTCCTTAGTGTTGCTTTAATACTACGGTCATTTACAGTAGCTAGCAAGCTAGTTTGCTTTTGATTGCTGTAATTGCTTTTTCCTCCCCTCAAAGGTTTGTCATCATATAGTTAGTGACTAGGTATTCTGAACTATTTGGCCAGTGGCCAATACAGTATTGATGTTCTGAACAGCTGTAATTATATCAATTTTGTCAGGCCAAAGTTAGTTATGATTGTGTTTTCTCTCTCTCCCTCTCTGTATTAATTTGCACTAGTGTGAATAAATTTAACGTTACTAGCATGGCCATAGGTTTGGCAAAGCCCTTTCCTTGGCTTCAGGGTTTTTTACTAACTTACCCCAAATAAACCCAAGAAATTTTTGCATGCTTTTGCTGAGAAAATAAGCTATCTTATGGTTAACAGTTAAAGGTTAATATGACGTGCTTAAATAATTAATAAATTGATTAACATTATAAGTTTTGCTGTGTTATTTCAGGTGGGTTTTTGTACAGTTGATCTGGAATCAGTTTTGCGCTGGAAACCACACAGCCAATCTGGCAACACTGGCACGGTCTATTTCCAGTTAATTATTTGCAGCAATACATTATAAAAAAAAGCACGTTGTCACCTGTACCAGAAGCGTGAAACATATGAGCAGAAGTTCTAAAATAGCCCCAAAACACCCACGCCCATAGAAGAGGGTAGTAAACAAACTTTCGGCATATTTTAATTATTAAAACTGCCGGGATAAGTTCGTAGGTGGGCAAGGTTGTCGGTGTCTATTTGAGGTTGTCTAGACCAGTGGTTCTCAATGTCGGTCCTGGGGACCCCATGTGTGTGCTGGCTTTTGTTCCTACCACAATTGCAATTGTAGAACTTTAACAAGCTGTGACTGTCTTAATTAGGTGCTTTTCATGTTCAGAGTTGTTTATATATCTCTTTAGTCAAATGTTACATCGGAACATCCATACATGCAATGAAGAATAAGACACCCTTGAAGATAGTGTGTTTATTGCAATACTGCAAGTAATGTCAAGTAACATAACATGTCAAACAGATCAAATTATACACTGAGGAAATCAATAAACCCCAGATTAGGCTGCTGGACACAACTGTTTCAAGTTCTTTCAAAAAGCTTTAGGTGAACATAATCAGATCAACATAACACAAAACTGGTTTGTTGGTGGACTACATTTGTCATGATGAGCCAAGTAGTTTTCACTAATTAGCAGCCATCTACATCATTAATTTGATTGGTTACATTGTTTTCTCTCCTTTTATGCTGTTATTTCTGATATACTGCAATGTGCGAATGGTATTTTTGAAATTCTTGATGGCAAATAGATATTTCTGTTAAGTTGTGGGTTAAGAGGGCAAATAACTGCTCTAAACATTAAATGCACATAATTAAGACAAATTAGCAGCTTGTTAAAATCCTACGATTGCAATTGTGGTTGGAACAAAAGCCAGCACACACATGGGGTCCTCAGGATTGACGTTGGGAACCACTGGTCTAGACAACCAGATTTCCACTTATTGCGAACACTGTTCATGCAGTGCCGCCTATAAGGGCCTGAAGATCATGGCCATTCATTTTTTGTTTTTGACCTTGTCCTTTGCACACAGAGATCTCTACAGATACTTCGAATCATTTAATGAAGCACTCAGCCTTATAAGTACAGTAGATGATGAAATCCCCAAATTCTTAGCAACTGTACGTTGAGAAATATTACTCTCAAAATTAGGCCTGTGTTGAAAAAATCGATTCTCCGATTCTGGATCGATGCTCATTTTAATTCCTAAAGATCGATTCGTACGTCCAAAGATCGGTCTTTTAATATAGCCGATATATTTTTCCCGCCACAAATTGATTCCCGTTAATTCTGAGTCATTCCGCAATCGCCAGCTGTTGATAATGTATGTAAAAAAAAAAAAAAAAAAAACGGAAAAATAAGAAATACTGGAAGACGCGGAACTTGCGTAATAACAGTGCCATGCACCCCATGCTCAACAAAATGGAAAGAAATCCTCCCCGGGTCTTCCACCACACATTGCTTTCCGGTCTGTGGGAAACACTGACATATAATGATGGTTTGGTTACTTTGAAGCCAGTAACCAGCACTTTGTTTACATTTACACTGGCTGTATCTTTGTTATTGTTTTTCATATTGATAAGTGACTGCATTGGATTGGAAGCAATGGTGACAGTGGTTAATTAGTCATGCTGGTTTTCACACTGATGCTGCTATTCTGACTGGAGAGTCTGCACAACATGCAGCATAAAGTTTACTTTGACCCTACAAGTGTTGTTCACAGCTGTTTGTGGGCCAAATAGCTGTGACAAAATTAAAATAAGACAGTTTAAATAACATTGACCAAATCGATATCGGATCGGATCGAATCGTGATAATTGATTCTGAATCTTGCGAATCGGAATCGAATCGATTCTTGAAATTTGAATCGATACCCAGCCCTACTCAAAATGTGTATTTATTTGCCCAAGCAGTCTTTCACAAAGTGGTGAAGCCCTCACAATCTTTACTTCTGAATGACTTCGCCTCTTTGGGATGCTCTTTTTATACTCAGTCATCTTATTGACCTGTTGCCAATTAACCTAATTAGCTGTGAGACGTTCCAGCAGTTGTATTTTTTTTTTGCCATAATACAACTTTACAGTCTTTTGCTGTCTCTGTCCCAACATTTTTGAAACGCGTTGCAGGCATCAAATTCAAAATAATTCTTCAAACAACAGTAAATCTGTGTTTACACATTTGATATGTTGTCTTTGTACTCTTTTCAATTTAATAAAGGGTTTTAATGATTAGCAAATAATTGCATTCTGTTTTTATTTACATTTTTAATGGTGTATCAACTTTGAGGAAAACGAGGTTGTACACAATTTTCCATACATATAATTTACTGCCATTATGATAAAACGCGAGCTGTTCTTGTGAGCATTTCATGTAATTGGGTTTCATATTACTTAGATATTGCCCTTTGATCTCCAGTGGAATTTACTGCCAGCTTATTTCTAAATTTTGAATAGAAATGGTGGAGCCACAATTTCTGCTTGAAGCCGAGCACTGATCCAGCACCATCACATAGTACCAAATAATATATAGACTCATTTAGTCGGATATGCTTGGTCACGAATACCCTTTACAAATTTAAAACAGTATAGTAAATAGAACCATTTTGTATTTCGTCCAGGAATTATAAAGCACAATCTGCGACACAGGCAGGGGAAAAAGTATCACCACCATTTTCATCACCTATGCCCTTGGGGTAAGCAATACAGCAGTGACAGATGAATATGCAGTTCACAGTGTGACACAACATTGAGCTTATTAAGCTTAGAGCTAATGATTATTTGTATAATATATTCAACAAACAAATTAAAAACAAATGAAATAGCCCTTGCAGGTAAATTATGGGTAATTGCAAAGCAACAGAGCTTTCATATAACATCTAAATCTTTTCCAATGTTTTAAATATGTCCATTTACATTAAAGTATACCTCTTCTCACAACAGAACACTATTGAAAAAGCATCTATATACTGAGTCACAAGACTTGCTATAAGCCTGTGAGCCTCAATTGTTTATGAAGCTTTTCCCTCTTGTTAATGACAGAGGAGCAGCTGTTCCTCATTTACACAAGGGTAATACATTTAAACTTCTTTACTTCCTCAGTCTGCTGTTTGCTCTGAGCAAAGTGTACCAACACGACATGATCCATTATCATCAATTGGCTCCAAGTTCACTCGGGTAGCATGTTATTCACTGGCTATCACTTCAAAAAGGGAGGGTTTCAAAATGCACGTCCTTGTTTTGCATCATCATTACCATAAAAGCCACCATCACAGGGCTGAGTTAACATTAATGGCAATAATACATACAGTGCACTTCACAAATAGCGGCATCCTTGGGGAATATTTTCAATAGTGCATATAAATGTACGCCTGTATTGTTTAGTCTGTCTACTTATTTCACAATATTTAAAAATATCACACCTTCAATAAAAATTCACTGGTTGAAAGAAAAGAAAAAACTTTCATGGAACTCATATTTTTCTGAAAAACATATATGCCACAATTGTTGGATCTTTTTCATTTCAATACTTTATGCAATACTTTTTGTCTCTTTGCCGAGATGACAGCTGTGAGTCCTCTCCCATAGTGTGCATTGAGGTCAGAGAGGACATGGCAAGGGATCTTGGACCATTTATAGATGCAAAAACTCTCCAGATCCTTCAAATTCCCAGGCCGATGGTTGCGTACTCTCTTCTTTACCCCGCACAATTGGGTTTCTGTTGGGTTTAGGTCAGAGCCTTGAAATGTCCATGGTAAAACCTTGATTCTGTGGAAGGTGAAGCAATTCTGTGTTGATTTTGATCCACAATTAGGATCAATGTCCCTTGGAAAACCTAACCATGGCCCAGTTATAGCAAAGGCAGTAATTTATTATCTGCCGGTGCCTGATGAAATCCAAGATACCATGAATTTTAAAAAGTTGTCTCGGGCCCTAAGGTCAAAAACAGCTCCACAACCACAAAGATCTACCACCATACTTAACCATGGGGATGCGGCTCTTTAAAGAGTGGCCATTTTTGTTTTTATGCCAAACCCTATTTTGATGTCATCTGACCATAGACGCAGGTCCCATTGGAGTTCCACTGCCTCCTGACAAACTGAAGGTGTCCCAGTTTGTTTTCTTATGACAAAAGAGGCATTTTTCAGGCAACCCTTCAAAACGTATGGTAACTGTGTAGATAAAGTCTGATAATGTTTGGTGAACATTTTGAACCCAAGACATAAAAAAGCCTGCAATCCTCTAATTGTGATCCTTGTGATTATTTTACCTCCTGAACCATCCTCATCATTATACATGGATTCACAATAGGCACAAATCCTCTATAAGGATTAAACTCGACTTAAACTTTTCAGTTATATATCTTATAGTCAAATTAGTTATTTTCAATATTTTACCCATTTTCCTACTGCCTTTGGAACATTTGTGAACATAAGCAATGTTTTGTTGCAATTATCGCTGTACTCTTTTGTCTTACTCATGGTGATGGATAATGAAGAGAAATTGGCTTATGTGTCCCTTTTCAGATTTATACCCCTGTAAAACAGAGCGTCATGGGTGATGATTTAACTTTTCCAAATCACTATGGAGAACTTAAAAAGTATAATATAAATGGGATTATACTTCTCTTGGATTTTTCATAAAAAAGGGTGTCAAAGGGGTGTGAATGATTGTGGCACGTTTTTTGGGAAAAAAATATTTAAGAATATTTTTTTCCTTCCATTGTTTTCTATGAATTCAGGGTTAGATTTTTGTTAATATTTTGAATGAATGATTTGGAGGATTAAGAGCAACCACATTTTTTCATTGTTTTTTTTTAAGCTAACATTTACCAACAGAGCCAAGTTGTTGGAGGGCACTGAATAATTGTGAGAGACATATCAAATTCACTGTAAAGGAAAAGATAAAAGGCAACATTCCCTGAAGCAGTCCAACTGTTAAATGCTTATGAGTGTATCTATTCCAAATGGTATTTTGCATGAGAATTTGCAGTGAAAAAGTGTACCAGCAAACAATTAATAATAAATCATCCAATTTTGTCACTGCAATTAAAAAAAATCTATTGGAGAATTAAAATATAACAGCTTGCATTTGTAGTTGAATATATTAGAGCCAAGTTGAGAGAGGTGCAATTGGCCTTTGTTCCCACTGGCCACGTTTACATGAGAGCTTTAATTCCAAATAAAAATAATTTAATTCCGAATAAAAATTAAATCCGCTTCAAAAAGACCATGTAAACACCTAATTCCGAATAAAAATATTAATCGGAATTAAACTTAATTCTGAAGTAAGTGGCTGGTTTATTCCGATCTTAAATCCGAATTAATTAATTCCTCAATCATGTTAACGTTTATTCCTTTTAAAATTAATTGCTGTCGTTCTGCGCATGCACACCTATGAGTAGATTATCCCGCTTATCCCATGGTCATTTGCCAGCAGTATCAAATCAAAGCAATCAGAAATTTTTGGTGAAAATTTTGCACTTGAAAAACGAGCTGGTAATCAATAAATAGGCGCCGTGCCTTCTCATAGCCAATACTATAGCCTATGCCAAGCTAAACTGAACCAGCTAACTTAGTTCAGCTTACCTTCATGGAGAAAGCGTGCGCAAAAAAATCTATCATCCTTTTACCAGCTAATTATTTGGTAACTGATTCCATCTGAAACGGAGATTATGCATAACACAACATTCTGCGTGATTATGCAGACTGTTGCTAACTTGCTACCCGCAATTACAATGAACTTATGACGGTTTCCGTATAGCCAGCGAGCTGAAATCAGTCTGTTGCCACAGCACGTAACTAGCGAACTGTCAGCAGTTGCTGATACATGAAGTGGACATGTTAGCTTCCTTTGTAACTGTACACAGTTACTATCGTTTAATGAATAAAGCGTGATTATTTCGCTGCTTTAATATTTACGGTCATTATCGCTTGAGCACCTATTGTTAACCGCCCTGCAGGATGTAACTTAACGCCGTAAAATTTACTGGAGATAAGTGAGTAGCTTAGTTTCTGTTATACCCAGCCAAATGCCAGCGCTCTAACGTTGCTATGGTTATAGGTTGGCTAGCGGATGAATTTCGAACTTCAAACGGTGAAACTACCGTAGGCCGAACTACCTGTGCGGTTCCACGGTTTTAATCAACACCTGCCAGCCAATTAGAAAGGAGTAATCACCCAGACCATGGTAAACAAACTGCGAAAACAGTTATTATTATGTGTTCTTCCATGGTGTAAGCCGAGATGAAAAGAAGCAGGGAGTGGAGTTTGTTTTCTTCCGGCAGACGTAAATACGTAAACACGTGCGCCCCCTGTCCAATCAGAACCCTTCCCGACCCCCGGATGTTAAGCGGAATTAAATAAAGGCAATCTAACGTGTTTTCCATGTAAACCTCAATTCCGAATTACTATTTCCATGTAAACACGAGGAAGAATATTTTAATTCCGAACTATTTAATTCCGAATAATTAATTCCGAATTAAAAAACATCATGTAACCGTGGCCACTGTCACAGTCGGCAAGGAATTGCAGAACTCACCGTATTCTGCTCATACCAGCGGCAGTTTTCAAGACCAGAGGTCTGCACTGGAAAAAAAATAAGGCTCAAGGCTGCAAAGCTAGATATCTTCACACAGCCCAATATGACCCGTACCAGTTTGATAACCTCTGGATAAATTTCAAGCCCAAACCCAATAGAGCCGAAACAACCAAATAATAGACCAAATGCAACACAGCTGAGTGCACTATAGAAACCAATGTGTTGTTTGCTGATTGACTGCTTACCCAGGCAAAATTGTTACATTACAAATGTTTGTATTGCACAGAACAGGCTAGCCAGCTGTACCTTTTGCAGTTAAAGAGCCTGTATGCTCCCGTGTGATACAGCTCAATGTTCCCAAAATCATCACAGCTCTTCCCATCTCTGTGGAAATCCATTTAAAAGAAATAAAGTTGAGATAACTAGCCATCTATGGACAACATTTACACTTTCCTGCCATTGACAAGATTTTCCATCAATTATGATGCCATTCCCTGCCGTTGGCTTCCCTGCCATTGACGGGCTATTTTGGCTACCAACGTTTTCACTTATATCTTAGAGTGCGCAGTTATGGATCTTAAAATAGGTAAAATGAACTAAAAGATGGTGCATTCAGGTGCACATCATAAACATCTAAAGATGGAAGTTTTTTTTTTCCGGGCAAGTTCCATGATACCAGAGTTTACACGTTGTGACAAATCATCTTGATAAATGGAGGACAGCTAGAAAACAATGGACCAGGTCAATAATAAACAACATCCAATCGACTGAGGCAAATGGTATGTTTGTCTGTAAGTTAGATTGAATTTATTTCCATTGTGTTGTATATTCCATATTTGTATGTTTGATAGAATTCTGAAGGACAACTTGTTGCTTTTGCTTGAAAAGCTAATTTTCCTAGGTATCCAACGCAACCCAAGTCGAGTTGACGGCACCAGAGCATTATTACTAATTCGGATTATGTCCAAAAGTAATATTAATTTGTTCCTGGATAGAAATAGTAACATTTGTAAAACATCCTGCACTTAAAATGGAAATAATGATAATATATTTTGGAGTATAGCATAATGTACAACAGAGAATGATTTTATTGGCATGTATTGCTAACAGAGAGTTTGAGAAGAGTTTGCATTATTTTTCATGTTGGGGTCTATATTACATGATTAGGGAGGATGTTATCGAGTTTCGATAGCAAAATTACTTTCAGGTTGTTTTCTGTTTAGTTTGTTGACAGAATGGTACTATATAAGGCCCCCTGAGTTAGACTGTCCAGCAGGCCACATCACCCCGCCCACGCCCTCAATGCCACGTGACGGCCAATGGCATGGTGCAGTTGGTCTCCCCATATATGCTTTCCTATTTGTGACTGAGCATAACATAGGGCCTATCTCTGACAGTTTCCCAGTTACAGAGCCTTGAAATATGAAGGTCCGCCATTTTGACCTTTCAAGGTCACTTGAAGGTCAACGTGATGGGGCCATTAGATTCCCCATATATGACTTCCTATTAGTCTTCAATATTAACTATGGGTCTATCTTGCACTGTTTGGCTGCTAGAGCACTCGGAAAAGTGGTGATGCTGAGTTTGACCTTTCAAGGTCACTTGAAGGTCAAGGTCATGGTGCCATTAGATTCCCATATATGACTTCCTAATAGTGGTTAATAGTAACCATGTCTCTATCTCCCACCGTTTGGCCCCTAGAGCATCCTGAGAGATGGGTGACCTTGAGTTTGACCTTTCAGGGTCGCTCAAGGTCATAACATTTGGTGGTAAAAGAATCTCCATACCCAACTTCCTATCAGTGATTAATAGTAAGTACATGCCTATCTCCAACCAATTTCAAGTTATAAGCAGTGGAAAGTCTGCCCTATCTCCCAGTGTTAACGAAATCTTCAAACTGATCCAGAATCCAGGATTTGATCCTGATCTTCACCAAAAACTAATCTTTTCTTCCCTTCCACCAAAAGATTTTCCCTACCAAATTTGAAGACAATCCCTCCAGAATTGTGGCCTGTAGAGTGCAAACAGACACACACATAGATAAATAAACGCGACAACCACATACACCCCTTCCGCAACATTTGTTGCGGGCGGGGTGAACTAGAACGTTTGTCCGGAAGGTCACATCACCCCGTCCGTGCCCTCAACGGCACGTGAAGGTCAATTTCATGGTGCAATTGGTCTCCCTATATATCAATTGGTCTCCCTATATATGATTTCCTATTTGTGATTGAGCATAACATCGGGCCTATCTCTGCCGGTTTCCCAGTTGCAGAGCCTGAAAATATGAAGGTCGGCCATTATGACCTTTCAAGGTCACTTGAAGGTCAAAGTTGCAGTGCCATTAGATTCCCCATATAAGACTTCCTATTGGTCTTTAATAATAACTATGGGTCTATCTTGCACCGTTTGGCTGCTAGAGCACTCGGAAAAGTGGTGATGCTGAGTTTGACCTTTCAAAGTCACTTGAAGGTCAAGGTCATGGTGGCATTAGGCTGCTTTCGAACCATACGTGCAAAAGCGCATAGTTCGCGCGAGGTTGAGAGCAAGCTCAAGCTCGTTACGTCATGAGGAAGCAAGTTAGCATGAAGCGATAATGTTAGCGAAATGTAGCTAAAGCTGATAAATTATGCTCGGGATTTTTTTTCCCGCTGGATCGCCACCTCGTGTGTTTATTGGGTAAACATATTCAATGTTCAACGGTTTAATGTAGCAAACGTAACATTTTCGCAGATGGCTGTTGTGTTGCTTTAAATTATTCGGCAATGCTGCGGTCTGGCTTCTTTCGAATCAGAATGTGAAATATGTAAATAACGGACACTTTCTTTTCAAACCGTATATCCCTATCAGCCATGCCAGTGTTTTCTTGCCCAAGTTTCGGTACATTTTAATTGTGGAGTTGTATAACTCCGGATGCACGGACACAGAATTAATTTTTCCTTTACTGTTGCAGTGATGTTGCTAGGTATGCGTCCTGCGTCCCTGACGCATTAAAATCTGAAAGGACGCAGTAAACTCACTATCCATGCGTCCCAGGGGCACACCTCATTTTTCCCATGAAAAACGATACATTGGGCCAATTTCACAAAAGCCTTTTAAGGTTTACACGCGGATAACTTTCTTAATCGCGCATTTAGCACAAGTTTAATTTTAATCACCGTTTCACGAGGAGCAACTGTCCGCGTGCGTCTAAATATTTTAAACACCTGCGGTCAAATAACGAAAGAAAACTTTAACGCTCGAGAGGGTATGTTTAACTTGCGAAAACTACTACCACAGATTGATTTGCTCCTAAATAAGTGACGCTGACCTGCCTTCATCTGGTTGCCTGGTAGATTTTGACTAAGACTTGCGCCTTTTATGGAAAATAAATGCATAGATAAAATAAATGAAATTAATGCATGAATTAGTTGCTTTCTTCAGTTTCTTATTCACTTAATAGAGGGGTTTTGCAAGGCCACGTTTTTCGTTTACATCTACGTTTACATTTTCTAAAAAGGCTACCGTGAGTGAAGTTCGACCTGCTTTTTTACTCTTCACTGGTAATGAAAGCACAAATGAGTGCAAATGCCAAGGTTGACACAGTTTTGGTGAAGGATGTGTCTGACGTCAGGATCTTGCTCACGTTCACAGGACACGCAAAGAAAGTTTGACATTCTTTGAAGCGAAGTGAAATTCTCGCCATGTTTTCTTGCCGACATCTCAGTGCGAAATGCGTGTCCACAACGCAACAACCCTTACATCCGGGGTTATTAACCGGTAAAGATAATTGGAAATGCCCATTATGCAATGGCAGGTTGTCATAATTTGACCGCACCTGTTTAGTCTGAGGGCTAAACGCAAGGTTTTCTGCGTGCAGTTAAACGTGCGATGATCCCATCTTGTGAAATGGTGTTTAAACTTCGTTTAGCTGTCCGCGTACAACGGCATTTTAACATGCGTTTAAAGTTTAAACGCATGTTAGTTATACGTACGCTAAAATGCTTTTGTGAAATCGGCCCATAGTGAACAACAACTCGTGTTTAAAATCACAGTAACTAGCAAAAGAAACCTTGCTGTCAGCAGACCAGACAAGCGCTGTTTCATCCCTCTCACCACAAACATATCTGCATCATTTTATTTTTCTCAACAGACTTTCCACTGTGTTAAGTTTCATTTTTGTGCTAGAAGTTTCACAGTGATTGACTCGGCTCATTTGATTTAGTTGATGTTCAGACAAGAACATTTTGGTGTTATTTTGGTGACAATTTATTTGTTGACTGTCACGGTGATGAGAATGTTTTGTTTATGTGTTAAAATCAGCACTTTTATTGATAATTTATTTTGGTACTACAGACACCATTTTGTTTTCATTCGAATTTTAGTAATTTATTTTGGTGCTATTTATGTTGCTACAAAAATGCTATTTTATTTGAATTTTGTATGTCATGCCACTGTGACCGTTGTTTTGCGATAAACTTTTCAGATTTGGAATTTTATTTCTTTAATTTCAGATACATTTTGAACATACATGAATATATCTGTTAATTATGACCATATCATACCATACCACCAAAGGAGTTTAACACTACAATTTGAGAAATAGAAGATTATAAGAAATAGAAAGAAATAATTTTTTTCATTGGGAACCCATTGAATTTCCCAGGGACCCATTCAAATCACCACCTGTGGGTCCCAGGGACTCACTAAATTGAAAACCTATCAACATCACTGCTGTTGATTGTTCAGACACTTCTACAAACGTACCCCCGCAAATGCTGCAATGGCATTGGACGCGCTTCTGAGAGGTCAGCGGAATTTGAGGTCAAGGTTCAATGCAGTTGACCTTTGGACGCCAAACTTCAAGGAAAATCAAGCTGTTTCGCGCCGCTTAGGGTTGCGCCACCGCTCATCCATGCAGAGTCGCGTCCTTCATTGAAAACAGTGGTCTTGCTCCGCATGATGTCGCGATTTCACGTATGGTGTGAAAGCACCATTAGAATCCTATATATGACTTCCTATTAGTGGTTAATAGTAACCATGTCTCCATTGCCCACCGTTTGGACCCTAGAGCAGCCTGAGAAATGGGTGACCCTGAGTTTGACCTTTCCAGGTCGCACAAGGTCATAACATTTGGTGGTAAAAGAATCTCCATACCCAACTTCCTATTAGTGATAAGTAGTAACTACATGCCTATGTTCAAGCAATTTCAAGTTATAAGCAGTGGAAAGTCTGCCCTATCTCCCAGTGTTCACGAAATCTTCAAACTGATCCAGAATCCAGGATTTGATCCAGATCGTCACCAAAAACTAATCATTATTTCCCTTCCGCCAAAGGATTGTCTCTACCAAATTTGAAGACAATCCCTCCAGAATTGTGGCCTGTAGAGTGCAAACAGACACACACACAGATAAATAAACGCGACAACCACATACACCCCTTCCGCAACATTCGTTGCAGGCGGGGTGAATAATGATATCCACTTGCATTTGATGCAAATGTTTGCACCATGTATCAAAAAAGTTGGTTGGTGGTAAAATATTGCATTATTTATCATTCAGACCAAAGCAAGAATCTCTCCAGTTTTGGCTGTTTGGAGCGGAAAGAGGGAAGCCTATATTTAGCTCCACAGATAAACATTTGCTCTGAATATAATTCCCAGATTGGCACACTTCTGCTCAATGGGTTTATGATCCAAGAAATAAATTGTTTTACCTCCAAGCTATTATTTTGTTTCTCAATGTATCTCATTGCAAAATAACTTCAGTGTTGAATTTTCATGAAGTCTGTGTTCATTTTTTTTTTTTTTGTCCAAAATTATAAAAACATATAAAAAAGTTTTATTTCCAAATGATAGTGTCTTGCTTCATTAAATCATTTTCCAGTCTCTGTGACCTTTGAATCCTAAGTTATAAAAACTTAAATAGTGGTCATGCACAACTGGCAAGAATTGGCGTGATTTGGCACCTCAATAAAAGGCTTAAGATGATGTATGCAAAGCTTCATCAAATTTGATCAACATTTGTGACTGCTGCAGGTCACACCTCATTCAAAAAGTGTCTGTAAGCAAGGGAGTGTCAAAGGTTACAAAATGGCTATTTTTCAGAAATATTCAGAATTCATTTATGTTTTGAGGCATATCATGGACTACTTACATGCCAAGTTTCAACTTTGTCCGATTTATACCATTAAAAGGGGCACAGAACTTCAACATTTTCTCCGACCAAATACTTGTCCCATATCTTAAAAGAGTACGCTAATAAATGCTAAGTAGTATTTTTTTTCATGCGGTCCAGTCTACGAAAGTTGCTCATTGGAATCAATGCCGACAGCATTAGGCTGTTGCTTACGGTGCGATAGTGCTGACAATCAAATTCTGAATCAACACCAGAAAGCTGACAGCTTTTTTTGCATGTTTCCTGTCATGAGCCAGCAGAAGTGCTTAATCCTGTGCTGTTCATTTTGCTAGGGAGCCTCCACTTCAGATGGTTCAACATCAAAAATGTACTTTTTCGAAACTTCAGTTCCTCCTCACATGCAGCTTTATCTCTTTCTTCACTCAGGTCAAAGTACTGGAATGCAAAGCTGTTTTCACCAGTAGCCATTAGCTAAGTCTACACAGGATTTATTTTAGGTACCCCAATGCAGAGTGTGGTTCTTATGACATGAATTCTGAATTTGCAACTTTACCATGCGGATTGTTTTTAACCTCTTCAACACCAGATTTTTGGTTACGTGCCGTTGAAGGTATAAAAGCACTTCAGTTACTTCTTCCTATCAAACATAACTCCGCCAGACCAGTCATTATTTACTTTTCCTAATTCACAACCAAACAGTTGCTTTGGCCAGTTGCGAAGGTGAATTGGTAGAATGACCAGCCCATTTGTTTTGAGCTTGCATTACTGTTCATTGTGTTGCAATGTTACAAGGTATTTTCGTGTCCACATTAATGATGAAAAACTTCAATATGTATTTTGAAGATTCTACATTCCTGTAGCTCATAAAATTGCTCATATTTAATAGCTATGCTTATAAGAGACGCTGTTCTGTGCCAGTGTTTCATAAGGTTTGATACGCAGGAAAGGAAGTTTCCCAGTTTTTATGTATCCGTTTTAACAATGAAAACATTTTTAATAAGTTCAGTGCCATCTTAAAATGAATTAAACTGCAGAAAAAATATTAAAACGGAAGATGATTTCAGGCCTTACGCATGAAATACACCAGGCGCGTTCGCGGCGCGACACCTCAGTCGTAACAGAATGCACCCATTATTTTCTATTGAAGCTGCTCCACCGGCAACGTAAGCCGTGTAAGCCGTTGGGAGTAGGAGGTGTCCGACTCCAATTTCCAGGTGGGGGTAGGGTCATGGACATTTTGCAAAACAGTTTGGCACAAATATGGATGAGGAGAAGTTGATCGAAGAAGTTGAAAAACACCCGGAGTTGTACAACCCAGCGAACCCTTTTTATAAGGACAACCTTATAAAGGAGTCTATATGGAGAGACATAGCGAGTGCTGTCAAAGCATCAGGTGATCTGTAGTGTTTGTCACTGTCTAAAGCCAGCTCTGTAACCAGGTTATGGAAAGCTCTCTGCTGTCGTCTTTGAAGATTAAGCGGATGTACCTAAAATCTTCTCCTTCTCCTTTGTAGCCTACAATTTAATAAAAAGAGGGCAATCGCCTTCCTTCCATTAATAGCAGGAGCTGTCAATGAGTGAAAATAAAATAATGTGTTAAGTACTAATTATTTTGCAACTCCATGCATTCAAACGCTAATCAGTCAACTCGTTGACACAATGTTAATCGGTAACATGGATAGGATTGCCAAAATATGAAAGTGCAAATGTAAATAAATTTATAGTACACGTGTACACAGGTCGTATTCTGTAATAGTTAAAGTAAAAAATGCTTAAATGCACTCATTTTCCAATGCCGAGTGCACAAAATCTCCTCTGGAAAACACGTCCAGCACGCAACCATATGCAACAGAAACGAACCTAGTGTAGCAAGTGAAAAGCTGCGCTCCACCGCGCTCACGTTACACGTCACGTCCGTTCCCAGTGTACATCAGGCGTAAGTGTGTAGATGTCCTTTCCTTTCTCCAAATTGAAGTAAGTGGCAATCAATTTCAGTAACTCCCCAGAATATCTCACAATTGCTTGATCGGGTACAAAACTAGTTCTTTACAAATTATGTAGGCAGGGCACAGAGCCCTTGGAGAAAAAAATATAAATAAACTATTTTTCAAGAAATCGTTCTCAGCATCAGGAGAATGTCTTAACACTAGACAAAGATGACTACCTAGTTATAAAATCAGCCTTACATTAAAATGATAAGATAGCCAAAATAATGTGAAAGTAATTACACTCCACACAATTACAGCACATGAAAAGTTTAGCAAGCATACACTACCAGTCAAAAGTTTTTGCACACCCCAAAATTTTCTGTAATTGTTAAAAATTTTTTATATTTTGTTCTTGTGTAGTAGTCTCACATTGGTTGTATAACAGAAATGTAGGAAGCCCAATGTATAAATCATGTATATAATAAAACAAATTAAGAAAAAACAGGATCAGTCATTCTGTCAGTATATAAGCAGATTAGTAAAGATGGTCTAATCCAGTGCTTCTCAAACCTCTCCTGGAATACCACCTGTCCTGCATGTTTTAGATCTCTCCCTGCTCCAGCACAGGTGATTCAAATGATCTACTCATTATCAAGAAGCTTCAGGGGGTTGAAAGCGAGCTGATCATTTCAATCATCTGTGCTGGATTCCCCGTGGATTTTTCTTGTAAATTTATTATTTGTATTAAACAGGTATTGGGTTTCAGTGTTTTCTCTGTTGTAAACATACTGTACGTGTAAGAAAGACTTGACAAGACCTAAAGGTGTGCAAAAACTTTTTACTGGTAGTGTATGTGTCAGCAGGTTTTAAGCAGTTTTTGGTATCTTAAATTAGAAGATTCAACTCCATTTCCACAACTTCATACTTATGCCACAACCAGTTGGCAGGTGCCAGCAACCGAGCCATGACATTTAATTTTATGATTCATATAATCAGAGTCTATACATAGAGCACTGCCACCTATCAGCAAGAAGGTTGAGAGTTTGAGTCCGGCCTGGGGCCTTTCTGTGTGGACTTTGCATATTCTCCCCGTGTTTGCGTGGGTTTCCTCCGAGCGCTCGATTTCCTCCCACAGTCCAAAGACATACATATCAGGCTAATTGTAGATGCTGTTGACCATTGGTATGAGTGTGAGAGTGAATGGTGTGTGCGCCCTGCAATGGATTTGCGAGCTGTCCAGGGTGGGTCCCCGCCTTTTGCCCGTAGTCAGCTGGGAAAGGCTCCAGCCAGCCCCCCGTGACCCAAGTGGGTATAGAGAATGGATATATATATATATATATATATATAAGACAAATATATGTATTTTTCCACAACTGAATGCTTATGACTTCTAGGGAGTCTTTCCAGAAAACACAAGTGTGTAATTATACTTCTATAGACCACTATTCTTGGTTGATGTCAAGCACAGCTGTTTAAGTTCTCTCATTTTTAACCAAATAAAAGTAGGCTTGGAGGATGCACTTCAATGAAGAGAAGGACAGCTCTGAGCAATATGTTGAAAAGACAGATGTGTCACCATTCTTGATTGACAGAGAAATTGCAAAGCAGGGGCTTTTTCAGAGAGAGAAGAGACAGAGCATAGATGATTTTACTTGCAATTGGAAACTGTTTATGGTTCAAAAAACAAGTATTTGGACTTACAAAATGAACAAACAGACTAGTTTCACACAGAACCTTATCACTTGCATAAAATCGGATATTGGACCATTCTGATGAACAGTTATTCAAATATAGTGATAAAAGTGTGCAACTCCAGTAAATTCGGCTGCTATAGACAAGTGCGAAAATTTGGCAATACAATAGTAATTTTTATCCTGTACATCACCATGCATTACAAAATTTTACAAAAATATGCATGAAATCAGAAAAAATGTTTACCTCTGCATATGCCAATTTTGAAGAAGAAAAGAAGAACAGCAATCATATTAAACAAAGTGTTTATTTGTCTATAATTACAGAAAATAAATGCACCAATGGTAAGCTTGCAGCATAAAAAGTCAACTTAAGTAGGCCTAGAACATAAAAAGACCTAACATTTTAGCCACAGGCAGGGGTCACCTGTAAGCAGCCAATAAAAACAGAATTATGATGACCGCAACACTGATTTTAGGAACCAGTGTTGAATTTGTCAATAGAAATTGTGCCAATAATCTTTTTTTCAAACCATTACTAAGACAGTGAGGGCAAAAAATTAAAGTTATCTTGTTTAACATAGCTTGAAGGTTCTGTGAATTTTTATGCGTTGCATAACAGCCGCATGAATAAAGAAATGGCTCCCCGCCGCCTCGTTAAGAAGCGGAGCGGCTAAAACTTTCTTCATAGTAAGGCAACAAATTACTGGAATATTGTTGTGTTTAGACAGCCTGTCTAGAAAAGAGAGGTAGCCTAAGGCAAATTGTAATTTCAGAAAACGTCAGACACCGATTCCGGGGTAAGATGGCTTATCAAAATGTGAAAGCGTCATCCTGTGAAGGAAATAATGCACTGCAATAAACTAGGATAATTACGTTTAGCTAACCAACCAAACTAAAATTTTGCAGCCTAGTTAAAAATATCAACACTTAGTAAGACAACTTCATTGAATTGTGTCAAAAAATAGATAACAGCATCCTGCTGCTCATTCCATAGTCAAAATAGTAATATGCCTTTTATATTTGGGGGAAACATATTTAATCTTCATATAATGTAAGAAGGCATCTGCAATTCAGTAAATATTAAAGCAGAACATTCATTTTTATAGTGGCAAAAATTTTGTGGTCTCCAGAATAACTAAATGTATCCTCAATTTAGCTTTAGAGTTCATTTTAATTTTCATTCCTGATTCTTTGCCAACAACTTCATTTGACCATTAATCAATGTCCATTTTATTTTGAATAACTGTGCAGGAAGACCAACATTATCTCATCAAATTGCTTACTTTTTGTGCCAACCCAAGGCAGGGAGCAGACATGTACTCAGTATTTCCTTTTCAAGGCAAGAGGGAATTTGTAACATTAACAGGAAAAGTCTAAGACAAGACCTAATAATTACATACTCAATGGCTATAAATACCTAGCCTGCTAACTTTGCATGTTAGCAAATCAAGCTTAACTAATGAACCACCCCGAGTCAGTTTAACTTCAACCTTACAGAACATTATGCTCAGAGCGGTAAGGTTGACAATTAGTATCAGTCAATTTGTCATGCCAGGCTGAAAAGTCTTACCATTAAAGCAGATTTAGACAAAAAAAATGATTTCTAATTCTCACTGGAAATACTACTGCAAGTATGCTGTATTGCAACAGAGCAGCACAGAAAAGGCTAGAAGACTTTTAAACCTGAGTGAAAAATGTTTCTAAATTAATTACTTGTGAAAAGAGCTCATTTAAACTATATTCTTTCGATTCCCAGAGACACTCCGGGATTAAGATGTATTCCCTTTGTCTACTTGCAGCTTTCTAAAATGCCCAAAAATCATCAAGATTTGCAATGAAATCTTCTATGTGAGGAAAATGCATCCGTAAAATTATGAAACATAGCCATTGTAAGACACTTAGCAATGTGGTTATTTAGTGGTTCTCAACCTGGGCACAACACATCTGGCATATGCTTACTTTCCTAACACCTCGTGAGAGTAACATACATTTAAGGGTACATCACATAACACGAAAAAAAAAATAAGTGCTGTTGCAAATAACTCTCTGTAGAACAGTAAGTAGGAAGAAATGTTTTAAATAGGATGGCAGCAGCACTAGTCCTATTGATTTTTGTTGGATAGTCTAAACCATTATTGGTTGCAAACAGCAAAACTGGATCCTAAAACCTCAGCACATATAACCTAAAAATGGGTAACTTATGATTTTGTATGTCTAGAAATGAAATATTTATTCAACAGTTTTTTTAACTCCTCTTACTTCACCAGTGCTCATAACATTACATCACTGCTGAAGTTACAGTACTAAAATTACACTTCCACTTCCTGCCGTCTCTTCCACTCTAAAGCAGGCCTAACAGCAGAATAAACTCCATGCCACTAAGGCCCCGAGAGCTACTATATCACAATATGCAATTTCTGAAGTTCAGTACAGTATCGTGAAAGACTGCACAAAATGGCATCTCTCTAGCTTCCATTTTTAGGTTTGTTGACGAAAAACTGCTCCAAAACATCTGAAATCACAAGTACACCTGGGAAATCATTGTGGTATAAAAATATTTGTTTTTTTAAACATTTATTTATTTTGTTTTCACATCAGAAGTTTGAAATCTGGTGTTTCAGAACAGATTCCATACAGCACATGTTAACCCCACCATTTCACAGAAATGTACCTCTTAGGAGTGCGTTTCAGACTCCGCCAGTGTCTGTACAGTTGGGCTGGAGGCTAGGAGGTGGGTTAACCTGTTTGAATAGGCTGTTTACTGTACTGTAATCCGTAGACATGAATTTGTTGTGTTATTGCAGCTGTACATTGTTATTGTCTTTGTGCTTTTATGAGAAACAAAGTGAACCGAGCCTAGTTTTTTTTTTGTACCACAATATTAACAATATCAATGTTTTCTAATGTCCCCATTAAACATGTCCTATTGCATCATATAACCAAAACATTCCCATCATAAATTAATCCAAGCATAAATCTATAACAAATTTCACAAAAGCTCACACCTTGTAATTCACTTTGTGCTAAAGCTTCCCAGCAAAGCCTCTCAGTTTCAACTGATAAACTCAGAATTTGCTTAGCTTTTGCTGCGTCACAAACGATTGTGTTTCACAAAGAATGGTGTTCTGTCCACCTGGCAGATGAGAGTGAAATACAATCTTACAATTACCACAGGACATTGGTCAAGTCTAAACAATGCTCTTCACACTCATTAGGAAAAAAGTCTGAGTTTCAAAAGCCTGACAGGTGCCACTTCAAAAACCAAAGTCGACTCTGTACAAAGCGACGGGCCATTGATTCACCGACAGATGTCCTCTTGCACAAACCTTCATGAGGCAACAAAAGCAAAACACGTGTTAAAATTTTTTTTCTGACCATTATGCTTTTTTGCATGAGTTTGAATTTCAATGTTCATAAGAAATCTACCTGATCCCAAATGAATGCTAATGGCATAAAATTCTATCAATACAACTATGGCACGGATGTATGCTCTTCAACCTAGATATGATTTCCCTGAGTCACTTTGGTACAATAACTGATACTTCGCACAATTCATCACGCAATGACGCACATTACCTGCAGCAGTCACTGAAAACTTCATGCTTTTCATTATGCAATAACAAAATCGGTAAAAGAAAAATGAGCTTTTTGAAATATGTATGACATGACAAAACCTGTTTCCTGTTTCTCCAAACAAAAGCTTGCGCAATATATTTCAAATGCACATCTCGCTTCATTTACTTACAGGTTATTTAATGATTTCAATATGTTTTGTATTGAGGACACATCAAAAACATTGAATTCTACATATAAGTTTCATTGCCATCTGTTTGGGTGTTTCCAGTTTTTCATGTGCTATTCAAAAAATAGAAGATTAATCAGGCAGTCACATTTGGGTTGTTACAAGGAAAGCAAATAAAAATTAGATGTCTTGAATAAATCACAATCACTGGCTAGTGCAAGCATTTATAAAAAAAATAAATAAAAAATACAAGGGGGAAATAGCTCACTCCCCAAGCCAAAATGGCAGAAGCACATGTACAGATTTTATGATCATTATGCTCAGCTACTTAATGAGTTGATCTCTGGCTTCATTTCTGCCAGACAAGATTAACTGACATAGAGGCATACATAGAAAGCCAATTATGTACTGGAGACAATCTTTCTCTAGATCAAATCATATTGCAATAGTATGCCAGATTTTTAATTCTCCACTCTAATAAAGGCACATGTTAGCAGATCTGGTCCAACAATGTATAATCTTTGAACATTGTTGCATTATATACACCTCAATATGATCTTCACCTTTGTTTTATTCAAATAATGATAGGAACATTTGTCCATTTTAATATGTATATGGCACAGTAAATTACGAAGCATCCAACTTCAGGAATACTAAACGTTGAATTGAAACCAGGTCACCTGCTCAGATCTACTCCTTGGTCACGGTCTTTCTCTGTTACTGGTCTATTTTCATGTACTTCAGAGCGATAACATTTCGCCTCCATTTATTATACACAAAAGCTGCAAAAATACCACAAGCCAATAACTTGTAATCCATATCTTATGATGTGCTCAGAGCTACTACATTAAATTGACTGCCTATAATTTAGACATAAAAATAATATGCTCTATAATTCATCTCCTTGTATGCAGGATCCAAAATGAAAACCACATGTGGCCAGTCCAAAATGACAAAAAGGTAATTATTCCGCTTTCCTAATGAACAAACATCATAGTTGTGGATTTGGGTAGGGATGGTGGGGATATGTCTCGAGCAATTTTCAAACTTGACAAGAATAACCTGACCAACTGTGGAACAATAGGGCAAACGTAAGAAATGCGGAATTGTAAATCTAACATGCTTCAGTCCAATGTAATGACAGTACCTCCACAGTTTGCAGCTTTGTCCAGTCCCCGGCTTGTCAAAAAGAAAAATAATAACAGGTAATCAGACAAAGGGAGCAGGTAAGGCATTACACACTCGCCGCCACACATGGATTGGATATGGATTCAAGGGGGGGGGGTCAAAATTAAGCTTAAAATGGTGCATTCTGAGCAATGAAATTACACCTTTTTTATATATATTTTTTCAGGTTTGAAGGTGCAGACTGGACATCCAAAATCAAGTTGTGCCATTTCTCCCTGTGAAGAGTGACTGATTTACTTAAAATTAATTGTAATTTTAATAATAAAAAGAGGAAAGCCATCTATTTCATCAAAACACTATATTACACTACGTTGTTGCAGGTCACATTTTGACACATAAATTAAATAAACAGGGACATGGGAAGTTGGGGGGCTGCAGCACCCCCTACTGGCGAGGGGCTGTAACCGAAAAACAAACAGTTTACTGAATAAATAAATTAATTTTTTTACGTTTTTTTTTTTATTTTAACATATCATTGACAGTCTATAAAATGTGTTTTTTCATTAAATTGATGATATCCACCCATTGTTATTTTTTATATCCGATTTCATTTTAGAACACAGGTATTTTCTGTGTAGCCTACTCAGGCCTGCAAAAGAAAACGGCCAAGCTGCAACAAAAGTTTGTCAGATATCTATGTTTTTCAAATAACCAGCAACACGAAATGGAAAAAGTGCCATATTCCCGGAAAAATTTGCACTAGAACACTTTGAAGTTGATACATTTTCACCAGAGACGAACCAACTGCGCATGCGCAGTGAGTTCGTCTTTGGGTTTGTTACAGGCTGTATAATTTATATGACTTTGGTTCTGGTGAAAATGTATCATGACTTAGAAGTACTGCCGCAGGAGGCATGAAACCTTATAACATGAAATTTTTTTTTTTTTTTTAAATCAAAAAACTGCATAATACCAGTTAAAAAAGAAGATTTTTGAAATGTATTTTCTGGTCTTTAGGAAATGCCACATTGTATGTCACCTTTGCCAGCCAATCTTTTACTAAACTTCTAGGAGAGCTTAGTTCTTCTGTCCTGCTGATTGCCCCTTTCCTTTCCCCAAAAGCACAAGGAAAAAACATTTACTTTAGTTTTTAAAGGTAATAAGTGCCTCCAACACAGGTAAGGAACAAATGCAAAATTTATTATCCTTAGGCGAGGCTTTTTTATTGTTTGCCTCACAGATTTTTTCCATCAAAATATTTTGGGGAGGGGGGAATAAAAATAAAAATAAATTATGTTCCCCCATATATTCACTGACTTGCCAAGACGTCACTCAAGTTGGAAGATAAAATTTAAAAAAAAAAATTCCCAAAAAAAGGTTCTCTAACTCCATTGAATATGGGTACCAGGACATTGCACCCTGTGTAGGGAGTATAACAGATGCATGTCCAAAAGAATTTATTTTCTAAAATATCTTGGTGGGCTCTGAACATGGTGCCCTGATCTGATCTCTTGGAAAGATGTCTTTTCGAACAGTTTGACAACAAAACTTATGTATATTAAAAATTAGTTAATTTTAAATTCTTGAAGATCAATGCTGAGCATGAAACACAGCCAGGACCAGGGGTGGATCCAGGCTTTGAAGTGGGTAGTTTCCATGAATAGTTTGCAACATAAATAGCCGATCAGAATGAGGTTTGAGTGAGTTCCAACACATTGAAAGTGTTTCCAGCCAATCGATGAGGTGTTTGAGAGAGTTCCGGAAACTACTTAAACTACCCTGGATCCGCCCCTGAGGACTTTGAATGAATGCCCATGAGTTGTATTTCACACCGAAATCAAAAATAAATAAATTATATCGCAAACATGTTTTAATCCATGTATTAAAAAAACCTATTTGCATGAATCTCATTGATCAGATTAGGCGGATTCGCATAGCAAAATGCGAATCAAATTTCAGCAGTTTTGGTGAAATGCTAATCATCATAACAATCCCTTCCAAAAAATGCGATTCAAAAAATCTTAATGATATTTCATTGATCCCGACTCACTGGCTTGCGAACTTCCGAGTTCCCGATCCCGTGCCACAAAGGAGAAGTTTTAATGACTTTGCTTGGCTGGAAAATGATGCTCATTGCATACCAACCAAACAGCTTCTGGGGAGTACATGCATGCGCTAGGGAGGCTTTCTGGAACTGTCATGACGTCTAGACTGCAGTGTGAGCCATAGCATATTAAATTACGTAGCTCTTTGGATATAGCCACCTAGTTGGCTAGTAAACTAACTAACGGTAACTGAGGAAAATCTTCGTAAATGATCATCATATTAAGGCGATATGATTTTGTTCTTGACTCAACTTTTTGAGCTTTGCCAGCTGTCATAGGCATGAACTTACCTGAGGCTTCGCAGCAGTTTCGTGCAACCCAAATGAACTTTCGCATTTTTGGGACGTTAGCTAGTTCCAAAGCAATTGCTTAGGTACAGCTAGCTGGCTAGTGAACCTATGGCTATGAGCTATGATGCCTATTGGAGAAGTTTTTATAGCTCTGATTTGTCACTTTCAACGCCATCACACGCAGAGGAGCTCTTTCAACATTGATGACCCGCTTATGTTACCTAAAGAGCAAACAGACAGTTCGGGCCTGAGATGTGTAATTTCATGGCTAGTTTTAGCTGCATTATCTGATTATGCGTGCTATCATGTATTACGTTACTCTTCAGATTATAACGCTAGCCATCTTCCTACCTAGCTGACGCTAGTTAAGGGGAATCTTTGTGATCACTGTTACACTAAAGCAATGTGATTTGGTTTTTGCCCCAATGGAAAGAATTCCGCGTCCGACCTCCACTTTTTCAGCTTAACTCTGAATCGTCTTGACTGGATGTACGCTTTACGTTTTTACACAACCGAATGTTCCTCTAGACGGTAAGATGATCAAAGTCATCAAAACTTCTTTCATTGCTATGTGGTTTAGGGAATCGCAAGTTCGCCACCGGCGTCTCCCGAAACATGTACAATGATCTCTGATTATTCAAATACATGATGTTGTGATGTCAAAATGTTGAGGAGTTGGAGAGTGCCTTGTGTGACTGGATTATAATGGGTATGAATCCTTCGTTTGTTTCAGTCACGTAAGACGTGGGTGAAGAAATAAAAATTTATATATATTTTTTTTTTCAGTTTTTGCCGATTTTTTTTTTCTCAAAATACAGATTTTACATGTTGGCGGATCTGCAAACCAAACAATAAAAAATGCCTCACCGTATCTTAAAAAACTCAAATAAGCTTGATACATGCAGCAATCGGGACATGATCATGATCAGGAATTTCTTTGTGTAAAAAATGACTGCAGGCTTTAAAAATGACTGCAAAGTTAAATATTTACTTTGTCGAGGCTGTCCACCAAGAGGAGGAATAGCAATAACCCAAAAAAAAGTTCAGAATGGACATAATTGTAGTGGATATATTGTCGGCATAGAAGACTCACAAGAAGAGGCGCAATCATTTTCAGCTCTTTGATCAGCTCTTTACTTGACAAATATCTCTTAACTGCTAATCTATCCAAAGACAATCAATCAACATCCAAAGGCAACAAATGTAACAAAGGATTAAGAGGAAAGAAAATCTAAAATGTATTTAAGGAGACACATCCACATACCCTTAGTCCTTCCACCAATCAGGCTTTCTGAAATACGAGAGCTCCAAATAAATTGTGTCAGAATGAAGTCACTCAGTCTCTACTCTTTCATAATTAATGTACGTTGTATTTGACTGCTGTACATTTACCCTTAATATGCCTGGCCTTCGGCAGCACAAGCCTTACAGAACCTCTCAGATGTTTCTGAATCTTTAAAGCATTTTCTATGTAATAGCAAATGCAAACTGAGCCGAGCATTTGCTATTGCTGCTCTTGACAGTCCCCCGAGACAAGAACTCAGGAATTCTGAGTTGGTATTCTATAAACACAAGTGAGGTTTAGGTATTGTAGGGAAGACCAGCCTTGGTTGTCTCACAGTTTGGTCGTGACGGTGCTTATTATAGCCAAACTAGAGGTCTCTGTTTCATCATGCTGATATCAAATATTTGGAGTTTTATGAGTCTTCATTTTGTGTTGTTGTTATAATAAACGTTGGTAGCCTACTATGTATTTCATAACAAACATGTATTAAAAAGAGCAAGGTAGTAGCTTGAATTTTCGTCTACTTTTCAGTTGCTAGTTAAAGACGTGGTAGCTAACATAAAACCTTTGTCAAGAGGTCAGATGAGAATAGTTGTCTCACTGCTCTGGGAGATGTTTGTCACACCCCTTGACAGATTTGAGAAATGTTTCTCAGGTGTGGATATGTAGGTAGCAATGGTGCAGGCACGAATTGTCTTTCGAGTGGGCTTAAATAAATGTGGGCAGGCCGATTTTTCCCAGCAAATATCAGCTTACAGACTTAGAAAGAAAAATAAACTATTCTTTCATTAGGCGTACAATGAAAACTTCACTGTTTTCAATAATTTTCCTTGAATAAAAAGTAATCTGATTATTAGAATAACCTATCAACATTTATACATGCAATTTCCATCTTCATGCAATCTTCTATGTTCAATAAAAGCCAGAATGTTTTCAACATTCCTTCATTTTACAACTCAAATAATTATGGTCCACATTTCTGGCTCAAAGAAATACAACCCCATTTCCAAAAATCTTGGGATGCTGCATAAAATGTAAATAAAAAACAGAATGCAATGATTTTCAAATAATTTAAACTCCATATTTAACTGAAAACAGTACAAGGACAGCATGTCAGGTATTGAAACTGAGAAATTTTATTGTTTTTTAAAAATAAGTTCTCATTTTGAATTAGATGCCAGCAACACACTTCAAAAAAGTTAGAACAGGTACATGTTTACAAATGTGTTGCATCAACTCATCTTCTAACAACACTCTGTTAGCATTTGGGAACTGAGGAGACCCACTGCTGCAGTTCTGAAAGCAAAATGTTTTCACATTCTTGCATGGTGTAGGATTTCAGCTGCTCAATATTTTTTAGCCTCCTTTTCGTATTTTTCCATTTCATAATGTGCCAAATATTTTCAGTGGGTGACAGGTCTGGACTGCCGACAGCTCAGTTTTGCATCATGACTCTTTTATTACAGAATCAAGTCATTGTAATAAGTGCAAAATGTGGAGTTTGGCTTTTTTTTTTTTTTTTTTTTGCTGTAACAAGGCCTTCCCTGAAAAAGAAACCTGGATGGCAGTATATACTGGACAAAGAAAGTAAAGGATCACCCCAAATTTTGAATTTGAAATATGTGATAGTTTGTATTTTTTTCCATATCATATTTTAATATTGAAAAGTTGGGTGATCCCTAACTTTCTTTGTCCAGTATATGTCGGTCCAAACCTGTATATATCACTCAGCATGAATGGTGTCTTCATAGATGTGCCAATTACCAATGCCATGTGCACCAATGCACCCCTGTACTATCATGGATGCTGGCTTTAGAACTGTGTACTGATAACAAGCGGAAGGTCCCTCTTCTCTACTCGGACTCATGAGAAATTCACTTGTGAAGTATGGGGGCCATAGACCATGGGTAGACAATGCTGTGCCATTTTTCGACCATGCTTGATGTGAGGCCATGATGGAATGGCCTCAACGAGGGGAATGTTGAGGATTGCATTTCAGTATTTCTGAACATATTCAGCAGTAAATCAATAACCATAATGAATAACCATAATTAATAATCATAATCAGTAACCATCTTATGTGAGCAGCAGTAATACACACACACACACACACACACACACCCAAGCAGTTCACACACACGAGCAGCTCATACACACATAAGCAGTTGGCTTCTGTAGCTTTGATTAGTATTTATTCTGTTCAGCTGATTTGAAAACATAATCAGGTGAGACATTTAAATGTATTTGATTTCTGTAGCTTTGATCAATATTTGTTCAGTAAAATCATTAGTTATTACTGAAAACACAATCAGTTGAATCATGTATGTATCTATTTGTATCCTATTCCTTTGACTGTATTTTTACTTTTTATTGTATTTTCTTTCTTTTTTTTATGAGACCAATACTTCTGTGCGCCACAAATATTTTCCAGAGAATCCCATAGAGAGCTTGCCAACCAATAGGGGAAAGAAAAAACTTGAGAGATAATCAATGTAATGTTATTGGAGTAAAAATTTGATAAGGTTTTCTCAAGACAACCCATGCATTGTGATTGGAACAAAATTTGATAGGGTTTTTTCATAAATATGGCCATTTGGGAACATTGGGGTGGTACTCCTTGTGCAAGGACTACTCACCGAGTTTGGATTATTGTCCAATTCAAGCCTAGAATAAAATTTGATAACTTCTGAGATTTTGTCTCCCTCCAATTATTTATGGACAAGGGGACCTCAAAAATACAAAAACATCTGGTTGGGAAGACACAGCAAGAAGCCAGCAGCATTTCTGCGTTTTGTTTAGAAATAGTTTAATCTTTACATGTCAGAATTTTAACTTGCATTTGTGGATGGAGTGACAAATTGTGCTCACTGACAGTGGTTTACAGAAGTGTACCTGATCAGAATCCTGTCTGTTTTTTCAAGCGGTGCCGCCTGAGGTCCAGAAGATCACAACCATTCCGTATTGGTTTGTGGTCTTTTCCCTTCCACACAAAGATTTCTCCGGATTCTCTGATTCTTTTAATGATTATACCATACAGGATGAAATCCCCAAATTCTTTGCAATTTTACGTAGAGAAAGATTATTCTTAAATTGTTGAACTATTTGCCCAGGTAGTCTTTCACATAGTGGTGAAGCCCTCACCATATTTACTTCTGGTAGACTTTTTACACCCAATCATGGTACCAGCCTGTTGCTAAATAACCACCTCAGCTGCAAGATGTTCCAACAACAAGTGTTTTTTTTTTAAGCATCATACAACTTTTCCAGTCTTTGGCTGCCCCCGTCCCAAGTTTTCTGAAATGTATTGCAGGCATAAAATTCAACATGAGCATATATTTTTTCAAAAAAACAATAAAATATCTCAGTTTCAACATTTCATGACATTTTTGTTTTATTTTCAATTAAATATAGGGCTGATGATTAAGAAATCATTGCATTCTGCTTTTATTGACATTTTACTGTGTCCCAACTTTTGTGTAAATGGTGTTGTAGTCAAATACCAAGGGCCATGACGGGTATGATATAAATGGTGATCCTATTTATTTTAAAACTTATTTGGTGTCTCCAGCTTGAAAAAAAAAAAAAAAAAACTAAAAAGTTACAATTTTTTAAATCATATTGTGACAACCAATCCTGTGATGGAGTTGGTTGTCTCAATGTGTTAGAGTGTCTTTGATGGTTAATAATTTGCAGTTAAAATAAGTTATCAGCATGAAAGGGATACTCATTTCAACCCAAGACGTTAAGCTTTCCTCTCATGTTGGAGTTTCATTCCATGTAAAGTCAGGCAAGGGACCCAGTTCAACCACTTCCAATTTTCTTAAAACCTCGTACATATGTGGAACAACTATTTTTAGGGCGTTTTGCAAAATATTAGGTTCACAGGATCATTGGTTCATGATTTATGGCCCCTGTGGGGAGGGGGAGGAGGAGGGGTCATGCCTTGAAAAAACAGCTTTATTTCTGGGCCATTTTCAAAGCTCCACGGTAGTTGAACTATTAAAGCCACATGGTCTGAGGTAGCCAGTGCAGCCCAAAAACTAAAAACAAAAAGAAACACTGGCTTCACTGAAATAAAAAAATCACTTTTTAATGACCCATCTCACTCCTTTATTGACTAGCTAGAACTATAAGTTGTTGTCAATGAAATATGTATGTAGTTTATGTGCTCTTAGACTAAAAATATGTCATATAGTATGTGAATATAAAAATATGAGGTCGTAAATTTGCAATTTTTTTTGTCAAAAAGGGCCTTTTTTACTGGGATAATACTTGGTCCTAACAAACACCACCATTCTCAAACTTTGGAAGTTCATAGAACGGAAGCTGCTGCTCAACGCATGCAAAAAGTAATTTGCTGTCTCTTGCTTCTTAGAAATTTTGCCGGTGAATTTGAGCGAAATACGCCATCTGCCAGATTCACACTCAAACAGCCCCCCAATGACTGTGCAAAAAAAAAAAAAAAAAAAACATAAACAAGCAATGAATAATTTAGCATACCTCATGACAATGGAATGGAATACTTACAGTTTTTGTTGTATCTTTTATTGTTTTTCTATGTGTTTGTCACAGAAGCTCCTGAGGGCAAGCACTATTTTGTTAAATGTTGGTCCATCTTGGTGGTACTTTCAAGTTAAAGAGGATGTGGAAGGTGCTAGGACTGAACACAAGATAAGATCCACAGGTGCATAGCATTCATCAACATGTCTTGGCATGAGAGGCTTTTTGCTGGACCATTGGGATGCATAAATCTTTTAAAGGCATCATTGTTCTCCAGGCAAATTTCTTGACGCCTACGTACCAGTGTTCATCATTTAAAGCAGCAACATCCTGGCCTGCCTTGAAGTTGCTGCTCTGTTCTGGGGACTCAGTAGTCATTCCAAGACTGCCGTTTAGTCATGATAGCACTTGTTGGAAGGGTTAACTCCTAAACCTGGCAGAATACCAATCCTATGCATCAGCAAAATGTTTTCGTAAGCATCTTGTACAGGCTTTATGATCACTTATGATCCAAGTGTTAATACTCAGGAAATTTAACTTCCGACTCATTTGCTAAACAGGGAACGGACAAAGGGATAATGCTATTTTGCCTCAACTATGTCTTCTGAATACTGTAATTCTGAGCGCACTAATGAGTTGGCATAAAATGAAAAAGTAAGGTCTCTATGCGGTGGTTTATGACCCCTCAGGAGCAAAATTATAATCAAAGCTTTGTACCGTTCAAACAAAAACGTTGTCTCCTATCGGATTTAACAGCAATAGCTCTTTCCAGAGCCTTGACAAAGATTTTACAGGACAAGATATTCAGAGAGACCATGTTGGGACATGGCTCTTTTTTCTAATTTATGAGTTTTTTTCCCCAGTGGATTAATTCTTAAAGGGACCTCTCAATGTATCAGCAACCATAACATCTTTTATTTTTAAATTAAATCAGAGATTTTGACAATAAACTGATGACACAGGAATTTAATGTGTATTTTTTATTCTTTAAGTAGCATTTCACTGCTGTATTCACATTCATTTGAGTATGTATGGCTTTATGATGATGCATAGAGGTGAGAAAAAATTTTCACAATCAATTTTAAAGTATGAATTTTCCCTGGTAGCTTGCGTCCACATATCCCAGGCTGGTAGCAGATCAGCCTTTCTGAGGAGATATGATTCATGCAATGTCAATTTCATCATTTTAGACTTAAAAACTCCCATCTTTTGAACAGTTCTAGGGCACCATCTCCTCATTAACATTCAATATACAATTACGTGCTTCAGGAAAAATTACAATTACAGCATCATTTGGTCCCCGGCATCTATTGTTCTACGCCTATGCTTTTTTCTCTTGAAACAGCATTCATGAGATTTCCACAGCACTACACACGATTAGGAATTTATAATAGGGATAGGAATAGAAAATGATAATAGGAATAATCCTTGTAGGTAAAGGAAGAATGGCAGCAAAAAGGTTCAGTTGAATTGTCTATTTTCATTCATATCCATTGTCAGAATTTTCTAGGAAGGAAAAAAGACTCCATTACAGTTTTTGTATGTTGTTTAATTATAGACCCCCTACAAATTGCCTAAGATTAGGCCAGGCACTACTTGTCAGGACTGAGTTACTCTATGCTAAATTAGGCCGATTTTGACCAAAAATACAACTATACGACCAAAAATTTTCATATTTACATATTGTATGATTTTCAAAAATTCCAAATACAAGTAAACTACACTGAACAAAAATCTAAACGCAACACTTATTCTGAGAAATATGACCATGTCCAGAAACTCTCCGCGCTTTCTTTGAGCGTTCACAGATTGTATGACCATACTGCAAAACATTTCCCTAACTTATTGAAACAGACAAAGAAGAATCTCACAGCAGGGTAGATGATAAAGGGGATGGGGTCTATTGCCCAAATTGCACAAATCAATATCAGCTATGTCCGCCGCTGGTTTGCTGCACTGCTACACATCTCTGCTGTATTGACCTTACCAAACGGTCAATGGTGACTTGGGAGATGTTTGCTCTTCTCTTCAAGAGCTGGCCGGAGTTGGCATATAATAGGTGGAAGTGGGAACCAATGATGAACTCGTTGGTCAAAGACATCCCAAAGATGCTCGATGTAAGACAAATCCAGGGAATAAGCTAACCATTCAAGCATGTGAATGTTGTCAGCCTCAAGGTTCTCTGTGCATACACAGGTGACATCTGGGGTTGTCAAGCTGGAATATGGCATTGTTTTGATAGACGAATGGTAAGACGATAGGCCACAGTATCTCATCACGATACCGTACTGCATTCAAGTTACTGTTAATGAAACTCAGTTGGATATGTCGTCTATAGGATATTCCCATCCAAAGCAGCACTCCTCTACCACCTCATGCCACCCTGCGCACCACGCTAACGTTAGCATAACATTCCCCTGTGCAGCGCATGACACATTGCCGTCCATCCGCTCCGAGAAGCTAGAAAAGCGCAGGGCTGTACACTTACTTTTTGAAGTGGGAGCACAGGTGTTAGCAAGCAAAAAAATGCAGTTGCACAAAACTAAAAATAGGACCAAGGGTCCTGTAGCTTACCGGCAAGCAGTCTTACAGCGAAGATACAAGTTATGAAAATTTCATGTGAAGTTTGACATTGAATCAATGAAAATCAACGTCAAGGTCACTAAATAAAAGTTCACATACATTTATAAGACCTTCTGTAATACAATCCTAAGCTCTGAAGCAGTTTTGGTGATATAAGTCATTAAAATATGTCAATATGTATTCAATATGGCAATTGTGAACTTTAAAGGTCACAGAATGTCAAGTTGTGGTCAGCAAATGGACTTCATATATGACTTTCTAAATGTCTATACACAAACCTTGGCTCAATCTGTGACCACTTTAGTGATACAAGTCATTGTAATTTCACCGTGGAGTTTGACCCTCAAAGGTCACTGACAGTCAAGTTGAATGTCACCAAATGAAAGTTCGTATGTGACTTCCTAGATGTCAGTAACACAAACTTAAGCTCCACCTGTGACTGTTTTAGTGACACAAGTCATTGAATTTTCACTAGGTCACATTTGACCTTTGAAGGTCAATACGAAGGTCACCAAATGAGAGTTCATATATGACTTCCTATATGTCTGTAATACAAACCTAGACTCCATCTGTGACCGTTTTGGCAAGACAAGTCATTTTATTTGTATTATGTCAAGTTTGACCTTCAAATGTCATCAACAGTCAAGCTGAATGTCAACAAATGAAAGGTCATATGTGTCTTCCTATGTCAGTAACACAAACCTAGGCTCCATCTGTGACCTTTTCAGTGATAAGAGTCATTGAATTTTCTCTAGGTCAAGTTAGACCTTCAAAGGTCAATATGAAGGTAGCCAAATGAAAGTTCATACATGACTTCCTATACTTCTCCAATGCAAACCTACACTCAATCTGTAACGATTTTGGTGATGGAAGTCATTGAAATTTCACTATGAGAGGTTTGACCTTCGAAGGTCGCCGAAGGTCAAGTTCAAGGCCACCAAATGAAAGTTCATGTATGACTTCCTATACATCTCCAATACAAACCGAAACTATCTGTAACCATTTTGCTGATATAAGTCACTGAAATTTCACTGTGAAGTTTGGGCATTCAAGGTCACTGAAGGTCAAGTTCAAGATCACCCAACGAAACTTCATACATGACTTCCTATATGCCCGCAATACAAACCTAAGCTCTATCTGTAATAGTTTTGGTGATAGAAGTCATTGAAATTTCACTATGTGAAGTTTGACCTTTGAAGGTCGCCGAAGGTCAAGTTCAAGGCCACCAAATGAAAGTTCATACATGACAACCTATAAGTGTTCAATGCATATATGTTCCCAATCTTCAATATTTTCAAGCCTAGAAACCTTTGAAAATTGTAACATTTTGCTTGACCTCAAGTTTGACCTTTCAAGGTCATCTGAGATCAACTTTAACACAGCCAAAATATAGGTCATATATTACTTCCTATATGTCAGTAATACAAACTTAATCTCTATCTGCACCATTTAGCTTCCACAGGCGATTTGGCCCATTCTCCATAAGACCCAATGTTAAAGTACAGCGCCCCCACTAGACCCACTTCCGTCGATTCAATCAAAATGGCACTCGCACTGTTCATAAAGTGTATCAAGGTGAGTTGATTGCCAGATTTAGAAAAAAAAGTTATCGGACAGTTTTTGAGAAATAATTCTTTGAAATTTCAAGTCATGTCTTTTAACATTGTTAATATATTCCCTGACCTCGAGTTTGACCTTTCAAAGTCATCTGAGGTCAACTTTAACATAGCCAATGTATAGGTCATATATGACTTCCTATATGTCGATAATACAAACTTAATCTCTATCTGCAACCATTTGGCCTCCACAGGCCATCATGCATATTCATAAAATACAGCGCCCCGAATAGACCCACTTCCGTCGATTCAATCAAAATGGCGCTCGCACTGTACATTGATGGTACCAAGGTAAGTTGATTGCCTGATTTAGAAAAAAATTTATCACGCAGTTTTTGAGAAATAATTTTTTTAAATTTCTCAGTCCTATCTTTAACATTGTAGCCAAAATTTCAAGGGCCCATAAAACGGACAAAAATGATTCAATCAAAAATCCGAGAAAAACCTCTGGAGATATGGTCTAGTAGTGTGTTACTGCAAATTTACACAAAAATTCATCTGGCCAAAAAAAAGATAAAAATGTTCCGGACGACGGACGCCGGATGCCACACCACGACAATAGCTTATCGGTCCATAGGGCCGGTAAGCTAAAAACTGTAGCACACAGAGGAGTACTGTTAAAAATGTGTTTTATTCAAAAACTTGCCGCTCTAAACAGACTAACTCATCCACTTCTTTTGCAACGTTAACATTTTAAGAAAACACCATCATTGAGTAGAATTGCAAACACAGACCACATTTGTAACATAACAGTAACTATGTAACCCATTTCATTTTAAAAGCAACCATAAGCCTCCGACCATAGACTGTATAAAAAGATGGACGAAGAAACTGTGACGTCACCCAATGGTTTCAGCATACCATTTAGGCAGCCTTGGTTTTGGCTATTTGAACAGCGCCATTTTGTCATTTTGAAACTGAATGCGATTTCTTTTGGATGAGAGCGTGAATTGACGATCCAGGGAGGAGCGAGGGGTGGATCTACGTGTGGATCTGACCGTATCTGATGAGGACCAGAGGATAGCCACGCCCCAAAAAGCATATCTGGCTTTATCCTTTATTCTAGTCTATTTGGGACCATAATTTACAAAAATGAACATCATGATATATCAAAGGAGACTTGACACTTGCAATAGATACCATAAAATAATGTGGAAAATCATTTTTGAAATAGTAAATCGGGTGGGAAAGTAGGGTCATTTTCTCATAGACTTCTAAAGCATTGAACTTCTTTCTGCAACCACCGACGTCGCCATCTGCTGACGATTAAACAGAATGCAATTTTCTGAGATTTCCGCATGGGCTTCACTTTTCAGACCCGGGTGCAGCGTCCCATCTTTTTATACAGTCTATGCCTCTGACAGATCCTAATCCAAGTGCTCAATATTAGATTGCGGCAAGGAGTCTTCCAATGCGGGATTTTTCCTGAACCATGCTGGCTGCTTGTTGATGTACTAACAACCAAAAAATATTGCTTCATTTTCGCGTGAGATTCAAATGGTGGTTACTTACTTTCATCCGTCAAACTGACTTTTTCGGATCTAATCAAGATTAAAATTTGGGTTAAGGTTAAGCTTAGGGCTTGAGTTAGGGTTAGGGGTTGGGTGTTGGTAGAGGGTTGGGGAAATAAGTGATGACCCACATAAACTGAAGCCGTTTACCGGAGCTCGATTGACGTAATGTCAGTTTGGCCGATGAACGAGCGATTCAAATCTGCCTCGCCTGTCTTTGATGGTGTGGCGCGCTCTTGTTCGGAAAATGTAGTTTTTATTAGCGGTAGAATTTAAATGGTCAGTAGATACTTCAAAATAAATTTCCCTTGATGCATCACTCCTTCATATCTTAAAGACAATACATACCCACTCGTCTTTTGCGGTAGACAAAGTTGGGGCAGATCAACAGCGATTATGCAACCTTTCCTAATTTATCTTTGCACAAAACTGTCGCACTGTACAGCCCTGAAGTGACTCATCAGTAAAGAGAACAGCCCTCCATTGTGCCATCAAAAATGTCTGTTCACCCAGTCGAAGCTGATTTCTTCATCCAGCAGAGGTGAGGTCCTGTCCTTGAAGAGGACAAAGCATGCAGAGATGGACTTCCCTGGAATGATTTCTCATCGTTTGGACAGAAATGCTGTGATTGTGGAGTCAAAGCGACTCATCTGAAGTGGCAGTTGCTGGTCTTAGACTCTTACGGAGATATAGTTTGAATTCAGCTTTCTTGGACGGGGGTCATCACACGTGGTTGTCACGCATGTGGGTGGTTTGCTTTTGTGCCTAGTGCTTCAAAACAGTGTCTTAGGCAACCTATTGTTGAAATATGGACATTAAGAGCCCTAGTGACAGCCCTGAGAGACATTTTTGCATTGAACATGCCAATGGCATGCTCCCGAGGTTTAGAGTCATCTGTAGCATTTTGAAAAATGGCAGAACTGGGACTTTTGGGGTGGTCTTTCAATGACTACAGGACAGTGTATGCCTAGGCTGACCATTCCTAATTTCAACAGCTTCGGATCAGTTCCCACATGTCTGACAGGCTAATTTTGACAAAGGGCACGAAATTGACAATGATATGGCAAAGGTGACTGAAATGCAAACAGACCAGTAGCACATCACCGTGGTCACACAATTAAATCCCACCAAGTCAACCTCAAAAATAAGTTTGAAGAATACTGAAAGGATTAAACTGTTGCAAGTATATTTTTGCTCAGTGTAATTAATATTCACTGTGCAACTACTAAGAGTTCTATCTTATGCCGCCTGCTTGCGCGCCTGATCTTATTTTCCCTTACTGTCTGTGCAGGTGAGTCATTCCAGGAAAAATAACAGATCGACTTTAACAGTGCCGTTACAGTAAAGCTTTGAAAATGGCCCAAAATTAAAGACGTTTTTCAGAAGCATGACCCCCCTCCCCACCCCCCACAGGGGCCATAAATCACTAACCAATGACCTGGGAACCTAGTAATTTGCAAAACATCCAAAAAATGGTTGTTCTGCTTGTATGTGAAGTTTTAAGAAAATTGGAGATAGTCAGCAGGGCCCATCCTAATATTTGCCAGATTTGACATGGAATGACTTTTTAAAAGTGCGTTCATCATGAGCAATTCACACTACTGTAAAAAATGTTAAAATCAACCCCGGTATCTTCTACTTGGATAATAAACAAAGTAGACATTAGGCCACATGAAGAAAAAGGTCAAATCTTTAAAAACCCAGACACTCAGGACCACCAAGGATCTCCATAATTTAAACTTCATCAAAAAAGCTGCAAGCGAATACACACTGGGATATGTATTACTTACCGTACCTCCCTCATATGCAGAAATGAAAGAAAAACCTAAATTTGTCAAGTTATTCAATATTATTAACTTCTATACTTCAAGTGTCAACCTGTAAGAAAATAGTACACTCATGATAGATTTTCGTACCTATATCAATCATTGCGTTTGCAGTCAAAAATGTATCCTGCATATGCTTTTTTAAAAAGAAGTACTGTTTCATTCCCAGCACATTTTAAAATTTTACTCAGAGGTAGAGCGGTGGAGATTTGCCCTAGTTCTAAAACAGATACAGAGTGTTGCATGAGGGAAAACAAAGTAGCCTGTTCAAAAAAATCAGAAAAGAGTTAAAATTCTGTTTCATATGTTGGTTATGCTGGTCAGTATTATTGTATTTGACAACATAGATGGTTGTCTCTTCTAGGCGGTTTTCTTTCTCCAAACAGACTGACTGGTGTATTAAAGGAAAAGCAAAGAACTTGATGCACTCTAGTTAAATAGCTTCTTTTCTAAGGCAACTGGTATTAGGTATATGCAACTTTTGTGACTACACAGTTTATAGATGTAGTTAACTCCACCAAAACTGAAAACTAAAGAATATAAACCATCTCATCAGGACATGTCAGTCCAGAAAAACATATGATATTGATTAATTTGATTATATTTAGTTAAGATCATATTCAACACGATACATTTGCAATTGGTAAAACGTCTAACGATTAAAAACCACTGAGGGAACGATACATTCACAGAAACCTTTCATTTTATGGATTCGGAGCTGAGGCAGTTAATTGAACAATGTTTTATAACTGAATGCTAAATGAAATATGCATTTTTTTCAGAAATATGTATTTTCAAGGTAGATGAGAAAGCATTGTAAAGCAACATAAACACCTTATTGTCAGTGAATGCCAATCTTTTTCTCAATTCAGTCATCCAATTTATCATGGGAAAATGTTTTCCTGCCATGAAAAGAATCCCTTCATGAATATTATAATTTTTTAAACCCTACACAAAGAAATTCAGCCAGACTCCTAACGATTACCGTGATTCACTAGAACACAATGAATATGCATAGTGATAACTTATCACTTTAAGAAAAACAGAAATTTGTTTTAGAGAAAATAATGCAAAAATATGCATAACTGCCATGTGTTGGTGTGTTTTTTGTGATTACATTAAACATGTCCTCCAATAGTGAATTGTCAAATTAGACCAATTCTCTGTCTGTTCCCAATTAGATATGGCACATGCGTTAGTTTTCCTATTTGTTTGAACCCCTATATTATTGATTGAATTGTCTAATTTGACCAACTGTCATATAAGCATTTGCAAAGTTTGAGTAATAAAGTAACCCATTAATTTCCGTATCAATAAAGACGCGCAGAAAGTGACCGTTAACTACTACTTCTGCATGATAAACATGTTTTCAAATATTCAAAAACATTTAAATTCTTGACATATGCACATCCATGCTTTTGGAGTGTTCAAGTTCCATGCCCCTCCACTAGCCCAAATATTAAATGCCGAGGCAATCAAAGCAAGTTGCAGATATGTGGTATCAATATATTGGTTGCATACTGAAATTGTTGAGCAGTTGCTAAGTGCAGGTAAATTTGAAATATCAATCAATAACTTAATTCAACACAAAAACCCAGGGAATACTTGGCATCAAACCTCAACCTACCGATCCTGAAAATCGCTTAAATAGCAAGCTTGCAAAACTGAAAGGCATACTTAGTTTTAACAGCTTGCTCCTGTGACCAGAGCATTATCCCATTAGCTCTAATAACTTTAAGTCTTGAAACTCCATTAAGACCATGTTTCTTCTATGCCAGAAGAAAGTCATTAACATAAAGTGAATCATTAGCTTTGATATTGGCCCTCCACAGTAAACAGGTTTTGTTGGAGATTAATGGCTAAGGCAGCATCTATGGAACACTTTGCTGTGTTTCATCTTCCTCAAATGGGAGCCTGCCACTCTTAAGCACCCAAAAAATATAAAATAATACAAAAATGGACCAATCCCAGGAGATGTGTTCTATATTCAGAGGGCGTTTTCAGCTCTGGTTTGCTTGCTCCCTTTTTCAAAACACAAGCTTTTAAACACAAATCATAGACAAATGGATCGTATAATCTGCCGTCGCACAAAATGCCCTATTTGCTTTAAAACAAATGTTCTGGAAAATACATCTGACGGAGTTGAGAGTGTTACATACACTTTCATTCATGTTTTTGTTTTCACTTTTACTCACATTTTTGAACCAGTTACTTAGAGCATTAAAAAAACCTGACTCTGAAATCCCCTTTTCCTCCTGACCTTGATATCACAGCTACCAACTTCCATAAACTGCACAGCAATGACAGTGTGCAGCACTACGTAGAGAAAAAAAAGTGACATGAAATTGCTTTGATGTACTGTATTTCTAAACCTTTCTTAAAATTTGGAGTACTAGCATTTACAACCCACAACGATGACCAAATATACTTGTAAACTTTGACAAGATGTTCCCCATTCAAATCTGTGCTCACTTTAAAATGATGTAAAACAATTTGTAGTATGTTGCATATGTCACTGCGCTAAAATCTGCGTCAAAGAATGAATTGCCATATTAAGAATATTGTCACAAGCAACAGCATTTGCCAAGAAACTTGTTAAAATTCATCAAATGTCGACATGCACGGAATTTACAAATGCCTTGTTAACCACAATTAAACAAGAAACAGGGAGTTACATCCATCAAAGCACTTGCATTGCTGGCAATCATGATGCCTTAATAATTGAACATATTGGAGAGAGCGTTGATAGGCAAGATAACAGCCCTCAACCTGCAACTAAAACAAGTACATGTACTAATACCAGAAGCCAATTCTTCTGGATGCTTGAACAGCTCAGGCAGTAAGGTTGCTAAATTGAAAGGAAGCATAGATACATGTATGACAGTGGCAAGAAAAGTTTTGTCAATCTCCAAATGATATTTCCTCTGCAGAAAAATGATGCACCCGTGAGCTCACAGGCTATTTACCATTACTTGTAATAGAGCAATGTCAAACAAACAAATTTTCTTAAGGGCAAAATTCAGGGACATTGGGAGTTGGTCTGCCTTTCATGACACTTCCAAGTTTCTCCAAATAATTAAATGCCAGTAGTAGCACTTTGGCATTTCCATGTCTCCAAGTGAAAAAAACTGAAATAGATGATTGACGAATAAATTCACCAGAATATACCAAATGTCACTCGGCTGTCACTTTTCTTCACTTGATTGCTGGCCCCAGGCAAGCCAGCTCATTCAAAGTACCTTACTTCAGGTCTCACCCTGGAAAGTAATTGTAATCTCATGCTTCCTAGAACTGACAGTCAAATGCATACTTTCTCACTCAGCCATTGAAAGCCCAGATGCATTTTTGAATGAGGGTTCTATAAACTATGAGAGAAACATTGTAATAAAAGAATAATAAATGATGATATATTTTCATTATTTTCCATGGAGGATAAATCAAGCGAAGCAAGAATGTCCTGCGGATTGTCAAATTCAATTCATATTTGATATTTCCTCATGTGCATGTTGTACAATGTTGGGAGTGCCTGGGAGACCCAGAGACACAGAGCTCATTGTGAGTATGCAGCTTACAGCCATACACAAACCTGCCCTTTTTTCTGCCAGTTCAAAAGTGTAACTGAGAAGGCCCCGGAGACAAGCATGGTGTACTACACCAAGACTATGACTGTGTACTGTATACAGTGTTCTTCAGTGGGAAACACTTCACATTAACTCTATCAACATACTGCATTCAATGTGCATTCATGAGCATTAAAAAAGAATCACGTTACAATGCGTAAAGTTTTATAAACGTTTTATTGTACGCTCTACTTCCTTATCATCTCAAAAATCTTTCATACTGTGGACTGCAGAGTATACCCGCTAACATACACTGAACTCTTCAAAAATGCATTTATGGCAACCAAACAAAACAATAGGCTATGCGAGGATGCATTATGTTACCACCTGGAACTGATCTGACCTGAGGTTCACGGATGCGCTCACCAAAAAAATAAAAAATGACAAATATTCATGATACTTTGTTTGTAATATCATTCTAGTGTTATGTTAATGAATGCAAAAGGAATGTGTTATGAAGACAGAGTTAATGTACTGCATTACTGTTTGACATGTGCGCACATCTGAAAACTCTAAGTGCAGCAGTACAGCTCATTATGGCCAGTAAACAAAGTGATATAATCATCTAAATCTATTACAATTAGACAATTAAGGCAAAGATATAACTTTGGAAATGGATATGCTACTTCAATTTATTCCACAGTCTTGATACAGTCACCAAATAGCAAGCTCATTTTCAATATAAACAAATTTGAATCAATATTTTGACGAGAGTTGTAAACCTAAATACTCATAACTCTGATTAATGATGTTGGTTAAAACTACGGCAAAGATTTTGAGGCTAATGGATAACTTAATTAGATGTATTAAATAAAGTATGTCATCCAAGACTGTAAACTGACCAGAGGCCAATAGAAAACTATTTTTTTAGATGAGACAGACCATCCAAATGAACTAAACTCATTTTATAGTTGTCGATATTTGATAATACATTGCTGGTACTTATGAGGTTATGTTAATCAATACAAAAGAAAATTTACAAACAAAACTAAATGTTGAATGGAGTATAAAAAAATTATGTTATTTTGGCTCTTTTTACCTCCGCCAAGACGGCGTTGGTTTGCTTGCCAAAATTGGCAAATATATCAGTCGGTTGCATTAGACATCTGTTTGTCTGTCAGTTTGCTAGTTACGCACACATTTGCCATTTCTCCTTCACCAATCTTAACAAAACTTGAAGACACGTTAGCATAGGTTACTCGCCACAGACCTATACTTTTTTAAGTTTCTATGTCAAAGGTCAAGGTCACGCAAAAAGTCGAAAACACATTTTGATCCAAAACTTCATTTCAAATTAAGCTAAAGACTTGAAACTAACACCATTCTTTTCGTCAACACAATGCAGTTCTAGCGGTTATAGGTTGCGATTACATCACTCTGACGTAAGTATGTGAAAATGACACTCAAAAAATCAGAATGTGATGTCATTTTTTCAATTTTTGCCAAAATGAATTTTTTTGATTCTGTTCTTTAGGCAATATGACATACCTTTTGACCTTTTTACATTTTGATTTCGGCAAGATGTCGTTCCAAGGTCGACCTTTCATGTCTCTTCGTTCCGTTAGTCGTCTGTCTGTCTGTTTGTCTATCTGTTTGTTAGCATGATATCTCAAAAACAGCTGCATAGATTTCAACCAAGCTTTGCAGGATGTTACAGTAGCACAAGAGGAACAAGTGATTAAATCTAGGCATATCTAGGCCAAAGTACAGCTGAGATATAGGCCAAAGTACAAATCCAGCTATGCTGGCCGAGATTTGAAGCCTTTCCAGTGGGCTGGAATTCCAATCTGCATGCTTTTGGGTTTTGCTGCCACCTGGTGGTAGAATGCAACAATACCCTACATCAGCCAACGAAAATAACTAATGCACAGAGTTACCTTGGTGTGACGGAGGTATGCGCTCTACCGAGTGCCCTTAAGCAATATTATATTATCCAGTTGTCCTAGGCCACACATTTAAAGTTTTGAGGCAAAGGTCAAAGAACTAAGTAACTGTTGACCACGTTACGAAATTGACTCGATCAAGTCAGGCACCAGACGATTTCGACAACAGTCCTGCTAGGCAGGAGTCATTTCTTTGTCTGGCTGACAGTTAGCAAATTTACTCATAAAGCTATGGACAGATTTTGTTGAAATTTCTCGTAGAGGTTGGATATGGCCCAAGGAACAAGTGATTCGATTTTGGTTGTGATCCGGATCATCATCTGGATTCAGGAATTTTTGAAAGGATTCCTTACAACAGCGAAATAGGGACAATGTTGACATTTTGGCTTGTTATCTATAGAACTTTCATATTATTTTTCTTGAATAACCATTGAACTATTAATGATATTGATGTGATGGGTGTAATGTCATTACATGGGGAAACTGAGGAGCTTGGTGGAGGTTTGCACTCTCTGAGTGCTGTTTAGTTCCTACTTCTTTTAAACTAATGCTATGTGTGATTACCATGTGAAATAACCCAGTTCCTTCTATTCAAAAATAATTTTTGGAAACAAATATGTTTTTTGCCATATAATGTAATTTCAAATCCCCTTCATCCGACTGCCAAAATGATATGTATTCTTAAAATGGACTAATCTCACTGCAAGCCACAGACTACATGCCATTAATTTCTGTCTATTTGTTCAGAGATGCCTCACACAGTTGCCACAACGACCTGTGTTTGTACTGCAGCACCCCCTCTCAGTATCTCTCTCTCTCCATCTCTCTGTCTCTTTCTCTCTTCACAGAAGTCTTATCAAACAGAAATCTCACAGTTATGACCTACAAACCGTGCTAAGTCAGCAGAAAACTGTGGCAAATTAACCCAACAGCACACCTTAGATGTTAGAAAAGCTGCCATTCAACATGTAAAAGCAAAGAAGTAGCTCATTAGCCTGCAAATGAAATATGTGTACTTTAAATATTAAAAGAAGGCCCAGGCATACAATACTGAAAATGTTTTCATTTATCCCGATTGAGTAATTAATATTTTCTTGGTGTCCTTTGTGAGCATGTGTGTGTGTGTGTTAGTGAGTGCGTGTGAGAGTGTGTGAATGCGTGTGTCACTGTGTGCACGCGTGCATCTGTGTGTGCGTGCGAGTGTGTTTGAGTGTGTGAATAGGTGGATGTGTTTGCAGAGAGAGGGAAAGAAGGTGGGGAGAGAGGGGTAGAGTGAAGTGGATCGGTAATAAATATTTTGAAAAAATTGGGAAGTTCTCGCAACAAAATTGCTATTCTTATTGAGCCCATATGAACCCTTCCAAGAGATAGGTAATTAGATCAAATTAAGTTACATGAAAATTAGACCCGCAGGAATGTTGCCTGTAGAATTGTTACAGTCGTTTCTCTATAAACAGACCATTTATATTATGTTGCTCAGAAATAAATCGCAGATATTGTAGAATGAAGAAATGTTACGCACAGAGCACTGGCTGTGGAAGCATCCCTGCAAGCACTAACCCCCAACACTCATCCGAATCCACCTTCCCCCTCCCCCCAGCACACACGCTCACAACCCCTGCAGAACAAGACTCTCATTATCTAAAGAGGAGAATATCAAGTAGACGCAGGAAAGTAAAGAAAAACTTGTCAGTACCCCTCAGGGCGCCCAGAAAGTAATGTTTCCGACTCATCCTAGGTAGCTCTTGAAGCATCGTAGGTGTATTGCGCTGAACTGCACCTATACTTCGAGCCGCAATAAGCCCATCGTATCTTATTTTGCAGTAATAAAATAAACCACGGTAAACTGATGATTGTACACGCAGCATGATTGGCCTCAGTTCCATCTGCAGCTAGCAATGAGAACTAGCAACATGTATGCTAGCTTATTCAACTCGGGTTTTGAACATGACTGCTATGAACAGAAAGGACACCTCCATTACAATTTAGGTACAATTTTGCAAGATGCCAACCAACGTAGATCACTCATAATCTGCCATTTCGTAACAGTGCCATATTTATTGCATAGTGCACATTCACGTAAGTCAGTCTGACAATTGTCAAAAGCGGAAGAACGCAGGCGCAAAAGTATTCGAAAAAGCATGCGAGTAACCAGCATAACGTTGACTTCATACAGAGGAAAAAGTATCAAATACTTCTGCATAATTCAAGAGCACAAAACTGGAAGTGAACTGCGCGGGTAATGAACAAAAATAGAACGTGATAAGTTACAATCTGAAGCTCCCTCGTTCAAAAACATAATCAGTCCGTCTGGTAAATAAATAGTCGTTTCCCAAGAGGACTACAACACTGACCATTCCAGTGATGATTTCACAGCATTTGAATGAGTACAAATGCATTACCCTGGAGTTACGTACATCTCCGCTTTTTCATGATTTTAATTTATTTCAAGACTCAGGGGCGACAGATACTACCCGGAAAGCATTTAAAATACTTCTCTCCGCCAACAATTGCTACAACCCTACTTAAAATATAATTTTCTCGTCAACCGCGTTTTTATCTTTCAAAACACCTACTAAAGAGGAATTTCTCATCACCTTATTGTAATAGTAAGGGTCCAGGCAGTGTGAGGGTCCCAAGCAGGAAGGCTCTGTAGTTGATGAAGGCTGGGTTGGAGGAGGATAAAGTCTTACGTCCATTTCAGAAGAAACATCAATCACCAGTGGATTTTTCTCAGATTCTTGCTATCCTGTCGTTGGGTGAGGTGATCAAATTAAAAATCGGCGCGCAAGTTAAAAAACTGAGCAATTAGTAGTCTTGAAATACAGCGTATAACCACCGTCTCTATGCCTCACATCCGTTTGCGGTCTGAAAGGTGGGTAAAACTCGTCCAATGTTAAAAGCTTTGAGTATAATGAACTAGAGAAGACCGCTGCAGTTCATAGTTGTTTTCGTGGCAACTAATGGTTTCTTCGCCAGTTTTTCCCCCCTTTTTTTTCTTGATGTCAATGCACAACAAAACCAAGTCGGAGTGTGCTCAGCCCACTAGCCCACTTGGAAAGGCAGTAGTCTTGTATGCTTGCTACATTTCACACAAAAGACTCGCACGATAGAACATGAGCTAAGACGCTAATGAAAGAGAAAATTGTGCAGGGGGCGCTACAGGGATGACATCTATACTACAGCGGAAGCATATGCTGACCGGCCACTTTATTAGGTACTCGTGCACAAAAATATAATAATGAAATGAGACCGCACCTCCAATCTGCGATTCATGCACCTGGGCCCAGATTTATAAAACACTCTGACATGATGAAGCAGTTTTCGTTCTGTTTTATTTATTTATTTTCTTTTTTTTTTTTGGGGGGTATATGCGTACTTCACATTACAATGGGTGTGATTTGACACCTGCACAGTATGACTGTTGATGCTGGACATTGCTCCAGCATCTGAAAAATAGCTGCCCTGCCCTCCGTGGACTAATATGTGTCACAGGCTCTGAATTTGAAAAAGATGTAATATATATATACAGTACTGCGCAAAAGTCTTAGGCACATTTAAAGCAATTCTTAGGGCTGCTTGCAAAAATTATGCAATTAAAAGTTTCTAATAACTGAAAAATGTACTAAACAGAGCTGTAAACTGATAAATACTAGATCAATGTGTGACTACCTTTTGCCAAAAAATTTGGGACACTGTGCTGTTGCGCTATAGTTTCAAAAAATGATTGGCGCTTTGCTTGTCCCAAACACAGTGGAAAACTTGCCACCATTCTTCTATAGACAGACTGTCTCACTTGTGTCTCTCCCTCCAAGAAATTACAAACAGCCATAATGATTTTGACATCAAGGCTCTGTCAAGACTATAACATCTGTATTGACTATTTTAATGGAATACAAACATTTATTTATGAAACTTTTCTTTAAATTAGCATTTGGAATTTCAAGCTTATTTCTTATCTCTAGGGACTCTAATATGGAATCAAAAAGTAAACATCTAATACAGATTTAAATTTTAAAAAGTGCAGGGTGCCTAAGACTTTTGCACAGTATACACACACACACACACACACACACACACATATATATATATATATATATATATATAGTGGGCTCCAAGATCACTGGAACCCCAGACTGGCAACGCACAAACAATACCTTTAAAAAATATTCCAAAATATATTTATAGAGAAACTCTAAATAACAACATGTGAGAAATACTGTACAATATTAATGATCCAATGGAACCAACCAAAATCAATACCAATTTAATTTAAAGTAAATTTCCTCCAAATCAAGGTTTCACAATTTATGGCACCCGAAAAGATTACTGCAAATAACATCTACCAACGTTAAACCAGGTATTAAATTCCACTTATTTAAGCTTTATCTAAGTATTAAGAAACTATATTGAGCCATTTCATCTCTTCCTGTTTCACTAGGGTATAACAATGAGGTCAGGGCTGCTGTCATAGCTGAAAATTTGGGGGCAAAGATACATCTCTTTATGACAACAATTAGTCCTAGCTAGTTCTCAATCATTTTCCATTATTCACACATTTTCCAATGACAGTAATAATCAAGTGGCAATTGAACACACGGCTTCTCTCCCCCATGCGATCTAACAGTGAAAAAAAATGGGCTACATTCAGCACAGAAAAATAATTCCATCATCTTCACTGAATATGATATTGCATCGACCAGTCAAAAGTTGGGGGGTTGAGGTGGAAAGGGAGAGGACAAATTGCATTGCTAATTAGATCAGGGGATGATTAGATGGCAGGTTGAAAGAGCCAGGTTGGGAATTTTGCCATGACACCAAGGAACTCCCTACTCTTGTAGAAGAGAGTCATAGAATCTTTAATGACCACAGAGAGTCAGGGTCTCGGTTTCACGTCTCATCCAAAAGACGGCGTCTCCTTCAGTACAGTGTCCCCATCACTGCACTGGGGCATTGGGGATTATTCCACCAGAGGGAAGATTGCAACCCTCTGGCCCACCACCACTTCTTCCAGTGGCAACTTGGTTTTCCCAGGTGGTCTATCATCCAAGTACTGACCAAGCCCACACCTGCTTTGCTTGAGCCACACAGCTGGAGCAGATTGAATAGTGGTATGGCCGCTACCCATGGAAGATGATGCAATACCTGGGGGACCCTAGGGAGGGAATGCAACATCATGTCAGATGTCATATTATCTTGGGAAATGATGTAACTTGAGTTTATGAGTTGGCACTGTCTATTTAAAACTTCTAGTTGCAGAACAAAGGGGATAATAATGGGCGTTTTTACTCCAAAACACCTATATTTGATAACATGACTAAATAGTGAAGGAGATGTGAAAACAAGTTGGAATTTTGAACAAATAAAGCCAAGATATATATATTTATGTCTCCCCGCGGATCACTTACCTTGTCACCGGTTGGGGAGCTTGTGTGCCTCAGTGACCCCTAGAGCTATGCCAGCGGGAGATTCGTCTCCTGGTAGGGCCCCCCATGCTGGACAGGTGAAAGGGTAGAGGCCAGACGAAAAGTGATCCCTAATCCTCCAGGTTGGGGGTTGGGCTCACGGTTGACAACTCTGTCCTGTAAAAAGACTCTTGTTACGGAAACAGCAACAGAAGCAACTACCACTACCTGGCATGACGGGCTTCCAGGTTTATTGACGGACACAAGGATGAATGGCAGTGGTCAAAGCCGCAAAGAAGCCACTGACAGGAAGGAGGAGGTTCTCCATGCCAAACGTAAGACTAGAATAGGATTTTGGAACGTTCGCAGAATGTATGAGACGGGGAAACTTGCCCAAGTTACACACGAGATGAGGCGTTACAACCTTCACATACTTGGGGTAAGCGAATGCAGGTGGACGGGTTCAGGACATCTACGTACAAATACCGGTGAGACAGTCCTATACTCAGGAAGAGACGACAACCACCATTCAGAGGGAGTAGCTGTAATCTTGAAGAAAGGGATAGAAAAAAGCCTACTGGAATGGAAACCAATACACAGCAGGCTCATGAAGATCAGGCTAAAGGGGAAGCAGATCAACACGACCATCATTCAGTGTTACGCTCCTACTAATGATAGCACCAAAGAAGCCAAAGATGAATTTTATGAGCAACTACAAGCAGAGCTCCACAGCATACCAGGCCATGACATGAAGATCGTGATGGGCGATATGAACGCAAAGGTGAGGAGGAACAACATAGGGTATGACAGGATCATGGGGAAGCAAGGTTGTGGCACCATGAACAGGAATGGTGAAAGGCTTGTAGAAATTTGTTCTACACATGATTTCGTCATTGGAGGGACTCTCTTCCCACATCAGGATATACAGAAGTTGACATGGCAGTCACCTAACGGAAGAGACAAGAATCAGATAGATCATTTGATGATTAATGGAACTTGGAGGCGCTCACTATGTGATGTAAGAGTGATGCGTGGAGCAGACATTGCTGGCGACCACCATCTTGTTTAGCGATAGTGCAAGTAAAGCTGAGGAAAGCCGGTCGAAAGAAAATGGGCAGACAACAGTTTGACATTGCAAAGCTATGGGATCCAAAGGTGGAGAATTCCTTTGTAACCCAACTCAGGAACAGATTCTACCTAATAGCTGACCAAGTGGGCACGCAACAGGACACAGATACAGATAAAATTGATACCAGGTGGGGGGAAACAAAACAAGCTTACTTAAAGGCTAGTGAAACATGTTTAGGCTTCAGAAGGAGGGATAGGAAGGAATGGATGTCAGATGACACATGGCAAGCCATTTAGACACGTAGAGAGGTGAAGAAGCAGCTCCTGGATGCAAAATCAGATAGTTTGAAAGAGAGATATAAGAAGCAGTACCAAGAAGCAAACAGGTGACGTGAAGAGAAAATCACATACTGACAAATGGGGAGGATCTTGGGAATCAAGCTGAAGAAGCTGCTAGCAAGGGAGATCAAAGAAAGTTGGACAAATTAACCAAGTTAATCAGTGGAAAGTTTTGGGGTACAACTGATTCACCCATTGAAGATAAAAGTGGAAAGCTTCTTACAACTAAAGCAGAACAAGAAACTAGATGGGCAGAGCATTTTAGTAAGGTCTTGAATCGACCACCACCAACAACAGAGGCAGACATCCAAAATGCAGAAACTGACTTGGACATAAGTATAGAACCGCTATTAAGGGCAGAAATTATGATGGCAATCAAGTCTCTAAAAAACGGGAAAGCTCCCGGACAAGACAACCTTAATGCTGAGTTCTTTAAGGCAGATCCAGATGTAGCAGTCAGTACTCTACAGCCATTGTTTGCAGATATTTGGGCAAGCAAGAAAATACCTGGTGACTGGTCTCAGGGTATTATTGTGAAACCGCCAAAGAGAAAAGCTCTTTAAGGAATTGCAGTAACTGGCGAGGAATCACACTTTTGTCAATACCAAGCAAGATTTTGGCCAAAATAATTATTAGTAGACTGACTGATGCTGTTGATCAACTTCTCCAAAATTAACAGGGAGGGGTCAGAAAGGGCAGAGGATGCATTGATCAGATTTTTGCTTTGCGGACCATCATTGAGCAGAGCACTGAATGGCAGAGACAACTGTATGTTAACTTTGTAGACTTTGAGAAAGCCTTTGATAGCATTCACCGAGAAAGCCTGTGGCGCATACTAAGATCATATGGTATCCCAGAGGAATTAGTCCTTGTTATCAAGAGCTTCTATGATAACTTTACCTGCAGAGTAAGAAATGGCAATTACAACTTCCAAGTGAAGACAGGAGTGAGACAGGGGTGCGTAATGTTAGCACTACTCTTCAACATTGCCATTGACTGGGTGATGAGACAAACAACTAAAGACCAGAAAAGAGGTATTCGATAGACCCTCTTCTCATCACTGGAAGACCTGGAATATGCAGATGACCTTGCTCTTTTATTCCATACGCATCAACACATGCAGGAGAAGACATTCCGTCTAAATGAATACTCCCAGCAGATTGGCTTAAAAATCAATCACAAGAAGACGGAAGTAATGACTCTCAATATCTCTAACCCATTACCGGTACAAGTAAATGGAGAAGACCTTCCAGTTTCTGAGGAATTTACTTACCTGGGCAGCACGGTTAGGAATGATGGGGGAGTTGGGAGAGACATCACAAATCAGCTCAACAAGGCCAGGAATGCGTTCAGCATGCTCAGCAATGTATGGAGGTCCCAGCAGTATAGAGTTAAGACCAAGCTCAAGATATATCAGAGCTGCGTCCTCTCCACCCTCATGTATGGCTCTAAATGTTGGAGGATGACAAGAAACGATCTCCAGAAGCTGTCAGGGTTTCATACTAAGAGCTTAAGATGCATACTTCGTATATTCTGGCCTAACACAATATCAAACGAAGAGCTGTATGAAAGGTGCCATCAGGAGAGTATGGAAGATACTAGAGCTGGGACGACGCGTCGACGTAGTCGACGTAATCGACGACATAAATTCGTCGACATTAATTATTTACGTCGACGTGTCCCAAACAAGTAGGTTGTCCCACACTCCAGTCCAGTGGTGGCGGTAATACACTAAAAAGCTAGCCGCCAGAAGCTACACTTTAAAACGTAAAAAGAAAGAAGAAACAGCAGGGCGAGTGGCGAGGGGCAACCACATAGCAAAAAAATCGGTCTTCACAGTGTGGGAGTTTTTCACTCTTAACCCTTCTAGTGATGTGGGACTTTGCAGACTATGCAAAAATCAGCTGGCGTACCACACGAGTACGACAGCAATGAACGAACATTTGAAGCGAAATCACCCAGGAGCTTTGTGTCAGGATGGGAGCAAAACACCGTAGTGTTTACTTTCCCACCCTGCAATGTGCGATTATCAAGCGTGGATACAGAATGTGTTTTTGTAGTAACGTTACTTTAGACTGTTGATTTGTTGTCTATAAATGCATCGCTACTAACGTTCGGGGCTCAAGTTTTGAATGCAGGCTAGAGTGAGATTTTCTCTGGGGGGTGCATGATATTCCCGTTTTCAAAGGTGCATTGTTACATTACTTAAGTAGGCTAGTTTTTTTTTTTTTTTTTTTTGAGGATTTGTACTTTGCTTAAGAATTTTTTTTTAAAACGGGACGTTTACTTTTACTCTACTACATTTAAAAGATAAAAAGTATACTTTCACTTTGTTACTTTGACACTGGCAGCTCAGTTACTCGTTTCAAATTAAAATATGAATTTAATTAATCATTTACGGATTATCTGGATTTGGCGTGTTCGAGAAGAACAACGGTGCTCGGCAGGGTATCTTTGTGCAGATGTGTCCGCCAGTGGACGTGGAGCTGCGAATGTATGCATGCAGTTACAATATTCTATCACTAGATGGCACACCCGGATCAGTTATTGAATGTTCACAAGCAAGCCGAACAAGGTTTAGCATTGGATGAGTTCACACCAATTCCTGTTTTTCAGGAGTTGCCTGAATAAAACTCCTCAGCTAAGCCTTTCTGAAGCAAAAAATTAGACATGTTATTGATACTATGTAATTCTACTATTAATTATAGTGGTTTTTAAACTGCCAGTTAAACTCAAAGAAGTATGTTAAGGACAGACTGCCTGTTTGTTTTTTGAATACTGTATCTTTCATTCACCTGAAAATTGATTAAAGAGCACAAGGAGAGAACAAACAGAGGTTGCTTTGCTTCTTTCTGTGCGTACTATGAAAACTACTTTGTACTTGTACTTTTGATACTTCATTTTTTCTCAAAATACTTTTGGTGCTTAAGTACATTTAATGTGAGATTGTATTATTTTCAGATTCAGATTGTATTATTTTGCACTGCTCATCGGTCTGCATTTTATTTAATTTTGGATATACTTTTCTTGAGGAGCAATGACCTGCAGGGCAGTGTTTAAGTGTTTAAATATAGAAATGTTTATGTGTCCTGAGCTTGGCTGTTCAATGCGTTATTTTACATAGGCTACTACTGTCAGTTCTAAAAGAAGAACAAACATGTCGCCTACTTTTTTCAGTTACTCTGTTAATTTGTAAAACACTTATTTTTGTATTCATCCTGTGTGACTTTTTATTATTATTTATTTTGTTAGATGCTACATCTGGCATCAGAATGCATTATTTTGCACATTTTTTCCACACAGAATGTTATTTTGGAGAGATTCAAGTGCCATGTTAAAGAATTGAAATGTTAACAAGGAGATGGTTTGATATCCTTATTGTGTGAATAGTTATATTGATCAAGTAATGTGAAAGAATTGTTAACAGAAAAATCAATAATAATAATAATAATAAAATAATCGTAAGATTAATCGTTTGAAAAATAATCGTTTGGGACAGCTCTAGAAGATACACTAATGAGAAGGAGACGGAGGTGGATTGGGCATATCTTGAGAAAGGAACCAGATGACATGACAAGAACAGCTCTTCATTGGACTCCAGAGGGAAAGAGAAAATGGGGTTGTCCCAAGAACACTTGGTGACAGACTGTGGAGAATTAAATGAATAACCTCATCCAGACCTGGGGAGCTATCCAGAGACTGGCCCAAGACAGACGGGAGTGGAGAGCTTTTGTTGCTGCCCTGCATGCCAGGAGGCATAATGTGCAGTAAGTAAGTAATATACATTTATGTAGAAGTTTCATTACCATGGGTAACTGCCCACATGGTGAACTTGCCAATCCAAAATTGGCAAAAAAGTGAATTTTTCAGCTGGGACCCTTTTCAGGGTCTCCTAACTCCGCTATTATGCCTTGGGTGCAGTCAACTCCGCTATTATGCCTTGGGTGCAGTCAATCTTCCTTGTACAGACAGACCTGTCCTCAAATAGAAGGAATCCAGCACAATTTAGCCTTTTGAAGGGATCCAAGCCTCAGAGGGGGCCCTTGAAAACTGAATTTTTGATTTCTGCTCATAAAAAGTTTCATATTTGAGAGGCTAATGTCTTGAAAATGAAAAGAGATAGACAAGAGATCCTGAAAGCCTGGACATAAATTACCCTGTATAGCAATTTTCAGCCCATACTTATGATTTGTTCCAAAGATATTGGCCTCCAAAATCCCTATAAATTAACGTTTGCAATTTGCTTGGGGCGTGGCCTTCAATTTTAGGGGTGGCATATCTCGGAAACCCCTTGGAGTAGGAGCCTAAAATTTTGCATGTATTCATTATGAATATAGAGGTAATCTCAAAATAAATTTGAGCCAAATCTGAGTTTGCGACTGTGGAAGATTCTTGTACTTTGGTTGAGTTCATGTGGAATGACCGATCAGCATGTTTGGCTTTGAAACGGAGATGCATACAGGCAGAAGCACCTCATACCCACGGTGATATATGATGGTGAGTCAGTCATGTATTGGGACTGTTTTAATTCAAGAGGTCCAGGGACACTGGTTAAGATTAGTGGCATAATAAATTCCACCAAGTACCAGGATATTTTGGCTGTCAATCTACTTGTAGTTGCCTCTGCCTGAAGGCTGGAACTTGACCGTAGGTGGACTTTCCAACAAGACAATGACACAAAGCATACCTCAAGATCCACACAGAAATGGTTCTGTGACAACAAAATCAATGTTCTGCAAAGGCCATCTCAGTCACCAGACCTCAATCCAATTGAAAACCTGTAGGCTGTGTTGAAGAGGGTAGTTGATAAATGCAAACTCAAGAATCTGAAGGATCTTGAAAGGACCTGCTGAGAGGAATGGTCCAAAATCCCAGCAAATGTGTGCCTTTACCTTGTCGAAAATGATAGGAAAAGACTCCATGCTGTTATCCTTGCCAAAGATGGTTGCACTAAGTACTAAATGAAGAGTGCCAATCATTATGAAACCTTGATTTTGTTGAAATTTATTTTGTGGTGATCATTATGATTTTGGTTGTATCCATCGGAACATTAATAGAGTGAAGTATTTCACTAATTTTGATATATTCCGTTTCTCCATAATTATATTGGTTATGTATTTTTTTGTATTTTTTGTTGCCAGTCAGGGGTGCCAGTAAATTTGGAGCCCACTGTATATGCCTGCCTGAAAAAAGTCACCACCTGGATTTAACCAAGCAAATAGGTAAAAGCCTTTTATTAGATCATTCCTGCAGCTGGCAACAAGCTATAAACCCTAACAGATGCAGTGAGTTATCTTAAACAACCACATCGGAAAACATATCCTGTGGTTGTGGAGAAGATGTCACTCTGAGGGGTCAAATAATTGGCTTGCATCAAGCAAAGAAAACAACTCAGGAGATTGCTGTAACTATTAAAATTGGGTTAAGAACTGTCCAACGCATTATTAAAACCTGAAAGGATACAGGTGAACGCCGGCATTATGGGAGTTTCGATGGCGTGCAGTGAGCCTTTGACCCTTAAAAGCATAATTGCTTTCAAGCTGTTCATGTTTAAGATCACTTGATTAATAATCACAGAATTCATTTACTGAATAATCAGGGCCAATATATACTGATGGACTTTAAAAACTTATAAGTCTGACTAGACAGAAATAGTATAGTTGGGTTAGGGGCATAGACTTTGGAACGGGGGGGCGGGGGGAGCGGCCGCCCCCTCCATCAGCCCCATACTGCCCCAAGTCTTTTTTTTTTTATACAAAGAATCTGAATTCAAATGTGTCTGACTTACATTTATGTCTTTCATATCATAAAAAAAATATGCTTTCTATATCTTGTATGAAGCCTAATGACATGTGCCAGATGTAGCCTATAGAGACAGTGCAATTTGAAAAACGTCTCCTTTATTTTGATACTTAAACGCGCGCATTATTTCCTGTGTGCTAGCAAAGGCGGTAAATTCAAGCAACGATCAAGACAATGTCACAGAAGCGGATTTCGCATTTCTTTTCCAAAGCTCACACTGAGTCTGCTAAGCGTCTAAGAGAAGCTAAACCGAAAAAGAGACACTCGAACGAGTGCATGTCGAGGAAAAAGGGACGCGATCGCAGCCATGCAAAGTCCCCAATAAACATAGGGAAAGCATACCAACGTTGGAGAGAATTCCGGGAGTTGAATGGTTTTAATTCTGACGCCCAGGTCGCCTTGTTCCTACTTGAGGTGAGTAGAGCTGGGCCCTGTTTCAGAAAGCGGGGTTAGTGGTAACTCTGAGTTTGTTAGCTCAGAGTTGCAGTAAACTCTGAGTTTTCCGGTTCACAATGCGAGTTCAGTCCAACTCTGAGTCAGTTACCGCAGCAACATACTCCGTGAAGCTAACCTGCTCGCTGGCAGGTTTTCAAATAACTCAGAGTTTCTTCTCCTCCTGAAACTTCAGACTGAGGAGGTTTTAGACATTGTGTGTCCATTCCTTGAAGAGACAGAGGACAGTGAAGCGCAAATACTGAGAAGAATTCTCCGTTAGGAGAGTTATCCGACCCCGTTTTGAAGTTTTATTGTTTTCGGACGAATATTTGTTTGAGTGTTCCGTTTCTCTGTGGAATATATAATTTATTTCAACAAAATTTTCAGCCCGCATATTGCTCGTGTGACACACCGAGGACATTCTCTCAGTTCAGAACAAATTGCGTAGCTCTCTTTTTTTTTTTTTTTGCAAACGGCATTATTCGTTATCATTTTGTTTTATTATGGAAAGAAACAACCACGACTTCGTTCATTAAAGGCGCAGTCAGATTTTACCACGAGTGGGTTCTTCAAAGTACAAAATAATGAATAACCCTCTGGAGAGTTTTTAATTCTTCACAATACATGTTGGAAAGTCTGCTACTTTGCTGTAATGAATGATCAGCAGTTCGTATGTTCAATTCATTCCAATTCAAAAGACCTCAATATAGAACAACTAATGTTTTAAATGTGAAAATTAAAGTCTGTGGAATTATCCTGAAATAAGTCATTTGCATCAGCTTGGAATGAGAAAAAAGATTCCACTTGTATCATCTTAAATAAAATAAGGACAACTTAAACTTGCATTTTTTTTATTTCTTTGCTTCCTGCAAGAACAAGTGCAGTAGTTAATATTTTGAATGTCGTTCAAACAAGTAAAATCATCCACCTGTTATCCCCCCAACCACCTCTAACTAATGCTCCAGCATTTGGATTTCTAATTTAGTTTTCTGCATTCGTAATTTAACCTTCATTTGGTTGTTTTTTTAATACTCTCGTCTGTAAATTGTCATCCCAAGCAAAACTGAGGGAAGCTTGTGTATTGTTTTTGTAAGGCTATCTTGCACAGATCATGCTGGTCAGAATGAATCAACAGTGGAGAGATCGATACTTCCTCTTTGGAGCAAGTTAGCAACCTTTGCTAACTCTCGGTTGGCAAGCTAGTGAGTTTGCTAATTCAGTCTGATCAAACCAGAGTTTGTGTTCGTGTAATAACATTTTTTCTCTGGTTAGTACTCAGAGTTGAAATTCATCGATAATTGTATTAGGCTTGCGTCATCGTTTGTGCAGCAGCATCGTCCCATCTACCGGTCATAGCATCGGCGATTGACGATTCTTTCGTCAGTGGGGGGGGAGGGGGTGGGTGTTCGGGGTTCGAGTTATTAGCAGGGACACGCACGGCATTTACTACTCTCTGTCGCGACTGTGCCCACTCGAGCCTATTGAATTATGAGCCAATATGGTCTAATGCAAAAGAAAATAAAATTTTCTTTGGAAACTCCTCCTCTCACCATAGCCCTACTTTGCAGTCCAACACCTTATAGAAATGCTTAAATCGAAAAAAAAAGTTTATTATTATTATTAATAATAATGTCAACGGGATGATGCCAAAACAAGTCAGCACATTAAAATAGTCTGTTGCACTTCTGAGCTCTACCCACAGGTGGCAGTATTGGCGTATAAAGATAGGGGTTCGGACAATTCTATCTGCTTCAATAAAATTTGATAGCAAGACCCAAGTTTCCTCTATGACGAAGCGGGACGGGAACTGGCCGATTTGGGAATCGTTGTCAGTTTTGGCGTTAGGCAGGTGACGATTTCATAAATCCTTTGGTTCTAAGTAAGAAAATAATGAAAACGGACATGAGGACTACTACAAACAGAATTGATTTACAGCTAAACAAAATCGCATTAAACGTCACTAAATAACCTTTTTTTATAAGCCACGATGCACTTAAACGACTGTGCCGAACACAGATTTAATGTGTTGAATTTATCGGCCAACGGGGTAACTATTATCTCACCAGGGGGAGGGGAGTTAATGAAAGTGCTCGCCACAATACCATATTTACATATGAGCAGCCGACAATTTGACTAACGTGGATGTAACCATGTAGGATCTGTTTGCTTACGGTTATATCTGCAGTCTACCTAGCTTAGCTAAAATATTTATCTTCTTTGCCACGTTGTATTGTAGTCATAAAAAGCTAGGTAGCTAGTTGCTACCGTGACTTGCTGGCTCGTTAACTTAGCCTATTTAGGGCCCTATCTTACGCCAGAGTCCCTAAACCAGTTATTTGGGGATTTAGTCAGATGATTACATAATTGATATGCAGTTGTCTTTGAGTAAGGAGACACACCAGTGCGTGAAGTCATTTTGTCCGTACCGACATGATGGAAGACAGAGGGTCTACAGATGACGTGGTGAGAGATACGTGGCACCCTGCATTGCTGAGACAGATTGGTTTGGAGGAGGCTCGGTGATGGTCTGGGGTGCCATTCGGTGCGGCTGGAGGTCTGACCTGGTCATAATCAATGGAAATCTTGATGCAGCCCGCTACTGTGACCTTGTCATCAGACCGCACATTGTGCCTTACATCACAGACCACCCTGAGGTCACGTTCATGCAAGACAACGCACAACCTCACTCAGCACGTGACCCAGCAGCTCCTGGCCCAGAATGGTGTCCGAGTCATGGAATGGCCACCTTTCAGCCCTGACATGAAGTGCATCGAGCATTTGTGGGACCTGTTGTATCGGCGGGTTTGGCAACGCACTCCAGCGCCCAGGACGAGGGCGGAGCTCCAAGAAGCCCTTCTCCAGGAGTGGCAGGCTATTCCCCAGCAACAGCTCAACAAAATTGTGTTGTCCATACCAAGACAAGTGATGGCTTTGTTGCAGGCACGTGGCGGTCACACTCGGTACTGAGATTGGAGTTGATCTTTGTTTTTGATTTTGTTCTTAAACTTGTCATTGTTGATTCTTTTGTTGTTCTTTGTTTGTTGTTATCTGACATTTTGTCGAAGTTGTTGTTATGGGTAAAGTCAATAAATGGTTACAAATTTGAATCCGAGTTTGGCTACAATTCTGGTTATAAGTTTTTAAAGTCCATCAGTGTATAAGCCTGTAACTATTAAGAAATTATGCAGAAAAGACTGAAATCACAGATGGGCTACATTGACTATACTTCATAGTGACGTTGCAGACATGAAAAAATAATAATACTAATAATAATACATTAATGTCATGGTTTTGCTCCCGCCGGATGAATGCTGCAATCCGGCTGGAGCTAGGACCATGGGCCTAAAAGGAGAAGGACCCACACGCACAGGCTGGAAGCACTTAAAAACTTTAATAAATAACATAAAACAAAAATTAAACCGGGGAGCCATAGCACAGGATAAAAAGACCCTGCTCAAGGGAATGCAGCCACAATAAGGACTGGCAACAGCCAGCCCTATATACATAACCAATCACCTCCACCTTAACGAGCAACAGATGCAGCTCGTTAAGGAGGAGGTGAGAACAAGCCGTAGGGGAGGGACTGCAGGGTGAAAACCCTAACAATTAATCCAATACTGTTTTTCAACCTAATTTATTTTAAGATTGCTGTAAGGTCACACTTCCAGCTGCCAAGATCATCGGTCTATTAAGACCTGGACCCCATTGTCAGTTCCATAAATAATTATCTGCACCTGTTTGTCATTTCCTCCATGCCAGGGGTGTCCAATCTAATCCACAAAGGGCCGGTGTGGGTGCTGGTTTTTGTTGCAGCTCAACACTAACAAACCTGATTCTACTCATTAAGGTCTTGATTGAACCCCCAGATCAGTTAATCAGTGGAATCAAGTGTTTTAGCACTGGGCTAAGACCAAAACCGGCACCCACACCGGGCCTTTATGGGTAAGATTGGACACCCCTGCTCTATGCGGTAGTGTTGTGCTATTTAAGACCAAGCTTTGCGCAGTCTTTGCGAAGTCTCGTTGGCCACATGCCTATGTTGCATTCCTAGTCTTGTATCGACTTATTCTCTGCGTATCGCATATATTTGTCGCATATATATAGTTGCAATCAAAATTATTCAACCCCCGTTGCAAATTAGGTTTACTGGCAAAATTTACAAACTTTCAGTTATTTGCAATGAACAAATCAAACAAGAACAATTTAACTCTTTCAACCCCAGATATTCTTGCATCACTATACCCTTCAACCCCACAGCCCTCTGTAGAGGGCTGGCCATTATCTGGACATTGTATCTTACTGTTATCTCTGGAATCCCATTAAATGTAACTTGATATGTTCCAATCAATTAGTCAGATTGTTTGAATTTTCCCTACAGGAATTTGGGGTTGAAGGGAATATGTTGGTCAGCCCTCTGTAGAGGGCTGTGGGGTTGAAGGAGTTAATGAGCTCAGCACAACAAATATTAAAAGTGGCTTCCCTAAATTCAGCTCAAAATGCCACTTTTAATGACTACTGCAGGCTCAAAATTATTCAACCCTTTCATGACAAACATCTTTAATACTTAGTAGAAAACCCTTTTACTGCTATGACCTGCTGGAAATCTAATGCATAGGCAGACGCCAGCTTTTGGCAGCATTCCCAAGGAATCTTAGCCTAGTCCTCATGGACAATGGCCTCCGGTTCACTATTATTCCAGGGTTAGCATGCTGCAACTGTCTTCTTCAAATCTTGCCAGAGATTTTGTAGGGGGTTCAAGTGAGGCGACTGTGATGGGCGCTCTAGGATCTTCCCCGACTTCTTCTGAAACCAAGCCTTGGTGGATGTTGAGGTATGCTTAGGATCATTGTCCTGTTGGAAGGTCCAATGATACCCAAGCGTCAGCTTCCTCACAGACGGCATGACATTTTCTCCTTTGATATCCTGGTACTTGACTGAATCCATCTTGCCCTCCACACTTTGCAGGTTTCCAGTGCCAGAGGAAGCAAGGCAGCCGCAGAGCATCAAAAAGCCTCCAATAATTCTTCAATGTAGGCTGGGTGTACTTTTCAGCATATGTTTCTTCATTCCTCCTGCAGACATACCACCGACTCATAAACCCAAAATATTCCAGTTTTGTTTCATCACTCCACAGAACAGTATCCCAAAACTTCTGTAGCTAATTTGTATGGTTTTGAGGATATTGGAGCTTGTGCTTTTGGATCAGTTGTGGTGTATGTCTTGGAGACCTTCAACGTTTAGTATGCACCCTTCTGTGCAAACTGAAACCTCAGTGCCTCCTGCCTCCAAGTCTTGCTGCGGGTCTCCTGCAGTCACTTGAGGGTTTTTGACCATCGGTTTCCTCAGGAATCTGGTGACAGCCATTGATAGCTTCCTCTTTCTGCCACATCCTGGTACTGTAGCCACTCTTCCTTTAACTCTGAACTTGTGAACTATGCATCCAACTGTATCTCCCCAAACATTCTGTGCCTGTGCTACCTTTTTTCATCCTTTTCCTTGTTTGTGCCAGGCAATGATCTCCTCTATTAGCTTTTTGGACTATTTACTTGACAGCCATATGTCTAATATGCAATCAAATGTCATTGTCAACAAACCCCTAGCGAGTGCAAGTATTTGATGTGTTCTATCTCAAGCAAACCTGATGCAATTAATTAGGCTCTTGATAAGGTGTGCTTGAGACAACACCTGATTTGCAAATATGCCCTAATGACGGATTCTTTTCGGGGGGTTGAACAAATATTATATCCTCGAAAAACGAGTTTCGGGGATATCATGGTTTCGCCCCACCCGCCGCTGCCGCGTCCGCAGATTTTAGCTGTTAGCGCGATAACTCACAAAATACTTTACATTGGCTTCTCATTTTTAGCATATGGGTAGATATGGTAGAGAGGATGAACGGATTAGATTTTGGGGAAGTATGCACTCCTACGTTTGCCACCAGGTGGCGCTATATATTGAAAAAAGCAGTTTTTTAACCATATCTCTGGAACAATTACTTACACAGACCTCAAATTTGCCTCATATTGTAGGTCTAGTGAAGGGGAATCTAATAAAGGGGGCTTCGAGGATTGGGGAATTTTGGGGATATACCCCTTGCTGTCAGCCGCCGACAGCGTAGGCCTAGTTTTGAGACTGCAGTAGGCATTAAAAGTGGCATTTTGTGCTAAAATTGGAGAAACCACTTGTCATATTAGTTGTGTCGAGCTATTTAAAATGTTCTTGTTTAATCTGTATATCACAAACGGCTGAAAGTTTGCACATTTTGCCAGTTAACCCAATTTGCAATGGGGATTGAATCATTTTGATTGCAACTGTGTGTAAATATATATATATATATATATATATATATATATATATATATACACACACACACACACACACACACACACACACACACACACACAGAGCAGGGAAAATTAGTATTGAACGCGTCAACATTTTTCTCAGTAAATATATTTCTAATGGGGCTATTGACATGAAATTTTCACTAGATGTCGGTAATAACACAAGTAATCCACACATACAAAGAAATCAAAACAATAAGTCCACAAAGTTATGTGTAACAAACTGGAATGACACAGGGAATAAGTATTGAACACACTTACAGAAATTTTTGTCATACTTAGTAGAAAAGCCTTTGTTGATAATGACAGCCTCAAGATGCCTCATGTATGGAGAAACTAGTCGCATGCATTGCTCAGGTGTGATTTTGGCCCATTCTTCCAACCAAACTGTCTTCAAATCTTGAAGGTTCCAGGGGCCTCTTCTATAAACTCTGATCTTCAGTTCTTTCCGTTTATTTTCAATTGGATTCAAGTCGGGTGATTGACTGGGCCATTCTAGCAACTTTATTTTCTGTCTCTGAAACCAATTGAGAGTTTCCTAGGCTGTGTGTTTGGGATCACTGTCTTTCTGAAATGTCCACCCTTGTTTCATCTTCAGCATCCCGGTAGATGGCAGCAGATTCTTATCAAAAATGTCTCGGTACATTTCTGCATTGATCCTACTTTCAATTAGATGAAGTCTGCCAGTATCATATGCTGAGAACAGCCCCACACCATGATGTTCCCACCTCCAAACTTCACTGTTGGTATGGTGTTTTGGGGGTGATGTGCAGTGCCGTTTGTCCTCCAAATATAGTGTGTGCTATGACATCTAAAGAGTTCAATTTTGGTCTCATCTGACCAGACTTTATTCTCCCAGTATTTCATAGGCTTGTCCAAATGTTGTGCAGCAAACTTTTAACGAGCTTCAACAAGCTTTTTCTTCAGCAATGGAGTCTTGCGTGGTGCGCATGCATAGAGGCCGTGGTGGTCGGGTGCATTACTTATTGTTTTCTTTGAAAAAACTGTACCTGCTAATTCCAGGTCTTTCTGAATCTCTCCACGGGTGGTCTTCGGCTCTTGGACAACTCTTCTGATTATTCTTTTGACTGCTCTGTCAGAAATCTTACAAGGAGCACCTGGTCGTGGGCGGTTAATGGTGAAATGATGTTCTTTCCACTTCCAGATAATGACCCCAATGGTGCTCACTGGGACATTCAGAATTTACAAAATACGTCTGTAACCAATGCCATCAGTATGTTTTGCAACAATATGGTTGCGAAGGTCTTGAGAGAGCTCTTTGCTTTTACCCATCATAAGATGCTTCTTGTGTGACACCTTGGTAATGAGAAACCTTTTTATAAGCCGTCAATTAGGACTAAACCAGCTGATATTGATTTGCACTGATAGGGCGCAGGATTGCTTTCTAAATACTGACAGATTTCAGCTGGTTTCTTGGCTTTCCATGCCCTTTTGCACCTCCTTTTCTTCATGTACTCAATACTTATTCCCTGTGTCATTCCATGTTATTGTACATAACTTAATTTATGGACTTATTTCTTTTGATTTCTTTCTATGTGTGGATTATTTGGGTTGTTACCAACATCTAGTGAAAATTTCATGTCAATAGCCCCATTAGTAATATATTTACTGAAAAAAATGTTGACGCGTTCAGTGCTTATTTTCCCCGCTGTATGTACAACCCCAATTCCGAAATAGTTGGGATGAAGTGTAAATTGTGAATAAAAACAAAATGCAATGACATTCAGATCACGAGCCAATATGTTATTTACAATAGAACATAAATAACATTTCAAATGTTGAAACTGAGACATTTAACATTTTTATCCACAAAATGAGCTCATTTCAAATTTTCTGGCTGCAACAGGTCTCAAAAAAGTTGGGACACATGCAAAAGAAAAGGGCTGAAAAAGCAATTAATATATAAGAGAATCAGCTGAGAGAACATTTAGCAAGTAATTAAGTTAACTGGCATCAGTTGTGTGACATGATTGGCTATAAAAGGGATGTCTTATAGAGGCTGAGTCTCTCAGAAGTAAAGATGGTCAGAGGCTCTCCAGCCCATGAAGGCTTGCGTAAAAAAATTGTGGAATACTTTAAAAACAATGTTCCCCAACGTCAAATTGCAAAGGCTTTGAAGGTCTCATCATTAACAGTGCATAACATCACCAAAAGATTCAGAGAAAGTGGAAAAATCTCTGTGCGTAAGGGACAAGACCGAGGACCTTTACTGGATGCCCATGATCTTCTGGCCCTCAGACGCCACTGCATCACTCACCAGCATGATTCTGTCATTGACAATACTAAATGGGCCCAGGAATACTTCGAGAAACCACTGTCTGTAAACACAGTCCACCGTGCCATCCACAGATGCCTCCTAAAACTCTCTCATGCGAAAAGGAAGCCATTGTCGAGCATGATCCAGAAGCACTGCAGTGTTCTGTGGACCAAGGCTTATTTAAAATGGACTGTAGCAAAGTGGCAAAGTGTCCTGTGGTCAGACGAGTCCAAATTTTACATTTTTGTTGGAAATCATGGGCTTTGTGTCCTCTGGGCTAAAGAGGAGAAAGACCACCCCTCCTGTTATTAGCGTTTAGTTCAAAAGTCAGCATCTCTGATGGTATGGGGATGCATTAATGCATATGGTGTGGGACACTTGGATGTTTTAAAAAGCACCATGAGTGATGAAAGGTATATAAAGGTTTTAGAGCAACATATGCTCCCCTCCAGACGACATCCATTCCAAGGAAGGCCTTGTGTATTTCAGCAGCACAATGCAAAACCAAATACTGCAGCTATTACAACAGCATGGCTTCGTAGTAGAAGAGTCCGGGTGCTGAACTGGCCTGCCTGCAGTCCTGATCTTTCACTGATTAAGAACATTTGGTGCTTAATTAAACAAAAAGTCCGTCAAAGGAGACCCAAAACTCTCCAGCAGCTGGAAGCCTGTATTAAACAAGAGTGGGATCAAATTCCAATGGTTAAACTCAAGAAACTTGTCTCCTCAATGCTCAGACTCCTCTACTCTGTGTTAAAAAGAAGAGGGGATGCTACACCATGGTAAACAGGCCCCTGTTTCAATTTTTTTGAGACTTGTAGCAGCCATCAAATTTGAAATGAGCTCATTTTGTGGATAAAATTGTAACATTTCTCAGTTTCAACATTTGCTATGTTATCGCTGTTCAATTGTGAATAAAATACTGGCTGGTGTGATTTGAAAGTCATTTCGTTTTGATTTTATTCACAATCTACACTTTGTCCCAACTATTTCAAAATGATAAATTCTAAATATCGCAGAGGCGCTATTAACGCAGGTCTTCAGAAACTCTGAGAGGACATCCTCTCAGACTGTGTTCACAGTTCACCTCCCGAGTGTGAAAGCCGTTCTTCGGGAAACTGGGAGCCTCAGTAAGCCAAACCTCGGGATTCCACCCAGAGACAAATGGGCAGGCAGAACGAATGATTCCAGGATTTGGGGAGGTTCCTCTGAGCACACTGCCACCATCGCCAACAGGACTGGTTAAAGTATCTGCCCTGGGCAGAGTATGCCCAGAACTCCCTGAAGAGTGCATCCACTGAAGTGACACCATTCCAGTATGTGCTTGGACGACAACCTCCCCTGTGCCCATAGGACCAGAGCCAGACGGAAGCTTGGTTCAAAGAGGCGGAGAAGGTCTGGGAAAACACCAACATCCAGATTCGGAGGGCGTTCCGCCAACAGAAGATCCAAGCGGACCGGAGACATCGGGACGCCCCCAATTACCAGCCAGGGGACCAAGTCTGGCTCTCCACGTGGGACCTGCGCCTCCACCTGCTTTGCCTCCAATTTCTCCGGAAGGTCATTGAGACAGCCTACTCACTACAGCTGCCATTACACTATCGCATTAACAATACTTTCCATGTATCTCTGCTTAGATGGCTGGACCCCTGGCAGAGGCTACCCCCCCCGAAGACCCTCCCTCTGTCCTGGAGGTTGTGAGAGGTCCCGCCTACCGAGTACGCAGCCTGCTTAGTTTCAGAAGTTGCAGAGGCAGGTTGCAATACCTAGTAGACTGGGAGGGCTGTGGTCCGGAGGAGAAGAGCTGGATGGACCGTGACCACATCTTGGATCCGCAGGAATCCGAGGAATTTACTTGTGCTCTCTGCGCTGCCCTGCTAAGCCAGACCACAGTAACTATGTGAAAATTCCGAATTGAGTTATAAGTGAAATTGAACTTGTCAATAAATGTTTTATCTTGTGTAAAAGTTTCAGAGGTCAGTGTTGCACCGTTTTAGAGATATGAGGTATGAAAAATTGCAGTAATTACAAAATCACTCTTGAAACTGAGCCAAACCGCAGTAAATTTAGTTACTGCACTCTGTACCCGTTTCCCTGTACAAAATCATGCTCAAAACTGTGCCAAACTGCAGTAGATGCAGTTACTGCACTCTGTATCTGTTTCCCTGGACAAAATCACGCTCAAAACTGTGCCAAACCGCAGTAGATGCAGTTACTGCACTCTGCCTCTTTTTCCCTGTGCTTCAGCTGCAGTTACTGCGGTTTGCCTCTTTTTCACCCTTGGTGATTGATGAGCGTGAAATAAGCCAAAAGTGTTAATCTCTGTATCCAGACCGCAATAACTGGCATATGTTTATTTCACATTCACTGATCATCGACCATCGACCATGATCGCATCAAGAGGAAAGAGGATGGTGGAACTGGCCCTGAAAAGGCAATATCCACATAAAGGTACGTATTCTAGCTAACGTTACGTATTTTGCGCAAACCATCGTAAAATCTGTAAACATCTGGTTAAATACACCGATGATAGCATTAGTTATGGTTACGGTAGCTAGCTAACGTTAGCTTCGGCAGGTTAGTACTAGCACATAATGTTAGGTCTACACACTTTAGCTAAACACTGGACTAGGGCTGCACAATAAACGGAATCGCGATTATCGCAAGCGCAATAAAAGTAACTGCCACTATGAGGCAGACAGAGAAGCTTGCTTATTACCTTTTCTATGACACATACCTAATGCGGTCATTTGAAATGCTTCCGGGAAGAAAACTGTGATTTGAAGTCCGCTAATTACCAGCGAGGTTCGACAGCCTCCATCGCCTTGGCCTAATTATCTTACCTTAAATCAATTCCCTGTACTTTGCCAGACAACTGACTGATCAAAACCAAAATATGGCCAATAATGATTAAGAAGAGATAATGAGAAGCCGACGGACCTAACCAGGCTGCCGTGTTAGATTGAAAGAATGTTAATAATCTGAATAAATAGCAGACCTCTGAATTCCACCTCTCGTAAAATTTTTACGTATCATTAAAAAGATTTCTTAAAAATAAACCATTTTATGATGGCCTTGGTTTTTAAGCGTTTCAAAACATATACGAAGTGGATAACATTTTGTGAAGCATCTCGAGCATGAAAGTGAGAGAAATTATATTTTCGCATTGCACGCAATAGACAAATACAGCAAAGACCTGGCAAACAAGTTCAGGCGAATCTGTGCCGCAAATTTGTAGCTTTTTTATTTGATAATTAAACAAGATTAATTTAAAATAAAATAATTCATAGCTCTTGATTTCGGTTACTTTTGAGCGTCTAATAGCCAACAGTGAAGGTTGTTTAAGCGTATCGAACGTCACATGTAAATTGGTAACGTATTTGCACGCAGCGCAGTCTAATGTTAAACTAGAAATAACCTAGCAAACAGATTAAAGCAAATCTGTCATGTTTCATGGTCATTTAAATTTCAAAATGCGGGGCGCCCCGGTGGCTCATCGGTCTGGGCGTGCGTGCCATAGGGGCTGTGTCCATGCCGCAGCGACCTGGGTTCGATTCCAGCTCGGGTCATTTGCTGCATGTCTTTCCCCATTCTTCTCCCCGGCTTTCCTGTCTCTCTACACTGTGCAACTGTCAAATAAAGGAAAAATTCCCAAAAAAATAATCTTTAACAAAAAAAAAATTTCAAAATGTAATAAACAAAACATATTCAAATGAATCAGACTGTCTACCAATTTAAATCGTTAATTGAGCGAATCAACTCAGGAACACAGAGAACCTGGACAAAAACAAGAGCACAAGCAGGCAAACAAACATAATACTAACAGAACGGGGCCTGTAATAATGCTTCACTTACCTTCACCTGTGGACAACAGTTTTGTTTTTCAAAATTTTATTGACCCTTGCACCTTTATTATTAAATGTTTTTAAAAAGTTTGAAAAAAAAAGTAAAGTACTTGGAGAAGTTGATCCAATGCATGTGATGTTTCTACTGTTGCATTATGGGTCGAGTTTGATAATAAACTTGTTTGTTAAATGCCCTCTCTCTTTGTCCTTGATTTTGTCACATTATGAGAAGATTCACTTGTTGCAGCTTTTCCCAACAGGTTTAACACTTAGCTCACGACTGAGGAAAGAAAACCATGTATGAAAATAAACTAAAAACACACTACAATTATCCAGACATTGGAAGAATTAAGGATTTGCAGATACAACACTTAAGCTAATGATATTCAGCCTACCGTTGCATTCATAATGTGAAATTCTGACTGAAAACAGAAATGAAAAAATACAGCCGTTACTATGGCAACAAAAGTGAAGATGATGATGGTGGTGGTGGTGGTCATGATGATGATGATGCATAGATTGAAATAGAAGAAGGCAAGCCAAGTGAGTAATGAAAAGCTGGAAGAAAACAACAACATTGTAGTTAGTGCACTTTGCCTCAGCATTACCTGTATTCCTTCTTAAGGAAATCTGGCAGCAGAGTGCAGTATCTGCTTTTTAGGGGTCAATTGTAATATTTGTGGTCATATATTAAAATGCATAAATATTACTTGATGAAAACCTGTGAAATCTGTATATTTTCACTAATCTACCTACAACACATTTGGAAGGCAAATCCAAAAACTTCAAAGCCATTTTTCTCAGTTTCACTGCGGTCTGGCTTAGTAGGGCAGTACGGGAAACAGAGGATTAAGAAGGTGAATGAACTCAGATTCTTCCACTTAGAGTCAAAGTGTGGTGGAAATGGCGAAAAACTTGATATGACGAGAAGTTTTGACTTGAGTGCACTTCCACCTTCTGCGTATACTTTGAAGGAACATCTGAATAAAGTCAAACACCAGGTTGGAATTTGGAAAAGGGCTCATATTGCCAAACCTGATATCCTCAATCCAGTTAATGGACATGGGTGGACCCATGGTGAAAATGGTGAACTGAAACCAAAATGGACAAGTGTTGATATCATGCCAGTTCAGCTTGCTGATTTTCTTGATAGACTTGAGCGTGAATCTGATGTTGAAAGTGAGGATGATGATGACTATGACAATTTGGAGGAAATTTCAAGTGACACGGACAGTGATGTTGATTCTGATGATGATGATCTTTAAGCTACAGACAATTTGAACATGTTGTCTGGTGAATATCAATTTCTTTCATAACCAACACATTGGTTACGGGCTATATGATCAGACAGGACAGGATCGCGACAAATGAAAAATATAAGGTTTGCAATTTTCCATCATACCTGGTCTGAAGAAGGTCTAGTTTAGGGCTGAGTTCATATTAATGCCAGATATTATTGTGGAAGTTGTAAGAAACATTGATGGGTGTGCTTTGATGGTTAAAGCGGAAATTAAACGGTCATTTCTGCAGTTGAGATACAGGAATTTTACATCCATCATTAGTATGTGACCCTTTGACCCCTAGTGACGTCATTGATTACATAACTGAGAAGTTATGATATCATTTTATTGTAGAGCAATCATAAACCTGTTAGAATATATCAAGCTTATCAAAACTGGACCGTCCAAAGCAAAGTTATGGCGCTTAAAAGTGCCCCTACCCCAGAATCCATATTTGACGTGTCGTCCATAAGGGGTTAAAAGCGGTGTCTGAGATGTAATAGGAATGAAAATATTTTCTGTTAACATCATTTTGGATGTAAAATGCCTGAAAATCAACTCTCACAGCATTCTTGGATTTTTAGCACCAATTCAGTCTTGGAAAATGCCATTTTTGTCATAATTGTTAAGATTTGACCTTTTGACCTCTAGTGATGTCACTGATTACATAACTGAGAAGTCACAATATCATTTTATGGTAGAGCAATCATAAACCTACAAGAATATGTCAAGTCTATTAAAATTGGCCGATCCAAACCAAAGTTATGGGGCTTGAAATTTCCCCCCTGAAAGCCCGGATTTGCCGCGTCGTCCAGAAGGGGTTAAAAAACGGTGTCTGGTGTGTAGTGGGAATGATAATATTTCCTGTTAACATCGTTTATTTTATTGCCAGGACCCAGGGCTACGAGAAGATACCCATGAAGTATAGTTTTGGGGGGGGGGGTGCATGTGGACCCCTTGTAGCCCACCGCCTATCAAAGTGAATTCCCAGGGCTGCAGTTGAACTTTGCATTATATTACAACTTGTGAATAAAACAAGTAAACCAAAAAAAAGGTTTTAATTCAGAGTCACCGTTAAAAATAAAAACAAAAATAATATACGCTTTTGGGGAACAACCAAGAAAAAGTAAAATAAGTGAGAAAAGCAGCTAACAGGAAAGAAACTAAACTAATGCTATTTTGACTTTGTACCATAACCTCTTGAATAATATCCAACAGGAGTGAAAAGACCTCATTTCCGCTTGTCTTACAATTGAAGGTTGAGTCGGATATACGGAAGAAATTCAGATTAATTACAGCCGGTGCCGACAATGTCATGCTTTGCTTTTTCTGTTGCTTAAATGTGCCACTTTTTCGGGCGACTTTGTCACCCAAACTTTAATTTCCAAATGTAATGCGTGATTTTGCGTTTGATCATGGAAACGGGACAGCAGGCACTGTATTAACCCTTAAATGCCCAACTTTAGTAAAAGTTGAAAGAAAAATCTTTGTATTCTGTTAATATGTCCTGGGGAGGGGCTAATAACAACCCAAAAGCAATTTTTAACTTTTGGTGACCTTTGACCTCATTTTAGTTTTGTGACATATATGTCACAATGGGCATTCGGGGACCTTATTGCTAAAATGACTTGAATGATAAAACAGTTGACATATAGCTGAAGTATTAGGCATAGCTTATTTTTCATTAGCTTACCTGTTTGTCTACTTTATTCAGTGATGAATGGGTGCTGATCTATCGTGTGGATTCCACCATGGGGGCGGCCATTTTGGAAAGGTTAGCTGGTGCAGCCAGTGTAGTGTCAGTTCCACTTTTATGCATCAGATGGCAGCACTGATGGTCTAAATATGTTACTTTGGGCATTAGGTTGCAAAATTTATGTGGGGTCAGTGGTTTTGACAGCCCCCAAAATCGTGTGACAAATTTGTCACAGGGGGCATTTAAGGGTTAATGGATCAGGTCGGATTCAATTTTTTTTTTTTGGATAATTGCAGATAATGGGTGGGTCACCCCATGCAGGATTTATCCAAACTTCTGAAGCACATTTTCAGCACTTCAGCACAGTTTGTGTTTTGTGTGAATGAACGGAAATCCATTATATGCCATGTATTTGATATTTCGACCAACCATTGTTGCCGAACAGCTACCCTTCCGGGAGGATCCTGTGAACAGCAGCATGAAATCAGCATGAGTTTGCCAGTATTAAAGAGTTGTGGCTTCATCTAGTATAATCTGCGAATACCTATGCGCACAACCTCACATGACGAATCGCAAATTACCAGATGGAATAGATTTTCTTTCGATTAAAATACCCTGAATCACAGCATGCTCTGATGTGGGTACGTAGAGCGGTCGCACTCACCCTTCTGGCGCGTTTTAAAAATATCTAGACAATAATCTTTCACATCGTAATTTTCTTTATTATTTATGATAATTTGTTTGTGTAGTTGCTGCAGTTTATCCCCGTGTAGAATGTTACAAGCAGAGGGTATGCGCATTACACACTCGCTGACAAAAGCACATAATACTATCATAATGATGTCCCCTTAAAATTACATTGTTAAAAATTGACTATTGACTGTAGACCAGATTTTTGTTCGTCAATGGCGCAAGAGCTTAATGCGACTTCAAGATAGCAACAGGCCAGCAATGCGCCTGACCACACTTAAATTTATGACCAACACGCCCATGGGCGCTCAATTAGGCGCAAACGAATTGGATATTTATGCAGTGTGGATGCTGGACGGGAAACTGGTATTTTCATCGGTCGTAAAGTAGCAAAGACACTTGTGCTATGTTTTGTTCCCCTCTGCATTGGGTGTAAGATAGAGGCCAATATTTCTTGAAAAACAGGACTGGTTACTGATTCCTGAATGATGAGTACTCCGGAGAAACAACAAGTATTTAGTTGATATAGAATAGAATATAGTACATATTCATGTATGTTTTAACAGCATTGCCTTGTTTATTACATCTGTAGTCAAAAGTCACCAGTCGGTTTGGAGCATCAGACCACATGACCACAAATGTAAAAACCTTGAAAAGTTTGAGGAAATGCCGACAAATATCAATAGATCCAGTACTTTTGTCCTTTTCACGTATCATCTTGAAATAATAGTCGGTCCTTTGTCCAAGAAAATGTACTTTATTAAATTTGTGGATTTTGTTTCATTTGCAGTTATACACGTGTAACCGCAAATGTAACAATAACCAAAAATGTAATAAACTTGAAAATTTTGACAAAATACCAATGGATATCAATATATCCTTATCATCCTGAAATAATAACTGGTCCTTTGACTAGGAAGATTGACTTTTTACATTTGTGGTTTTTGAATACATTTGCGGTTTTTGAATACATTTGTGATTGCTACAGAGCCGTCAATGGAGAGAGTTTGGCCAACACGGTTCAAGTCGACCTGAATGGTGATTTGATAATAGCTAATAACGTGATGCAAGGGAGCCATGTTGTTACCCTAAATACCCCTCGTCATGATAGAAACTAACTCTAAACTAACTTGGGGCCCTATTTTAATGATCTAAGCGCACAGTCTGAAGCACGTGGCACAAGTGCTTTGAGGGCGTGTCCAAATCCATTTTTGCTAGTTTAAGGCCAGGTAATCTGGGCACAATGCAAGGCGCAAGGTTCAAAGGGGTCGTACTTTATCTCTTAATCAATCATTACCGTGTTTTGGGCGGAACACGAAACAAGCCAATTAGAGTGTCATTTCCCATGTCCTTTAGATGCCCTTGTTCCTTGGCAAACTGCTATTTTAAGGGCGTATGTGCCAACTGGCGGGGGGGGGACGTATGCTGCAGATGAAAGAGTCGGCGAAGCGCGCGAGTAAACCATTAAAGTATGGAAACCAGAACAGGGTAATCTCCAAAAATGTAATAATTACATTTTTAAAATATTGTTCAAAACTGTTTTATTCATATCCTGACATTAAAAATCAACACAGTGAATTTAACTTTACATTACTAGTTGAGGATAAAACAAGCAAACGAAAAAAAACCAATATTAATTTAGGGTCGCGAGTAAAACAATAATAACACGCTCATGGCAAATGACCTACAGAAATTAAAACAAGTGAGAAAAACAGCCTGCGGGAAGGAGATGAAAGAAATGTAATTTTGATTACGCCACCATAACCCCTTTAATACGCCTATGTCACACTTCCTGCTTCGGGAACGCCGAGCAGTGTGCTCCCACTTCCGGTAGTTCTATGGTAGTGATAGTCAAGTAAACAATGGCCACCTCAATGGTAGGTTGGTGGAATCAGGTGGAGTCAGTTTTATCGAACGCATGGTCACCTGATGACACTGAATACCTGCTTGTTGCAACAGCAGAGCCAAGCCCATGTTCAGTTGAAATTCACTTAAATGCTGCGTTTCCATTAAACGCAAAACAAACTTTCCCCTTGCTTTAGTCGCAGGAGTTTGAACGCGGTCTCATTTTAATTTTTTCGCTTCGAAGATTTGCCGCTGTATTTGCACTAAGAATGTGTTCACCATCTACGGGAGACCAACTTGGTAGAAGACTGACGTGCAAATTCTCACCGCCGATCAACAGCAATGCGAGTTGAACCCATTGTGTGCATACATTCAACCGTTTTTTCAGTCAAAGGGCGGTACTTCCTGGAATCTCAAAAAATCAACAAAAGATGACAACGCTAATGTTGCAATGCCAACGTCACAAACATTTTACTTTAAGAACACTTTAACCGCTTTCATTCATTCATTCATTTTCTATACCCGCTTATTCCTCACTAGGGTCGCGGGGGAACTGGAGCCTATCCCAGCTGACTACGGGCGAAGGCAGGAACCCACCCTGAACAGCTCGCCAATCCATCGCAGGGCGCACACACCATTCACACACCATTCGCTCTCACACTCATACCTATGGGCAATTTAGTGTCTCCAATTAACCTAACATGCATGTCTTTGGACTGTGGGAGGAAACCGGAGTACCCGGAGAAAACCCACGCGAACACGGGGAGAACATGCAAACTCCACACAGAAGGCCCCAGGCCAGAATCGAACCCACGACCTTCTTGCTGTGAGGCGACAGTGCTAACCACTATGCCACCGTGCCGCCCACTTTAACCGCTTGAGAATAAAAATATTCACAAAACAGGTGATCTAGTCATAGCCAATGTTTAGCTAGACCACTATTTTTTAATGAAACCGTGATCCATAGGTTATTTGACTTAATAGCTAGCTCGCTAACGACCTAGCTAGTGAGCTTGGCAGCTAGCGTTCTCATTATCTCAATCAATACAGCCAACTGCGGTTTGAATATGAAGCTAGGCAACCTAGCTAGCCAATGTTGCTGCTAATAGTAATGATGGTATTCAGATCGCTGCTCCACTCGTGCAAATTTTTTTCGCAAAAGAATATTTTAACATGGAGATAATTGCGAAATTCGTGCATTCGCTAACAAAAAAAAAAAAGAAAAATGCTACTGCATCAAGAAAATGGAATGGCTTGTGTCACAGGAGACGGAGATGCTGAATGCATTAACTGGAAGTGACAATACACTGCTTCAGCGAGTTTAGACGGGTACTTCTGGCTTTCAAATTTGACGTGACATAGGCCTATAATATCCGACAAGTGAAAAAAACTTGCTTCAGATTGGTTGACGTCAGATACATGGAAGAAATTTGGATTAATTATAGACAGTGACAAATGGCTCTGTTGCTTTTGCTGTTACAAAAAGGGTTGTTTTTTTTGTAGCCACTTCATTTTTCAGTCGAAAGTGTAAATAATGAAGAAATTTCAACTGAAGTGCGGGGTTTTGTATTTGATAGTAGTAGCGGGACAGATGCAGGCACTGTATTAATGAATTAGGTCAGATTGAAAATGGATTGTTCAGATAACTGCGGATAATGCGTTGTCCCATGCATGACTTATCCAAAGATCTGAAGTGCATTTTCAGCACTTTAAACATTTGTTCCATTATAGTTTGTGTTCTGTGTGATGGATGGAAAATCCATGCACTGTTTTAGATGATGTATCTTGTAATAAATACTTGGGCTAACCATTTTCCCTGAACAGCCACCCCTCCAGGAGGGCTTTTCTGGATAACAGCAGGCATGACAAAGCTCACCAATATCAAGAAGTCGTGGCTTTATCCTGAAGAATTAGTGAACACCTACATTCATAGCCTCACGTGTTGAATTGCATATTGCCTGATGAAACAGGTTCACTGACTAATTAAATAGCTTGTATCACAGCATACCCTGATGTGCAGACGTCGGTCGCACTAACCATTCTGTCGTGTATTTTTTAAATATCTTTACAAAAATCTTTCACATCATAATCACTTATTTGTATTCAGTTGCATGTGCTGCTGCTCATCCCGACATGGGAAGTATGTCACAAGCAGAGTGTACGTGCGTTGTGCACTCGCCTACAAAGGCGCATTATACCGACTATGCGCCCTGAGATGAGCTGTCAAAAACTGACCATTGACTTAAGACCAAGTTTTTGTTGGTCAATAGCATGATCGCTTTTTTTGGTCTCATGATAGCAATGCGCCTGACCACACCTCATTTTAAGACCAACATGCCCATGGGCGCTCAGTTTGGTGCAATTAGACTTCCTATTAATGCAAACTGGGTGCTGGACGAGATAGTGGCATCTGCACCAGTACAGAAACTAGCAAAGCCACAAGCGTCCCTCTTTGCACCACTATGCGCCAGGTGTAAGACAGAGCCCTTGTTGTTGTCTTCAATTACAAGATGAAACTTCCATTTTGCAACTATGCTGTGTTGTGCAGCATGGGGACGTGCAACTCAACCAGGTAAAGGCAAAGTTATGCACCAATTCCTTGCCATCCCGTGAGAAGGTGCCAGTCTTCAGAAAGTCATGTTGATGGAGAGAATCTGACAACATATTCAGAGTACAAGGAGGGCTGCCCTGTGTATTGCTTACAGGAGTGCACGCCGATTCTCAACATAGCGGAGAATATTTTCCGTCACGTTGAAGACATACTTACAGGAAAGAATTAACTGTAACCATGGCAGAACAACAAACCTTGCATATTACTCTGCCTTTATGTCATAATGTGAGAAATAGACTCTTGACAAAGTTCTTCAGGTTAGGACTGCACATATTTGCCTAAAAATAACAGGAAATTTGACTGGCTGCAAAGAGGTCTAATTGGGTCATTCCATGTCAACTCAGTCAGCCATGTACATGACACCTCTTACATTTTGCTGAAACTTTGTCCAAAAATAATTTATGGTACCAAATAAAAGAATCCCAAGTTTCGTGTCAATATCTCCGACAGTTTTCGTGTGGCACCCTCTTGAAATTTGGGTGCCACGCACCTTTTTGAATTATGTCAATTGGTAACATTTTGGAAGGACCAGAACTTCTCACATAATAGAGATAGGAAGCTAAAATTTGATGTGCTGATGTATTCTGGCCCATATATCAGGATTCTGCAGCCAGAATCACCATGAGACATCAGAGGGCTGAGAGGAGGGCCACAAAATCCCAATTTTTTAAAAGCGGCAAGTGATTTTTCACTTTTTGCCGTCCCTAGGATTTAGTTCAGTGAGTGTTACTGCTGGAAATGTGGTTCTCCCTCATATTTGGGAACTTTCCCACCACCAAACTAAGTTTTAGGTTAATAGTACCATTGGTGGGGGACTTATGGGGGTCTGAAAACCACTTCAGGCCAAAATGACCCTTTAAATGGCTGCAGTATCCTGATATATGGGCCAGAATACACCAGCAAATCAAATTTTAGCTTCCTATCTCTATTATGAGAGAAGTTATGGTCCTACCAAAATGCAACAAAACGCAATGACCAATTCACATGTCAAAAAGGGGTGTGGCACCCAAATTTTTATGTTTGGTTGTAAGGGTTTGGCCTTACAGCCTCTCCCCTGTTGCATTCTTTCACCTCCACCTTAACGGGCAACAGGTGCAGCCTGCTAAGGTGGAGGTGATTGCAGAAGTATAAAGGGCTGGCCTCTGCATTTTTGTTTTAACCTGGTGTTATGTTTTGTGCTGCTCCCTGTATTTTTAGCTCTGTTTTGTTTTAATTATTTGTTAATTAAATCTTCTGTTATTGAACCAGCTGCTGCATTTGAGCCTTGTTTTTATTTAGGCCCATGGTCCTAGTGCAGGATAGAACCATGTCATTGGTATTATGTTTGGTACCATAAAGTATTTTTAGGACAAAGTTTGAACTAAATCCAAGAGGTGTCATGTACAAGGCACCTCAATAATGGCTGTTCTGACATGGAATGAGCCAAGTCGAAGCACAGAAGTAAGAGTATGGTGATGCAAGCTATTGTGAAATACAGACAGATCGATAAAATTGATCTGTATCCGTCACTATTTCACAATGGCGTGCATCGCCACTGTGATTTTTATGATTTTTGCATTATACATCCTTGATTACATCCTATTTGTACTACAGCACCCCTGACTTCTGTCAGCTTTGTGTATTATTGTTGACAATGTTAAATGTATAAATATAACATTGTCAACAATAATACACAAAGCTCACAGAAGATATGTTGAAGATATGTTCAATATTAGTGCATGTCAATGCGATTTTAACTAAATATGTTTATCTTTCCTATAGTGGTGATATGATAATGGTTGTCAGGCGCAGTACTGTTGCTTAGCAACATATCCTCAAAATGGCTATCCCAGGGAAAAATGGAGAATGCTTCTAATCTTCAAAGTAATCTCCATAGTCCATATTATATTTGTGCAAAGTTTCACGCATGAGGGGGGCTGTCTTAAAGTTCATGAATTCATAGTATAGGTGTGTGCCGGGGATTTACTCAGCCCCCTCCATTAGAGGGCGTTCACTCCCCATTTTTTACGACCACCCCCCCGGTATGGAGTGACCAACACCATATTGGGGTTACCAACACAGTCCCCCAATGGTGAGAACAACACACCCCGCCCCAGTCAAAATATTCTGCATGAAAGCCTGGATGTGCCATTGGACTCACGTACTATAGGCCTTATGGCTGGGTAACAACATGGCGGGTATTGAGTAGTTGGTTAATTTCTCTATACAGAAGGCTCTACCAAAAATAGCTTGTTGACCCCATCTACTGCCTAATATATTTTATTTTACAACATTTTCATGAGCTTTGCGCAGCTGACCAACCTACGATACCACGTATAAGTTACAATTAAAATAATTTAGCTCAGTTTTTCTTATTTTTCTGACTTACGTTGTAAATTGATTGAATCGCTAAAAGTCATGTTAATGACATTGATCTAAATTATTTAGGGGATAATATGATCCGTCTTTCAGGTTTCATAATGTTTGATAAAATCCATGCTGTAAAACATAACTTTGGCAACCCCATTTCCTTTACAGAATTTTTTTTTTTGACACTGTATGTAATGTATCTTTTTTCTATGTGAAGTGTAATTTTGTTTTTAAAGTATATTCTAGCTTGTAGTGGCTGGAAAGTGAACAACCTAAATGCTATGATGCTGAGATTGGAATCTGTGAAGCATAATCATTAACGTTAAGATACCCTACATGTAATTAATTTATTGTTGTGCCAGAATTACAAATATCTTTAGGTGTAGGCTACATATAATATTGCTGCAATATTGTATAAAATCACCAAATAGAAGAATGAAGTTTTTTTTTAATTTTCTAGCCAGTCAGTTTAATATGCGCATTTCTGCATCACTGACACTTCAGTGGGTAGCGGCATTAATTTACCTGAAATAAATTTGAAATAGGTATGGTACACGGTAACATCGCATTGTGATGAGTGTTCAATAATGGCTCGGGGCTGGGACAATAGCTTTGTTAGCCCTGTCTATTGTAAAACAGCGTTGCATATCGATGAATGATGATGAAGTTATGGTACATGGCACTGATCTCATTGATAATGTCAGCTGCAGTTGGGAAACCTTATTTAATATAGCAATGGGCTAACGTGATGAGTAACTAATTTGAAGTATTCAAGAAATTACCAACTTGGCTAATGTTGATTTGTGTTAGCATATTAAAATAGTTAAGGTAGATTGCTAATAGTCTATAGTAAGAAATATATCCATTAAGATAAATGACAGTGTGTCCGTTTTAATGACACCCCGTGGATTGTTATGCCACATCCCCAGAAAAATGACTGCAGATCTGAAAAGATGCACATGGAGCCAGCCCTGCCATCCGAGACAGGGGATGACGTCAATAGTAATGTGATTTCCTTCACGACTACAGGGACCATATTGAGCTGCTGAAAACAAAGATTAGACACATATTGCACATATCGAGGGCAGAAGCGAGTCTTGATTGACATGAAGGGCTCTATCTTTCACACTGCCTTACCCGTTGCCACTACCCGCAACCCGTGAATTACGCATTTAGCAGCTTCCACTATCCCTAAACGATATCTTGCGGCCACACTACCCGCTATGCATTATGCCGAATCCTTTATTTGTGCCTGGAGGTGTGCCTGTGGGGCGTGTTTATGCGCTTTCCCTACAATTGCTATCTTGACCACACACGTTAGGGAAAGCGTATAGCGGGTCCTAAAACCACCACCCCGATTTGGGCTTTCACAAGAGCGCTATGCACTGGCACTCAGCAATGGAAATTTTTTTTCCAGCGAGAGCGGCATTTCAGAACTCTCTTGCGAATGAAGGTCATTTTGGCGACAAGTATGTACACCGTTTTTGCAGCACAGTCACGCAACTTGCTGTAAAAAATAGACAGCTGTCCGATTGGAAAATGCTAACGGATCTAAACCACGTGACTTGTCACCAGAATTACCTTCATTCGCTGAAGAGTTCTGAAATGCCCGCCTCGCTGGGGGGAAAAAGTTACGCCGCTGAGTGCCAGTGCATATACCTAATTTTATTTGTCTAAAATGGGATTTTGTTCTATGCTTCGTTTCAGACGGGAGAGGAGTTGGAAGTGCATGCTAAACGCTTTTTTTTTTTTTTTTTTTTTTTTTTTTTTTTTTTTTTTTTTTTTTTTAAGTTTCCATCACAAAAGGGTAGGCTTGATTTTTTTTTTTTTTTACTGCATACCAAACATTAAACAATATGTCAATGTCAAATAATAATAATAATAATAATAATAATAATAATAATACAATTCATGATTAACTTAACAAAAACAGATCCTCCCCTGACTGGATTTGACCTCATGCACGGGCAATTTAACTTCGTCAACGGAGAGACGTGGCAACCTTCCTCTCTCCATCACGGATTTCGGTTTGAGGATTTGGGATAGCGCAGCTCGTTCGAAAAGGCAGTGGCACCTGGCACACTGATTGGTTTAACTGGCGTAACGCCCAAACCACGCCTATGCATAATATAACAGGTAGCGCTGGTGTTTTAGGGATATAGGCAGGTGTGCAAGATAGCAACTTTCGCGGGGGAACGCTTCTTACGCAATGCGAAATCCCCAAATAACGGGTTTAGGGACTCTGGCGTAAGATAGGGCCCGAATTGCCAGGGTCAGAAAATCACCGCATCGTTTAGAATTCCTTTAGGACAGCCCAGAAATTGTAATTCAAGATAGTTGTAATTCTCTCATAGTTGTCAAGAAGAAAATGCTCACTGCAAACTCTTTCATTTGCATACTTACTTGCAAGCATGTTTACTTTATATCTCATGTTTCCAACAGCCCATTGCTATTTTATCACTCATAACGTATTTGCTGGTAAAGAGTAAAAAAATTACACCTCTCGCTTTGGTGTTTTTGTGGCCCATTCACTTGTGCACAGAAGAAACTACCTTATCATCAAGACCAGTAATTAGACAATAATTTGAACAGTGCATCAGTGCAATGCTATTTGTGACTGCTGTTGGTCATCAATTGACACGGGGCTGAGGGCATCTCTGGAGTGTTGAGCTAGTGCAATGCATTGTAATAGTTGTCATCTTTACAGCTAATGCAAAGGGAAGCCATGTGGGTGACGAATATCTCAAGCTGCTGTAGGAAGATGTGTATGTTTTGTGTGGGAATTACTTAAACTAAGCCTACACTTTGAAATTATATGATTTAATTATAAGCAAATTTCCCCTTTAATGGTCAATGGTATTTTTATTTCATCGTTCATGTGTATTGTTATTATTAGGTATTTTTAAAAAGATTTTAGAGCCAAAAACAAAGATGAGGCTAAATTCAGATAATAAACGTTAGTCGTTATTGTCATTAGTTATCGGTTTAGCATTCAAAGTTAACTTTTTTAGTTAGCAGATTAGCGGTTATCAAGCTAACTTTTTGGTTTGCTGGGCTCACTACTGTTGTATATATACTAGATGTTACTGAAGTTAGAAATCTTCAACCAAAATGTTTCTTTTGAGTGTGACCAAACTTACGCAGACCCCCTGAGCACTGTTTTGGCAAAGTATGGCGGCAGTGGGAACAATAGTGTGCCTTGTAACCCTAGAAAGATGAGAGACAGATGCACCACCAATTATAGTAGAGACACATACACACATGTACACTGCCTGAAAAAAAGTCGCCTATAATTAACAGCCCATGATTGAATCATTATTGCAGTGGTTAATATGTTTCAGCTGGCAACAATTCTTTTAATTCTGACCGATGCCTTGTGTAGCTTATCATATCTTAAACTATCAAGGTCAAGAGAAACAATCATTGGCCTACATCAAACTAAGAAAGCAATTAAGTGGATTGGTGGAATCAGTTGTATTGGGTTAAAAACTGTCCAACACATTCTTAAAACCTGGAGGGACAGTGGTAAACCATCAACTTTGTAGAAGAAGTAGAAAAAAAGACATGAATAATCATGATCAAAGATCACTAAAACACTTGGTGAAGTCTTATTGTAAAAAATTAACAGGTCTACTCATGGCCATGTTTATTTCTGAAAGTAAGAGCATTTTGAGATGCACACTGAGACAAGAACTTGCAGGATTGGGAGTAAAAACCTGCGTGGACACAAGAAAGTCAGGGCTCCATGCTCTGTCATTTGGTGTTGGGTTGCTTTGGACTACTCTTGGAGAGTTGGAAGCGGGATTTGTTGTTGAAGGAAGGAAGATTAACTATTGTTTCAAGGGTTTTTGCTGATATTACCTCGTGTGTAAGAGCTCAAATATTAGGAGCGGTAGGATGATTTGCTCCCGAGATATAACCTTTGCTGCCATGTGGGGCAGGGAGAAAATTTCCCTCCATTTTTTCCCCTTTGTAACAACTTGAATAGCGAATCATCAAATTTAGTCAAAATCTGGCCAAATAAAAGCGATGGGTTTTTTTTGGGTGGGGTTTTGTTCTTCCTTAAGCAAACTAAAATAAACATATAGGTTAGATAGCTTGCTTGGTAAGTAAGCTGTAATATATACATAACTGATACATAAAACAAAGCTATTTTCAAGGGCTTTGCTACTCTTGTCTGGCTGTTGTAGCTAAATTAGCAAACAGACATTAGCTAGCTACTCAACGCCAAGTAACGTTATCGAATTACTTGTCTAGTAACAATCTGGACTAGCTTCATACACGGGTGTTTGTTTTAGGGTGTATTAATTAAGGACTGACATTTACCAAAGGTGTTAGGAAGTAGGCAGGGGAACACCAGATGCAGGAACTGAAGGGTTTATTGAAACACAAACACTAGGAGAAAATAGGCACACAGGCCAGAAATAAAACACCATGCACATGCACTGAACAAATGGGAAAACTAAGGTACACTGCCCAAGGCAGGGGGAAACAGAAGTACACACTCCAAGAGTGGCTAAACTAGAAAAACAAAAACTGAACCTAACTAGACTGACGGACACACTGGGAGACTTAAACAAGGGGCAGACAAGACGTGGGCGCAGCAAAATACAAGACTCGGGAATCATACAAAGGAAATACTCGGAAGGCACAAGGAGCTGAGATTTCACCATGCAGAGCAGAGTCTAACAAAGTTCTGTCTGACGTCTCCTCTCTCCTGCCCACAGAAATAGACACGGAAGGAGGCAGGGACTCGGAACGCAATCTCGAATGGAAACAGAAACACCTGGGATTAATGAAACAATTACACGAGAACCGGGTTAACAATAATGACTCGAGACAAGACGCTGAGACAATCAATCAAACTAGACAGTTTAGATTAAGGTAATCTAAACGTGACGAGTAAAAAACACCATAAGAGAAGCAAAGGAAAGCACAGCTTTAAACGCAGTTAATCAGGGAAATCTTAGGCAGGAATTACAAAAGCTAGAAACGCTCGCACTCGCTAATGAGTTAAGGTTAATACTACGTGACGAAATATTTAAAATCACCCTCAAATAAGTGCTGGTTAGTACGGTAATTAATTATCCTATCAGAGAACGCATTCACCAGAATTAAGCGCAGGTGGAAGCAATGAATGAAATACCACAGCCGAAACCGAAAGAGGAAACGTGATTGGACAACGAGACTCAGGCATGCTGAAGGCTGTCACACGACATCACTGGAGTTTGGGCAAGAGAGAATCGAACGTCAGACGGTGGGAATGAAAGCTGAAAAATAAAACAAAAGTAAAGCACAAGCACAAATAAGCATTAAGACAACACACATGAGGCAGAACCATAACAGAAGGGCTTTCACACGTAAACATATGGCTAGATTTTTGAGTATGTTCTTTTCTGGTTGCTGTGGCTTAATCAGCTTGTCAAAGTCAAGTAACATTGTTTGGTTGCTTAGCTACAATCTGTTCTGGGACATTGTGTTTAGTTAGCTTACATAGCGAGCCAGACATTCACTCGGCCCATTTAAATGAATTAAAGATTAACGTTAACCAGGGTGTTACTCTTCTTCAGTTTCTCTTGGTTGTAGTAGCTGTTTGTGGCTAGCTAGATAGCTACCATTAGCATTTCTGAGTTGGGATTCTGGATTATGTTTTTAGTTATTAGGGCAACAGTTACAAGAGTCATCCATTCGGCTAGGTTATGTTAATTAAATAGTTAGGTTAACGAGAAAACTTTTTCCCTCCCCCAGTTTCTCTTGATCACAGTAGCTGCTCGAGTCTAACTAGCTAGCTACCACTGACATTCCTGTGTTGGTATCTAGTATTTTCCTGTTTATTACACAGCAGGGTATGTGAGTTGCTCATTCGAGAACATTATCTAGAAAAGCCAGTCTGTGATTATTGGATTCCGGTCAAAGCTTTGATATATTGTTAGAGACGAGTACATTCATAGTACAGGGACTTCATAAAATCAAGTCATCTGTCTGAGTGCTTATAGAGCTTATATCATTGTTGTTAATAGGAATTAAGCCCCTGTTAAAAGAGGGTGATGATTCATTTATTTAGTTTTTCTCTGCGGTTTCTGTTGCGACTACAGCTCAGAGTTTCTCACGTTTATAAATTCCGGTTTCTGTCTCGGCAGTAATAATTTTCTATGCTACAACCCTAGTTCCAAAAAAGTTGGGATGCTATGTAAAGAGTAAATAAAAACAGAATGCAATGATTTTTGAATCATTCAAATTATTTATTTGAAAATAGTACAAAGTCAATATATCAGATGTTGAAATTGAGATATTTTATTGTTAATTTGAAAATCTGTGCTCATTTTGAATTTGATGGCAGCAACATGTCTCAAAGAAGTTGGCGCAGGGGCATGTTTACTACTGTGTTGCATCACGTCTTCTTTAATCAATACTTTGTAAGCATTTGGGAACTAAGGGGACCAACTGCTGTAGTTTTGAAAGCAAAGTTTTCCCATTCTCGCTTCACATAGCTGCTCAATACCTTGCAACCTCCATTGTCATATTTTTCATTTCAGAATGTACCAAATATTGTCAGTGGTTGACAGGTTTGGACTGCAGGCAGACCACTTTAGCACCCAGACTCTTTTACTACAGAGCAATGTTGCTGTAATGCGTGCCAAGTATGGTGTTTGGCATGGTGTTGTTGAAATAAGCAAGGCCTTCCCTTAAAAAAGGCACCTGAATGGCAGTAAATGTTGCACCAAAACCTGTATATATCGTTCACCATTAATGGAGTCTTCACGGTTGTGCAAGTTACCCATGCCATGTGTTCTAATGTACCCCCATACTATCATGGGTGCTGGATTTTGAATTGTGTGCTTATAACAAGTAGGATGGTCCCTCTCCTATTTAGCCCAGAGGACGTGGCGCCCATGATTTCCAAAAAGAACTTCACATTTTGATTGGTTAGACCACAGGGCAGTTTTCCACTTCTCTTCAGTACATTTTAAATGAGCTCAGGCGCAGAGTAGGCGGCAGTGTTTCTGGATCTTTTTTATATATGATTTAATCTCAACATGGCAGAGTTTTAACTTTCATTTATGAATGCAGTGACAATCTGTGTTTACTGACAGTGGTTTACAGAAGTGTTCCAGAGTCCATACAGTGATTTTCAATACAGAATCCTGCCTGTTTTTAATGGAGTGCCACCTGAGGACCTGAAAATGCAGTCATTCAAAATTGGATTTTAGCCTTTTCCTATGCGTACAGAGATTTTTCTGGATTCTCAGAATCTTTTAATGACATTATGTACCATAGAGGATAGTATACCCAAATTTTTTGCTATTTTAAGTCGGAAAGCTTATTCTTAAAATACTGAACTAATTCCCCAGGCATTCTTTCATAGAGTGGTTAAGCCCTTAGCATATTGATTTATGAAAGACTTTTTATGCCCAACTATGTCACCGACCTGTTGCTAAATATTCTAATTAGCTGTGCTCTGCCAGTCTTTTATTGTCCTGTCCCAACTTTTTAAAAACATGTTGCTGGCATCAAATTCAAAATGAGCAGAGATTTTTTTAAAAAAAATTCTCAGTTTCAAAATTTGATAGGTTGTCTTAGTCCTATTTTCAATTAAATATAGGGTTTAAATTGATATGCAAATCACTGCCTTCTGTTTTATTTACATTTAACACAGTGTCTCAACTTTTTTGGAGATAGGGTTGTATTTAGGGAATAACAGGTTGATAGATAGGGGTCAAAATGTGGCTAGCGCCACAGCCTCAGGGCTCCCTCTTGGCATCTTCCCCCCAAACAAAGCTCGAGGAATTTTCGTCGAAAATTCGTTTTTTGTCCCTGGAATTTTCATTTTCTAGGAATTTTCATCCCTGGACTCCTTGTCCCCGTGGAATTTTCGTCCCGAAACTTTTTGCCCCCGTGGACTTTTCTTCCCTGGACTCTTCATCCCTGGATTGTTCCTCCCCAATAATGCTTTACCCTCTCCCAGCATTATAACCCTAACTCTAAGATCATGATGATCCATCTGTTGTCCGTCCGTACATCCCTCTGTCAACAATGGTGGCAAGTGTTGTTACCATTAGAGGACGCAAAGTCCAGGGTCAAAAAGTCCTTGGGGACGAAGAGTCCAGGCATGAAAAGTTCTTGGGGACGAAGAGTCCAGGGATGAAAAGTCCATGGGGATGAAGAGTCTGAGGATGGAAAGTCATTGGACCAAAAGTCCTGCAAACCTGAAAAAGGGAGTTAATAATTGTGGGGGACTCAATTATTAGAAGGATAGATAGCATAGTCTGTTCAAGCAACAAGGAGTCTTGTATGGTGTCTTGTCTGCCTGGTTCCCAGGTTGGAGACCTACTGGAGCATGCAGACAAGTTCCTAGCCAGAGCGGGGAGGGATCCAGTGATTATGGTCCATGTTGGGACAAATGACATTGGTAAAGGTAGGTTTGAGGTTCTGCAAGCCACATTTGTGAAAGTAGCAGAAAAGCTGAAGAAAGATCCTCCAGGGTAGGGTTCTTCAGGATTCTACCTGTACCATGTGCAAGCAGAGGGAAGCAGAATTTTATTTGGAGGTTTAACACATGACAACGCACCTAGTGCAGGAAAGAGGAGTATGGGTTTATGGGCACTGGAACTTTTTTTGGGACAGGGTGACCTGTACAAGTCAACAGGCTACACCTGAACCAAGGGGGTACCTTTGTTGTAGGCCAGCACATGTTCAGGGTAGCACCAGGCTTATTTAAGCTAGGGACTTGGGGGGCTGGGAGGTGACAGAGTGAAATGAAAACAGAAATGCAGACGGCCCTGATGGAAGCTGACAGGGCTACGAGCACTAGTGATGATGTCTTTCAAAAAACAAAAAAGCATAGCGAGGTGCTTGGAGCAGCAGGCAGATGGGGATCAGGAAGCTAGGTGCAGAGGTAATAATCTGAAATGTTTTATTTTAATTGCTAGAAGCATAAAAAATAAATTCTTGGAACTTGAGGCTGTATATTAGCGGTGGTTATGACATAGTTAGGATTACAGAGATGTGGCTTGGTGAGGAGGATGGAGATTACTATAATATAGAAAGTTATAAGCTCTTAAGGAAGGATAGATCCAAAAGGACCGGAGGGGGTGTAGCTCTTTATGTGAATGAGAACCAAAATGTACACGAAATTCCTGAAATCAAACATTTGGTGCCCTGTGAAGATATTAGGGTCCAAATGTCAAACATGAGACAGTTCTTAACACAAGTGTCCTATGCACTGCCGGCTTCAGATGGTATTGCACATGCACATGAGAAGGTTAGGCAAGCTTCTAGAGGAGGAGGGACTATTATTATGGGTGACTTTAATTACCCTGCTATCGATTGGGAAATGGTAAAAGGACAGGAGAAAGGTGAGGAAGAATTTCTAGATATTGTAAATGACAATTTTTTGGTGCGGTATGGTTGTAAACCAGCGAGAGAGAGAGAGAGAGAGAGCAATTTTAGACTAGAAAAGTGCAGTTCCAGGGGGAACTCAGTGGGCAAGCTGGAAGCTTCTGATGTCCGGACAGTGGATTGGCGCATGCTCTGCTGCGACAGCTCAGACTGTGATCGTTTGTCGCGTTTTATGTTTTGTTTTTCTTACGTCTTTTTGTGGACTACGCATGCATGTGACACTTGCCTGATCAAACATGACCAGATCCAGCAAAGCGATTGCCATCCTCGCTATTCTATGCATTCTATGCATAATCTGTGACAGCTTTACACCACAGCCTGTCAGCGGCAGGTTACTCACCTATTGCCGCGATGAGCTCCTGCTACACCGGTCCTCGCTACAGTGTAACATCAAGCCTGCAGTGGATCTACCATCTGAGCTTCGCCCACGGAAAAGAGGGAGACGTGGAGGTATCCGTAGCAGGATAAGGAGACGTCCATTCAAACCCCCTCTCCCCTCAATCATCCTCTCCAACGTCCGATCGCTCCAGAACAAAATGGACCTACTACACGCCAGGTGCCAATTGGAGAGGGCCTTCAGGGATATATGCCTGATCGTCCTGACTGAGACCTGGCTGGATCAATCCGTTCCTGATGGACAGGTCAGTCTGGACAACTTCACCATCATCAGGTCCGATAGAACGGGACAATCAGGGAAGACGCGGGGCGGTGGGGTCTGCTGCTACATCAATACTAGGTGGTGTAATAACATCAAAGTGCATCGTAAAGTGTGTACCCCCAACCTAGAGATGCTGACCCTGTCCGTTCGTCCATTCCATCTTCCCCGTGAGTTTCCCACCATAGTGGTTTGTTGTTGTTACGTTGTCCCCGATGCTAACACCAAGGTAGCAGCGGAGCTCATAGCCGAGGATGCTAACTCGATGCTAGCTAAATACCCTGGCGCTCCGCTGTTTATACTGTGGGACTTCAACACCTGCCGACTGGACAGTGTGTTACCGTCACTTCAGCAGTACGTGGATATTCCAACCAGGAGAGATAACATCTTGGACCTGTGCTATGGTAACATCACCGATGCTTTCCGTGCACATTCATATCCACCGCTTGGAGCTGCAGATCATAACATCCTCGCACTTCTTCCGGTCTACAGACAACAAGTCAAAACCCACAAGCCACAGCGTTACAGCGCCCCACAGTGGACGGAGGACGCCATCACTCTTCTCCAGGGCAGTCTGGCCTGCACCGACTGGGAGATTTTTGAAGGGGATCTGAACCACAGAGTCCCTGTAATCACAGACTACATCTCATTCTGCATTCACTCTGTCATCCCAGTAAAAACAATAAAGAAATATCCAAACTCCAAACCCTGGATTACTCCCCAAATCAAACAGCTTTTGAAGGAAAAGCACAAAGCTTTAAACCTCAAGGACTGGGCCAGTCTCAAAATAACAAACCGAACAATAAAAAATGAGGTTTATAAAGCTAAAGTGAAATATAAAGACAAACTGGAGCATGAATTTGGGACCATGAACACAAAGCAAGCCTTCCAGAGAGTGAGAACACTAACCGGTTGTGAACCCAGATCAAACCTGACAACAATAAACAACCCTCTATCATTTGCAACAGATCTGAACACCTTCTATTCCCGGTTCGACTCTAAGGACTTCACAGCAGAGAGCGAAGCTCAGCTGAAAACCCTCCCCCACTAGACCCTGCAGAACCGGACCCCTTCACAGAGAATGAGGTACGATGCCAGCTCCAACGCTGTAAGCTGACCAAGGCCCCGGGGCCTGACGGCATTCCAGCCAGGGTGCTGAGGAGCTGTGCCCAGGAACTCACCCCCATCCTCCACTCACTCTTCTGTGAATCCTACCGGACTGCCACCATACCCACCCTCTGGAAGACAGCTACCATTGTTCCTGTGCCCAAAAAACCCCGGCCCACAGAACTTAATCACTACCGCCCCATCGCCCTCACATCCATAATCATGAAGTGCCTGGAGAAGCTGCTGCTGAACATCATCTTGCCAGTTGTCACCCCACAACTCGACCCCCTACAGTTCGCCTACAAGGCTTAAGAGGGGAACAGAGGACGCCAGGCCTGCCTGCTGCACCTCCTCCTCCAGCACCTGGACTCCCCAGGCACCTTCGCCAGGATCCTCTTCGTGGACTTCAGCTCTGCCTTTAATACCATCCAGAGGCATCTGATGATCCCGAAGCTTAACCACCTGAACGTCCCCCCCCGGTTGATCCACCTCCTCCACCACTTCCTGAGCGACAGGCGGCAGGCCGTGCGTGTCGGGCACAGTCACATCCCCTGCACTCACCACCAACACCGTGCCCCTCAGGGGTTGTGTGCTAAGCCCGTTCCTGTACACCCTCTACACTAATGACTGCACTAGTCCCTCACCCATCACCACCTACCTGAAGTACTCCGACGACACAGCCATCATCGCACTACTCACGGACAGTCACTCAGTACAGGACTATCTCCACAAGGTTGCACACTTCACCCAGTGGTGTGACACCAACCATCTGCACCTCAATGTCTCCAAAACTAAGGAAATGGTCCTCGGCTCACCCTCACCTCAGCAGTCCATCACTATCAACAACGAGACAGTAGACACAGTGGACTCCTTCAAATACCTCGGTGTCACTTTGGACAATAAACTCACCTTCGACCATCACACACTGGACATTCACAAAAGGTGTCAACAACGTCTGTCAGTTATCCGGAAACTCAGAGGCCTCCAAGTCGCCCCCCATCTCCTCCTCCTGTTGTATCAGAGCATCATCCAACCCATCCTCCTGTACTGCTCCAGCTGTTTCTTCAACATGCTGTCAGTTTCCAACCGGGCAAAATTCACACGCATCACCAACACAGCCGCCAAAATCATCGGACTCCCTACCCCCACCCTCTCAGACCTGAACAACAAGGCCATCACACGCCTAGTAATCTCCATAGAACAGGACATTACACACCCACTGAACCAACTCCTCACCCCCCTGCCCTCGGGATGTAGGTACAGGACACTGAGGTGTAAGAGGGCCCGCTTTGGGAGAAGCCTGGTCCCTGCAGCTATCGCTGCCCTGAACAATAGACCCCGTTGATCATGTATGATGTTGTTGTATCTGTGATGTTCTGTGATGATGTTGTCCTTGTATCTGATGTCCGATGTACAGTCTGAGAAAACAAATTTCCCTCAGGACAATAAAGAATATTATTATTATTATTATTATAATGTGAGGTTCAAATTCTTCAAAATGTAAGCTGTAATCAGAGGTCGCGTTACACTTTCTGATTGTCCGTCATTGTGACGGACAGGGGCATAAAAATTCTGTCATAATCAATTATTATCCGTCATGATAATTTTATTTTTTAACTGATAATCATTTATTTTTTTTAATAAAATAAACAGAATAATGTATCGATTACGCATTAGCTGATGCCGACAGTGATTCATGTAGACACATTGCGCATTGTGTTAAATACAACACTGCGTGGATTTTCGAACTTACTGCTGTATGAACTTTATAAAGCATCACAAATGATTTCTTCCCCCACGCAGTGACAGTGCGCAAATGAACAATGCTTTCAGTTATTGCTGGGCTTCACTAAGCCCAACAACCGCAGTCTCGCTAAGCGGTCCTACCGGCAGCAGAGCAGCATATTTTACAAATGAAGAGCAAATGATCATATTTCAGAAATATAAGGAATACAGCATCATACCAGAGATGCCAAGTCTCACGCATTCGGCGTTAGTCTCTCGCCTCTTAGTGGCATTCACGTTCAAGTGCAGTACTCAGCAATTATTCAATCAACGAGAACTGAAGAAATTCACTCGCGGAATTCAAGGAATTCACTCGCGGAATTAATTGTGCATTAAGTTAATCAGTTTCACGTGCATTACGGTGGATTTCCCCACTAGTGACACGGAAATTGATTATGACTCGGAAATTCTCACGCTTGTCTTTACTGAGGGATCGAAAGCAATGGAATTGCATGAAGACGTTTCAAATGGTCTTATTTCATTTAAACAACTTAAACGATCATGAAACACATGCATTGTTTCCAATCCCTGAGTAAAGAGAAGCACGAGAAGTCCAGAGTCATAATCGCTTTCCATGGTGAGGTCCACCTTCACGCAAGTGAAACTGAAACTTCCATGCACAAGGATTTTAATTCCGCGTGAGAATCTCATTAATAAGCGTTCATTGAATAATTGCGGACTACGGTGAATAAGCCTAAAAAATGCGTGAGACCTATGCCGAATGCGTGAGACTTGGCATCTCTGTCATACAGATCAAAGACAATGCTCGAGACAATATGACACCCACCACCAATTGGACGGGGGTGTGAATTACATACTGTCAAAATGACGGACGGCCTTCAAAATGTTCCGTCATTGTTAAAAAAAATCCGCCAATGACGGAAAATAATCGGTTAATGCGACCTCTGGCTGTAATGTAAATGATTTATGACAGTAGGATATTTTATCGTTTAATTGTGATTTAAAAAAAAAAAAAAAAAAAAAGTGAAAAAAATCACCACGCTTTAAAAGGTACGAAAATGCCGAAGGAAAAAAGTGGTTTCATAAATAACAGTAGGTAAAAAGGTTGAAGTGCTTCAAGTAGTACTGTATTGACATTTTGAAAGATTCAAGTGCAAATGCTACTCCTTTAATTGAGATCAATATGACAGATCAAACAACTGCCATGTAGACCGTGGACTATTTTATACTTGTCAGCTAGACTGCACATAATAAAGGTAAACATAAATAGCAATATTTCATATTGCATGAATATTTAGAAAATAACAAAATTATTTAGAATATTTTGTAGGAGCAAAGAACTCCACATGTGCTATCAACACTTAACATATTGGAGTATAAGCATTAGAAAATTCAGTTGGTGGTATTAACTAATTTGCTGGGGCCAGTAGCATGCAGCTACTGGACTTGCGCCTGATCTTAAGCTAAGTTTCACGACCAACAAGACAGTGTTATATCTAGAGCGTTTGGCCATGGTGCTGCGCCATGCCTGATTCTTTACCGCCATAGCTGCCCCTTTTCTCAGTAAATGCTGCCATAGCTGCCTTTTTTTCAGAGGTAGGTCCACCACACCTCTTCCCCAACTCAAAGTAAATAAGCCGTGCCTGAATTCATCACTTGCCGCACTTGACGAACGCGGTAGCTGATCTCTCTTTCCAACCTCGCTCACAGAAAATTATAATGTACAGAAATCCAGTGTTGCGGATGTGTTGTGTTTTCCCAGGTATTCAGATTGATTTCAGTTTGATTTGCTGCTGCACATAGGGGTGGTGCTTCTGTCATTTCCTGGCATTCGGCCGTATTATTCATGTTATTAACATAACAATCATAAGATCATCATGCAACTCGTAAAATAAGGCTTGAGCAGGTGGCAAAATCGGCGTAAAAGGGACATCGTTCCATCATTGAATTTCCCGGTGGGAACAATAAATGACCAAAAGTGTTGATCTTGAATGGTAACTTAAATGATGAGAATTTTATTATGCAAATAGCGATTGTTTGGCAAGAAATCTGTATTTTAATTATGACACAGGAGCAGCCGATTTATTCGTTCACTTCATGTTGCCGAAACTAACTTTGGCATGCAATCTAAATAAAGAGATTTAGTCCCATTACGTGCTTTCTCTGCCGTTGTATCATGCTTCATAGGCCTGTCCTTCCGTTTGGCTGGTCAGGGGGAGCTCTTTGCAGGGAAAGTCTTGGAGCTATTTTCTTGTTAGGGCCAGCGAAAGCCTGCACAAAATGGGATTGTCTGCAGTGATCAAATTAGGCGGATTTGCATCGCAAAATGCTAACTTCTCCCATTGTTATGTGGTTTAAGTTAAGTTCGCCACCGACCTCTCCTGAAAGATGCACTATGATCTCTGATCATTCAAATACATGATATTGTGATGTCAAAATGTGACTGAGTTGGAGAGTGCCTTGTGTGACTGGATTTTAATGGGAGTGAATCCTTTCACATCTTTGATCAGGTGTTAACATCATATGCTACACATTGTTATAAACTGGCACCTTTTTTAGCTTACGGGCCCTATGGGTCGATAAGCTATTGTCGTGGTGTGGCGTCCGTCGTTCGTCGTCCGTCGTGCGGAACATTTTTTGTCAACTTCGTCCGTTCAAGACATCTAATGGTGAGTAATTGATAGACAAATTATAGTTTTTGGGTGGAGTATTACTTTAATCTAGCTGATGCAATCATGCCCTTCGAGCTATGGCTAATGCCAATTACAGTGAAATACGTTATGTAATTTGAGTATTATTTAATTTAGCCTTTATTAAACAGCCACTCCGAGAGTGAACGCAAGCAAGCCACAATCTAATTTTTAAGCTCATGTCAAATAACATTCACTTGGATTAATGCCGCGGTGGTTTGGCCAAGCTAACTCATATTCGATTTGGTGGTTCTGGCCGCCAAAAGGTCACCCAATCAGCCAAGAGCAGAAAACATGAATATTCATATATTCACTTCATTAGTGACGTAAGGGCTGAATGCTGGCTATACGACTTAGGCCAGACTGATATCAGTCAGTGACCGTTGGGAGCGACCAGCACTTGATATGTATGGGTTCCAGGCTACTATTGGGGGCGCTGTACTTTATGAATATGCAAGATGGCCTGTGGAGGCCAAATGGTTGCAGATAGAGATTAAGTTTGTATTATCGACATATAGGAAGTCATATATGACCTATATTTTGGCAATATTAAATTTGACCACGGATGACTTTGAACGGTCAAATTCGAAGTCAGGGAATATATTAACAATGTTAAAAGATATGACTTGAAATTTCAAAAAATTATTTCTCAAAAACTGTCGGATAACTTTTTTTCTAAATCTGGCAATCAACTCACCTTGATACACTTTATGTACAGTGCGAGTGCCATTTTGATTGAATCGACAGAAGTGGGTCAAGTGGGGGCGCTGTACTTTAACATTGGGTCTTATGGAGTATGGGCCAAATCGCCTGTGGAAGGTAAATGGTTGCAGATAAGAGATTAAGTTTGTATTACTGACATATAGGAAGTAATATATGAGCTATATTTTGGCTCTGTTAAAGTTGACCTCAGATGACCTTGAAAGGTCAAACTTGAGGTGAAGCAAAATGTTCCAATTTTCAAAGGCTTCTAGGCTTGAAAATATTGAAGATTGAGAACATATGTGCATTGAACAATTATTGGAAGTCATGAATGAAATTTCATTTGGTGGCCTTGAATTTGACCTTTGGCGACCTTCGAAGGTCAAACTTCACATAGTGAAATTTCAATGACTTCTATCACCAACACTATTACAGATAGAGCTTAGGTTTGTATTGCAGGCATATAGAAACTCATGTATGAAGTTTCATTTAGTGACATTGAACTTGACCTTCAGTGACCTTAAATGCCCAAACTTCACAGTGAAATTTCAATGACTTATATAAGCAAAATGGTTACAGATAGTTTCGGTTTGTATTGGAGATGTATAGGAAGTCACACATGAACTTTCATTTGGTGGCCTTGAACTTGACCTTCGGTGACCTTTGAAGGTCAAACTTCACATAGTGAAATTTCAATGGCTTCTGTCACCAAAACTATTACAAATAGAGCTTAGGTTTGTATTGTGGCCATATAGGAAGTCATGTATGAAGTTTCATTGGGTAACCTTGAACTTGACCTTACGTGACCTTCAACGGCCGAACTATACAGTGAAACTTCAATGACTTATATCAGCAAAATCGTTACAGATTGAGTGTAGGTTTGTATTGGAGACGTATAGGAAGTCATGTATGAACTTTCATTTGGTGACCTTCATATTGACCTTCGAAGGAATAGAGAAAATCCAATGACCTCTGTCACTGAAAAGGTCACAGATGGAGCCTTGGTTTGTGTAACTGACATAGGAAGTCACATATGAACTTTCATTTGGTGACATTCAGCTTGACTGTTGATGACATTTGAAGGTCAAACTTGACATAATACAATTACAATGACTTGTATTGCCAAAACGGTCACAGATGGAGTCTAGGTTTGTATTAGAGACATATAGGAAGTCATATATGAACTTTCATTTGGTGACCTCCGTATTGACCTTCAAAGGTCAAATGTGACCTAGTGAAAATTCAGTGACTTGTATCACTAAAATGGTCACAGATGGAGCCTAGGTTTGTGTAACTGACATCTAGGAAGTCACATATGAGCTTTCATTTGGTGACATTCAACTTGACTGTCAGTGATCTTTGAGGGTCAAACTCGGCAGTGAAATTACCCTGACTTTTATCGCCAAAATGGTCACAGCTGGAGCCAAGGTTTGAATAGAGATATTTAGAAAGTCATATATGAAATCCATTTGCTGACCACAACTTGACATTCTGTGACCTTTAGAGTTCAAAACTGACATATTGAATACATATTGACATATTATAATGATTTGTATCACAGAAGGTCTTATAAATGTATGTGAACTTTTATTTAGTGACCTTGACATTGATTTTCATTGATTCAAATGTCAAACTTCACATGAAATTTTCATAACTTGTATCATCGCTGTAAGACCGCTTGCCAGCAAGCTACAGGCCCCTTGGTCCTATTTTTGTCAGTGATTTTAACTTTAATTTTACAATCAATTTATGACAGTGGTTCCCTGTATGTTAACTGTAAACCACCGTTAAATGCGCGCAGCACTCTACTTATAGTTGAAATCACAAGGAGACAATGCGTTAATTGAACTGTTACATTCAGTCACTTTATAACAGTGCAGTAAGGTGTAAATAAGACAGCTGTACTGCAGGTTACAAGTAGTTTACAGAAATTTCAGTGGGTAATGGAAGTGTTCTGTATTAAATTGAGATTGTTCAGGGTAAAATTGATGCCTTTTGGGAAATAATTTGTTTGGCTTTCAGAGTGGAGTTGTATTTCTCTTGTAATTGTATTTTGTCATTAGGATAGAATAAAAAGCTTATTCATCATTTTAAATCTGCAGAAGGCAGGTAGGATTAAATCCACAGTGCCACAAAGCTAGGAAAGTGACAGGTGTTAGGGATGAAGGCATGCAAGTTACCACGACAAAAGAACTGCCCTTTCTTGGCAGGCTGCTGCTTGCTCGCTACAACTTCTGTGCCCTTTTTCAGGACAACCATTCGCTTGACGTGACTGCTGTGCCCTTTTTCATACCCAAGTACCATGCCCTTGGGAATTCCTAGAATTAACACTGTAAGACTATTGCACGAATGGAAGTAAACTCTATTTTCACAAGGACCGGGTTGTAAAATCATCACCTGTCTCCGGAGACGCGTGAAATGAATTTCCCAGCCATTTCCAAAGGAAAGCACTGATTAAGGAAGACCTCCCCAAGATGCAAGGTTACGCACATCATACCTATTTCATATTTATTTGAGATAAACTAATGTAGTTTCCTGCTGAAATATTGCCATAAAAATATGCGGTCTAATCAGGGGTTGCACTAGCCTGAAATATGTGTTAGCCACTGCGGCTACCTGACTCTCCATTTCTTTAGCCACGTCAGAGGTCTGTTAGCACTGTTGCAAACCAGGTCCAAAAACTGTTAGCCACATTTACTCTACATGGGGAAATCACTCCAAATGTGTGATTGGAATGAGTCTTAATTCAATTGTGGTAGTTTTTCTTGAGATAATCAACAAAATTAAATTTTAATGGAAAAAGGAATTGGACTTGCACCTTGCTAAACTGGTGCTGCCATATAAATTTCTAGCTCCACAGGTTCCCCATTACCTCTGGAATAATATTTTAGATGAATTAAGGCAGATATATGTAGGCACGAAAATAAAGAAAAAAGGCAGAAGCTATTTAAGTTCTTTGTTTTAAAACATGGCATACAGTCAGTGGTGAGGCATTACTCAGTTTTGCCTTTTACATCCCCAAGTTAAGATAACACTTTAGTACATTTTTGGAGACATGCTGTATGTAATCACATTGTATGAATTAAGCCAGTCAGCCACGCAGGTATCCAGTCTTGTCCACGCAAATTCATTCAGGGAACTGCACTATATGATGTGACTAGTGTAGTAAAACCTTGGGGACGAGATTAGAAATTAAAATTATGTATTCATCAATTTGCAACGCATCATTGGTACTGGCAAAAATTGATCTCTATTTTTGGTGCTGGATATAGCAGACAATCGACACTACAACTTGTACAATAGTATGCCAGTGGTGAGTGGCCTGTCAGAAAATTCTGAAGAAATATCAATGAAATACTCATTGTACTCTCACTGATGATCACAAATCTTCTGGTGTTTTTCAAAATCATTCTTTTTAGGGATCGTTGAGCGATCTTTCCGTTCAGCTAGCTTGTTTTTCTTGCCAACCTCGCGGCATTATGAGCAATACAACTTCGTCCTGTAACCAGGGGAAGTAACAAAATCAAAATTGTTGAATGCAACTGCAATCACTTTCATCCAGTGGCGGCTCGTGAACTGGCAATTGGGGAAGCTCAAACAATCCCTGAAAAGTAATGACTGGTCATGACCCGTTTTCAATTATTCGTTTAAATAACCATTACAGAAACTCCAAAAACTCTCAACATTATCAGATGTAGCCAGTTTTCATTTAGCCTATACCGCATACCGATTACCACTCCAGACTGCTCTCGCTTTTCTTTACTCAGGGTTTGGAAGCAATGCATGCGTTTCATGATCCTTTAAATGAAATAAGATCATTTGAGACGTCTTTAAGCAATTCCATTGCTTCCAACCCCTCCACGCACAAGGACTTCAGTTACGCACGAGAATCTCTTATACGTGAGTTGATTGAATAATTGCTGACTACAGCAGAGGAACATAAATATGCCACTTAAACTCACACCAAATGCGTGAGAGTTGACAGGTATGCGTTATAAATGAAAACTGGCCACACCTGATAATGTTGAGAGTTTTCGGAATTTCTGTAATGGTAATTTAAATGAATGATTGAAAACAGGTCATGACCAATCATTAATTTTAAGGGATTGTTTGAGCTTCTCCTGTTGCCAGTTCACGAGCCGCCACTGCTTCTATCATATGGCCGGAGTTCGACAAGGTGTTTCGGCTCTTGGGAGGCCAGTATTCAAAATGATGCAGTGCTCTCTTCCGATTCGTGCGTTTGCAAGCCATTATCATGACAATATGAATGAGGTCAAAATTAATCTCCCCGATCGGGAATACTGTACACAATGTCAGCGGCGCAATGTATGTACAGCGAGTCGGCCTCGCAAAGGAAATTATTTATGATAATGAGCCAGCATTCAATCAGAGCCTCTAGTCAAGGGTTACGGGAATGATTTCCCGACTTCTTAACTTCGCAGCGTTCGACAAACATGATCTAAAATCATTGAACTCGCCACAGAACGATATTTAATCACCACAAGGAGAAAATATGGCATTCGCCACTATGGCGAGGACTAACAAAAATATTATCGCCACCCAAACTTTTTTTTATCGCATTGGCAAATGTGGTGAGCGACTAGCGCAATCCCTGTCTAATTAAGAAAAACAACTTCGTTCTCACACATTATTTTTCGCAAAACTGCATCAACATATTTACACATATAGCTTAAGATTATGGGCATAATTTGGGCGCGATACTAAAAAATACGCTTAAGTAAAGACTATATGTTTCCCGATTTTTCAAACTAGTTCATTAATTTTCCAGCCTATAAAAAGCCAGAAATCCTTTTAAAATTAAAATCACATTTGAAATTGAAGAAAGGTTTATAGCCGAGGAATCAGCATGCGCAATAAATATTTTTCACCATTGCCATTAACAGGCATATAAATGATTAAATCAATTTATTTTTGGTAATGTTATTGGCAAGATGACCAGAACAATGAGCTGCAATGTAACATGGGGTGTCGTTATTTATCAATAGAACTTTTCGTAGGTCTAAGCAGGAGTTTAGCGACAATATTAAAATAAAATAATTATAATAATAATAGGCGTAATAATTTGGCAGGTAACGTTAGATGTCGGCATTAATCCCTTCATGGAAAGCCAAACTACCAAGTGCTACTGTGTACTCTGGCCTTGAACCCGGCTATTTTCAAACTCAGGGAAAAGTGAGGTAATTGCGAACAGTTGCTGGCATGCACAGGAATAGGAGCTCAAGCAGTTATTGCTGCTTTGAAATTTTTACTGCAACGTGTTCTCATGGACGCGCCCTGCAAAAAAAAAAAAAAAAAAAAAAAAGACCAGTCTTTGCTGTGCTCAGTGTGCTCTCTTGGAGCTGGTTTAAGTCATCCTTCCAAACTGTAATAGCGAGAGAATATTCTTATCCTGAGTTTGAGGCAGAAGAATTACATGCTACAGTTGTACCAATCTTACTCCTAACAATAATAATGCTGAGGCCTCGAAAAAGTCCAGCAGAGGGCGGAATCAAACCGCTAATATTCCGTATCCATGATGTGCCCCCTACCGAATGCCACTATATCGCTGAGTCATGCTGAGTTATTTCAGTTTGTGGCTAATGGATCCAATGGAGAATTTAGCTAAGGCGTCTATTACATACTCCAACTTCTGTCTCAAACATAGTAAGTCCAATCTACGAAATGGAGGTACCATACTAAAGAGGAGAGTCTGCTGAGCAAAATATGTCAAAATTGTATGTGCCGTGCCAAAAATGTGGGAACACGAGCAAGTTAGAAAACTATGTGTTTCAGGTTTCCAACCTGAATCTTGTCTCATTTAATATCGGAGTTAGTGGAGTTTTGGTTCATGCTCCCATCGCTTTTCGGCTCATACTGCCAAAACCGTTTGTCCGATTGCTTCTGTTGTAGCCATTTTCTACACATATAATTTAAGATAATTTGAATCAATATTCTGTTTGAGATGTTTGGGTTTGAAGTATTTTCTGTTCCGTGTTGTAATGTGGAATGAAGGTTTGGCCAGTGACTAATGACACGATAGAATGGTGTTTTCTCATTGGCTGCTGTGTGTATAGTATAAATACATTGTGAGCCTGAGAAATGGCAGAAGCCACTGGACCTTGATGCAACACGGTCTTTTGACCAGCGCACTAATTTTGGTTAGTTTACCAAGAAAAGTCGAAAGTCTTTTATTTTTCTATTTTGTATGATTTCAGTTTGTAATAAAGATAACAAAAAGAAGAATTTAACTTCAAGACTTTTGCTTTCCAATGTCAGCGTGTTGCGTGCAAAAACTTAGAGGTCCTAAGCTAGTGAGGCAGCCAGCTGCTGCACCCACATCAAAGTCAAAAGACCTTCATTTCTCTCGGGAGCTAACCTGCTGTTCAGACGGTGGACCTGCGAGTTCGGTCGGGAAGACAGTTTGGAGTTCGAGTTGAAGCCCCGAGAATACCCGAGAAAAGCTTGCGGAATGGAGATTTCGCTGGATCAGGTCTGATATTCTTTATTGACTCTTGTAGCCTTTTGGCGACGCTGGTGCAGACCATCGTCTGAAAGTGAAAGTGAAAGTAATGTTCACTGGATATTCCGCTACGAAAGCCATCGGGTTTTAATGGAATAAACTCGGCACATGTAGAAGCTCTTTTCACAATGGATTAGACGCATTAGAAGAGTTAAAAGCTGTCGATAATTCGAGGAATTGTGGCAGTTTACGTGTAGAGGATTCCGTAGCTAAACGAGATGGCAGAGAAAAGCGCAGCCGCGCGTGATGACCAAAGGAGGGCGCCAAAGCCCACAGAAAAGGCTGTAGAGTAGAAAATCAAACGGCTGAAAGGAGAAAGAAGGGGAAAATTGGCTCAATTAACCAGGCAAAAGATTGACTGAGAAAAATTGAAGGAAAATGAAGATAATGTTAAATTCATAAAAGATGAAGCATTGCTGATGTTTGTAAAATACTTTGGAGAGTACAAAAGGCTCATTGAGCAATTGTGTGAATTAATGGATTAAGAAGAAATTCAATCAGATCAAGACGCTTTTGAGACAAGGCATTCAGAATTCAAGCAGTTCTTACAAGAAATGAATAGGTGGATTTCAAATGTGCTCAGAGACCCTCAAGAAGAGGAAGAAGGTATTTGGCCACAGGATAGTGCATCTAAGTCCAATTCAGTTGTAAGCCGTACTTTCAGCATTAGTTCTGCAAAGCTAAAAATCAAAGCAGAACGCGAAGCACTATTAGAAAGAGCTGCTGCAATGAAAAAGAAAGAAGCACTAGAGCAGGAGGAAATCCGCCTGAGATTAAAGAAAGAGCAATTAGAAATTGAAACTGAACTTGCTGCTTCAGATGCCAGATTGAAGGTGTATGAGGAATTTGAAGATGCTCATGAGTCAATGGACGATCTCCGTAATACACTGCTAAGATTTAAAGCAGATCCAATGGCTAATAGACATGAAAAGCATCGTGTTGCCAGTGGTTACGTGCATCATGGAGCTAGTGAGCTTTCTCTTGCTTTCAACCCAAAGCCAGCTGTGCAATTTGGTGCTTCAGACAGAAGAAAGCCATTGTCAAGTTTTGGTGCTGCCAGCAGTGCCCCGCGTCCTGATCGCCATGACCGCACGAATACGTCTACAGGCAACCTACAGGAAGTGCTGCAGCGGCAAAATGAAGTCACTGAGATGCTCATTAAACAGCAGAGTTTGTCCCAACTCCCTCATAGAGACCTACCAACATTTACAGGAGACCCTCTGATGTATAGATCCTTCATTAGGGCCTTCGAACATGCAATCGATAGCAAGACAGACAGGTATCAAGATCGGTTGTACTACCTTGAACAGTTCACGAGTTGAGAGCTGCTTGATCTCATTCGTAGCTGTGAGCACATGAGACCAGACAAGCCTTACAGAGAAGCTAGAGCATTGCTTGATCGTCACTATGGAGACGAACTGACCATCGCCACAGCGTATATCAAGAAGGCAATGGAATGGCCTCAGATAAAGCCTGAAGACAGAAAAGGATTGAATACCTTTGCATTGTTCTTGATTGGATGTTGTAACACAGAGAATGATGTGGACTACATGGATGAAATGAATAATCCCACCAATATGAAGTGCATTATATCCAAGCTTCCATTCAAATTGAAGGAAAGATAGAGGAGCTATGCTTATCACCTTTCTGCAGACGTAGACGCTTGCGGACATAGAGCAGCTCTTTTTATAGAAGCAGTTGCACTACTCTATCATGAGATGGCACCCCTGGGCCAGCAGACCTGGAACACAGTCTAGAATATTGACGGGTTCACTCCTATCCCTGTTTTTCAGGAGTTGCATGAATTAAACTCCTCAGCTAAGCCTGATGTGCAAACTGCTCAATATTCTTGCCCATAGTATCTATCCAGCAGTTTAAAAAAATGATCTCTTGCGACAGAAAAAATCGTTGCCTCCTGTTGCAACCACTTCAGTTACAGAACTCAATGGTATTCCAAGTAGTTAAAAAAAAAATCAGTTTCCTGAGGCAAAAATTCGCCATGGTATTGACACTATGTCTTTCTACTATCAATTTCAGTCATCACATATTAAAAACACCCAATTTCCTATCGTGGATTAACGCGTAGATATGTCGGTTGAAGAATTTAGCTGTCTTTTAGAGCCTCATACAAGCTCTCACGGAAATCCAATCACTTTAATGGTGATTCAGTGGTATCTGCGTGAATGCCCAGCTGTAGTTCACGCCCACGTGAAATTCTCCTGGTAATTACCAGTTGGTTGACACGATTTTTGTCCAATTGCAGACAGTATAAGCTTTCCTCAGTAAGTGAAATACATTGATTGGACCTAAAAAACATATTAAAATACTTGCGTAATAGGGTAACGTTGTATCCAATACACTTTACGCAGCTCAGACTGACGTGGTTGCATGGGAACAAAAAACCTCCAGAACTGAGCCTGGAGAGCTGAGCTTATTTGCAGGATGGAAATATGATTCTGAGATGGAAAATAGCAGTTATTCTGAATGGAACAGGCAGGAGTGCTGACAGCATTGATACTTTTGAGGAGCAGCTCAATAATTCTATTGAAAAGTGAGTAAAGCTGTCTTTGTATGGTGTAGCTCTATCTTACTTTTAGCCTGCTAGCTAACTAGTGGGCTATTTCTTATTTTTGGTTTACCACCGTGATCACAGAGCTAATTTGTCACATTGGGTAACAAAAGAGTAGTCGATACTGCAGTGTGCTGGCATTTTTCTTAACTAGGAGATCAGTTTTAGAATCTATACCACATTTAGTGAAACGGAATGCCTTGCATTTAGTGCGAACAGCTATTACTGTGACCTGAGTTATACTTGTTCCATAGAGGGTTACAAGCTTGCGTTTCACTGGGATGGTCGGAATTGTCAACAGCAAGCTCTCCGCCTGCATGAACATTCTGACCGTAAAATATGCAGTTCCTCTAATGAGTATGTGTGCTTGCTGACGCGGCTTTGGAGATAAATGGACGAGACTCTGAACTTTATCGTGGAGAAAAGGCATGTTTTTGGTTTGGAGAGGTCAGTGGTGACCATTGATGTCCAGCTGCGCCTATATCAATAAACTCATGCCAAATTCAACCAGAAAATCATCAATTCATATTGAACTTCATGAGTACAAAGTTGACTTGTGTTAAAAATATGATTATTTTATGAATTGAAAGTGCACCATTTTCAAGGCTCTGGGAGTTTGGGGAGCCACCTGGATAGCTATCTTATTTGGCTTATAAAAAGTGGATAATTTAATATTTCATGTTCAGATGAGGAGTACTTGTGGTCTAGGAGTTTATTATCCCAGAAATGTATTGTTTTAACCCCCAGCCATTTTTCAATCCTCAGAATTATTTTTTTTTTTTTTACAGTTTCAATGGTGAATTCTCATGAAGATTTTTTATGTTTGCAGCCCATTTTCTCGACCAAAATCATGAAAATAAACTGAAATACGATGTAATTCTAAATGCTGTAAGTGTCTTTTCTGAGTTGAGCCACATTCGTCCTCTTTATGAAGCTTAAATCTTGAATTATAAAGCATCAAATTGGGTAACCCATAAATAGCCAAATTTGGCTTCTGCGCAAAGGGGTTAAGACATTCAAGAAAAAAAGAGGAAAAAGAGCCAGATTTCCTGACTTAGTGGAGTTTGTTTACCATCAAGCGAAAGTCACAAATGATCCACTGTTTGGAGATATCCTAGACTCCACCTTTCGAAATCAGAAAAGCATGAAAAAAAACCAAGCCCTGTGAAAGCTGAGTCCAAGAGAAGCAGCTTTGCTGTGAATGTATCTACCACAGAGAAGGATGCTGGTAAAGGTCAGTCAGAGAAAAAAACAGCCACAGTCAAGTCTGCAAATGTTTTCCAAAGTCCCTGTCTTTACTGCCAGAAGAACCATGCACTGAACGTGTGCAACAAGATCACAGGCGAACCTTTCAAAGAAAGAATATAGTTCTTGAAAATGAATGGTCTTTGCTTCAGCTGCCTGACAGCAGGTCACTTGGCCAGGGACTGTAAGAAGAAAGTTTCATGCCCAGAGTGCTCCCGCAAACACCCAGCTATCCTGCATGTGGCAAAAGAAGACACCGCATCGGCCCAGAACAGCGCAGATGACAGTTCACAAGGCACAGGAGAAGTCACAAGTGCTCTCGTGTCCGCGGGCTGTAGAAGAGCGGACCACACTGGGGCCGGGAACAGTGAGAGTATACTGCTCATTGTACCTGTGCAGATAAAGCACAAGAAAGGCACAAAGATAGTCAAGACCTATGCATTCCTGGATCCAGGAAGCATAGCGACTTTCTGCACTGAAGACTTAGCGAAACAGTTGAACATAGGAGGCAGAAAGACAGAGTTCCTTCTCCGCACCATAGTACAAGAGCAGAAAGTGAGTAGCTATGTGCTTACTGATTTGGAGGTGTGTGGCTTAGAGGAGCAAGAATACATTCAGCTGCCCAATGTGTATACTCAGCCAGATTTACCTGCGAAGAAAGCCAACATACCACAAGAGACAGATTTGGTGAAGTGGCCTTACCTGAGTCGAGTCCATCTCCCAAAACTTGAAGCAGAAATTGGCCTTCTCATCGGCGCCAATGCATATGGAGCCATGGGAGATTATTAGTAGCCAGAACGACGGACCGTACGCCGTAAAAACAGCACTTGGTTGGGTTGTCAATGGGCTAATTAGCAGATGTCAAGAGAAAGAGTCAGATGATGACGAAAGACCTAGTTTTCTTGTCAACCACATCTCCGTGATGAACATTGTAGACATGTTGATGAAGCACTACAATGCCGATTTCCCTGAAAAACGGCGTGAGGACAAGTGAGAAGACTCTCAACACGACAAGCAGTTCATGCATGCTGTGACTACATCAGCACAGCTCGTTGATGGTCACTATTGCATCAAGCTGCCTCTGAAAGATGACAAGGTGAAGATGCCATGCAACCGTGGTATTGTTGAACAGAGACTTAACTCCTTGAAGAGAAAGTTCAATAGGAACCCAGACTTCTTTCAGGAGTACAAGACCTTCATGAACAAAATACTGGAGAAAGGCTATGGAACAAGAGTTCCAGAAGAGCAGTTGAGTCACAATGATGGAAGAGTGTGGTTCATCCCGCATCGCGGGGTGTATCGTCCGAAAAAGAGAAAGCTGCGAGTCGTCTTTGACTGCGCAGCAAGTTATCAAGGCATGTCATTGAATGATCAATTGTTGCAAGGGCCTGACTAAACAAACACCCTCATCGGAGTGTTGCAGAGATTTAGACAGGAGCCCATCGTCGTGATGCCAGATATCGAGTCTATGTTCTATCAGGTGCGGGTTCCAGACACAAACGCTGATCTTCTACGCTTTCTGTGGTGGCCAGGCGGCGATGTGAATAGAGAAGCAGCTGAGTACAGAATGTGTGTGCATCTGTTTGATGCTTAATCATCCCCCAGTTGTGCGTCGTATGCACTGAGAAGAATGGCAGAAGATGCAGTGACTGAGACCACACCAGAGGCCACACAGACTGTCCTCAAAAACTTCTATGTTGACGACTGCTTGAAGTCGGTAGACACAGAAGATCAAGCAGTTGCTCTCGTGAAGGAGCTGATGACATTGTGCGCTCGAGGTGGGTTCCACTTGACTAAGTGGATCAGCAACAGTAGAGCCCTGCTGTGCTCCATCCCTGGCTACGAACAAGCAGATGAAGTTAAAGATCTTGACTTGGAGAACGACAAACTACCTGTGGAACGAGCACTAGGCGTGCAGTGGTGCACTAGTTCAGACAACTTTAAGTTCAAGATACGCCTTCCAGGCAAACCGTGCACAAGACAAGGCATCTTATCTGTTGTCAGTTCGGTGTACGATCCAATGGGCTTTCTGGCGCCTCTCCTCTTACCCATCAAGCTCATTCTGAGAGATCTCTGCAAAGGGAAAAGTGGTTGGGATGAAGAGATCCATAACAAGCCACGCAAAACATGGCTGAGGTGGCTAACAGACCTCAACAAGCTTTCAGAACTGGAAATGAGCAGATGTTTCAAGTCTGCCACGTTTGGGCCAACTAAGACTGCCCAGATCCACAATTTTTCTGACGCCAGTCAAGATGGATATGGCGTTGTCGTATCTCTTGTCGACGAATGGCCAAGGTGAGAAAGACGTATCCTTCCTGATGGGAAAGTCTTGTGTCGCTCCGCTCAAACAGATCACGATTCCTAGAATGGAGTTGACAGGAGCGATGGTTGCAGTCAAGATTGATCGGATGCTGAGAGAAGAACTCGAAGTTCCCCTGATGGAATCGGTCTTCTGGACAGATAGTACAACAGTGCTAAAGTACATTGAAAATGATGCCCTTCGTTTCAAAACATTTGTGGCAAATCGAGTTTCGTACATTAGAGGGGCGACAACTTTGTCTCAGTGGAAGTATGTCAACACCTCACAAAACCCTGCAGGTCAGGCCTCAAGAGGTTTGAAGATTGAAAGCTTCATGAAAAGTAAGAGCTGGTTTCAGGGGCCTAGCGTCCTGCCAAATGAAGCTGAGTGGCCAGAACAACTGAACAGTGTACTTACCTGACAGAAAATGACGTTGAGGTGAAGACGTCCGCTGCGGTGTCATGCATAAGCCAAGACGAGTGCACAGATCCATTTAACCAGCTTGTGGAGTATTACTCGAGTTGGCATAAGCTGAAAAAGGCAACAGTTTGGATTCTGCACCTAAAAGAAATGCTGCGACACCTAAGTAAGAAAAGAAAAGAGTTTGAACGGACCACAGAGCAATCTGAAAAAGATCCAGAAAAACACAAATCCATGATTGAACAGCAGGTGGGGATGTGTAAGAATAACCTGAAAAAGAAAATACTTACCGTTGAAGACCTATCCAGAGCAGAAATGGAACTGATCAAATACAGCCAGAGACAGACCTATACTGAAGAGATGAAAGCTCTGCAGACAGGAAACACTGGCGTGAAAAGAACCAGTTGAGTTTTTAAGCTGGATCCATTCTTGCAGGAGGGTGTGTTAAGGGTTAGGGCGCGTTTGTACAGATCGGTGATGCCTGAGGAGACCAAGCATCCTGCTATTCTGCATAAACATCACAGAATAGCCCGTCTCATCCTCCATGACATCCACCAAGAGACTGGACATGGAGGACGGAATCATGTCTTAGCCAGACTACGACAACGGTATTGGATACCAAGAGCCAATGCAGCAGTAAGAAGAGTGATATCAGAGTGCAACCTCTGTAGAAGACTGCATGCAAAGGCAGGAGAGCAGAAAATGGCAGATTTGCCGCAAGACTGTCTACTCCCCGACAAACCACCCTTTACTAACACGGGTGTAGATTACTTCGGTCCATTTGAGGTCCAGACGAAGACCAGCGTCATCCAGAGACCCCTAACAAAACTGTGTTTATTGCAAGGAGAAGAATGAAGAGTGAAGAGAAAGACTTATAAATTATACAATTACCTGTTGAATAGACTGTAAATACTTACCTGTGAAGAGAGAAGTAGACTCTAGTTAAAGAAAAAAGATTTGAGAAATGTTAGTAATGATGTAAAAGGCTCCAAGTTAAGAAAAGTTGGTAATTGATATGCTAAGGCTTAGTCCATTAGGGGCCGGGATATGTTGTAGCCATTTTCTACACATATAATTTAAGATAATTTGAATCAATATTCTGTTTGAGATGTTTGGGTTTGAAGTATTTTCTGTTCCGTGTTGTTATGTAGAATGAAGGTTTGGCCAGTGACTAATGACACGATAGAATGGTGTTTTCTCATTGGCTGCTGTGTGTATAGTATAAATACATTGTGAGCCTGCGAAACAGCAGAAGCCACTGGACCTTGAGGCAACACGGCCTTTTGACCAGCGCACTAATTTCGGTTAGTTTAGTAAAAAAAAAAGTCAAAAGTCTATTATTTTTCTATTTTGTATGATTTCAGTTTGTAATAAAGATACCAAAAACAAGAATTTAGCTTCAAGACTTTTGCTTTCCGATGTCAGTGTGTTGCGTGCAAAAACTTTGAGGTCCTAAGCTAGTGAGGCAGCCAGCTGCTGCACCCACAGCTTCCATAGTTACATTTTCTTGACCAGCACAACTTGGATATAAAAATATTCTTGTGGAGTGAAAACTGTTGGATTTAGAGCAAGTTTAAGAGAAGACTTATTGACAGATTTACAGCTGTTCGCCACTCAAACAGTTAGGTCACCACTCTAAGGGGTCTATTCTCCCATTCTCCCAAGTCCTTTTCTACGCGATTCGAGTTAAGCGCATTTGAGTTACGCGTATTCTCCCCTACGCGCTTCGATCACGCCCACAGTGCTTAACTTCAGAATGTAGGCGGCCTTATGAAAGAGGTGTGACTAATCCAAAAGCGAGGCAGACTCTGTATCAAGCTCATTGATTAGGGCTATCAGGAAAACATGGAACAAGGATTTTCTGATTAACCATGAAAATGCAGTTGTAGTCCATGGAAAACGCAAACCAGGCTTTAAATTTGAATATTCCGCTGTAATAGTAGGCCTATGTATGTCTGTGCCAATTACAAGAATTAATGCAGACATCTCTTTTTTATTTCTTATTCTAACCACCGGGACATTAAAGCTATGCAAACAAACAAATCTCCGCGATAATGAAATAACAGATAAAGCCCCTCCTACACCAGCCTGTTTGTTCCGTGGAAGACAGGGAAGAAGACAAATAAAGACAACATTCTAGTCACACAAAAATAACAAAGACAGTTTATATGATCTCATTTAGAAATTGCGCACTTGAAATCTCAAACTCACAGGGTTGCCAACTTTCACGCATTCAGCCTGAGTATAAATGGTATATTCACCTTCCCGTGCTGTATGTCAGAAATTTTAAATCAGCGCGTTTGAAAGAGATTCTCAGGCGGAATTGAAGTCCGTGAGCACGGAGGTTTATCAGTTTCACATGCGTTACGGTGGATTTCACCACTAGTAACATGGAAATCAATTATGACTCCGGAGTTCTCACACTTTTCTTTATTCAGGGGTTGGAAGCAGTGGAATTGCATAAAAACGTTTCAAATGGTCTTATTCATTTAAGCAATTTGAACGATCGTGAAACACATGCTTTGCGTTGATTGAATAATTCCGCACACGGTCATCCCCCCGCCCCGAAACCGCCTCAACAATCACGCAATTCCATATCCGTAGCCTATTACGTCCCATTTGATTTGAGCGACACATTCACTGGAACTTGTGCCTAGTACTTAATTATAATTAATTATACCATTTACTGATAATGATTCTTCCCATCTCGGCTTTTCTTTATTGGCTAAAATTGATTAACAAATGGGTAGTGCTTTGGTACAAATGGGTAGTGCTCCTACATCTCTTCGGTCATCCTCGCAGAACCTTCTTGCAGTCCCTCGCACTCGCCTTAAGACCAGAGGGGACCGGGCTTTCTCAGTAGTTGCTCCCAAACTCTGGAATTCTCTCCCCCCTCATATCAAGTCATGTCCCACCATTTCTAGTTTTAAATCTTGTCTTAAGACCCATCTTTTCTCCTGTGCTTTTAACTCAGTCTGAGGCCCCCTCCTTGATTATTTTATTTATTTATTATTACTTCTTGTTTAGTTTTTAGTACTTGTCCTTTACTGACTTGCCTTTTCTAAATTGTGTACCTGCTTTTATTATTATTTGCTCTTGTATGTTTTATTTCTTGTTTTAGACCTCTGTGATGCCTTAGCTCTGAGCTATATTAAGCTAAGCTAAGCAATGTTTCATCCTAATGTTTTTACTCTCCCTGCCTCTTTTGTAAAGCACTTTGGGTCAACTCCTGTTGTTTTTTAAATGTGCTATATAAATAAATTGACTTGACTTGACTTGACTTGGTATTGGCCAGGGTTAGGCTCAATTTAGAGTATATAGGGCAGTCACATTTGTTCATAGAACACGAAGACAACGATGGCGACGTCGAGCCGAAACTGAAAAACAAATTTCACAGCCGAGGAGTTAGAGGTATTGGTGAAATCAGTGAAGAGGCACCACGAGGTGTTGTATGGCAAGGGGGCACTGAAGGCTGATCCGAGGAAGAAAGCTGCAATTTGGTTGCAAATCGTTCTGGATGTGGCTTCGGTGGGGAGATGTAAGCGCAGTATCCCCGATTTAAAGCATTAATGGCGAGATCTGCGGGGCGCTGTAAAAGCCAGGCTCTCTGCACACCGGAGAAGTGTGCACGCAACAGGGGGTGGGGAACCATCATCCCCTGTGCATTTCACTGCACTGGAGGAAGAGGTGGCATCCACTCTTTCTGCAGTGGACGTGCATGGAGAAGAACTTGGAGTGGATACGGATGAAGGAGGGTTAGGTAAAATAGTCATTTTCATTTGCCTTTACTCGAAGTATCATACTGGAAGCAAGCTTAATACGGTTTCAAATATTTATTGTATTTTTTGACATTTCAAGCAGTTGCAGCTGGACAAAGCCAGGAGGTGTCCTCTCCAGAGCGGACTATAGGTTGGTAGATCGTATGTTGACGTTGATCGACGTGTTCTACCTGTGTAGAATAAAATGCTGATAAATTGAATTGTTTTACAGATCTGGAACCTGTAGACCTGTCTCTGGGGGCTGGTATGGTGGAGGAGGCCAGAGCACCTGTAGAGTCTGTGGAGCCAGAGCCACAGCCAGAACCACAACCCGTGGATGACCCTCGGCCTGAGTACCTGCAGCTGATCAGAATGGAGGATGTTAGAGGAGCGTGAGAAGAGGGCACGCCAATATCAGTTCCGCCGGTTCATCAGGGACACTTTGACCAGTGTCGACAACCACCTTAATGCCATTTTAAGGTGTGCTGCAAGAGCTGGTTGAGGTTATGCGCTCAACTGGGGGCGCGCACCCGCGCTCTTCACAGTGCTGCCGGAGCCATGCTCCCAGAACAAGGGGTGGGAGACGGCTTTAAAATTAATGCTGAATAAAATACATGTCGCCACATTTGTAGTCACTTGTCTTTTGTTAAATGATCGTGTTGTATTTAATAGTGAACGTACCTAAAATGCTGATCAACAATCAGTTGACGCACTCGTGCTGCCCTCCCCATTGACAGTTCCTCGGCCACTGCCAGGTCATCCTCTTGCTGGTTTTCCAGCATGACCGGCATGGGGAATCTTCTTTCTAATGCCATGTTGTGGAGCATGCAGCATACAGTGGTCACACGGCATGCTTTGCCCGGACTTATTTGCAGGGACCCACCGGAATCGTCCAGACATCTGAAGCGACTTTTTAAAATGCCAAAAGTGCGCTCTATGGCGCTCCTAGTGACTTCATGCGCCTGGTTGTATATATCTTGACACTCAGTGGTCGGGTTGGTGAACAAGGTCATCAGCCATGGCAGGAGAGGATATCCCCAGTCCCCTGTATAGAAGCACAGTTAGGATTTGTAGGCTACACAAGGAGCATCATTAAAAATTGTTAAGATTGTTGCCTTTACTCACCAACCAACCAGGCATCTTCAACAAGCGTTCCCATTTTTTTGCCATAGTGATGAGTTGCGCAGTACATGGGCGTCATGGGCCGAAGCAGGGAATTTGGCACAGATGCTTAATATGCACGTATCATGATCGCACACAACCTGAACATTAATGCTGTGCTGACGTCTGTGGTCTCTGTACATATTCTCATTAGTGGAAGGGGTTCTGATGGCAACGTGAGTACAATCAATGGCTCCCACAACACTGGGGAAGCCGGCGACCTGGTAGAACCCCCTCTTAACTCTGCATCTTTCAGCGGGTGTTTCGGGGAACTTTATGAAGTGGCTGATGTGGTGCAGCATAGCGTCAACGAACTGTGTCAGACACCTCAACACAGACGCCTGTGATATGTGCATGACATCACCAGGCACTCTCTGGAACGACCCAGATGCCAGAACCGACAGCGCAGTTGTGACCTTGATGACCACGGGTATGTTTTGTGGATGATTGCTGCGGCTTGATAGCTGTTCATCCAGAAGTCGGCAAAGATAGATGATTGCCTCACGGTCCAGACGAAAGCGCTGGATGCACTCGGTGTCTGTTTGTCCCAGGATGTCCAAATGAGGCCGATATATGCGTGGTTGTCTTCGAGCTCGGCATGCTCCTCTTACTCTTTCCCATTCACGCAAGAGTGCAAGCAAATGCAGGACTGGCATTTTGGTTTTAGATTTTGAGGGCATGGTAGAATGATGGTCTTATTTTTACTCAAATTAATTGCTGTGTTTGTGATTGAACTAATTGGAGAACAGGCTGTTGCATAATATCATGTGATGATTTTGTGTGATAATTTATCACACTGCTGTCCGTGACTCACAGACACAGAAGCAGTAAGTTTTACCACTTTGTGTTGCTTTACTGCATAAGCCTACCTAATGTGATAGCCTGTTGAATGTGGCCGTAGCACTGCGGCTAACATAGCTAAGTTACTGTGGCTAATGTTCGTGTCCTAAATAAGCAAGAGTAATATCAGGGGACATTCCAACAGAAGGTGTGAGAACATAAACCTCATTTGAAGCTAACTTTTTATACTTGTTTGTTGTTTGGTTGCTTAGTACAACTGTTCACGGTAACGGAACTTACTGTCTGTAAAACCTGTATTGCAGGGTAACGTTTGTCTCTGTCGTTATGATGACCGCTTGGTTACTACCGCATGTTAGTTCGCGTTCCGTTCTACTTAAAAAATGCTCCTGCTTAATTTATATGCAGTAATTCAGATTGCTATGCTTGTGTTACTTTGGTTAGCATCAAGGTGGTTGTTTCATCATAAGGTTACCTGACCATAGCCGCTAAAGTTGAAGCTAACCGGAGTGGTGTTATGCGTGTCTGCAAAGTTGGGCTGATAAGGCTGCAGATAGACCAGACGTAGGCTTTGCAGAGCTTAGGTTACGTGTTTGGGTTTGTTTAACGCTGCTGTGAAATGATTGTTTTACTTATCTATGACCGGGTTCAGTCAGGTACTTTGCTCTGGTGTGGGTTAGCTATCTGATCCTACCGCGGTGAAAGCAATCGTGAAACGCACTATAACATTCTGGTATAACTAACGATTTCTCTGCATTGCCTTGGCGGAATTTCATCCACCTTTGAAAATTGTTCTGGCTAATAAAAAACCGAAAAAGAAGTGGAGGTCGGATATGGATTTCCGGTAGAAGTTATCGATTTGCTATCTCCACATAAGCAACGCTTACACCGTTTGTGTGTTTTTGCCACAAACTCATTTAGTAGCTTGGTGGTGGAATTATTTTTCATTCTGGTGGAAATGGTTAACAGGAGCTTTTAGCAAAGTTTCCTCCGGATAGCTAAGTGGGTATATAACATGACTATATAACAGTACAGCAACATCACATGCATGCAAGGCGAGACAGTACGAGCAAAACACTAAAATTTCAACTTGCCACTCATTGACGTCTTGCTGTAAACGTTGCTGCAATACTTCAATTGCTTCCCCCTCCTGTTCGGGGTCGGATTCGAGAGCAAACAAGTATGGTCTTACAGCAATAGATGCCGCGGAGAGCTATCCTGAAGTACCTGCCATCTTGGTTTCCTGGTTTTTCAGGTCTGCACCCTCCCCCGGAATTGGAGCAGCCAAGCAGCCAATCAGAGTAGCGGCTCATTAGCATAGCCTCCCCACCAAATCAAAACTGCTCGTGTTCCAGGCCAGCACAGACGGGGTGAAAGAAGAGGTCTCACTAGTCCTGGATGTGTGTGGTTTTTTTTTGTAACTTAATTCTTGAAATTATTTTAAAGACCCATTGGACATATTTTAAATGACTAAATACAGCATAATAGGGGACCTTTAACAGAGTATTAAGTAGAAAATGAGTAACAGGGTGTGCAAACACAATTGCAGGGTGTGCAATATGTAGCCAGCGACAGCAGCCTTTAGCCAGGCAAAAAAAAAACAAAACAAAAAAAACCCTCATTTTATTTGCAAATTACTACAAAAGAACATAAATTCCACACATCATAAACATAGGTAGTAATAGTAAGCAACACAATTTTATTGCATAAACTGGAGAGAAAGCAAAATATCACATACTCAAAACAGCTATTAACAGTCCCCTCATTGGAGAGACTAGGTAGATATGCATTTCATTATGATTTGATCAGTTTTCCAAATAGGAAAATGGCTAGTAATGCATCTAACTGTATTTTGTACTCTCTACATGCTATTGAAACAAAAACATCTCATACACCTGTAATGTACTACAACTGGGTTAGTGACTAGGTTGTGCTAACCAGTCAAGACCATTGTAAGTACAGAACTCAATACCATCTGTGAGGATTTTCCATGTAAATCTCAGGGACCCACTGGAAAGGAAAATCCTCAATAAGTATTTTGTTATACGGTAGTCCGATCAACTGATCAAGCCTTTCCAGAGAAAGTTGGCACCTCAGCTTACTCTTGAGGCAATTTTGATGCAAGCGATCTGGATTGAGTTGCGTTGAAAATCCCTTTTGATTGGCTCTGTGGCCGAGCGCCAATTTTACGTGCGAGCCCCGGAGCCCTGAAGTTGCTCAAAGATCAGACAGAACTGTTTCACTATGGCCACAAAAGCTCAGCGCTGGTAAGTACGTGAAATACTTAGTAAAAAATGAAGGCAACCAGGTACATTGTAAATTATTCCAGTCCAAGTTTTATGACCATTGCCCTACACTTAATTGGTGACCCAATTATCATGGTAACCAAATGATCATGCCATTTTTGTAAATTAATCAATCATCCCGTTCATTATTATTTTTCAATTAATTTTTTTTTGTTGCCAGTCGCATTTTTTTTTTTTTTTTTTTTGATTAATGAAATCACAATTTGCACACATCAGGCTAACCACCCCCATTCACTGCCTGCTCTTTCTCCACTATCACGATAATTGGGTCACTTAAAACGTTCGAATTGACATGGTTTTTCATTTCGGCAGTTTCTGCAAGATTTCTTGCAGGAATAATTTTGTTTCTTTTTGATTTTGGTCACATTCAAATTACTAGTAATATACAGCGAACTAAGTTTCATTCCCTTGACAGTTGGTTTTCAGATGCAAGTTTATTTCAGTAATATCACGATAATTGAATCCTACGCCATACAGTGCGTCAGCATATGCTATTAAAGCATAAAGGAATCTCACTTTGGGTCATTCCATGTCAAATCATCCAGGTTTTGAGAAATCTTCCAGGTCACCCCCTCAAAAATTTTTGAAAAAATTCACACGAGTAAATATTCACACAAAATGAAAAAAATGCCAAATATTAGGCCAGTATCTCAAATAGATTTCAAGTTATAGCCCTCCAAAATTTGAATAATATTTTAAGTTTTTTGGTAAACCCATTTTCTGCCAACTTTGGCAACTTATTGCTCCAAATTGATTGCTTATACAAGGCTGAAATTGGGTATACTAACTAAATTCATCCCCTAGAATCTGAAAATGGCCTTAGCTACTGTGTATCTTGATCCACTTTTGTATGGTAAAGCCTCAAAATCAGCCGAAAACACAAAACGCCCAGAAACGAGACTATTTTATTACCTGTAACTCAGGAACTAAGATAAAAGGCTTGAATTTATTTTTTGTGATTTTTTGATATATCACTCTGTAAAACTGCAGTAATCCATGAATATCATTTGTAGAAGTTTTTTAATGAAATAATTTCTAAGAAAATTTTTCTGGTTTTGCCCCAAAATGCCCTTTTTTTGGGGCAAAAAAATGACCAAGTCACCAGTTATTCATCTCTCTGAAATTTTTATTGTGCTACCTTATAAATGTAAACAGTGTCTGACATAAAAAATCAGAATGATGTTTGCAGTGCGCTCCAACATTACTGGCACCCCTGACTGGTAATGCAAAAGCAGTGCAAAAAAAAAATATTAGCGGCATAATTATAGAGAAATTGAATATACCAATATTACAAGACAGAAACGCTGAGAAGGCACTGAATGCATCCAATCCTTCCTAAACAGAATCTTTGATTAATAATCTAAACAAGTAAGTCCATAAATTATGTGTAATAAAGTGGAATGACACAGGGATAAAGTATTGAACACGCTAACTGAAATTTATTTAAGACTTAGTAGAAAAACCTTTGTTGGTTATGACAGGTTCATAACGCCTCCTGTATGGAGAAACTAGTCGCATGCATTGCTCAGGTGTGATTTTGGCCCATTCTATCACACAAACTGTCTTCAAATCTTGAGGTTTCCGGATGCATCCTCAATGCACTCTGATCTTCAGTTCTTTCCATAGATTTTCAATTGGATTCAAGTCGGGTGATTGACTGGGCCATTCCAGCAGCTTTATTTTCTTTCTCTGAAACCAATTGAGAGTTTCCTTGGCTGTGTGTTTGGGATCATTTTCTTGCTGAAATGACCACCCTCGTTTCACCTTCAGCATCCTGGTAGATGGCAGCAGATTCTTATCAAGAATGTCCCGGTACAGTTCTCTATTCATCCTTCCCTCAATTATATGAAGTCTGCCAATCCCATTTGTGGAAAAAGAGCCTCACACCATGGTGTTCCCACCTCCAAACTTCACTGCTGGTATGGTGTTTTGGGGGTAATTTGCAGTGCTGTTTGTCCTCCGAACATGGTGTGTGCTATGACATCCATAGAGTTCAATTTTGGGCTCATCTAACCAGACTATATTCTCCCATTATCTCATACAGTTGTCCAAATGTTGTGCAGCAAACTTGAAAGGATAAGAAAACCTATGATGAACTTGCATTGTCAAATAAAGTACATAATGTCTGCTGTCCAAAATAAGCCATTATTTTTTTTTACATTTTTTACACCTTGTTATCCGCGTTCAAACATCGCAAAATCCTACAAACTTCAGAATCTGCTATCACCACCATAAAAAATAACCAATCAAACAATGGGAAATATTCTGCCCAGACCGATGCGTGACGTCTTGAGGGCTGGATGTGTTTTGTGTGCGTAGTCACAGTATAAGTATTGAAAGTTGCGTTGATTATCAAGAGTGTTTTGAGAGACACCAGTTGTTTAAATTACAGTCGACTGTTTGCTGGAAATCTCTTTAATCCTCGACAATGCTACAATGCCCGGTTGTTGGGTAGTCTAACGAAATGGGCAATCCAAACTTGACTGATGTGACCTTTCATTTTACCTTTAATTGCTTTTACCTTTCCATTTTTCATTTTACCTTTAAGTGCTACCAGCTCGGGTGACGTTAGGATCTTCTTCCAGCTGAAGTAACACGGCAGCTTTCTTGTGATGTCTTATACTATGGAAGCCCATAGGGGACAATATTAAAACGTAAGTGTGTCATTTGTGAGGTTTGTGAGTTGTTTGGACCTTTCTTTGCGGCTCTTGTCCGGGGACGATATCGAATTCCTGGGCCATTGAATTCTTTACCCAGCTGGTTGATTGAGCTGGGGCGGCGCTTCCCCAGAATCTATATAAGCAGGATGTCCGGCACGCCTCCTTCGCTAGAGTGTCTGTGTTTAGATTCGCACTATAGCCGAAGACATCTTTAGTCAGGTTTGGTATGACTTTCTATCTTCTTATTGTTGGAGTTTCTTATCCCTTTTTCTATCTCGCTTTGCTTCCGTGGTTCGGACTATTATACGTCCTTTGGAAGCGCAAGTACTTGCGTTTGGTCTATATTATTCTCTGTGTTTGTACTGTGTTCGTGCTACTCTCTTTCCCTCTGTTGTTGTGCTTGGCCTCCGTATACTACCGGCCATTACAGAATGTAATTCCACTATTGCATAATTTTCCACCTATGAATGAATTATTTGAGACAATATTAAATTGACAATGCATTAATCCAATTATCACTTTTATTTTCACATACTCATATGGGAAATATGGAGCTTGACGTAAATTCTGATAGGCCATGGAGTCAAGCTTGCTAACATATAGGAGCCGCTTCTCGGGCTGGAGAATCACCTGAGTGCTCACGAATGTCATCTGATTTGCTGTCACATGATTGCTTGATCAATAATATGCTGGTTTATTTAAGCTCTCATTCTGAGAAGTGGCTCCTCAGCACATACGTTTAACAACCCTCTTCCTCCCCAGCTCCTCCCGTCTATTTTAGCATTCCGTAATCCTGTTCTTTCATGACTAAACGGCCGTTCAGTAACAATGTCTCTTTTTTTGAGGTCACTGTTGTCGTAGGCGCTGTTCTATGGTGGGGGCGTTAGTTGCAGCTCCCCGCCTTCGGCTCCATGCTGAATGGGCAGGGATCTCTCAGAACAGAGTCATGCCGCCAAACTCAATGTATACTTGTATGCTTTCAATAAATATTCTCTTTGACAAAGTAGTCTTATCAGAACTATGACTATGTTCAAATGAGAATGAAAAAGGTGTTTGACATTTAATTTTCATGCCCCGCATGAAAGTCATGCCCCGCAATACAGTGGACAATATTCAAATGCAATTAGCAAAACGGCACCCCCAGCCTATTGCATTTATATTTACATGTCACCATGTTCTTTTAGGGTCAACATGAAAATGTAAGGCTATTCTCTGACTATTAGAAAATGATATCGAAAACGGCATTCAATATTTAATTTGCAAAGACTTAACCTGCTCTACTGTGGACAATATTCAAATACAATAAGCCAAACAGCACTCCCAGTCTATTGCATTTACATATACATGTCATCACGCTCTTTAAGGGTCAACATGAAAATGAAAATGCTGCTTTCTAATCACTTGAAAATAATAATGATAACGGCATTTGACATTTCATTTTTAAAGAATTATCCTGCAATACATGGGACAATATTCAAATGCAGTAAGGGAAACAGTGCCTCCCAGTCCATTGCATTTACAAATTCACGTCACCACGCTCTTTTTGCGTGGTTGATCAAATTGCAATTTATCAGGTATCTCAGCAAGGTGGCATAGTGGTTAGCACTGCTGCCTCACAGCAAGAAGGTTGTGGGTTCGAATCCGGCCTGGGGCCTTTCTGTGTGGAGTTTGCATGTTCTCCCCGTGTTTGCGTGGGTTTCCTCTGGTTTCCCCCACCCACAAAAACATGCAACATTGGAACTCTCCTACCAGTGCCCCTGACCAAGGTACTGGCTCTAGAACTGGAGTTGGTCCCCGGACGCTGCTCTATGGCTGACTACTGCTCCTAACAATAGGAAGGATCAGAGGAAAAATTACCCCACGGGGTTCAATAAAGTGTATTAGAATCAGAATCAGGACGTCACTCATTAGGGGTGCAAACTAAACCAATGTTCCTCATTTGCATACCAACCAATCAGCTTCTGGGTAGCGCATGTACGCATGGAGGCTTACTGATAATATCATGATGGCTAGGCTGCTATGTGTGCCATCGCAAATTAAGTTATGTTGCTCTTTGGATATAGCCACGTATGCAGCTAGTAAGCTAGCTAACGTTAACTAAGGAACATCTTTGTAAATGATCATCACATTTAGTTTTTGCCCCAACTTCAATAACTTAGCTTGCTGTAATGTACACGATCTCATCCAAGGCTTCGCGGCAGTGTTGTGCAAACCAAGTGTGCTTGCAGATATATGAGACATTAGCTAGCTTGCTAGCTAGTTCAAAAGCGATCGCTTAGTTACAGCTAGCTAGCTAGTGAACCTATGGTAGCTGTGATGCCTATTGGAGAAGTTCTTACAGCTCTGATTTGTCATTTCCAATGACATCGCACTCACACAACCTCTTTCAACATTGATTACAGCTTATCTTACCTATAGAGCAAACAGACAGTTTGGCCTGAGACATGTTATTTCATAGCTAGTTTTAGCTGCATTATCCTTCTGCGCATGCTATCGCGTAGCAATTACGTTAGTCATCAGATTATAATGCTAGCCATCTTCATATCTAGCGGACGCTATTTACGGGAAAGGTTTGTAATCGCTGTTATAATTAAGCGATGTGATTTTTGCCCTAGCTTCACTAGCTAGCTAGCTAACAGCAATTGTTCTTGTAATGGCCGGTAGTATATGGAGGCCAAGCACAACGACCAGAGAGAGAGACAGTAGCTCGGACACAGTACAAACACAGAGAATAATGTAGACCAAACGAAAGTACTGGCGCTTCCAAAGGACGTATAATAGTCCGAACCACGGAAGCAAAGCGAGATAGAAAAGGGAGAAGAAACTCCAACAATCAGAAGATAGAAAGTCATACAAAACCTGACTACAGATATCTTCGGCTATAGTGCGAAGCTAAAAACAGACACTCTAGCAAAGGAGGCGTGCCGGACAACCAACTGGGTAAAGAATTCGATGGCCCAGGAATGTGATATCGTCCCGGGACAAGAGCCGGAAAGAAAAGTCCAAACAACACGCACATCTCACAAACCATGACAGTTCTTGAGCTGGCCAAGTAGCAAATGCTTTTTCTCCATTAAAAAGCATTAAAATTTGTCCATTTTTCACCAGAGCCCCATTAGCCAAGACATAAAAAATAGCTTATTTTACTGTCAGAAAGTTTACCTTGCAAGGAAACAGCAAAGGTTAATGGCTAGTGATAATAACTAGTGTGACTACAACAGTATCAAAATCCTAGCAAAGGTGGAATATTGGAAAGACTGTATAACAAGCTAAATAACCAACAATGTGAATTATCAAACACATGGAGGAGACCTCCCCATGATGATAGGTTCTCCAAGTGGCTCAGCAAACTGTGCACAGACAAATCATAAAATAATCATATATTTACCTCTAATCCACTGTTTTGTCTCATGAAGCTCAATATGAATTAATGATTTACAAGTAGGAATTAGCATGAGTCCATCAATGCAAGAGGGGATGGACATCGCTGGTCTTCCCTTGGGGGAGGGGCATTACATTGACACAAGAGTGCATGGCTATGTTCACTTGCAGAAGTCAGAGTATTAACACATGCAAAATGCGACAAGAAATTGTGGGATTGGGACTAAAAAGCTGCATAGCTACAAGAAAGCTACTTGTTAGAGAGGCTCAAAGGAATAAAAATGTCTTCAATTTGCTGAGGAACATACAAATTGGACTCCAAACAATGGAAGACGCTCAAGAGTCTGATGATTTTAGATCTTTCCTATTTCAGAGTGATGGGCACAACAGGGTAAGAAAGGAAGCCAATGAAGCGATGCATCTGTCCTGCATATCTCCCACTGTACAAGCCTCTGGAGGCAGTGTTACAATCTGGGATTGCTTCAATTGTGCAGGTCTTGGCTCAGCAACAATATGCAGCAATAAAATGAAGTCGCTAGACTACCTGAATGTACTGAATGACCAGGTTATCTGATCACCGGACTTTTTAAATCCTTGTCTTCCAGAATGACAATGCCTAATATTCATCGGGTTCAAATCATTAAAGAGTGCTTCAGTGAGCATCATTTTCACACATGAATTAGCCACCACAGAGTCCTGACCTTAACCAAGTTAAAGTCATTGGGATATGCTGGAGAAGGTTTTATGAAGAGGTATGACTCTCCTGCCGTCAATACAAGATCTCACCCAAAATTATTGCAACTCTGGTCGGAAAGAGATGTAACATTATAAAAGATTGTCACTGCAGTGCGACAACAAATACGTGCCATGATCAAAGCTAAAAGCGGTCCAACAAAATGTAGGAATCTGTGACTTTTTTTTTTGCCAGGCAATGTACTATTAAAATTTGCATTCAAAGGACTGTCAGATTTGCGCCCCTGTCTTACAGTATTGACCCAATTACATTCCACAGTTCCTTTGCTCTGCCAATCAAGAACAAATTTTTCAGGCACTAAAACAAAAAAGCTGTATTTCCCTTAAATATGTATGTACAATGAGTAGCATAATTCGTTGGACAGTGATACGTTTCTTCAGGATGCAATGAAAAGATATAATAACAATGAGGTTAATATAAAAACCGTAAGCTTTAACTTGACCATATTTTCATTCATATCGGATGAATCGTTTAGACATTACAGTACCTTTGGGGCATAGTCCCGCCATTTCCGTACTTAAAAAAAAATTGGACAATTTGTCATGAACAATGTACAAAAATAAAATAATCAATTTTAATATTTGGTTGCACACGCTATGCATGCAGTGACAGTTTGAAGTCTGTAATGCATAGACATCACCAGATGCTTGGTCTGTTCCCTGAAGTGCACTGCCAGGCCTATACCACAACCCACCTAGAGTTCTGGGTTGTTTGGGGACATTTTTATTTCAGTCTTCTCTTCAGCGTATTTTCACTTGGATTCTGATCTGGCTATCGACACGGCCAACCAAACCAAAATGACAAAAATGCACAAGTGGTGCCAGTCATGATGCGCCTCGCCTGCAATTTACGTTTTTTTTGGTGACCTTGACCCAATCATGTCCAAAATTCAATCAGGTGATCCTTGGACCCCTGCTCACCTTTCCTGAAAACTCTGTGTAATTTGACCAAACATTTTTTATGCTACATTGCAAACAAACACTCAGAGAGACAGACAAATGCCATAAAAAATAATACCCCTCACCTTTTTTTTTTTTGGGGGGATTATTGTGCTCACCTTAAACTATATTAATAAAAATGCTCCGCTAAAATTTGGGCTCTCCGGTCTCCTTTAGCTTTTGATGAGATATAGAACATTCACATGGCTGATTATTTCTATGCACACTTCCTAAATAAGATTCTCTAATGTGGCTTTTCAGAGACTTATGTGTCCCTTGAATTTCTCTCATAAGCCTTCCTAACAAACAATTTCCTTTCAGAACTCTGACTCTGGTGCCAATGCAATAAAGTCCATGCTTGCTGAGCCATGTTTGCAATTTGAAACCATGATTATGTAAAGTTGATATATCTGTTTCACACTGAAACGTTGAAGTTTCTTTGATGTAGACGGGACCATAAGGTTGCAAAGTATTCTAATATAAAGCAATTAAGGTTTTTGCATGCCTCTACAGAAATTAAAATCCTTTAATGTGGTCTCGGTTGCTGGCCAAGCCCAGATTGCTGAAAAATGCACATGCTTTATTGTTGGCTTATTCCATTGTGAATAGGTCAGTCAGTGTGGCTGACATTTCCCTTCAGATCCAAGTGACCTTTTAATATGAGTATGCATTGTGCTCACTATGAAAGTGCAGCCATCCCCTTTGATTCAGTTAATATTAAATCTATAGTCTGGCAAATCACATTTACCGTGGCACAGTATTTCAAATGTATAGTATCATTTACAAGCCAAGTGGGTTCAATATCAAGCAGGATCTATAATCCTGTCAGATATTTTAGTTGAGTGCTTTGTCTTATTTTATTAACCTTTGTTATATGAGTATTGTTCCTTTTTTCTGTTTCTGTTGGTTGTAAAACCATGTTTAGAACTTTAAATAAAATAATGAATATTTAAGGAAATTTTCTCTTTATTCCCAGATGACTGCAAAAAATCCTGCTTATTTGTATGGAAATCCCAAATCATACAGTTTGAATGTTGTACTGCAAGATTGCTCTTGGCTTCCTTTGTCTGCTTAGAAATATTGTATTTAATGTCTTTTTAATGCCTTAAACACACAATTTTGTGTGAAAAATAAAACTTAATTTTCAAAGACCATAAACTTTCAAATCTTATTTGGCTCCCCACAGTGTCACTCTCCTAGGACTGTTTCTGTGGGTGCATTTAGGTGGAACTTTCCCGACAGATGATTATATCCATTCCAAACATGATGTCAAGAAGTGGTCGGGGGGACACCAGATGCAGGAACAAAAGAGTTTATTGAACGCCAAAACACTGAATGAGAAAGGCAAGCAATCAGGCCAGAATCAAAACACCGTGCGAATGCACTGAACGAATGGGAAAAACTAAGGTACACTGCCCAAGGCAGGGGGAAACAAAGGTACACACTCAATAAGTGGCTAAACTAGAAAACAAAAACTTAACCTAACTAGACTGATGGAAACACTGGGAAACTGAGACAAAAGGGAGACAAGACGTGAGCGCAGCAAAAACACAAGGCCCGGAAATCGCACAAAGGAAATACTCGGGAAGGCACAGGCATGGCCGCTTTAATGCACGGGCTTACCTGGGCTGAAGCCCAGGGGCCTATCGAGTTCAGGGGCCTATCATTTTGGGGCAATGATGAGCTGAAAAAACTGCCGCAGTTACATGACGACTTTTCATTCGGAATTAATTTTATATTTTAGTTTACATGGGAAATAGTCATTCCGAATGGGGGTTTGCATGGAAGACGCATTTAATCGCTTTCCCGTAAGGTTTGGTGCTGGGAAGGCTTCTGATTGAATAGGGAGCGGGTCAGATACGTGTATACGTGTTTCTGTTTAGCCTACCGGAAGAAAAATATTAGGCTTGTCTTCGTTCCTAATAGCGACAACATGATTGACGTTAGCAGTGCCTTTTTCGGACTGATTTTGCTTTTATTTTTGAAGCAGCAGTATGACCACATCATTTTGATTATTATCATTCGTCTGTTAAGGAGCAGAAGGGAGGTAGAATATTGGAAAGGAAAGGTAGCAAACATGCACAGAAAGAACGGAATGAATTTCAAGAGGAATGAGAGTCTACATGTACGAAAGGTTCTTTCAATCGGAATGACAAACGGAATATTACAGTTAAAAACGGTTATTGTTGTCTCTTTAAATTGAATGAGAATGGTCTCTTTGTGTAAAGTTCCTTGGGGTAACTTGAAGAAAATTGAATTGATTTGGCGCTAAATAAATACAAATTGAATTTCATCATCACCAAAAATTGCAGTGTGTGGTTGTTATAAAAAATACCTTTTGTGGTTATGCTCAAGGCTGGTTTACATGCAGACTTTTTTTCATTCTGATTGAAATCATTCAGATTGAAGATTTCAGGTCAACTGTTTACATGAGACGTGATCTATTCCGATCTGGTGTTTATATGGGCCACCTTATTTAATCAGAACAGACGTCTTACAGCTGTGTGACATGCGCAGATTGATGAAAAAAAGTATTCGCTTTCGTTTTGCGCTGTTTATGCTTATAGTAGGTGTTCTATCAATTTCTGCCACCTATCAAGATATGCTGCCTTGCGGTTCTGCGCATGCACAAAGTATGACAAAGTAAGCATTTTGTGATGTAGACCACCTACATATACACTTTTATTTTATAATGAACCTCTGTAGATCGGACGGATTGCGGGGGGGGGGGGAGGGGGGGTTGGGGCGGTTGTCTATAAATCGAATGGATGTGGGGGGGGCCTACAAAACCTCTCAGCCCCAGGGCTTAACATTAGGCTAAGGGGGCCCTGGGCACAGGAGCTGAGATTTCACAATGTAGCGCATAGCCGACAAAGTTGCGTCTGAGGATTTCTTTTCTCCTGCCCACAGATATACACACGGGAGGAGGCAGGGACTCGGAAGGCAATCTCAGAAGGAAACAGAAACACATGGGATTAATAAACAAATTAACGAGGACCGGGTTAACAATAATGACTCGAGACAAGACACTGAGACAATCAATCAAACTAGACGGTTTAGATTAAGGTAATCTAAATGTGACGAGTATAAAAACACCACGAGAGAAGCGAAGGAAAGCATAGCTTTAAACATATTTTATCAGGGAAAGCTTAGGAAGAAATTACAAAAACTAGAAACGCTCGCATACGCTAATGAGTTAATTAGGGTTAATACTACGTGACAAAATATATACAGTCACCCTCAAATAAGTGCTGGTTAGTACAGCTCAGTAATGATCCTATCAGAGAACGCATTCACTCAGAGTTTAGCAAGACCCAGAATTAAGCACAGGTGGAAGTAATGAATGAAATACCACAGCCGATTCCGAATGAGGAAAAGTGATTGGACAACGAGACCCAGGCATGCTCAAGGCTGTCAAACAACATCACAAGAGTTTGGGCAAGAGTGAATCAATCCTCAGGCCACGTTTACACATAGCCGGGTATTTATAGAAAGGAATATCTCCCCCTTCGTTTTCAATAATAAAATCGTGCACACAACATTGTTTTCAAAAATGTTGTCATTTACATGAACCCGGATAAATACGCCGTCGAGCGCCATCATAACTATGCCAAACCTATGGGCGGCAGTGTAGGGAGAAGGATATAGCCATGCCAGCCAATCAGAATCCTCAGAATTGACAACAACAACGAATAAGACGCGCGACTTCCTGTTCCTTTCAAAACAATAAATATGGCGCGAGGTTCGTTTGTGTGGAATGATAGGTCGCTCACATGACATTAGCATTTTCTGGCGCATGCTGTGACATTTCAGAACCTAAAACCCCGTTTCACCCAGTTTACACGGCAACACATAAACGGCGTTATCAGAAATCTCCACTTTGGCTGGGGTTTTTACAAATGATCGTTTTCCGTGAAAAAAACTCCGTTTGCGTGTAAAAGAGAGGCCAAACCGCATGAAAATATGTGCGTTTTTCCTACGTGTAAACGGGGTCTCAGACGGCAGAAAGAAAGCTGAAAAATAAACCGAGAGAGTGAGGCACAGGAGAAAAGGCACAAGCACAAAAATAAAAGTAATAAGCACAATGACAAGACAGCACACATGAGGCAGAATCATAACACGTGAGTCAGATTTCCAACATTGTCCTGCGGGGGCGGTTTGAATTATTTGTTTCAATTTGATTTTGACGTCATTGAGACGTGAGTAAATTATGTCTCAACCATTACCTCTTGTTGTTTGCATTTATGAACCAGCTTCTCAGTTTGCTTAAGAGGTACACATAATATCCATATGAACTCATCTGTGCACTTGGCTCAACAAAGAAAATTATGTAAGCACAAATGAAAAGGTTTAAAAATAATAAAATTAAGACAAGTATTTTACTGAACTGAATTAATTCAGCTTTTACAGAACTATGGAGAAAACACTGTAATAATTCCTAAGTATGACTCATTAATGTTATTGGCATGCACACTAAATAGCTGACCGCACATTAATACATGCCACTAGATGATAGGAATCATGTGGTGTACTCAAATACAGCGAATCCAAAAAGGGAATTTAGTTTGAGCCTTATGACTGTGTTTGTACAACCCTGATAACGATAATGTAATGAGGGCTAGTGCCCCTGGAAACAGTGGGGGCACCGGATGAGTGAAAAGATGGAGGACCCAAGTGCAAAGGACGTGGTTTCTTTCAAACAAAGTAAGTGTGGGTAACAAAGAAATAGAACATATAAACTAAAATGGGAAACAGAAGAGAAAGACACCAAAACAAAGTGGTGCTAAAATAAAGGGTGTTACAATCAAAGGCTACCTGCCTGTGAAGGGTGAAACAGAGGTTTAAGTAGAGAAAGGGAGTGCTAATTAACTAGATAATAACCAGGTGACAACAATTAACAACGAATGGGAGGATAATGGGATAACGGAACTAGGCAGGTAATCGGAGGGAACAGGGGAGAACGGGAGGAAGGTCTCACAGACAAAAATTAGCATAAAAAAGACAAATAAAATCTAAAATAAGAGATTTACAAAGACCAATCACCCTCTAATATATTGAAGCAACACATTACTTGATGCTTAAACTTGTGAATTCAATTCATATACACCTATTTTCAATCTGATGGCTGCAATGGACTCCAAAAAAGTTGGCATTGGGGCAACTGAAGAGAAATAATGATGTGACAAGTTAAAATAATACACTTATGTAAAACAGTTGATGTAAAAAGGGTGAATTAGTTTTGTTACAGTATAAATGGAGCCTCCTAAATAGGTCTAGTCCCTCAAGAGCAGTGGTTCCCGATGTCAGTACTGGGGACTCACTGTGCATGCTGGTGTTTGTTCCCATCACAATTACTATCCCAAAATTTTAAGAAGCTGTTAATGTTTTTAATTACTTGCTTTTCAAATTAGGGTTCTGAATGCAAATGTTGAAATTCTTTCCTTAAACCAAACAAAGTAACATTTAACAGATTTGACTCATTATAAAATGCTTTGTCTTCTTAATAGCCTATTAGCGACTATGGGCCTGAACTACTAAAGCTTTGCGTGTATAAAAACACGTGCAAATGCCATATTCCCCGCAAATTAACCAGCAATCTCATCTACTAAGGATGTGCACTGAGAATTGCGTCTTTGAAGAGTGCAAATTTGCACATTCTTTGCAGTTTGTACTTTTGGCCCTAATGAATATGTAATAAGGGGCGTGTCTATCTTAGCGTGCAAAATATGGGAGGAGAAAATGCAAATACAAAATTTTAGCACATGCATAGTGATTTATCAAGCCTTAAGGCAATTTCAGTGATGGTGATTGCATTTGCAATTTAATACCTTTGAAGGGTAGGTACTAATTGGCTCCATGTAATTGTGCATAGACATGGCTGCCATTATTGCCGCGAGGAGAAGACACAGGGGGCGAGCACGCCGAGAACGGGTGTTCTCCATCCGTGTGACAATGTTTGGGATGTCAGAGGAGAGAATAATCCAGACATATCGCCTATCCAGCAATGTCATTTTGGAGCTGTTAGATGAAATAAGGGCTGATTTGGAACCAGTTACAAGTAAGAGTCATGCCATACCTGCAGGGACAAAACTTCTTGCTATTCTCCATTTCTCGCAACTGGTTCGTTCCAGCGTACAGTAGCTCTCACTGCTTGGATCTCCCGAAACAGTTTCTCGTGTGTACTGTCTCAAATACTGGATGCCATGTTGCGCAGGATGGGCCGGTACATAAAGTTTCCATCCACACAGGAAGCACTGAATGAAACCAAACATGAGCTTTATGCAGTTGCTCGCTCCCAAGAGTAATCGGAGCGATTGACTGTACTCTGCAAATTGTTCCCTCCTCAAACACTGAGCATGCAGTTATAAACTTGCACCTTTTTTGCCAGTTATTTTAACTGTAATTTTACAATCAGTTTATAACACAGATTCCACGTATGTTCACTGTAAACCACAATTAAATGCGTGCAGTACTCTACTTAAACACTACAGTTAAAATAACACGGAGACAATGCATCAATTTAACTGTAAAATACTGTCCATTTATAACAGTGTGTGTACTTCCTCCACAAGCACCTCCGACTCCATCGAGTCGAATTTCATCTTGCGTTTGCGTTCGTCCTTTTTCTCCAAACTGTCCATGGTGGAAATGGCTGCAGCACGCAAAGTCTTCATTTAAATAATGCTGTTTGTACCAGCAGTCATTTAGGCAATTACTCTTAGTAGATCACCCACAAAACGTAAGCAAACCAAATGCGCAAAATGTTACCACGAGCACGCAATTTAGCGCTCTTTACCTGGGATCTTAGTAGATAAGGCCCTATGTGTCTTCAGTTTTATTAATTAGAAGCCAATTCATAGTTTCATGTCATCAATTGCAAATGTCCACTTTTTATGTGAGAAAAGTAATTTCCAGTATAGCCAACTTTGAAACTTTTTTTCATCATGGCCATTTTTGACATATGGTCTAAAAGGGTAAATAATCAGTATGGACAAGAAGTGCAATTAAGGACAATTAGCAAATCATTAACATTCTAAGATTGGAGTTGTGTTTGGAACAAAAACCAGCAGACACAATGGGTCCCCAGGACCGAATTCGGTAACCACTGCTCAAGAGCAAAGATGGGTTGAGGCTCACCAGTTAGCCAACAGATACATAAGCTAGTAATCCGTAACTTGGACAGCAAGGTTCTCGTGGGATTTTGGGAAAATCACCCTTGCCAGAAATCTGGTCAAATTCCGCAAGGCTGCATGGAAAATTCTGCAGTTACATGGCAGCATAAGCTGAGAGTGTCATGGTTTGGTCCCGCCGGATGCAACCTGCAATGCAGCGGGCACTGGGGCCATGTACCCAAAAGCAAAGAAAGGGACCCACTCGCACAGGCTGATACAAAAATAGCAAAAGATTTAATAAAGATACTTTAAAAATAACAAATATCCAACACAAAACAACAGGGGAGCAGCAGCACCACACGGCAGGGATAAGAACCCAAAATGCAGCTACTTTAACTTCACCTCCACTTCAACGAGCAACAGGTGTGGCTTGTTGAAGTGGAGGCGAAGACAGCCGAAGGGGGAGGGACTGCAAGGAAACCCTTACTGTTATGTTTCCGCTATGTCTGTCTTGTTTCTGCCATGTTTATTATGATTCTGCCATGCTTGTTATGTTTTCCCTTTTCCCTGTTATGTTTATGATTATGTCTGTTAGGTTTTGCCATGTTCTGTTTAGTTTTTTGTACCATGCCATGTTTTCGTTTTTTCCATTCCCGATCCACTTTTCTGTTATAGTCCGGTCCATGTTTTGCCCATGCTTTCATTGCACTTTGTCTCCCTGTCTGGTCTCTCGTTAAGTGAAAGCTTCTCCCCAGTCCTGCGTGTCACATGTTTAGGTGATTTCATGGTTTCTGGGTTTCAAACATTCCTTCCAATCTCGTTTGCTTCCTTCGCCTCTCTTTTCTATATTACTAACCAATACTAACAGTTTGTTGTTTTGTTAAGTTACTAACCCAGACTAACATTGTATATAATACTAACTTACTAACGAGCACCAGGGATTGTATAGCTGCACTTACTAATTGATTAACAAGCTCTCAGCACTCACCCTATTCTAGTCTCCGCCTCTTACCTTCACTTAGTCTTTGCTGCAATTCAGCGGATCCTCCGCACCTGCTCCACTCTGTCCTGCCTCTCATTATCTGTGCACATTAGAACTCCCTAACCGGAGCTGTATGTTTTGTCATAGGCTGTCTCGTGTTCCCTGTCCACGTTTTGGCTTTCGCCAATTTCATGTGGTTAGGTTCTCCCTCATGTTTTGCTCCCACGTAATTAGTCTGATCCAGTTCACCTTTCCCTAATCATAGCATGTGACTTCCCTTGAGTGTATTTAAGCTGTCTTCTCACTGCAGTTCCCCGTCAGAACGTTTCCCGTGCTGCTCTTGTTTCTCGCCTCGTACTCATTGTGTTACCTTTCTGACTGGACCGCCCGACTACCTCTTTTTGGCTCTGTTTTGGATCACTTGCTATCTCTGTGTATCGAACCCTTTTTCGTCTGACTACGTATTTTGTGATTGCTGCCCTGGTTTTTCGACTCTGGATTCTGCCCCCAGGATTGTGATTTTTGGATTGTGGACTTTGTACTTTTGCCTTCGGTCCTGCGGGGGTTTACCCCCTCGCTAATAAAATCACATCTTTTGCTATTCCTGGTTATCGCGACTGGTTCCTGAACGATAACTCACACTTACAGAGAGTGTAGGTGCTAGATAGGCCTGCCTGCAGTCCTAATCTGTCTTTATTGAGAATATGGGGTGCTATTATGAAAAATATACAACAAAGAAGGTTCAAGAACTGCATAATGGAAAACTGGGGCTAATTTCTGTTGCCAGTCTGGAACTTCTGTTGTCTTCAATGCCCAAATGCATGATTGTGTGATCAAAAAACATGGTGATGTTACATAGTGGTAAGCAGTATACTGTGGCAGCTTTTTTGGAATTTTCACATTGAACATTTTCAATATGCAATTTATTTAATGTTGGAACATCAAATCTGTTTTTGCAGTTCTTAACCCCTCTGTGTAGATGTAGACACCCGCGGACATGGAGCTGCTCTATTTATGCAAGCAGTTTCACTATTCTATCAATAGATGGCACACCGGAACCATTCACTGAATATTCACAACAGAGCCTTGCCTTTTACTGATTTAGAGTATGGACAAGTTAACTCCCTTCCATGTTTCCCAGGAATTGTTTGAATTTAACTCCTCAGCCAAGCCTGATGTGTAAACTGTAATATACTTGCCTATGGTATCTATCCAGCAGTTAATAAAAATGATCTCCTGTAACAGAAAAAAAGTGATTTGTTGCAATTACTTCAGCTATAATATGCCAAATGTATCTCCAATTAAGTAGTGGAAAAAAATCTATTTCCTGAAGCAAAAATTCAACATAGTATTGATACTATATCAATCCACAATGAATAATTATCATCAGATATTAAAAGTGTGTGATTCCCTACCACTGAATTACAGGTAGATTCATCTCACAACGAGTTCAGCAGTTCCTTACAACCTCACACAACCTCTAAATGTTATCCTTGGTCTCTAATGGCTGCACGGGCTTAGGTGCCTAAACCTCAGTTATAGTTCACGCCCACCTGAACTATAACCTGGTAATTATGTATTGATTGACATGTTTTTATCCATTTCCAGACAGTATAAACTTTCCTCAGAAATTGAAAGACCTTGATTGGACTCTCAGAAAAGTATATAAACCCTTGCGTCACAGCAGGTTAGGTTGTATTCTCTCAACTGTGCGCAGCAGAATGACGTGAGTACAAAGTAAAAACAGACTTCCAAAACCAACATAGACGTGCCTAGGTTACATTTACCTGATAGCAGTTTGAAACCAACGTGGATAATGGGAGTTATTCCAAATTGAGCAATACTGGGGGGTTCCTCTTACCAGAAAGCTCTGTTGCTCTGTTTATCTGGAGGAGGACTTCGATGATGGAGAGTTTTGCTTCATGTCTTTGTGAGTACATTGATTTGAATAATATGGAAAGCTAATGGATTGTTAGCTAGCTAGCTGGCCAGCTGTTTTTTATTTTTGGTTTACCATAGCCATGATGATCACATTGGTTAGTTTGGTTTGCCACATTGGTTAGTATGAGTGACCGTTAGCCTTTGCTACTAATGGCAGGGTTTTGCTCCATGTGGTTATGTTTTAGAATTTACACCACATTCAACAAAATTGAATGCTTAGGTTTTCATTTGTTTAAAATGAGAACAGCTCCAGGACTTCGGTAAAACCCCAGCACGTTCGTTGCTCCAATTCTGTTCAATCAAGAGTAGCACAATGGCTGCATTTTCCCTGATAGTGGAATGTCTGTTTTGTTAAAATGAGGTATATTTCAGGTATTACTGTGTTAGTAAGCTATACTTGCTCCTTATTGGGTGTGAAAAGCATTTGTACAAGCCTGCGTTTCGCTTGTATGATCGGAATTGTAAATAGCAAGCTGACCTTTGCAGGGTGAACGTTCTGATCAAAAAATAAGCCGTTCCTTTGACCCTTAGGAGTCTTGGGCTATTTAGGCCATTTTTGAATATTTTTGATTTTACCTTTATACACCCCATTCAAAAATGTTTACCATGCCAATGCTTGGTATTTTTTTTTTTTTCAGCGCAACATCACCTATATGGCCTAACAGTTATTTGTTCATTTTGACACACTGTATCAACACATTGGACCCAAAAACACACATTCTCAATGAAGCATTTTTAAGGTTGCAAATATAAACATTGGTTGCAACTGTGAACATTCAAAACTAATATTGAGAGAAAATCAGCGATACAATTAATTTACTACAAAAAGCGGGTTTAGCCATAGGCGTTTTTTTTTTTTTTCATTTTGGCCATTCCACTCTTCAAAACAGTTTATGTACACAATTAGGGAGAGGTACATTACAGGCCATGCATCCCCAGACTATGAGGGGTTCCTAAATAGTGCCAAAGTAATATATAAAGCTCAAATTTAGATAAAAATCAAACTATATACAACTATTTACAAGAAGAAGCAAGTGTGGCAATAAGCTTTTTTTTTTTTTTTTTTTTTTAAATCTGTGCCACTCCTCAAAGCGGTTTCTGTCAACAATGACACAGAGGGCCACATCACAGGACTTGCATTTCCAAGGTGTCAAGTTTCTTTTATTGTCCACTTGTTGGCAGCGTTGGCATGTCCAGCAGCCTTTTGTGGCTTTCTGGCTGGGATCTGTCGCCATGGCAATGGCAACAGGAACATTATCATTGCCCCTGGTGATGGGAACTCCTGTCTTCTTATCCACTCCACACAGCTGGGACACCAGCTTGACCAGGAAGTTCTTGTGTGTCATATGCTGTACCTGCTGTGTGCTGCTGATCTCACAGTGCAAGATGTACGCATTTGTCGTTGAGATGTCCACCAAGTGCAGGACCAAGGTGCAATACCACCGAGCAGTTCTGCGGTGGGTTGAGTATACTGGACCAGCTGATCTGACAGGTCAACCCCACCCATGTGCTTGTTATTTTCTCTCCCACTGGGACACCCTTTCCTGTTGTCCCTGTAGGTCCCACAGGCTCAAAACTTCATGCTGGCCAGGAACAGTTTTGGGCTGGAGAAGAAGTTGTCCATATAAATGTGGTATCCAGTCCCAAGATACGATGTCTGGATGACTTTCCTGACAGCATCATATGACAGTCCATGCTCACTGGGTGTATCAAATTCACCAGTGTACACACTAAAATTGACAGTGTAGCCACTGCTTGACTCAGCCAGCACAAAAAACTTGATCCCCCATTTTGTTGGCTTGTCCTTCATATGTGACCCTCTAGCACCAAACCAGTCACATGGGTCAATTTTTGAAAGATTAGTTTTTGGGCTCATCTGAAAGGGCATTTAATATGAGCCCAAAAACTCATATTTCAAAAATTGACCCATGTGGCTGGTTTGGTGCTGGAGGGTCATATATATTGGGTCATGCCAGTTTTCGCCTTTGTTGCGACCATTCTCTCATCAACTGTCAGTTCTTTCCTTGGGTGGTAATGATCCTGGCAGGCAATGCGGATGTCATCAAGAAGAGGCTTGGCTCTGAGCATCTTGTCATACTGTGGTGTTCCCTTCTTCCTGTCATTTTTGTCATCCTCCTCTGGATCACTGGGGTGCAGGTTCCACAACATGCCTGGAATCTGTCTCGTCATCACAGTGGCTGGAATCAGCATGGACAAGATGTGGTTGTGCTTCCAGTAGTCTTGGAGACTTGGCAGTGACACCAATGCTGTGTATATGAGGAGACCAAGGAATTTGTTGAGTTCCTCAACTTCAACATCAGTCCATTTGTACTTCTTGCCCATTTTCTGGTTTTTTGCTGCATACTTGTTGGTGTTTTTGCAGAGTGTTCTCATTGTATCTGTGGAGAAGTACAACCGGGAAAGGTCAATCGGTGAGTGTTCTGAATGTGTGTTTACCTGGGCTCCTGGTGTTTGGCGTGGCATGAACCTACTGGCTTGTGGGCCAGTATCAGGATCGTTTTCCATTTTCCAGGGCTCAGAGCTGTGGTCTGGCTGTGCTAACTGGGCATGTGGAGATCTTGACCTGATTTGATTACCCCTCCCACGCCCCCTCCATGTAGGCCTCTGTGTGCTCGTTGTTGGAGCTGCAGATGTTGCGGGCTGCTCATCACCTCTGTACATGTACATGACAATAACATGTAAAAAGATTGAAGATTATTCAAGATTCAAGATCTTTATTGTCATATGCACAACAATTACAGTGAAGCAGTTGTTGGTAATGTAATTCTTGTTCTCAGTCTCTCTTCAACAATCCTAATACTAAGGCCCTGTCCACACATACACTGTGCGCACTATTATTAGACAAGTGAGTATTTTGACCATATCATCATTGTTATGCATATTTTCCAACTCCAAGCTGTGTAAATTTGAAAGCTTATTGGATTTAAGCATAACAGGTGACGTGCATTTGTGTAATTAGGGAGGGTGTGGCCGAAGGAGATCAACAAGGTGTGCACAATTATTAGGCAGCTTCTTTTCCTCAGGCAAAATGGGGCAAAAAAGAGATTTACCTGACTCTGAAAAATCAAATATTGTAAAAAGTCTTTCAGAGGGATGCAGCACTCTTGAAATTGCTAAGGTATTGGGGCATGACCACAGAATCATCAAACGTTTTGTTGCAAATAGTCAACAGGGTCGCAAGAAACGTGTTGAGAAAAAAAGACTCAAATTTACTGCCAAAAATTTGAGCATCAAACATGAAGCCACCAGGATCCCATGATCCTCCAGTGCTGTCATATTCCAGAACTGCAACCTACCTGGAGTGCCCAGAAGTACAAGGTGTTCAGTGCTCAGAGACATGGCCAAGGTAAGGAAGGCTGAAACCCAACCACCACTAAACAAGACACATAAGTTGAAACGTCAAGACTGGCCAAGAAATATCTGAAGACAGATTTTTCAAAGGTTATATGAACTGATGAGATGAGAGTGACTCGACGGACCAGATGGATGGGCCCTTGGCTGGATCAGTAACGAGCACAGAGCTCTACTTCGACTCAGACGCCAGCAAGGTGGAGGTGGGGTACTGGTGTGGGCTGGTATTATTAAAGATGAACTAGTTGGACCTTTTCAGGTTGAAGATGGACTCAAAATCAACTCCCAAACTTACTGCCAGTTTTTAGAAGACACTTTCTTCAAGCAGTGGTACAGGAAAAAGTCTGCAACTTTCAAGAAGACCATGATTTTTATGCAGGACAATGCTCCATTGCATGCATCGAAGGACTTCACTGCGTGGCTAGTTAGTAAAGACCTTAAAGATGAAAAAATAATGACATGTCCCCCTTCCTCACCTGACCTGAACCCAGTTGAGAACTTGTGGGCCCTTCTTAAACAGGAGATTTACGGTAAAGGAAAACAGAACAACTCTCTGAACAGTGTCTGGGAGGCTGTAGTTGCTGCTGCACAAAATGTTGATCGTCAGCAGATCAAGAAGCGGACAGACTCCATGAATGGAAGGCTTATGACTGTTATTGAAAAGAAGAGAGGCTATGTTGGACAAAGATTTTTTTTTTTTTTTTTGAAATGTCAGAAATGTTTATTTGTAAATTTTGAGTTGTTTGTTTATTATTCTCACTTTAGCAGATGAAAATAAACAAGTGAGATGGGAAAATTTTTGTTTTTCAATTAGTTGCATAATAATTCTGCACACTAATAGTTGCCCAATAATTGTGCACACACAGATATTCTCCATAGAAAGCCAAAATCTCACTTTTACTTTTTTTAATATTCAGGTTTGAGGTTTATTAACATTTTGGATTGATCGAGAGCACTGTAGTTGTTCTATAATAAAATCAATCCTCTAAAATACAACTTGCCTAATAATTGCACACACAGTGTATTTGGTTATTTTTTGAAAATGTAGCGTTTTGTATGCCTTTTGGCCTTCTGTCCGCATAAAAACTGTGTTTTAGGTCACTGAAACCGAACTTTTTTAAAACTCCTTCCAGAGTGAAGATATTCAGTGTTGATGTGTGGACAGGAAAAACCTATAACGTTACGGGCGCGTTTCCCAAAAGCGTAGTTGCTAACTAAGTTAGCAACTTACATAGTTCGTCCATTCACAGTCAATGGGCCCAACTATGTAAGTTTGCATCTGTGATTTTGGGAAATGCACCCCTGGGAGGATCTGAGGATCTGAGAGAGCAGACAGTTCAGACAGCAAGATGTCTCTTTCAAAGATTAGGCAGAGGTCAGGTTACCAGAAGAGAAAGGAGAGGGAGGAGAAAAAAGGAAGACAGAAAGTAGGCAACCAGGAGCTTACAAAGTTTTTTTCAAGAAAAGGTTAGTTCATCCCTTCATGTTTAAAGCACACGCTGAGAAAGTTTTACAAGGTAAACAGGTGCTTTGCGTGGACTGCGCGCAGGGATTCTCCCCTCTCCAAATGCGAGTGCCGAATGTTCGGGTTCTACTGCGTGAAGTAAAACAGGGAAACGAGTTTGGATACTTTCACAGAAAGATGTTCTTCTACATAAATAATATACTGTTACTTATCTAGACAACAACTCAGGAAAGGGCCAGAAAATAACTGGGGTTGTAGGCAAACTTTTGAATAGCCTATTTGTGAAGGGAAAGGTAACGAGAGCATGGAAGACGCAGCCCGCAACACCAATGACGCACACAGCGCGCAAATTGTTTCTCAACATTTCCTTTTAATTTAGTGTAGCGAATCACAGAACTACCAGCATGTTGCATGGGCGGAGGAACCGGCCCGGCAGACCCGGAGTTCGCAAGACCAATAGTTTCCCGAATACGCCCCTCCCCTCCCTCTCTCCCTCATGTCATGTCAGTCTTAGACCGTCTCGCTGATCCCGGCTGCTTATCACCTATCAGATTAATGCACTGCCGCGAGACCAGTGTCATTAGCGTTGGTGAACGATACTAATGCTACTGCACACTCGCATAAATTATGATCCAGTGCAAAAAAATGTTCTTATTACGTTCTTAATTTACGCGCGATTTTAGCATTACAGAGCTTTGGTTGGTGACCTCACGCGCTTGTTTAATGCATACAATTTGCATCGAAAGCGATAGTTTACTCTCATTTATTTAAACAGTTTTGCCCCTGAGATAAGGACTATACTTGAACGGCTGTCAGTCTCTCAGGGATCACCTAAAATTGCTAAACTGCCATCCCCACATTGCAACAGACAATCACAGAGTGCAATGTTATTTTAATTCGAATGTAATAGATTATTTACTAGACCTAAGCAGCGCAAACTCTCGTTATCCCCATATTTGCATTTAACCGCTTGATCTGCATGCACTTCGTTGTAAGAAAAGCTCCCTTTCAATTTCTTTCATTTTAATTTTTAATCGATTTTTTTTTAATGACAAATCCTCCACCAAACTCCGACTGGCATCTGTGATTGGCATATGCTGCTCAGATCTTTTCAAATTGCTGGCCATCACGGGTGCGCACAGAAAACCGAATGCTTTGGAGGCACGCCGTGCTTTTAGAAGGGTCACGTGTCCGAAAGAAATTATTTTTTTACGTGACCCCAAGCTTGATGAAGGGCGCAAGTGAGATGGGTCTTGAGTGCGGAAGCAGTGTATTCTAAGTGCGGGCATGGATGAAATGTTTCAAACTGCTAATGCTGGAAAGTTCATACTATAGACCACAGACTAAACTAATCTTGTGTGGTGACAAGAAACACCACCCAAAAGTTTAAACTGTTGAGGCTAAAGATGAGTCTAGATGCTACCACAGCTAACCAAATCAATCCCCAGTTTCAAAAAATATTCTAATGATGGAAGGGGGGACACCGCCCTTCCACACCATCCCCCCAGCGCCGTCTGCCGGACCAATATGAATTTGCTTCCTACGCCCCTGTGTTTTACAGCAGCCTAAGCTTTTTAGCTTTTTTTTTTTGTAATTTAACGTAATAAGTGAACCATAAGAGTTGGCTTTTTTTGCATTTCAAACTGACTGAGTAATGTTTTGGTTTTGGGTGTGGAGATGTGCTCCTCCTGACTATTGTTTTTTTATGGATCATCACAGCAACGTTATGCCAAGGATGTTTGGAGTTTCTCAGATGAAAAAAAACCTTATAGACGAGTAAAGTCCTCTGTGGTTTCATATTATTGTAGTTGTAGCCAAAGCAAATTTGAGGTAAACGTGTGTGTATGTTGTTTTTTTGGGGGGGTTGGTTTGGGTTGGGAGGCCCTTCAGGAGTCTTATTCCTGGGCCCCAGAATTTGGTGCTATGCCCCTGAATACAGGTCCTCCATTTCATCATCGCCGATATCACTCTCCGATGCCGCTGATGAACTGCAAACAGCGTCCTCTAATCGAAAGAACAAGTCCATGGCTTGCGCTAAGTTTAGCGTTCGCCCCATTTTTCTCCTACAAAAAATCTCAATCTTCCTAAAAAACTCTCAGTATCGCTCTCTCGTATCTATCACGTCTCTTGATCTCCTGCTACCTATCTCCGTCCCACTATCTATTTCTGTCCGGTGGCGCAAAATTTTTTTCTGCAGGTCGATTGGTGCCATTACGTATATCAGCCAATCACAGCTCCCCTGTACTCAAGCATCGATGAGAATGGCAATGCATTCGACCTTGTCACCATCAGCTGAGTTGTGCACGCGGCAAATTTGTAAATGCTCGTCTGACAATAGGGCCATTCTCAGTCACGTGTGTGACCAAAAATGTAACAAATAGTAGAAAAAATCTCCTCCAATTACAAAAGCATTGGAGGTTCATGATTGTGGACCTTGTATAAGAGTACTACTTATCCAAGTCTATCAAGTAAAAATGTTATTTGTTACATTAACTTTAACTACTTAAGGTCAGAGGTCAAATACGACTGGTCACGTGTGTGACTTCACACGGAAACAGGTTTTTCATAACTCTATTTGACTTCAAAAACTCTGAAGCTGAAAAATCTAGAATTTTCATAGTTTTGGGGTATGGAGAATAGCAAGGAATAAATTTGATACCTTTCATTAATTTTCAAAGTATTTCTTTATTTGATGACATCTGGTCATGTGTGTGACATTTTGGTTCACTTCTCAAAGAATGGCCCAATAACGATGTTAAGTGCTCCACAATGCGCGAAATTACAACTACACCAGCTGGTCTGCTGCAGAAGTCCAATAGTCTATTTATTAGGCCTTGGCTTCGGTGACTAATGCTGCAGATCAGAGAGCAAATTTCGTGATATCGGACTGTTTCCATTACCAGTTTTTTATTTCGTTATTTAGATTTTGCACATTTCTCAGGGTAATGGAAACGCACCTTGAGAGCGAGGACGATGTCCGACGTTTTTAGCCCAAAAAACAGTCTGCTTCCTTACCGTAGACTGTTCGTGACACAGACTCCTATTTGAGGCCTTGCGCTGGTATGCATATGGTCGTTGCTGGAGTACACTGGGGAGGCGTTACCAGTTAGTTTCTGAATCAGTATTTTGAACATTTGCTGCAATCGACAAAATACAACCCTAATTCTGAAATAGTTGGCATGAAGTGTAAATTGTGAATAAAATCAAAATGCAATAACTTTCAGATCACATGAGCCAATATGTTATTGACAATAGAACATAGATAGCATTTCAAATGTTGAAACTGAGACATTTTACATTTTCATCCACAAAATGAGCTTATTTCAAATTTTATGGCTGCAACAGGTCTCAAAAAAGTTGGGACTCGGGCATGAAAGGGCTGGAAAAGCAATTAATAAATAAGATAATCCACTGAAAGAACATTTAGCAAGTAATTAAGTGAACTGGCATCAGGTGCGTAACATGACTGGCTATAAAAGGGATGTCTGAGAGAGGGTGAGTCTCTCAGAAGTTAAGATGGCCACAGGCTTTCCAACCTGTGAAGGCTTGCGTAAAAAACAATTGTGGAATACTTTAAAAACAATGTTCCTCAACGTCAAATTGTAAGGGCTTTGAAGGTCTCATCATTGACAGTGCATAACATCATCAAAAGATTCAGAGAAACTGGAAAAATCTCTGTGCGTAAGGGACAAGGCTGAAGACCTTTACTGGTTGCCCGTGATCTTCAGGCCCTCAGACGCCACTGCATCACTCACCGGCATGATTCTGTCATTGACATTACTAAATGGGCCCAGGAATACTTCAAGAAACCAGTCTGTAAACACAGTCCGCCGTGCCATCCACAGATGCCACTTAAAACTCTATCATGCAAAAAGGAAGCCATTGTTGAGCATGATCCAGAAACGCCACTGTGTTCTGTGGACCAAGGCTAATTTAAAATGGACTGTAGCAAAGTGGCAAAGTGTCCTGTGGTCAGACAAGTCCAAACTTGACATTCTTGTTGGAAATCATGGGTGTCGTGTCCTCGGGCTAAAGAGGAGAAAGACCACTCCTCCTGTTATCAGCGTTCAGTTCAAAAGCCAGCACCTCTGATAGTATGGGGATGCATTAGTGCATATAGTGTGTAACACTTGCATGTTTTAAAAAGCACCATGAATGCTGAAAGGTATATAAAGGTTTTAGAGCAACATATGCTCCCCTCCAGATGACATCTATTCCAGGGAAGGCCTTGTGTATTTCAGCAGGACAATGCAAAACCACATACACTCTCAGAAATAGGGGTACAGCAGGAGTCCATTTCTGTTCCCCAAGGTACATTCAGTGCTTATGTACCCCATAGGACTAATTATAGGACCTCAAGGTACCCGTGTGAACCTTTTTAGGGTCTAAAAGGTACTTTTATGTTCCAAAACTAATAGGTACCCACTTCTGAGGGTACAACACCAGTACCTTCGAGGGTACCGCCCCAGTGACAAGCCTTTTACCCCTAAAGGTACAAATAGATACTTTTTTTTCTGAGAGTGTACTGTAGCTATTACAACAGCATGGCTTCGTAGTAGAAGAGTTCGTGTGCTGAACTGGCCTGCCTGCAGTCCTGATCTTTCACCGATTGAGAACATTTGCTTCATAATTAAATGAAAAGGTCCATCAAAGGAGACCCAAAACTCTCCAGCAGCTGGAAGCCTGTATTAAACAAGAGTGGGATCAAATTCCAAGGGCTCAAATCAAAAACCTGTCCCCTCAATGCCCAGACGCCTCCACTCTGTGTAAAAAAGAAGAAGGGAAAGTTCACCATGGTAAAGAGGCCCCTGTCCCAACTTTTTTGAGACCTGTAGCAGCCATCAAATTTGAGATGAGCTCATTTTGTGGATAAAATTGTAAAATTTCTCAGTTTCAACATTTGCTATGTTATCTCTGTTCTATTGTGAATAAAATAGTGGCTGGTGTAATTTGAAAGTCATTGTGTTTTGATTTTATTCACAATTTACACTTTGTCCCAACTATTTCGAAATTGGGGTTGTACAATTCTACTGACCACTGCCCAATTATCGGAACCCCAAAGAAAACAGGCTATAAATCTATAAGAACCGCAGCTTTTCTCATCTTTATCGTACGCTAATGAAAATAAATTATCTTGCACTCAGACCAACCTGTCACCGATTTCATACATGTAGCGTGAATAATCATGTACATGCGGGACTTCAGATCAGAGTGGAAGAGCACATCCAATCTAATCCATCAGGATAAAAGGTTAGCAATTGATGATGAAACCAGCTAGCTAAATAAAACCATTTGCCACTGGACGCATGCATCCATAGCTCATAATAACGTCGGACATTGTCCTCACTCTCTAGGTGCGTTTCCATTTACATCGTTATTGTCAGATGAGCATTTGCAAATTTGCTGCATGCACAACTCAGCTGACGGTGACAAGGTTGAATCCGTTGCCATTCTCATTGATGCATGAGTACAGCCGAGCTTTGATTGGCTGATGACACATAGAATGATACCACAGCTTATCTGTGATTGGCTGATGTACATAATAGTACCAATCGATCTGCAGAAAAAAATTTTGCACGTCGAGCAATCTCTTCTATCCTCCTGTTTCTACTCAGTTGGCCCCTCCCCCATCTCCCTACAATGTTCATCCTGCAGAGCAGAGTCTGCAGGTTCGCATATTTTTTCCGTTTCGTCATATGACAAAAAACATTGAAGATATTGATATAAATGCATCGCCTGCCCCATTCCATCATTCGTACTTTTACGCATGTGTAAATATTATTTTTATATGAAATATGTATCACCCTATCTCAATTTCTACTTGGTCTATCAACATAAAATAAAAACTAGCATGGAGTTTCAAGCCAGCACTTTCGAAGGAAGTTGACGGCAAGGCTCTACGTGACTTAGTTTCTATGTTACGACGTCTTGAACTAGTCACGTGATTTGATCACGGGGCGTGATCAGCGACTCCTGAGGGTTAATGAGTAGTATGCTTGTTGATGCAGCTTTGTAGAAAAATGGACCAAACTCTGAACTTTATTGTGGAGAAAACGCACGTTTTTGGTTTGGAGAGGTTACTGGTGTCTTTTGATCCGCGGCAATATTGATAAACTCCTGCTAAATTCTGCGAGAAAATCATTGTCATATTGAATTTCATGTGTCAAAAGTTAATTTGTGATTATGATTATTTTATGATTTGACTGGGTAATTTTGAGGGCTCTGGCACCGTGTGGGGCCACTTGGATGGCTCCCTTATCTGGCTCAGAAATGGAAGATAATTAAAAAAAAATAAGGAAAAAAACATTCATCACAACTATTAAAGACTCGGCCGGGAATAATATCAATGACTGACAAACCATTAAAAACATTTTCAAAAAAATTTACTCAGATTTATAAAGCAATGAAAGGGAAAAAAATGGAAGAAATTGATAATTTCCTGAATAATATTACCCGCCTGCATCTTTGCTACAATCAAGTCAACAGCTTAGAAAAACCACTATCAATTACATAATATGAAATGGCACTGGAAAAAATGGCAAATAATAAAGCACCAGGCCCAGATGGATTCCCGACCGAGTTTTACAAACATTTCTGGAAGACGATCTCACCACTATTTATCAGAATGGCAGATGAAATAAAATATCACAAAACATCCCCTCACACATGAACACCGCTAACATCTCAGTACTGCTTAAGACAAGCAAATATTCCACTCATTGCTAAAGTTATAGACCGATCTCCCTCATCAACACAAACATAAAAATCATAAGTAAAGCACTAGCGATCCGGGCAGAACCAGTCACTCAATCTCTCATACACCCTAACCAAACAGAATTCATAAAAGGCAGACATTCATCAAACAACACACGCAGATTATTCAATATTATGCACACAGCTTGTGAACAAAAAATTAAAGCCATTATCCTTTCGCTCGATGCAGAAAAGGCCTTTGATAAAGTTAACTGGACATTTCTTTTCAAGACTTTAAGACAATTTGGCTTTGGAGAATCATTCATACAGTGGATAAAAACAGTACACAGCACTCCTAGGGCAGCAATCATAACTAACGGACAAACATCACAAAGTTTTCCGCTTCACAGGGGTACCAGACAAGGATGTCAACTCTCACCACTACTCTGCCCTCTTCATTAAACCTTCAGCAGCAGCAATCAGACAAAATAACAGAATCACAGGTATCACAACCAAGCAAATAACGCATATGCAGATGATGTACTCCTATTCATGCAAAAACCAACCCAATCTTTGAATGAAAATCCAAAAATGATTAGAACATTTACAGATGTATCTGACTGTTCCATCAACTGGAATAAATCAAGCATCCTACCTCTTTATGGGGATAGTGGGAATGCTGCATCCCAACTATCGCACTTTCCATTCACTACCGGTGATATCACATATTTGGGTATAAATGTGTCCTCCAAGCTGTCAGAGTTGTTCCAGCTTAACTTCACCCCACAACTAAAATCAATAAAAGATGACTTAGATCGATGGATGTCACAACCACTATCCATCATAGGCAGAATTTCCACAATAAAAATGATGATACGACCCAAAATCTCTTATCTATTCACCATGATCCCCATCCAACCGACAGCAAAATGGTTTAAAAAATTGGACTCATTGGTAACAAAATTCTACTGGAAAATTCTAAAACCCAGAATAAAACTATAACACTGCAAAAACCGAAAGACCATGGAGACCTGGAAGCACCCCACTTTCAGAACTATTACCTGGCAAGTCAAAAGCAATACCTCACCGAATGGATACACGCAAACCATGACCCCATCCACCCCTGGATTGACATAGAGCAGACAGACTCAAAGAACATATCACTGGCAGACTTACCCTTCATTAGCAGTACCATTAAAAAACACAGTTGTTTCAAGAATCCTGCAGTCTCCACAACTCTGACAGCTTGGTGGAAAATCAGTAAAATGATTAACTTCACAGTAAGTCCCAGCGCGCGCACACACCAATTTGGCACAACCCTGACTTCACTATAAACAAATCACCTATGATTGGCAATAAATGGAAAGAAAAAGGGATCTCACATATGGACCATATTTTTGAAAATAACACCTGCTTTCCTTCCCGCAGTTAACTGAAAAATACAACATTAATAAAAATCAGTACTTCCAAAACATCCAATTAAAACAGTCAATTAAGGAAAAATTTGATATCACCAACATTATCCTCAAAGAATCACCACTATTGAATGATCTAAGCAAAATTGCATATTCAAACAAACCTTTCACTAAACTGTATCAATTCATATCCTTCTCTGGTTCTGACAACACACTATATGCATTCCAAAACATAAATGGAAAGAAGACCTTAAAGGACCAGTGTGTAATATTTGGCATGGTTTATTGGCAAAATCTGAATATACTAACCATTAATATGTTTATATAAGTGTACAATCGCTATAAAATAAAATTTGTTTGGTTTTCGTAGCCTTACAATTATGCGTTTATATATACATATAGCAAGGGCCTTGCTTTAAAGACGTCGCCATCTTGCACCGCCATGTCGGTACGGCAGGCCAACTGGACAATCCAGCCAGCTAGAGAACGCGTTTCGCATGTATAAACGGTATAAATCCCAGTCGTGGAAGACGCCATTTCCGCAAAAGTGTTTTGGGCCTCGGAGGCCACCGTCTTTTTGCCGACGGGAGGGGTGAGTGAGTGAGCGCTGCAGTCTAGAATCTGAACGCTGGAAGTCACTGTTTCCCCCCCCATTTTACACACTGGTCCTTTAAGGTCATAACTAACACTAACTTCTGGAATGAAATCTACAGGAACATCTACAACATGTAACAAAATACTTATATTAGACTCATCCAGTACAAGGTAATTCATAGAACACATAGTCTCATTTTGTACATTGTTTGTTGTGTAATATCAGAAACTGATAAATGCACACTCAACACTAAAGATCACTACTTCCATGCTGTCTGGCTCTGCCAACCTGTAAAACAGTTTTGGAAAGAGGTGATCACCAAACTGCACTATTTAAATTAAACCCATCCATCTGCATCTTAGGCGAAATTAACACAATTCCAACACAAATCGCAACACCTCTAAAAGTAGCCCAAATTATCGCCAAGAAAACAATAGAGTACTAAAGCGATGACATCACGCTGGTGTCGGAAGTAAAATTTCCTATTCATTCTACCCATAGACTGTTTTTTCAGTTCACTTTTGACTCACTTCCCATTGTTTTCAAGCCTGCATCTTTGTCGAGATTTTGCATTATTTCCGACTTAAAACAAATGTTATTTTTCTTGACCGGAATCAGCTATATTTCATATCATTTTAATTTTTCACCATCATGCTAATCCTCTTTGTAGTCTAAAAACTACACGTCCCATGATCCTCCTGATTCCCGGGCTGAAGGAGTTCAGGACACATTAGAAGTCTCCCGTCTCAAATTCTCCAGCACCTTGCTATAGCCGTTTGTTTGCTTAATTTGTTAGCCACTCTACGTTCTACTTGGTTATGCTTTCCTTGCTAGATATCAAGCTTTACAATTAGCGGCAATTTACTTTAATAGCAAGGCATCTTTGGCCAACGTTTGTTTGCTTAAAAACTTGGTAGTCAGCGAACAAGCTTATCAGCCTAGTCAAAGCATAACTGACAGTGAACTAGCTGTCAGCAGGCTAACTTAGCCAGCGAGCTAGTTTACCGACTTCGGTAGTTGTCTAACTTCATATTTGGCGCATTTAGTTAAATGCCAGCTTGTGAAATGCTCGCAGCGCAACGCTAGCTAAGTAGCCAAATAATGGCTCTTCACTGGTTTTATTCACTTAGCTAGCTCACTAGCTAGGCTAGCGAACTAGCTAGCTAGCTAGCTATTTCGTTAGCTAAGCTAGTGATATTTATTAAATAATCATACTAGCTAGCTTGTTAAATAACAGTAAGTGACGTAAATTACCATTTACTGTTTCTATCGGTTTAGCTATGTGCACAAGATGTAATAAGCTCACTAGCTGGCTAGCTCAGTGGTTCGCTAGTGTAGCTTAATGCTAGCTAGCTAAATGGTGGAATAACTATTCATTGTGATCCTTCCATTTCTAGGTATGTAGCTAGCTAGTAGTAGCTCGCTATGTGGGAACGGGTGCACAGACAAATGGCAATGTAGGGCACTGATGGGCTACCGTCGTGGTACATTATGAAAGTTGGCTGATATTGAGGTACCTCATTGACTTAGAACAAATCACGGGGTACTCCCCCACTTGTGTAGCGGATATGTAGTTCGGAGAAGTGGACTACAAACTGGACTACAAGTGCAAAAGCATATAATTTTTGGCTGTAAACTACGAATTTGATGTGATCATTTGAATCTGTATACCCTGTAAGCTAATCTTGGAGCGAGGCGGCTCTTAGAATTAATACAAGTTCCAGCAATGCCAGAAAGGGTCCAAACCCCATTAAAAATTCCCATAGGGATTTTACTTCCGACACCAGAAGCTAAGTAGCAGTGACGTCATCACTTAATTACTCTATACTGTTAAATTGATAAAACAAAAAACCGCTGAAAATATCTCAATGGTTAGACCTTTTAGCAAAACAATTGTCAAATGAACACTAATCAGCCCTACAAAAAAAAAACAAATGCAACAATTTAATAAAAATTTTTCATACTTTCATGAGATTATCTTGCTACTGTCCAACTAATGCCAACGCACACTACAAAAGAAAAAAAATCATATGGATACAACCGTTCTCACTGGCCATTAAGAATTAGTCTCATCCTCCCCAAACTTACTTAACCTGAACAATTCCCTTTCTTTATTTTTTAAATAAGTCTACTTATCACATTTTTTTCTTTTCTATTTCCTCTCTGTCTTCCTTCTCCCCTTTGCTTTAATAATTATTGTGAATACTGTTAATTTTCTCAATTTTCATGGTTAACATTCCTTGTTACTCTGTCTTCACTGCCTTTTTGTTGTTTGTTTTCTTTAGGCTATATTGTTTTTTCTCTTTCTCCTTCTGTCTTTGTTTTTGTTTCTGTTATGGTTCTGCCTCATGTGTGTTGTCTTTGTGCTTATTTGTGCTTGTGCTTACTTTCGTTTTATTTTTCAGCTTTCATTCTGCCGTCTGATGATCGATTCCCTGCATAGATATATATATATATTTAGAACACTAGATTGCTGATGACATCATATTTACATTACACAAAGTGAAGCACCCGGCCGCCATATTGAGACACCCAACTTCTTCATAAAAATGAATGGTTTCCTTAGAGGCAAATTTCAAATAAGTTAATATAATCGCTGAAATGCCGAGATGTGCGGCTGCGTTTTGCAGCAATATTCATTCGAAGGGCTGTGATAAATCGTTTCATGCGTAAGTTCACGTAGAGACGCGAATTTATTACTTTAATTGAAAAAATCGTGTTTTCGTGCTAACAAGCTAATTAGCCATCTCACAGACTTCAAAAGACCACTGACTAAAAGCAAACGCTACCTATCGTTAACGTCACCAGCTACCTTGATTGGTCACCTTACCGTTGCGACACTACGTTGACTTGACGGTAAACAAAATTAAAATGGTGGCTAACAAGCTAGCTACTTGTAATTGAGATGAAACGGCAATATTTCTTACCGGCAAAATATTTAAAAACAGTGGATGAGTTGCTTTGTTTGTATATACAGATTTACAAAAGATGAGGAGAGAAAGGCTTGGCTGTTAAAACTGAGGCGTGCTGGGGCCTATTGCACAAAAGTCGGATCCTGAGATCCTGGATCAACGCCAAAGCGAGGATTGCCATATCCCAAACAGCGCGTCGCTGACTTAATTGATTGCACAAAGCCAACAGCGAATGGAGGAGAATTGGCTAAGTGAAGCCCGTTGCCGCTGATCCTGCTGAGTGCGCGCACACGGCTACCTCAAATAGACCCCGACATCGATCACAGAATCGCTGATCATCACCATGGACACTAAGTAGCTGCAGCAAACGCATGCGCCAGCAACACTCAAAGACTACGTTCAAATAGAGGGACGATGGGATCGCTGAAATGCCTCTGTTTGCTATTCCTTTAGTTTCTGTCTGAATGGTGCGAGGAGTTTGAGAGGAGTATTAAAGTGAGCTAAGCTCAAGTGAGACTAAACTCGGGAGGTATTTCAACGCGGTTAAAAAGGAGTAGCTGATGTACTTCGGCGTTACCGTGAACGAGATAAGCCGTCGCTGTCAAACAGAATTAAAGTCTCGCGAAGTAGAAACTACTTGAATTTCTGTGTCGAATGTTTCATATGGCCCCCACCACTCTGTTGTGAGTTTAGCTTGTCCTGCATGAACTGAACTGATAGTCCTCTCTCTAGGAGACGATTGCAGATTATTTGAGTTTACTTTCTGCTTTTAATCACCTCTGATGGAGGCATGCTCAAATTAAAAAGCAGAATGTTAGCGTCAGAAAATTACGTCAAGGAGCCTCCTGAAAATGTTTGATTCCAGTATCGCGAAGCGAGCGACATTGCACTCGTGTCCAGCTCTAAGGCAAGGACTCTACCTTACCCGTCGCAGTCTGAATTAAGACGGAGAAAAGTAGCAGCAGTGCTGTAGGGGGGGGTTACCAGAGCGATTTAAGACCGCTGAAACACTTCATACTGCACTGCTCATTTTGTACTCTGATGGAAGTCTCAACTTGGGGAATAAGGACAAATCTGATAATGAAGGATTCTAAATATGGTTAAAATGTGACATGGAAAGGGGACTGATTGAACTGTGATGGTCACTGGATACATGGATACTTGAATATAATGATCGAATATTGGCTATTTTACTGACATCAATGGTCACCAGTTTCTAAAATAATTACTCTAGGCCTATTATAATTGAGATAGCAATGTGTAGTGGACAATTCAGAATGACTGTTAAGGACATTGATTTTCAATTTGGGCGACTGCTGAATGAGGTGAGGTGAAATTGGCTGAAGACAGGAGCTTAGCTAGCTCGTAAACTTGCTCCGGAGCTGGCTAGCTCCACAGACTTTGTTTCCATAGTAACTAGTGCCATGGCTTAGCTCACACGCTCTGTGCAACCGAAATGGGGCTTGAGATCAGGCTAATCCCGTGCTGATCCTGAGCTAATCCCTTATCCTGCCTTTGTGCAATAGGCCCCAGGTCGCATTATTTTAAGTAACATACTACATAAACATAAAATACGAACTAGCAAGCTAGCCAGTTAACGTTTACCTTGTTTTTAACGTTTGCTAAACATTTACGATAGTCGGCCTCCACTGCTAGAGTTAACTAGCGCTTCCGTTCAAAGTCGGCATTAACCATATGAATTAATATAAGACAGTGGCTATTCTTACGTGACTGTAATCCATTGCAGGCAGGCTATTCTTACTTGACTTTCGGTCAGACATGCGCAGATTGAAATTTCCGGATAATTTTCTTACCTTGTTCTCCCGTAAGAATAGCTAGACACGTTGATGGTTTGCGTGACTGATGCTCACGTAATGTGGATATGTATAACTATTTTTACCGGAGTTCTCCGATCTGATTAACGGCCTAGTTCCAGATGCTACCACGAGATTGCCCAACCTTGGTGAAGCAAGTATACTGAGCAACAAAAGAAACGCAAGTTAATGAAAGACAGACTGGAAAATAAGCTTGCGCGGAATTATAGAAAATCAAATTTATTTCTAGCGCGTGCATATTTACACTCGTTTCAAACATTTCTTTGTTTTGCGGTCACTTTAAACACTACATTTCTAATTTGCGTTTCTTTTGTTTTGCGGATTTCAATTTCAGGGCTTTACTGAGCCTCTTAATCACGTTCCCAAGAGTCAGCTACATTAACTAACAAGCATGGAAGTTAACCATTTACGTTTTCTTTTGTTGCTCAGTATGAGGATTGAAAGCAATAGAATTTCATTAAAAACGTTTCAAATGGTCTTATTTCATTAAAACAATTTTCATGCATTGTTTTCCCTGAGTGCCATCCATGTTGTGATGAGGCTTAACCCAAGGATTTTAATTCGGCGTGAGAATCTAATTAAGCATTCAATGAATAAATCTCGGCTTCAGAATGCGTGAAAATTGTTGGCAGCCCTGCATTTTACCGGTGCCATGGTTACGGGATTGACAAAATCTCGGCCGCCAAATTGACCTGATTGAAAAATTGCGCAAAAAGTCATACAATTTCAATCTGCGCATGCCCGAACGGGAGTCGCGTAAGAATAGCCTGCCTGCAATGGATTACAGTCACGTAAGAATAGCCACTGTCGTAATATAAACGATTCGGTAAATGGCAAATATGCTCAACCAGGGTACAATGAAGTGAAGAAATCAGACAGCAATTTGAGAATGTAAACAAAAATTTATTAACGTTTCTTATAACAACGAATACTTCCAAGCAATTATCTTACCAGAGGGTCATTAAAAGCCTCGGTCAAGTTCTTAGTTAACTTTTCTGCACGCTCTTTAACGTTGACACCGAGTCACATTTCGATCTTCCCTTTAAGTAAGTGTGCCGCTTTCCATCCTCCAAAAAGCACATATTTAGGGAGACAAAATGTTGCTCAGCACAGCGATACCAAAATAACACCGACTCGCACGCAAGTGTTTTTAAAAATGAATTTTAAAGTAGGCGAAAATGAATGGGAGTCTACGTGCTAACTTTACTTCCGCGTGTATATCCAGATGCTTCACTTGAGCGAACCCTATGCGCAATCTAGTGTTCTTATATATATATATATATATATATATATGATTCCCTCTCTGCCAATCTCCAGTGATGTCGCGTGACAGCCTTCAGCATGCCTGCGTCTCGTTGTCCAATCACGTTTCCTCTTTCGGTTTCGGCTGTGGTATTTCATTCATTGTTTCCACCTGTGCTTAATTCTGGGTCTCGCTAAACTGAGTGAATGCGTTCTCTGATAGGATAATTACTAACCGTACTAACCAGCACTTATTTGAGGGTGATTGTAAATATTTCGTCACGTTGTATTAACCTTTATTAACTCATTAGCGAGTGCGAGTGTTTCTAGCTTTTTTAATTCCTGCCTAAGCTTTCCCTGATTAACTGCGTTTAAAGCTGTGCTTTCCTATGCTTCTCTCGTGGTGCTTTTTACTCGTCACGTTTAGATTACCTTAATCTAAACTGTCTAGTTTGATTGATGGTCTCAGCGTCTTGTCTCGAGTCATTATGGTTTACCCGGTCCTCGTAAATTTGTTTTTTAATCCCATGTGTTTCTGTTTCCATTCGAGATTGGAGTCCCCGCCTCCTCTCGTGACTATTTATGTGGCAGAGATGGGAGGAGACATCAGACGGAACTTTGCTAGACTTGCTCTGCATGGTGAAATCTCAGCTCCTTGTGCCTTCCGAGTATTTCCTGTGTATAATTCCCGAGTCTTGTATTTTGCTGCGCCCACGTCTTGCCTGCCCCTTGTTTAAGTCTCCCAGTGTGTCCGTCAGTCTAGTTAGGTTCAGTTTTTTTTTTCTAGTTTAGCCACTCTCGGAGTGTGTACTTCTGTTTCCCCCTGCCTTAGGCAGTGTACTTTAGTTTTCCCATTTGTTCAGTGCTTGTGCACGGTGTTATTTCTGGCCTGTGTGCCTATTTTCTCCTAGTGTTTTGTGTTTAAACACTTCAGTTCCTGCATCTGATGTTCCCCTGCCTACTTCCTAACAGTTTCGTTGTTGTTTAATGTCTGGATGTAATTTTTTTTTTTTTTTTTTTTTTTTTCCCTTCCAAATCATCTAGCAGTTTGCTACAAGGTTGAGTTTGGTCAATTGTTGTTTGATCTGGATTATCCCTCTGCTGTTAAAACCTTTTCCTCATAACCCTTCCCTCCGGATTGTCTCTGTTGATGATGACTGTTAATGAAAAATAAAGCTGACCACCCAAGAAAGGGGGTGGGGCGAGGAAAAAAAAATTTACTGGCGGACGATGTACACATGTGGTCAAGGGATTTATGATCCAGAAATGTATTGTTTTAACTCCCAGCCATTTTTCAACTCTCAGCATTTTTAAAAAAAATATAATTTCATTGCTGAATTTTCATGAAGATTTTTTGTGTTTGTGGCCCTTACTCTGAACTAAAATAATAAGAGACTGCAATTGTTATGGTTTTGGTTGCGTGCCCACGTGACCATCTCGGAGGACAGGAAAGTAAGGACTAGACTCAGCTGTAAGGATGAATGAATCTTTATTGCCACTGTATTTGGCATACAACAAAAAATACACTGTCTCTCACAAAAGAACTGTTCCATTCGCACACACTGATAACCGTACAAAAAAAAAAACATAATTATATTCATAAATACCTGTGTACTAAAAAGGAGTAGCGTAAAATACATATAAATAAAGATAAAACAGTAAAGTGCTGAGCGAGGACATTAAGTTCATAGCCACCAGTTTCAGTTATGTCTTTGCAGGAGAGGGAATACAGGTTGTAATTTAGTTCAGTTCCAGGATGGCTGAGGGATAAAAGCTGTTTTTGAGCCTGGTGGTGCGGCATTTCAAGGCTCTGTAGCGCCTTCCAGAGGGCAGCAGCTGGAAGAGGTGCTGGAAGGGATGGCTAAGGTCCCTGTTCTGCTGTGAATGCGGGACCTGCAGATGGCATGTAGAGGTGGGAGTGGAACGCCAATGATTTTCTAAGCGATGTTCACCACCTACTGGAGCGCTGCCCTGTCAGCTGCTGAGCAGCACCTGTACCAAGATGTCCTGCAGTACGTTAGGATGCTCTCCAGAGAGCAGTGGTAGAAGTCCTCCAGGAGTCTGGCAGAGAGGTTGGACCTCCTCAGTATTTTGAGAAAATACAATCTCTGCTGGGCCTTCTTCACCATCGCAGTGGCATTTAGTAAGTCCTTGCTGATGTGGACCCCCAGGTACTTAAAGCTGTCCTCCCTCTCCATCTCCTCTCCTTTGATCAGGAGTGGTTGGTGTGCGGTTGGTCCCCGTCTGAAGTCTATGATGAGCTCCTTTGTTTTCCTGATGTTCAGTATCAGGTTGTTTACTCCACACCACTCAATTAATTTGCAGACCTCATCTCCGTAGGCCGACTCATCACCATTACAGATTAGTCCCACCAAGGTTGTGTCGTTTGCAAATTTGATGATTTTATTTGTGGGGTGAGTGGGTGTGCAGTCGTGTGTATAGAGGGAGTAGAGGGCGGGGCTGAGCACACCACCTTGTGGGGCTCCTGTGCTGAGGGTCAGGCTGGGGGATGTGTGGGCCAAGTCTCACCATCTGTGGGCAGTTGGTCAAAAAGTCCCTAATCCACCAGCACAGTTGGTTGCTCAAGCCCAGGTCTCGTAGCTTTGCAACCAGCCTGCTAGGGATGATAGTGTTAAAAGCTGAGCTGTAGTCTACAAACAGCAGTCTGACATATGTCCTTGACAGCTCAAGGTGGGCCAATGCTATGTGCAGGACTGCATTTATGGCATCCTTGGTGGATCTATTGGCCCTATAACCATATTGGTGTTAGTCTATGTTTGGAGGGAAGGAGGACTTGATGTGCACCAAAACCAGTCGCTCAAAGCACTTTGAAATAATGGGTGTCAGAGCAACTGGTCTGTAGTCATTCAGCATGCCAATGCTAGTCTGCTTGGGCACTGAGATGTTGGTTGCTGTTTTGATGCAGGCTGGGACAGTAGCTTGCACCAGCGAGAGGTCAAAGATGTCAGTGAACATCTCTGCCAGCTGGTGAGCACAGTCTTTGAGGACCCTGCCAAGGATCCCATCTGGGCCTGCTGCCTTCCTAACATTCACCGCCTTCAGGACTCATTTCACCTCATGTACCTGCAGGGAGAACGAGTGGTCAGCAGAGTTCGGAAGAGGAAAGTCCAGGTTGACTGATCCCCTCTCAAAGCGGGCAAAAAAGTGATTTAATTCCTCTGCTAATGATGCACTGGTTCCTTTCAGTGGGTCTCCGCTGTTCCTGTAGTTCGTGATATGTTGGATGCCTCTCCACACGCGTGCTGGTTCCCTTGAACTGAACTGTCCCTCGATCCTCTCCTTGTATGCCATCTTTGCTGTTTTAATGCCTCTCTTTAGGTTATGTCGTGCCACATTGTACTATTCCCTGTCCCCTGATCTGTTGGCTGCATCACGCTCTCTGAGGAGATGCTGGACCTCCCGAGTCATCCATGGCTTTCTGTTTGGAGACACAGAAATGCGTTTGTCGGTGGCGACGGTCTCAGCACAGCACCTGATGTAAAAGAGTACTGTTGATGTGTATTCCTCTAAATCCTGGGCCTGAAACAGACTCCACTCAGTGCATTCAAAGCAGTCCTGCAGTTGTTGTGACACTCCTGCTGGCCAGATTTTAACCATTTTAATGATAGGCTGTTGTTTCTTAATGGTGGGGCGATAAGCAGGAGTTAAAGCTGTGACAGGTGATCAGACTGTGCCAGATGTGGCAGGGGAAGGGCTCTGTATGTTTTAGGGATGTTAGCATAAATGCAGTCCAATGTACTCTTCCCTCTGGTTGAGCATTTGACATGTTGCTCAAACCCTGGGAGCGCAGTCTTCTGATTCACATGATTAAAATCACCAGCTATGATGAAAACCCCATCCGGATGTGCATTCTGCTGTTTGTTTATGTTAGTTAGCATGAGGCCTAATGCTGTGCTAGCATTAGTATCCGGTGGAATATATACAGCAACAACAGAAAATTCCCTGGGCAGGTAATGGGGTTGTGGTAGTAGAAGGCACTCTTCTCCTCCCCCTTACCCATCATTCTGTCTGTACCTGGCTATTCAACCAATCCTCTCCCATTGTTATCTTTTGAAGGTCCCTCCAACCCCCCTCTGTTGATCATTCATTGGTTTTCTCTGCCATTTGTCCTTTTGTATCCAATCAGTTCAATCTTTATTGTCAAGTACAGCCCACCTTGTTTCAACATAAATCTCTGGGCCTCCATCTTTAGGGCCTCTTGCCATGCTGGTACCAGACAGAGCCACAGACTTCAGCAGTTGGTTTTCATTGGTATGATTCACCATTTGTTCACAATTGTAACAGTACAATAAACTTGATAAAAGACTATTTGTCGTAATCTCTCGGTTCCGCGACAGGGTCTACACTTCACGGACAGAAACTCCAGGTCCGGAGAGCAGTGTCTTCCAATAACAGCAGTATTTGTGCACCAGCTATTGTTGGTATAAATTCAAAGCCCCCCGCCGCAGGTCGTACCAGAGTTATTGTCTCTGTCGCTGCTGTGGCTAGCATGGCCGGCTATCTCGATAGCTTCATCCGGAACTTCCGAATCCAGCCAGGTCTCGGTAAGTATCATCATGCTGCTGTCCCGGGCAGGTGTCTGTGATGCAACAACAAGTCTCAGCTCATCCATCTTGTTGTTTAGGGACCTTACATTGGTGACAAAGACACTAGAGAGCGGTGGTCTGTGGGGACTCCTCTTTAGCTGGATGAGGCCGCCAGCTCGACATCCATGCTTTTGCCTGTGCTCTCTGCGGCGTTTCCTCTGTCTATATTCGGGGATCGTAATCCACAGAGACCCCGGGGCTCGGTTGATCTCGGCTGGGATCTGGCGGGTAGGCTGGAAAACACCCCCATCCAACCACTGTATAATCCCCATATGAATTACTATCTCTCTGGTGAACTGGATCAGCGATGTACTCAGGTCCATCAGTAGAATCAAAAACACAAGCATAATACAGGTTTGTTTGCGAGAGCTCTCAGCCGCTGCATCTGTGCGCGCCGCCATGGTCCATGGATCTGGTTGTATGTTTACTTACGCCTGCCGCACGAGTAGGAGGCATACGCACAAAAGATACAAAAAAAAAAGGAATCGAGGATCCAAAAAGCGTGCAAACTATGGTAATACAAACAATAGGCTAAGATATAGCAACACTGTGCTACAAATAGTAAACGAAACAGGAAGCGAGCTTCTTTTTAAGTAATGAAGTGCTAGAACTATGCAGCACTCATAACATTTATATCCGCTGCTACCACTCAGCGGCAATGAGAAACAGATTCAAGTTGACTGATGAGTGGAGGTGCAATCCAGGTTTTATTTGGTCAGTGTGCTGGATTTCAGGAGGTGAGTACTGACAGAAACATGATGGAATTCTAAATGCTGCAAGTGTCCGGAATAATCAAAGCCATTTACCCCATCTCTGTGAGGCTCAGATCTGGAATTATAAAGCCAAAAATCAGGATAATGCATAAATAGCCATATTTGGCTTCTGTGCAAAGGATTTAACTAAGCAAAAATGTAAAAGCGTTCCATTGGATAATTACTGCAGTGATTAATATGTTTCAGCTAAAAGGCAAAAGTTATTTAACTCTGACTGATGCAGTTATTGGCTTCTCATTTCTTAACCAACCATGTCAGATCACATCCTGTGATCATGGAAAAGATGTAACTCTGTCTCAGAAAGGTCAAATTATTGGCTTGCATCAAGCAAAGAAAACAACTGAAGAGATTGCCAAAACTACTAAAACTGGGTTAAGAATCATCCACGCATTATTAAAACCTGGAAGGATAGTGGTGAACCATCACCTTGCAGGAAGAAATGTGGTCGGAAAAAAATCTTGAATGATTATGATCGGAAATCACTTTGGTGAAATCAAGTCATCAAAAAAAAGAGAAAACAATAGAACTCACGATTGTGTTTAATAGTGAAAGTAAGAGCATTTCCACCCGCACTATGCAAAGAGAACTCAAGGAATTGAGACTTAAAAGCTGCGTGGCCTCAAGAAAACTATTTATCAGTGAGGCTAATCAGAATTTAGGCTTTAATTTGCTAGGGCGTGAAAAGATTGGACTCTGGAGCAATGGAAAAAGATAATGTGTTCCAATGAGTACAGATGTACCCTGTTCCAAAGTGATCAATGTAATGCATCAGTGTAAGAAGCGAGACGGATGAAGTAATGCACTCACCATGCCTAGAGCCAACCGCACAAGCCTGTGGGGGCAGTGTTCTGATCTGTGGTTACCTCAGAGAGGGACATGAAGAAACACTCCCTATGTTTGTTGTCCTTGAGCTGTTTAGCATCTGATTCAGCTGATTTTTGCAGTAAGATACGCGCCAAACCTTTTTTTCACTGGGGTTACCTCAGTTGGTCAGGTCTAGGTTCAGCAACGATATGCGCCTAAAAAATGAGGTCAGCTAACTACCTGAATATACTGAATGACCAGGTTTTTCCATAAATGGATTTTTTCTCCATGATGGCGTAGGCATATTCCAAGATGACAGTGCCAGGATTCATCGGGCTCATATTGTTAAGAAGTGGTTCAGGGAGCATGTGACATTATTTTCACACATGGGTTAGCGACGACAGATTTCAGACCATAACTGCATTGAGAATCTTTGGGATGTGCTGGAGAAGACTTCACACAGCGGCTTGACTCCCATAATCAATACAAGACCTTGGTGAAAAAATTAGTGCGACTTTGGACTGAAATACAGTGTAAATGTTGTTACATCATATAAGCTTACTGAAACGATGCCAAAGCAAATTATTGCCATGATGAAAGCTAAAGGCGGCCCAATGAAATGCTAGAGAGTGTGACTTTTTTTTGGTCTGGCAGTGTATTAGAAGATTAATGGACCTTTTTGATATTATTTGCATAATGTGCCAACTTTTTTGTAATTGGGGTTGATAACGGCTATGATTGAAGAAGGTTAAAGGGCAATATAGAAAGTATGCAAACACAACTTAACATTCTAGCCATAAAATTGCTCTGAATTGTGTCAAACTTTCTTGTTTCATGGTCTCTTGACAAAACTTGGAGCTTAAAAAATAATAAGCCTTCAAACCTTTATGGCACTTTACGAGTAATAGGCGAGCACACAAAATATCTGCGTGTCTGCTTAACTCCTTTGTGCAGATGTAGACGCCAGCGGACATGGAGCTGCTCTATTTATGCACGCAGTTACACTATTCGGTCATTCCGTATGAAGTCAACCAGAGGTTCTAAGGTCACCGACTCAGATTTGGCTCAAATTAATTTTGGCAGTACTTCCATATTCATGATGAACACATGCAAAAAAATTTCAGGGTACTACTCCAAGGGGTTTCTGAGATATGGCCTCCCAAAGATTAGGGGCTACGCCCCCTTTTTGCCCCCCTGAATCGTGAACGTTAATTTAAAGGGATTTTTGAGGCCAATATCTTTGGAACAAATCATAGGTATGGGCTGAAAATGGCTAATTTGGGTGAAGCCTTTCATAATCTCTTGTCAAAAGGTTTTGCAGGGTATAGGCAAATTTTCCCACAGCCCAATTTGAATTATCTTCTGGTTCTATGTACCTACTTGTGGGACTGTCCAGAAAATAGATCTGAAATGTGAAATTTGCATACAGGAAGTGAACTGTGACCTATTTAGTGATTTCAAGATTTTTGTGTTTTCTTTTCATTTTCAAGATATAAGCCTCTCAAATATGAAATTTTTTTAATGGCGGAAAACGTTTATTATGCCTCCAAAATCCCTATAAATTAATGTTTGCAATTTGCGAGGACTAAAAGGGGGCATGGCTCCAGATTTTTTGGAGGCCATATCTCAGAAACCCCTTAGAGTAGGAGCCTAAAATTTTGTATGTGTTAATTATGAATATAGAGGTACTCCAAAATTAATTTCAGCCAAATCTGAGTCGGTGACTGTAGAAGATTCTTGTACTTTGGTTGAGATCATATGGAATGACCCTATTCTATCACTAGATGGCACACACGGATCAGTTATTGAATATTCACTAGCAAGCCTAGCTCGAAAACGGTTTAGAATATGGACAAGTTCAGTCCCATCCCTGTTTTTCTTAAGTTGCATGAATTAAACTCCTTAGCTAAGCCTGATGTGAAAACTGCTCAATATACTTGCCCACATTATCTCTCCAGCAGTAAAAAGAAAAAAAAAAAGATCTCTTGCCATAGAAAAAATCGTTGTTCTTTGTAGCAAGCACTTCAGCTATAGTGAGCCAGTGGTATCCCAATTAGTAGTTAAGAGCCATTCCACGAGAGATTGACATTCGGTGCGCAGTTGACCCCCCTGGAATTGAATGAAACTTGGCACAGAGGTAGATATGGGTGTCTCACAGAAAAAGCCTAATTTTTAGGTCCGTATTCCACTTTGCCTGCCGATAGCGCCACCTGGAAGCCACTTAAGTGGCTCAGTTTTGCTGTTGACACCACATTTTACATCAACTGTCATGCCTTAAGGGTACACAGTACCAATTATGTTATACTTTTATCATGACCTGTGATACTTCAAGTCCGGTGAGACTTCAGCACCACATTAGCACCAAGCTGGGTAACTGCGTTATTGAGCCAGAATTATTTGAGAAATAAGAATAAAAATTGAAAAAATGGGAACAAAATAATATCCCAGGCATATACCAATCAAGAATGCTTTATTATGTGTTTACTCACAACAAAACTATCATTTTCAGTTAATATTCCCTTGGTATCTTGCCGGGTTAGTGCAATGGATGGCCGGAAAGATGGTCAAAATTGATTTCGGTGCATGTTTGCGGTATATTTTCTCAGTAACCCAGATATGTTCCATGGTTATAAATGCCATTTGTTGTGCTTTTGGAGCTGTTTTCAGGAATATCGAGAATTTCTTTGGTAGTATCTACACTTTCAAGCTAGACGGAGCCAAAGTTGGAGGAAAACTCAAAACGGACCATTTCATAGCAGATTGTGCCTATGTTTAGGTGGCATAATTTTGTTTACCCAGCAAGATAGAGATCTGAAATTCTCTGGATACATAGTCCCTTTGGGTTACATTACAGCATTAGTAAGATCTCAATGGTAGTATTTTCAGTGTAGATCATTTTAAACATAAAAAGTCAGAAAAATTCGCCTCCAGGGGGCACTGTATGCTGGATGCATGTACTGGCCATCCCCAGCGAAGTACCAAAGAAATTGTTTTTGAATTGTGATGCAAACAGCTAGTTTTCTCTGAAAATGAAGAGTTTAGCTTGGTACTATGCTGAGTGGATAGCTATCTGACCAAAGGTGCTGCTCTAAAGCACTAATGTTCTACCGACCAAATATTCCATATTCCCACACATATATCAAAGTTCTGTCTTTTCACATATATTATGCACAGTTATACATAAAATTTGTAATCTCTTTGGTATAAAGCTGGGTTGGTTGTAAATTGGAAAAGAATGTTGGTGGTGATTGTAGCATTGTGTCAACATGCAAGACTTTTACCAGTAGTCAGTACAGTGTACAGTTTTGTATTGTTGGTTAGTTTCAGAAAATAACAAATTCTCTGCATTTTTGCATTACTATTAGAATTGAAGAGCAGGCTTCAGTGTTAATTCTAGGATTTCCCTAGGGTATGGTGCTTGAGTATGAAAAAGGGCACAGCAGTCACGTCTTGCGAGTGGTTATCCTGATAAAGGGCACAAGCAAGCAAGCAGCACCCTGCCAAGAAAAGGGCAGTTCATTTGTAGTGGTAACGTGCATGCCTTCATTCCCAACACCTGCCCATGATGCCTGGCCTACGGGATGCCTGCTGGTTGGGAGGGCAGGGTTTCTTTTACAGACTTCCCATTTTCGTACGTACCAAGCCATGGGTGTTGATGCAACTATTGCGCCATATAGGCTGCAGCCCGCTCTTTAACTCAGAGACAGACAAGCTCACTATCAACAGCCTGTAAGCAGCCCTGTAGAGACCCAGGATGCTGTGTAGTAGGGCTTACCTCGGGCTTGACTGGCTCTGTGGATAACATCGACCCGGATCCAACGAAGAGGGCCATGGATGGCTGCTCAAGGCCAAGGCCAAGGCGCACCACCAGGTGCCGCCAACCCACAATTGAATTCCAAAAACAGACTGACAGATAGAGCTAGTCACATGCTGTATTGACATCATTTCGCTTTGGATAACATGAAAAGTATAAAACAGTTTTAACTTTTGTACTGTACATTCTGTCTTCATGTACACGGTTATGTGACGAAGATTCGAAGATTTTTTTTAGAGTTCAAATTATGGACTATTATTTTATGTCAGAGTACGTATACTGTTGACACATGTCTGCATACGTACTTACGGTGGTAAGCCTTTTTTGGCATTTAAAAATTTTGGACTGGTCATGTTTTATAACATGCTGTACGTTTCTGACTGCACTGTACCCGTACTTGGTAATAACCCATGTATTGCATTTGTAATGCTCACAGTCACCACCAGTTTACAACCAAACAAGCTTTATACCAAAGGGATTACAAATTTTATGTATAACTGTGTATGTGCTTCATATATTTTAAAAGACTGAACTTTGGTATATGTCTGGGAATATGGAATATTAGGTCGGTAGAACATTAGCTCTTTAGAGCGCCACCTTAAGTCAAAAAGCTATCTACCCAGCATAGTACCAAACCAAGCTCTTCACTTTCTGAGAAAACTAGCTGTGTGTATCACAATTCAAAAAAATTTCTTTGGTACATTGCTGGGGATGGCCAGTACTTGCATCCAGCATACAGTGCCCCCTGGAGGCGAATTTTTCCGACTTTTCATGTTTAAAATCATCTACACTGAAAATACTACCATTGAGATTTTACTAATGCTATAATGTACCCCAAAGAGACTATGTATCCAGAGAATTTCAGATCTCTATCTTGCTGGGTAAGCAAAATTATGCCACCTAAACATAGGCACAATCTGCTATGAAATGGTCCGTTTTGAGTTTTCCTCCAACTTAGGCTCCGTCTAGCTTGAAAGTGTAGATACTACCAAAGAAATTCTTGATATTCCTGAAAACAGAGCTCCAAAAGCACAACAAACGGCATTTATCACCATGGAACATATCTGGGTTACTGAGAAAATATACTGCAAACATGCACCGAAATCAATTTTGACCATCTTTCCGGCCATCCATTGCACTAACCCAGCAAGATACCAAGGGAATATTAACTGAAAATGATAGTTTTGTTGTGAGTAAACACATAATATAGCATCCTTGATTGGTATATGTCTGGGATATTATTTTATTCCCATTCCCATTTTCAATTTTTACCGTAATTTCTCAAATAACTCCGGCTTAATAACACAGTTACCCAGCTTAGCACTGATGTGGTGCTAAGTCATAATAATTGATGTAAAATGTGGTGTCAAAAGCAAAACTGAGCCACTTTAGTGGCTTCCAGGTGGCGCCACCAGCAGACTTCTTGAGATACGGACCTAAAATTGTGGCTTTTTCTGTAAGACTACCATATCTTCCTATCTGCCAAGTTTCATTCAATTCCACGCGGGTCAACTCCTCAACTTCTTCAAAAAGTGCCATTTTCTCACGGAATGGCTCTTAAAAAAATCTGTTTTCTGAAGCAAAAATTCCACATGGTATTGATACTATGTCATACTACTATCAATTATAGTCATCACATATCAAAAATGCATAGTTCCCTACCGTGGATTTTCACGTAGATTCCTCCAACGACGAATTCAGCGCTTCCTTATATCCTCCTCAGTATTCTCGTTGATTAGCTAGTCACTCAGTATACTTTGGCTCATCTGCGTAATGAACAGTTATAGTGCACGCCCACATGAAACTTCCCTGGCAATGATGTATTGATTGACACGTTTCTTATCCAATTCCAGAGAGTATAAACTTTCCACAGTAACTGAAAGACATTAAAAGGACCTTCAGAGAGGTATTTAAACACTTGCGTAATATCTGTTAGGTTGTATTCTCTCAACTTTGTGCAGCCAAGAATAACGTGATTGCACGGTAAAAAAGACCAAAACTGACTGGAGTGTTGAGCTTATATTTGCAGAATGGAAATGTGATTTTGAGATGGAAAATGGCAGATATTCTGAACTGAACAGACTGGAGGGTGATTATTTGATCGATTATTGATTATTTGGAGGAGAAATTACATAAATGAGGGAGAGTTTTTCCTCTTGAAGTGTGAGTCGAACTGTCTTTGTATGGTGCAGCTCTATCTTACTTCTAGCCAGCTACTAACTAGCCAACTATTTCTCATTTTTGGTTTGCCACCATGATCACAGAGCTAGTTTGTTACATTGGTTAACAAGAGTGGTCAATACTGCAATGTGCTGGCATTTTGCTTAATGTGGCAATCTGTTTAAAATTTGTACCACATTCAACGAAATACTTTGTAGAATGCCTTGGATTTTCGCTCTTTTAAAATGCAAACAGCTATTACTGTGATGTGAGTTATACAGGTACTTGCTCCTTATAGAGCGTGAAAAGCGTTGTTACAAGCTGTCGTTTCGCTTGGATGATCAGAATTGTAAATAGCAAGCTTTCTGTCTGAGTGAACGTTCTGATCGTAAAATAAGCAGTTCCTTTACCTTTAATGAGTATGTGTGCTTGCTGATGTGGCTTTGTCAAAAAATGGACGAAACTCTGAACTTTATCATGGTGAAAAGGCAAATTTTGGTTTTGGAGAGGGTTCTGGTGACCATTGATGTCCAGCTTCGCCTATATTGATAAACTCATGCTAAATTCAACCAGAAAATCATATGTTCATGTTGAATTTCATGAGTCCAAAGTTGATTTGAGTGACAAATATGATCATTTCATGATATGACAGTGCACCAATTTGGGGGATGTTAGAGTTTTGGTAGCCACCTGGAGAGCTGTCTAATTTGGCTCCTAGAGAGTAGGTAATTTAGAATTGAATACTGAGATTAATTAAACTTGTGGTCAAGGAGTTTATTATCACTGAAATGTATAGTTTTAACCCCCAGCCATTTTTCAATCCTCAGTATAATTTTTTTTTCAATTTCACTGCTGAATTTGCATGAAGATTTTTTATGTTTTCAACCCCTTTTCTCTACCAAAATCAGGAAACTAAATGCTGCAAGTGTCTTATCTCAGTTTAGCCATATTCCCCCTCTCAGTGAAGCTTAAATCTTGAATTATAAAGCATTAAATAGGGTAACGCATAAATAGCCATATTTGACTTCTGCGCAAAGGGGTTAATATTGTGAGTAACTATTTTTGTAGCAGCCGAATTTCAGTGTGTGTTTTGTCTTTTGCTGGCATTGTCAGTGAGATCATTTCACATTCATGTCTCCTTTTAAGAGGGAGCAATATTTGCCAATTAAAATTTACATACTTATGGATGATGACCACCTAATTGCTTTAAGGGAATTCAACAATTGGCAGAAAATGTTTGAGTCAAATAGAAGCTGAGTTGCCTTGACATAGTCACTATCGTAGTCATGTCAAACATTAAATCCAAATGAATGAAAAGCAAGACTGACAGCATGTTTACTTTGGTTTAGATTATTCAGCTTTCTTTTGAAGCTTTCAAGAGTGGAGCACAGTGCCTTATTTGCTCTTAATTAAAAATGTTGCAGGCATAAACAAGGATGCGAGGTACTCTGAATGTTTCTTTAATTAATTTTTGTGTTTATGGAAACAATTATTGGATGGAACAACAGGATAAATTGAAATTCACAGACTTTTATATCACACTCACATGAATACAGATTAATATTCTTATGCAGAAGCTTGCTTACACTTATGGAGATATACTGCATATTCTTATGAATTCTGCACTGAATAAGGGTGAGTTTTTAAAGTAAAGATGTAAAAGGTGTATCTTAATATGAAACAGTTTCTTAGAACCATGAGTTGTTCAATTAATTGACTTAATTTCTATGATACAACTTTGCATTTCCTTTGCATTGCAGCTCCAACAGTAATGCAACAAAAAATTGTGTGCCTTACTGTTGGAGACGCTTTGAAAAGGGGATGTTGCGATTGGCCAAGAGTCAACTATAGTTCATTATGTTTGGCAGAGTATTGTGATGCCTGTCACAACACTTCAGACACCTTTGTGTGGGAAGAATTTCCCATGTGGCTACCTCAGTTTGCAATGTGCATTGATCGTGAACTACACCAGAAAGGGCCAGAAAAGGTATGTTTGTAGTGAAGCAGTGAAATGAGTTATGAGAGTGCTTTCATTTTCACGTTCCTGGTGCAACCGGGAAACATGCCTTCCCTTTGTTTGTTCTCTTTATTTTTATTCACTCACTGAGTTATATGAGAACCCAAGTGTGGGGCAAACTTGAGCGTTCAAAACCTGTTGTATTTCACATATTCCAGCCTACATGATTTAATGTACTGTCCCATTGTACAGTAAATAAATAAATATATAAATAAGCAAATAAATAATAGTTTAACTAAGAAACCAATAGTCGTCCACCATGGCTTTTGGTTTTACAGCATATAGCTTGTTTTGCTCAATATGTATTAGACACATTCTTACTATAGCCTACTGTTAGTCTTTGGCCAAGTACAATGCATCTATTATCCACCACCACTTTCATCGACACTTTCCTCTAAGAGGGGTCCTACTATATAACCTACTATGTAACTTCTCTATTTTTTTTTGGTGAAAATGTATTTTAAAATACTATTGTGGGAAATGAGAACAAAAAAAATAATTCCCACAAGCATACTGAAGTAAAAATATGGGTAATTAACAAAACACTGAAAACATACATTTTTTATGACAATTAAAAGGCGTCGCAAATTTTTATTTTTTGACTCTTGCATTGCATGAATGAATGTTTACTGGCTCATTTCATGATTATTGATGCTAAAAAAAATTAGTTTAAAGTGGTTTACGGCAACATCATTCTGCAAAAAAACCTCTAGTGGTCAGTTGTTCCAGTATTTAAGGAAGCATGAGCTTTGAGCAGTGTCACAGCATTAAACATGATGGCACAATGGAAGGAGCACTGACATTGTTCGTAGCTGCATTGTGGCCTTACGTGATGCTGAAGACGTTAATGTGCATATTGGAAGTTAAAGTACCCACTGAATCAGAGCATGGGAAAATTAGTTAGAGTCATAATTTTCGTGAAAAAAATCTTTTAATATTCACTGCCTTAGCACAATAATGTGTTTTTCTGAGGAATATCACTTCCGCATCAAAAAATGGACTTACTGGCTGCTATGTCACGAGAGGGAAACACGCCAGATTTAAACAATCAGAAAAGATTGACTTTAGTGCTGAAGAGGCAGAAAACGTCTTTTTACTTGAATGTGACGGACCACACACATATACTTTAGAGCCTGTCAGGCATGTGAGAGAACAAGAGGAGCCAGGAATCAGAAGCCATGGCCACAGTAGAGAAATATAGCTGAGGTGTGAGAATGAGTGGAGAATTGGGCAGGTGTCCCAGTGAATCAGCCTATAGCCAATATTAGCTCATGACCACCATTAGCTACAGCTAATGTCAGCTCATGATAGGTAGTTCTTGTCAGGTCACAATATAGAAAAATTGTCCCAAACAAAGTTTTACCTTCTATAGACAATATACTGGCAGGGCTATTACACTAGCTACTTATTGTCGTGGTTATGGTTTTTGTTCATGTTTATGTTCAAATTCAGTGTTCATGATTTTGTCTTTGATTTATTCTTTTTGGTTATTGTAATCCTCAGGTTTTTAGTTCATTCCATTTCTCAGTTCCATTGCACTTGTCTCCCCTGTCTTGTGATCTAGTTGGTTCAGTCCATCTTCCCGGTCTGTGTGCTCACATACTTCGGGTGATTTAAATGTATTCTGGTGTTCAACGTATTCCTTCGATTCTCATTTACTTCCTTCGTCTTACTGTTCTGATCACATAAAAAACTAACATTTGTATTTTGTATCATAGTCTACTAACACAACTAATCCATGTATATAGATTACTAACTTACTAATGAGCACTCTAGTTAAATCTGTAAAGTTGCACCGCTACTAATTTATACTAATTCCCTCTCAGCAATCGCCCTGTTCTAATCTCTGCCTCTTGCTCAGCTATACCTGTCTCCCCCTGCGTTTCTGCGAGATCTCTCGCACGTGCTTAATTACTTTCCTGCACTCGTTATCTGTGCACTTAGAACTCCTTAACCGGAGCTGTTTAAATGTCATAGGCTGTCTGTGTGATTCCCGTCCGTGTCTTGGCTTTTCGCCAATTTTTCGTGGTTAGGGTTTCCCTCATGTGATTCTCCCGTTGTAATTAGTCTGATCCAGCTCACCTGCTTCCTGCATAGCATGTGACTTTCCTCCCGTCTATTTAAGCAGTCTTTTCACAGCCAGCTCCTTGTCAGAACGTTGATCAATATTTCTTTGTACAGAGCGCCTTGTATGCCATTGAGTATTGTTTTTCTTCGACTGGTTTGTCCAACTACGATTCTTGCCATTCTTGACTCGGAGTTCAGTACTTTCTGATGGTCATTGGTCAAGTCACTCGTTCGGTCTCTGGCAGTGTCTTTACAACAAGTAAGATCTGAGGTCTGCGTTCTTTACTTGCATCATATTCCTTTCGGGGTTTGCAAAGGGGGCTAGCTAATATAGATACTCCATATTTTTCAATGGATTTTATACACGTCCACTTTGTCGGAGTGCCCATTCCTTTCGATCTATGTTACTTTCCCATTCTTTACAATAACGGTATGTTTCTCTTTTCTGCCCACTTGTATAATTACACTAACATGCTAATGGCTGCTGTCTTGGCAGGTAGTGAGCTTAGTTAAATCCAGGTGGTGACTTTTTTTGTCTGGGCAGTGATTGAACACAAGATGTATGAAATAATTTGTTTTAGTTAAACTGTTAGCAGTTTTCATTTATTTAAATTTATTTTTTATTTATATAATGTATTTTAATGAATGCCCGTGCCATTAAATTTCGTCTATGAAATTTCATTCATATTCATATTTATTCATTTCAGTCTTTTTCAACTGGGATTGTAAAATCTTCTGCGGGCTGTTACCAGCCCGACTGGCTAGTGGCAAATAATGCAAAGATCAAGCCCTGGTATTGTGTTACACATCTGCACAATTCAACTGTGTTGTACTGCTGAGCAGCGAGAGGAGATATATAGACAATCTCCAATGAGTGAGTTTGAGATATCAAATTTATGCAATTAGATTAGTAATTTCCATTTATTCTGAGCCTTCGGTGAATCTCGCGCTCACAAATTTGGAATCTTATTTATCCCATTAAATGTCTGCGTCGTATTATGCGGAAAATGGAATAACAACGGTGGCTTCTAGTTGGCAGTCTATTCAAGTCAATGGGAAGACTAATTCACAAGCAAGCATGCTAACGATTTTCGCCATTAAATTAATAAACTCTGGCGTTTATGATAACAGATGTACATGTAACTCAATACTTTACTGGCCAAAAGCATTTGCATGCTAGCTTTCATCCCACTGACTTGAATAAACTGCAAACTTGAAGCCAACGTCTGCGATGATGGTTCCCAGAAGATTTGGTAAAGTCACCTTTGCGAACATATTAGTTGACTTGCAAATGAACGGAATCTGTCCAATCGCGACGCAAAAAAGCTGTATCACGTGCGTGATACTGAACCTGTATCTCATAGGGGTTGTATCACACTAATTTTTAATCATTAATAAGATAAATGAAAGTCTAATTTTGTCCTGATTTCTGACAGATGCTTGTGTGGTAATTGTCAGCCAGTACCATCAGCCGACACAGGCTGCATGTACTAACAGAACAGCACCTGCTATTAGCCTCACGTTCTTCTGGTTTTGGAATCACATCTCAAACTGCATCAAGTTGCCCGAAATGTAGTCCTCTCGAGTAAAATATGCACCACAAATGACTGTTTTTAGTCACCGATGATGCAGTGAAGTCTTATCTCTTTGCCTGAACAAAACCCACCCAGGCTCGGAAGCTAACTCTACTGTTTTTCCTGTCAGGAAAGTGATGGACATGATGTCCAGCCAGACAGGTGTTTGCGCAACCAGCACAAACACAATAATTCACCATTTTACATGCAAAAAGTGAAGAAAACCAACCAAAAAAAACAGAAAATTCCAATTCACAAAACACCACCCCATGGTAGGTTGTCGGTGCCAGTCGTGGTGGCAACCCATGAACCTGTTGGTGGACTCCAGCGGTGATGGAGGCCGTCAAGCTGAAAAGGTGGCCTTTCGGGCTTGGCTGGCCCAGAGGACCCCCAACTCGGCAGACCGGTACCGGCAGGCTAGAAGAACTGCAGCCGAGGTAGTTGCTGAAGCAAAAACTCGGGTTTGGGAAGAGTTTGGGGAGACCAAGGAGAAGGACTTTCGGTGGCCTCAAAGAGGTTCTGGCAAACCGTCAGACGACTCAGGAAGGGGAGGCAGGGCTTTGCCCAGGCTGTTTTTAGCAGGGGTGGTGAACTGCTGACCTCAACTGAGGATATCGTCTGGCGGTGGAAGGAGCACTTTGAGGGACTCCTAAATCCGGCAGACATGCCCTCCATTGAGGAGGCAGGGACGGAGGACTCAGGCGAGTCGTGGCCCATTTCCCTGGCGGTAGTCACTGAGGTGGTTGAAAAGCTCCGCAGTGGCAAGTCACCAGGGATGGACGAGATTTGTCCTGAGATGCTGAAGGCCCTGGATGTTGGTGGGCTGTCATGGTTGACACGCCTGTTCAGCATCACGTGGATGTTGGGTACAGTACCCATGGACTGGAAGACTGGGGTGGTGGTTCCCATTTTTAAAAAAGGGGACCGGAGGGTGTGTTCCAACTATAGGGGGATCACACTGCTCAGCCTCCCAGGAAATGTCTATACCAGGGTGTTGGAAAGGAGGCTCCATCCGATTGTCGAGCCTCGGATTCAGGAGGAGCAATGCGGGTTCCGTTCCGGCCTTGAAACAGTGGACCAACTTTTTACCAAGGTACAACACCAAGGTATCCTGTGGCAGGTGCTGCGAGAGTATGGGGCTCCAGAGCCGTTAATTTGAGCCATTCGATCCCTGTACAACCAAAGCTGGAGTTGTGTCCGCATAACCTAACCCTAACTCTAACCTAACCCTACCCCTAACCCTAACCCTAACCCTAATGAGTACGTGTGCTTGCTGATGTGGCTTTGAAGAAAAATGGACAACGCTCTGAACTTTATCATGGAGAAAAGGCATGTTTTTGGTTTGGAGAGCTTACTAGTGACTATTGATGTCCATCCGCGCCATATTGACAAAGTCATGCTGAATTCCACTGGAAAATCATTATTTCATATTGAATTTTGGGAGTCAAAAGTTGATTTGTGTTAAACATACAATTATTTTATGATTTGGCATTGCGTAATGTTGAGGGCTCTGACAGCTTGGGCAGCCACATGGAGAGCATGTTTTTTGTCTCACAAATGGTAGATAATTTAAAAAATCACTGTCAGATGAAGTACACTTGTGGTCAAGCAGTTTATGATCCCAGTAATGTATTGCTTTAACTCCCAGCTATTTTTCAATTCTCATTATTTTTTTAAGAATTTCAATGCTGAATTTTCGTGAAGATTTCTCGCCCTTACTCTGAAAAAAAATATCGGAAAAGAAACTGAAATACGATGGAATTTGAACTGCTACAAGTCTCTTGTTTCATTTCAGCCATATCCCCACCTCTCTGTGAAGTACAAATCTTGAATTATTGATTGATTGATTTATTTTCGAACAACTATAAAAACAAAATATCTCTGATCATTTCGATATATATCCAAAAGAAAAAGAGAAAAAAACACATCATAATGTGCCCTATTCGAAAAAGGAGTAGGAAGAAGTTTACACTTCTTTTAATCCTACCCCTTTTTGACTCTTCATCAAAAGATTATATGATTTGTACTATTGTAAATTATATATAGCCATTGTATCTGCAATACTATTTTATGTCTATATATAAATATATATATATATATATATATATATATATACATATATATATATATATATATATATATATATATATATATATATATATATATATATATATATGCACATATACATATACACATGCATACACATCACGCAAACATACATAGAAATATATGAACTAGTACGCAATATATACATATTAAATACATATAATATAAAATTTCCTCTGGTTTTATTTACATCTAACAACATAACAGTTACTCCCAATTAACACACTTCCTCTTCCATATACCTCTTTAAGAAAGATTTTTTGTACATCCTTTTAAACTGATTTATATTTGTACTCTGTTTGAGCTCCAGCTCCAAATTGTTCCACAAATCCACCCCACAGATTGATATGCACATACTTTTTATTTTGGTTTGAACACAGAGTTTCTAAAGTTAAACTCTCTTCTCAAGTTATAGCCACCTTCTCTGTCCATGAACATTCTCTGTATCTTTTTTGGTAACAGGTTATTTCTGGCTTTGTACATAATTTGTGATGTTTTAAATTTGACCAAATCCAAAAATTTCAAGGTGTTTGATTTTACAAACAATATGTTTGTGTGTTCTCTATATCCTATGCCGTTTATTGTCCTTATTTCTTTTCTCTGCAATATGTATATTGGCTGTAGAGTGCTTTTGTAGTTATTTCCCCAGACCTCCACATAATAAGTCAGATATGGCATAAACAGTGAACAGTACAGAGTGTATACTGATTTATAATCCAGTATATGTCTTATTTTGCCCAGAATTGCAGTGCACTTTGCTAGTTTTGCTCGGACATAGCTTACATGGGGTTTCCAGCATATTTTGTGGTCCATGATCACTCCAAAAAATTTATTCTCATATACTCTTTCTATGCGTGTATTGTTTATCCTCAGGTCTACATGAACATTTGTGTTATGTTTTCCAAACAGCATGATCTTTGTTTTCTCCAGATTTAGTGGTAATTTGTTTTTGTCAAACCACAGTTTTAATTTATTCATTTCTGTAGTGATCATCTCCAAAATCTGCGGCAAATTCTCCCCTGTACAAAAAATATTTGTATTGTCTGCGAACAAGACAAATTCCATACATTTTGATAAATTGCATATATCGTTGATGTATAATATAAACAATTTTGGCCCTAATACTGACCCCTGTGGGACCCCGCAAACAATATCCATGTAGTTAGATTTTTGCTCCCCTATTTGCACAAATTGTTTCCCATTGTTTATTATAAAGCATTAAATAGTGTAACACCTAAATTGCCATATTTGGCTTCTGCGCAAAGGGGTTAAATGACATTCATGGGATAAAGCAATCCCTGTTGCTGCCAAGATTATAGTCATCAAAGTACCAGAGTACCCAGAAATTGATGGGTACTCATAAATAAAAGAAATAGTTGATACAAACAAATAAGAGAAAAATTGTTTGTAAATTGCTTCTTGCATGAGGCCCTCTTCTTTGATTTGTTTCTAGAAAGATTACATGTCACAATTATTCACACCCCATTTTGCAGAAATATTTTCGCCAAGTTTATGCATCCAGGCAATATTTTGGCCTCAGTGGTTTAGCATACTAGGGACCAGGTCTGCTTGGTGGCAGAAGGAAACTTTGCTGGTTATGTATAAGTTAGTAGGATGTGAAATTATGAGCGTGACTGATGTTACACAAAAACAGCCAATAAGAAAATTCATTAACTTTATTGCAAACTTGTCTTCAAACCATACAGGGGTGACAGCGTTTTGTATTCCAAGATGTAAGGTAACATGACTGAAATTCGAGAGACTATTAGCATTTTCCAGATATGTAATTGTGAGTGACTGACGTTACGTGACTGACATTACAGTTTGTCACGCAGAGTTCAAAGTTACAGAAAATGGATTTCTGTCAATAAAACAAGATAATTTGACAAGGAATTGTCATATTCTGCATATTCAGTTACATTAACAGCTTACTAAATTGTACTAATGGTATTTGAATGTTTTCTGGACCAAACCAGGAGCAGTGCTGACAATAACTTCTGGCACTAAGTGGGATGTCAATACTCTGTCACTATACTTACACAGATTTAATGAGTAGTTCACTAGCCTGACAGGCCTGATATAAAGGTTTAAACAGTAAAAAAAAAAAAAAAGCTTCTCAACTGATAATGTAACCAACTACCACTGGCTGGCGGGGTAAAAAAAAACCCAAAATAAAGGTGAGGAATAATAGGCTGAAAAAGAGTGTTTGGTGAGTTAAAAAGCCAAGAATTCCAATATATGAAGTCATTTTGCTGCACTTTTCATGAACATGATGCAGTAGCTGGACCCAACTCAGTTTTGGACATTTTAGAGGGCCTGGCATTTTTATTTACCTAAAATCATCATTTCTTGGCTGCATTGCTGCACCAAGGTCACCTTGGTAAGCCCGATAAACTTTCCCAGGTGGCATGGTCATCAATATACATGTACTTTGTGTACATGATGAGATCATCTTCTTTGAGTGTATTAACTGACATTAAATGGTGATAACCTGACAAACTATAGCCAGATAATAAAAATACTTGTACAAATATCTGTGATAAATTAGAGTACTTTACAAATTTGCTTATCAAGGATGGAGGTAGATTTAAGAAATTATTCTACAGTCTCTTCTTATTTCTTTGGATGAAGCCAGGAAGAGGTAATGCATCATGTGGAAATCATGAATATTCATTTTGATGCTGCTGCCATCAAATGATAATAAGGAACACTAATCCTTTGTTTTAAAGAAAGTTTGCCAGAGACAAGTATTTTGCTGAATAAATTTGTTGTAGCTTGTTGTGTTGAACCGTGACTGATGTTACAGACCCAGGTTTACTTGTGACTAACGTTACATGTGACCGACGTTACCAACTTTATTTCATTCTCAGGCAAGATTGATACATGAAAAGCAACAAATGAATTGTGTTTTAGCTTAATGCTGACTAACTCTAACAGATGTGTGGATAATAGTTTGGAATATTCAAAGATTTTTTTTTACAGCACTATGTACATGGGTATTTTTCTCAATATGGGCACTATTAGTGAAATGTAGAGTCCAGGTCCCTTATTTTTGAAATAATCCCACAGGGTTAGCTTTTTACCTATTAAACTATAGGTGTGTGTCCTTACTAATAAAGTATCATGGGTGTATTTTCATTCTATCCATCATTTTTGGGGTCAAAAATGGGATTTTAGGGCATTTTGGGAGTGTCCCAAATCTGGGTGATATTTTTGAAAGTCGCAATACTCCAATGATTTCAATTTCCTTTGGCTGGAAACTGTATGCATACATTAAAAGACACTGGGAGATAAATATCCTAAGCAAAAAAAAATCAAAGGTGATGGTTTTCTGAGAAAAATCACTGAAAATAGAGGTGTCCAAAAAAACCCACTCAACTCCATAACCATCACTACACAGACTTCCCCTGGAGACAGAAGCTGAAATCACAGTATATGGCCCATGCAAACAGAACCTTTGTGTGACCCCTGTAGTGGCTATGTGGACTCTTTTCAAAATGGCTATATGATGATTTCAATATTTCTCTAAATTTTGGCATCCTATGGTGAGTATACTCTTTAAACTCCACTCCGTTACCTTCATTAAAATCCATGGTAACGGTAGGACAAATTTTTTATCGTGATTTTGATAATACTTGTGCAAAACCCTCCATGGTTTGGTAGGAAGCATCAAAAGTTACTGCACTGGTGCATGGAAAATTCCACTTTTCTGAAAAACACTCCACTCCATAACCTCAACTCCGTTACCAATATTGGTTATGGAGGTGAGTAAAATGGTAATGGTAAATGGTAATGGTTTATCAGTTTCAATCAGAGGCACTGAAAAGGGTGATTTTTACTCAGTTTCAGAACTCTGGTTTATCACAGTGTACTAGGTTAGTGCCTTACTTGAAAAAGCAACAGAGTTGAGTGGATCCGAGGACATGGCAAAATTAAAAAGGCCTGCCCAAAAAATTCTGCCCTGGTTTAAGCTCTGCCTCATGATTTTTTGAGTACCTTAGGGGCAACCCTACCACTGGGGATAAAAAAAATCAGAATCAGACAACTTGAGAGAAAAAAAAAAGACATCCAAAAAGTGCCCAGATTGAGAAAAATACCCACATATAACTTTTGTGACTGATGTTACAGCCATGAAACTTGTTTATTTAAAAGGAATTTTGAACCTAATTCTTTGAGTAAGCCATTTTCTGCTGTTGTCACCTTGTCAATATGCACACTGGAATTACAAAACTAAAGCATTGGATAAGAAACAAGTTTACGCACTAGATATACAGTGAGGCTAATTCATGAATATTTTTATGGCAGAAAAACATGCAAAAGCATGTCCTCTTCAATGCACCATGGCTACCTTCACCACATCATCTCAACCAAAACAACTTTTGTTCTACAACGCTGAACATCTGTTCTGTTAATTTCAAGTGCTGTTTTCCCCAATTTCCAGAAAATAATTTTTGGCCCCTGTGCTTTCGCAAAATGGAACTGCCCAATTACTGATTCCCGCTTCTGCGAGTTTAACATTTGGAACTACATGACACAACTGTCAACTGTCTTTTAAAAGAATTGAGTGAGTTTTATAAAACCATGAATGTCTTTCCCCAACCCTAAACCTCAACCCCTTTCTTTTTAAAAGCAGTACCGCCATTCCGTGACCCGAAACCTAACGTTAACCTAATGAAGAACATGATCACCAAGCTGCCTCTAGCAGGTGCAGCAGGACCCTGTTGCCCCATATCTATGGCGTTGATAAAAGATGCAAATCTGATATTCAAATCTGAAAAAAATTAGAAATGGGTTCACCATGAAAGCATGACACAAATCTAAATCTGTTAAATGCCTTTGGTTTGAATTGAAGAGGGCAGTCTGTAAGAGTAATCATAACGCCTTCATAGATATGAAAGATTCCGCATGAATGAGTGTTTCAAAATCCCCCCACATGCACTGTCCTCATGCGTTGTCCACATTCCTGATCAAACACCAGAAAACACTCAGTGCCATCATCCTTGACAGTTAATTATAGCCATGCCAGTGATATTGTAAATATTTGAATCTAAAGTAATAATAATCATACTAATAATAATAATAATTAATATTATTATTAGTTGTAGTGGTAGTATCATTTTCGTTGTTGCTGTTGTTGTTGTGGGAATACTGTGACTGAATACGATTAATTTTAAAAATGTTTCACTTAAATTATTTACACTGCATAGTGAAACAACACAGCAGCTTTTACATCCATTTCAAGGGTGCCAATAATTGTACTTCACTTTGAAAATGTTAAAAAAGCTGTAATTCATTCATGGCTGCGCAAGATGCTCAGCTCATCAGAACTGTCATGTATTTAAATTTCTTCAACTCGCAAATTATTTCATTTGACATCTATTTTGCTGATTTCTGTTTGATTTCTAACATGCAGACCACCTTGGCAAAGACTCATTAAATATGTTCGGCCATTACTGGATCTTCTCTGTAAATTGCTCAGTATTTGTTTCCCCGAACAAAAGTTGTAAATCTGCGTATATTTTAAACGGCTATCAATTAGGTTATCATCAAAACTCAGTTCTCTCTCTTCGGTGGGATGCTTTTTTCCTCATATTCTGTACATGTATATTTTGTTTTGCTTTAAATTAATATTCTTTAGGTATTTGTAAAGCTTTAATAATGCTTCCACTGTTTCACTATTTCAATAAAGTTGTTGATAATATTTTTTCATGGCGGTATTGTGGCTGTCTCAGCATGCAAAGCTAATTTTGTTATCAGCAACCTCAATCAAAATTTATTCCTCAAATGAAAGAAGAGATACTGAGCCCAAGACAAATTCACATGGAATTGGGAGAAGAAAATCAATAAATATCTGAAACTAATGAGAATGGCTCCAGACATTAAGTAGTGTGCAGCTGAGGCCAGACCTGTTCTTACAGAATACAAATAAACCCACAACTGTCAAGTTCCATTATTTTCAAAGAGACCTAATAGTTGCTAGCCTAACAAAGAGGTGTCATACTTCATCATTGCATGTCCTTGAGTGCTAGATTGTTGTGAACAAAAATCTTTCATTAGACCGCAATATTTTTAGGATATACAGGATGTTCATATCATCTTGACAAATGCATACGTACACAAATACAGAGGTGCATAAACAATTAAACTGTACCCATATAATTCACGCCTGGGTTTATTATATGTTTTCATTATATTGGGAGAGTGCATTTGGAGATGAGCACATCAAGGACACATCTTTCAATGATGTTCAAGCAGCATTGCTCCACTGGAATAGTGGAACATTAAAACACCTGTATATTATATTGTTTTTGTTTTGTTGTTTGTTTTTCTTTTCTTTAGAGGGGATAAAATAATTCCGATTCAATGCTTTTCTAACAAGGAACTATACTCTGAAATAATTACATTTTTATTGAAAATTTTTGGGCTTATATATATTTACCCTTTTCCATTAACTTCATCCAAATCTGATTTTTGGACCTCTTATAACACAGACTGTCAATATTTATAGTATTTGGACTAGCTTTGGTGCAGTAATTAAATCTGGTTTCCCTATTACTGTTTTTAGGGAATAATGAACTGATGAGTACATATAAATATTTGATTGACAGTACCAGATCGTGTAACCATAAAAGCAGACTTGACTAAGGACCGATTGTAATAACCCTCCATGCCATACTTTATAAATAGTTGTGGGTTTTATAGGTCTTATTACTAAAATGCCCACAGAAACCTGCAGGGAACTCATGACCGGTGTGATTTCTCATTTCAGTATGGGAGCAATTTCTTTTAATTTTTCCGACACTTCTCAGTTCACTAACAAGATGAAACATTGAATAGATTTTAGATAGAGTCTCAAATAGAATCTGACATTTTTGCGCTGTGCAATTATCTGATTAATGTAAAAAATACTCTCTCTCTTTCTCATTTAATTCAAAAAAAGGATCTATCTAGGACGTGTTGAAATAAAATGTGTAAAAAGAGTTTGTAATATATCAAAAGAGTATGAATTAAGTTAATACCAGTTATACCATATATTTTAAATCAAAATATTTGAAATCTTTAAAATCTCCTTTCAGCATTAACTTTATATTCTGCAATTTCTGATTTATTAACTCATTGACAGGTTAATGTTTAAATGTGTTTTCTCAGTTAAGTATCTTTGCTAATTTTGATGTGTAATCACTCATAATAATAATGAAGCTAAACTTTTTTTCTTGACTTCTGTTGGAGGAAATTATAAAATAGATCAGTTCAAATAATAAGACTGGGAGAAAAATTTGGTTCTGCCCATTGATAAAGAACCTAATATATTAAAATTACAGTACAATATAAAAAAAATCAGTACATTAATTGGGACGAGGATTGAGAGCATGCATCTGGAGGACCGTACATAAGATTATGTTGAATAAATGAATGAATAAATAAATAAATGTGTGAACATTGCATTTATACAGCCCCTTCTCAGAGACACTCAAATTGCTTTACAGTCATATGGGGTAATCTCTCCTCTGAATAAAGAGGTTGCAGTGAATTTCTTGAAATCATCCATCAATAGCAACCATGTAAAATTACAGCGTCTCAAGAATACAATTCCATCTTCATAGCAAATTTTAAAGCTGAGTTGCATAAAATGGCAAAGTTTCCGAAAAAATAACAAAGTTTAATAAATGTTAGTTCTTTAGTAGATCTTAGTGTTGATATTTTCTTTAGTTGCTCTCCAAGTAAGTAGAACACTCTAGATATTATGATGCTGCCTTGTCTAATGCCACATAGCATTAAAACACCAATCAGTAAGATAGCTGTCATATAATCTTAGGTATTTATGAAATCCTATATTGCCTGTGCGTTGTTTCTGGTTCTTTCATTCCTAAGACCAAAGATCAAACATTCCTTCATTCAAATTATTCATTGTCATTCCAAGGAGTTTTTGTTTGCTCTGAGTTAGTCCAATTACTGATTCTACTGCCACTGTGCTGGGCAAGAGATTTCTGTGATGAGGGAGGACTACAAAAATGCCCTAGAGGCAAAATATGATGGATGATGAAATGCTTTCTTGCTACAATAACAAAAAGGAATAATAATTTGTATGTTGAACCTTGCAAGAAAGGGTCAACCATTAAAAAAATTGCATGAGGCAGAAAAAAGCTTTGCCCCATAATCAGGAGTTTTCATTTTTAAGCAATTATACTGACATTTTACAGCTGCTTGACAATGTTGCAAGAAATAATGATACAGAGGGATTACTTACATTTAGCAAATAACATTTGGTATGCAGCATAACAAAAGAATAACATTGACCTCATTTCAGATGTAAATAAGTCCTTGTATGGAGATCAACAAATGTCTACATGTATGTCTCCAGTTTCAGCAGATTATTTCAATGAATGACTGGTAATTTACCTTTTCATGTTCCTTCTACTTCATTTTAATTTCCTTCCGTAGATATTACTTACAAGATCAAAGCATATCAACCCCAAATTATGTTAACCTCCGACCAACAACTCACCAGTACCATGAAGAGACTGGACATTTTCTACTCTGTTTTCTGGCTGAATAGAAACACCATTACACCATATTTACATATTAATTGAAATTTCACCTGAAAAAAGAGATAAATCACTGTTTTACAACATAATCAGAGGGAAATGTTTATCAAAGACAGGAATAATGAGACATGCACGCACTAAATTTAAATTACCTTTAATTTAACAGCTAAAGCAATAATAAATGAATTGGATGCTTGAAAATCTATTTTTATGAGAGTGGTGCAAAAGGGCACCTTGATCTATTCAACGTATCTTTCCACAGGTCCATTTGCTCTAAAGCTAGGCTGAAATGAGAGCAACACTGCTGAATGTTTGGATATGGGTACTCAGAGGCAGCCTGAATGCTAATGCAAACAACATCAGCGGTAAAAGTAGTCAAAGCCGCGTCAGCACTTTCTTATCACCACTTAATCCTATCTCAACTCAATGTGATTGATCCCTAAAACTATAGTATTCTGCCAATTAATTTTTTTTTTTTTTTTTTCCGGGAAGGCAGATGAAATATCGTATATAAATTGCCCTAATCCTGAAAAAAGTTTTTTCTAGGCCATCAATTTAATTTTAGTTATAAATCCATGATTATCTTAGAGCAATCTTAAATTAAAAAGTAGATTTCTGATGTCAGTGTCTTAAGAAAACAAAAAAACAATTGTTACTACATGAAATATGCCATAAAAATGAAGAAATAATGAAATGACAAAACCAAAAGTCATTCTTCTTAATTAGCCACTCTAAAAATCTATCTCACTGTCAGATACATTCAAAGCACATGCATTTATTTCATCTGAACTGGGATCATTGTGTAATTTGGTGTGACTGACTGACCATAGCTTTTACAAGCTGGATTAGCTTTTTCTGAGTGGTTTTTTTTTTTTTTTGGCCATTCTTTGAGTTAACATTCTGAGCTGCAGTGAAAGCACAAACAAATTTCTATTCAGAAATGTGTCACTTCTCATTTCATTGAGCAACAACAGATTTGTTATCATTACTCGTTGAGCACTGGCTGACATTTACAGCATCTAACTAGTGAATAACGTCCATTAAAATGATCATAAATGTGTCTTAAAGCCAACTGTACATGATGAACCATATGGAATGGTTAAAAATTGCAGTATATCAAGTAAGACGAAAGAATGGAAATTTCATGGAAATAAACTCTTGTTTGCACCAGAGTCTTATGCCCTATATCCAGTAAGACAAGGCTGCCCAACCCTGTTCCTGGAGAGCTACCATCCTGAGGGTTATCACTCCAACCAAAGCAAGCCACACCTGCTTTCCCAGTTACAGATCTTGACGAGCTGCTAATGAGCTGAATCAGGTGTGTTGAATTAGGGTTGGAGCAGAAACCTACAGGATGGTAGCTCTCCAGGAACAGGGTTGATCAGCCCTGCAGTATGGGATGCTAGGAATGGGACTCAATATTGGCAAGTAGATTTCTTCAGGCCATGACTACCATCAACCACGTGAAGTTTGGGGCTGATCGAACAATGTTTGTTTGAGTTTCAACAACTGCCTTTTTCAGGGCATTACATCAAAATTTACCACACTGCCACAGACACAGTTTTCAACGAGACAGAAAAAGCTTTGCAATGTATCCTTCTCAAGGCCATTGGATATCACACATCAAAAACCTGAGTGCAAAGTTTAATGAAATTTCACGTATCCTGAAGGCCGCAAGAAAGTGTTTGTGAAATGAGTATGGATGTAGGAAATCTAAAATGGCTGATTTCCAGTTTAAAAAAAAAAAAAATTAAATAAAATCCAGCATGATGAATCCAGTTATCCCACCAAATTTCAAGAACAACCAAACATCTGGAGAGCTTCCGGTGGCGCGGCACTGCTGCGACTCGGACGCAAGAGACTCTGTTGTTCGTTTGTTTGTTTGGTTGAGTCCGATCTAAAGTTTGTTTAGTCTTGAGAGTGTTGTTGGTCTAGTTGGCCAAGTCCGCCAAGTTGAAGTCTACCAGTCTGGAAGAGTAGCCTACAGTATGTGGAGGAAGACGGTGGGATTATTTCTGCTAGTGATTCTGATCATGTCCACTCTCTTTGTGGAGTATGCTGGAACCGCAAGGCCTCCAGGAGGGGGTGAATAGGTGTTGCGGGCCTACGGGAGAGAATGGCTCCTCTCCCTTCGATCCAGGACTACTCCAGCGCCCTGCCTGCTGGAGCATGTACCGGATGTGTTGGTTCGGAGGCAGACGACAAAGAGGCCACGCAAGTGAGGCAGGAGAGGCGGCATTCGGCACCGGCTCCGGCGGCGACGCGACAAGGTACCTCTGCCTTCAATAATCTTCAACAACGCTCGATCGCTGAGGAATAAGATGGACGAGCTTCGATTGCACACTTGGGTCTGCCATGAATATCGGGAATCATGCCTCATGATCTACACGGAGACCTGGCTCCAGGATGACTTCCCAGACCCTTTGGTCCAGCACAGGGGTTTACTAACGTCCGTATGGACAGAGACAGGTAGGACAGGTATGGACAGGTAGCTTGGGGAAAACAAGGGGAAGCGGTGTCTGCATTTTCATAAAGGTCTCATGGTGCACGAGCTATGCAGTGAAAGATAAGGTGTGCACACCTGACGTTGAACTTTTATGCATTAGCCTAAGGCCGTTTTATTTACCTAGAGAGTAAGGGAACATTTTTATTTGTGTTGTATACATTCCACCTAGTGGGAATGCATCGAAAGCTGCTGCTCGAGTCGCCGACTGCGTACACCACCAATTACAAAATAAGCCTGATGCTCCAATATTCGTCCTTGGAGACTTCAATCATTGCGACCTTAATACTGTGCTTCCTGGGTTTCAGCAGTATGGTAAGGGCAACACTCGCAAAGACAAACTATTGGACAAATGTTATGGTTTTATGGAAAATGCATACTCTGCTATAATCAGGCCTCCCCTCTCGAATTTTGATCACAACACAATTCAATTAATCCCCACATACAAGCCTGCCATCAAAAGAAGTAAACCCATTTCAAAGACGGTCAGGGCTCTATCTTTCACACTGCCTTACCCGTTGCCACTACCCGCAACCCGTGAATTACGCATTTAGCAGCTTTCACTATCCCTAAATGATATCTTGCGGCCACACTACCCGCTATGCATTATGCCGAATCCTTTATTTGTGCCTGGAGGTGTGCCCGTGGGCGTGTTTATGCGCTTTCCCTACAATTGCTATCTTGACCACACACGTTAGGGAAAGCGTATAGCGGGTCCTAAAACCACCCGCTACCCGCATTTGGGCTTTCACAAGAGCACTATGCACTGGCACTCAGCAACGGAATTTTTTTTTTCCAGCGAGCGGCATTTCAGAACTCTCTTGCGAATGAAGGTCATTTCGGCGACAAGTATGTACACCTGTTTTTGCAGCACGGTCACGCAACTTGCTGTAAAAAATAGACAGCTGTCCGATTGGAAAATGCAAACGGACGAAACCACGTACTTGTCACCAGAATTACCTTCATTCGCTGAAGGGTTCTGAAATGCCGCTCTCGCTGGGGGGAAAAAAAGTTACGTCGCTGAGTGCCAGTGCATATACCTAATTTTATTTGTCTAAAATGGGATTTTGTTCTATGCTTCATTTCAGACGGGAGAGGGAGTTGGATGTGCATGGCGAAACACATTTTTTTTCTTTTTTTTTTTTTTTTTTTTGAAGTTTCCATCACAAAAGGGGTAGGCTTGATTTTTTTTTTTTTTTTTTTTTTTTACCGCATACCAAACATTAAACAATATGTCAATGTCAAATAATATTAATAATAATAATAATAATAATAATAATAATAATACAATTCATGATTAACTTAACAAAAACAGATCTTCCCCTGACTGGATTTGACCTCATGCACGGGCAATTTAACTTCGTCAACGGAGAAACGTGGCGACCTTCCTCTCTGCATCACGGATTTCGGTTTGAGGATTTGGGATAGCGCAGCCTGCTCCAAAAGGCAGTGGCACCTGGCACACTGATTGGTTTAACTGGCGTAACGCCCAAACCACGCCTATGCATAATGTAACGGGTAGCGCTGGTGTTTTAGGGATATAGGCAGGTGTGCAAGATAGCAACTTTCGCGGGGGAACGCCTCTTACGCAATGCGAAATCCCCAAATAACGGGTTTAGGGACTCTGGCGTAAGATAGGGCCCTCAGTGTCCGGCAGGACACTAGTTCTTTAGCACTCACCTGCACAATACTGTCTGACACTGCGCCCTGAAATGAGCAGTCAAAAACTGACCATTGACTTTAGACCAGGTTTTTGTTGGTCGATAGCGCGATCGCTTTTTGCGGTCTGAAGACTGCAATGCGCTTTACCACACCTCATTTTAAGACAAACACGCCCATGGGCGCTCAATTTGATGAAAATGCATTCCCTACTTAGGCAGACTGGACACTGGACGAGTTAATGGTATTTGTGTTGGTCGGAATGTAGCAAAAATACGCACTTTACACTTCCCGCTTGGTGTATGATAGAGGCCTTTGTGTTTGGGGGCAAAGTGGAGCCACCCAGCCATGACCAAGCTCAGACTGGCACGTTGAAATCTTCAGGATGGGACTCTTAAGCTATGTTTCCGTTAATATAGCTAAGGTCCAGCTGCAACAAGCTGTGGGGCAGACATCTGAAACAAGTCATTGAAAATTCACTTCGAAAATGTTGACCTTTAAAGGTCATAAATGGTCAAGTTGAGGTCACCAAATGGACTTCGTATACTACTTTCTACATTTCTCCAATTCAAACATAGGCTCTATCTGTGACTGTTTTGGTGATAATAGTCTTTTAAATTTACCACAGTAATGCGCAGTGATGACTATAGACTTAAAAAAATGAAGACAAATTAGAAACCAAGCACTATTGAAGAATTATTATCACGTAATATTGGATCATATAGATGAAAATAAGGAAACAGATAACAATATGCGGTAAAAACAAAAATAATGTCTTTTGAAGAGAAAAAGTCAATATCAAGGGTGGCCACCCTTTGCATTGATAACAGAATTTAATCTTTCAAGTATAGTTTTACATATTTTTTATTTTTTCCCCCACTAAATGATTCCATAGAGTTTGAAGTTCATTCCAAAGAGATTCTTTCAATGTTGCAGCAGATTTGCTCAACTGGATTAAGGTCTGGACTTTGAGCACGCCAAGTCATACCTTTCATGTCACCAGATGTTTCTTTTCGACTGAGACAATTCTTGCACAACTTAGACGTGTTTAGGGCTATTATCTTGTTGAAAATAAAATCCCCGACCAATCGGTCTGTCTCCAGATGACAATGTGTGCCTCACAAGGATGCTGTCATACTTCTTTTGATCCATGATACTGTCGATTTTTATGAGATCACTGGTCTCTTTCGAGCAGACTGAACACTATAGCATAATATTACCACCTCCATGTTTTACTGAAGGGGTTAAACAGTCATTTTTGAAACGATCTCCAACTCTACGGCACACATATGTAAGTTAAGGGTTTAGGTGATTAATTTTGAATTGTGATTCATCTGTCCAAAGGAGTTTTTCTGAGTCAACTGGTGTCCAATCCTTCAATGTCTTGGCGAACTCAAGTCTTTTTTTTTTATGTTGCCAGCCCTTGGCAGCAACACGACCAATCAAACTATTTTCACATAGGCGTCTGGAAATAGTAGATCTTGATACTTTCTTCTTTTCACTTCTGGCGCTATTAACATCATCACGGAGTTGCCATGCTGTCAACCACCAATTTTTTTATTTTTTTTTTACTTGTCAAGAACAGATAACAAACATCAGAGGTACTTAACTTCCATTTCACACCTCTATTGCCAGGGGTTGGGAAGGACAGAAAGGCCCATGGGCCAATGGTCTGGGTCATGGAAAATCAATGGGCCATTTTCAAAATGTATGGGACATTTACATAATTCAATGCGCCAATAAATTTAACCATAACAGACGTTTATTCAAAATGAGTACTGCATATACATACATATGCATATATTTTTCTTTGTATGATTAACGCTAAAAACATACTGATAGATACATTTTTCTTTTAATATTTAGCATTACAATATTTCCTAAAACAAAAAGAATTGTTACTTATTACAAAAGACAAGATTATGTACAGAAATGCACAAGAGGGAAATCAGCTGTTTTGGTTTCAATTGTTCAAAACTACTGGCTGTGGCATTAGTCTAATGATACACTGGTAAGTAGCAGTAGTTAATGGTTTCTAACTGCACCCTAACAGTTCACTTCCATCTTGTAGCTGCACTGGCTGTTTTTAGCATTCACTTTTTGTTTTTATGCCAGATTGCAAAACGTCCTCTTAAAATCATGCCCCTGCAGCCCTTTACCATGAATTCTAATTCAGCTCAACTTTTCGCTAATTTTGTAGCTCGACATTGAAGAGATTAGAAATTATTTGACACTGAAGAAATCATGGCTAGATGATGAGCTCCACAGTAAAAATCCATAGAATTTATTTGAGTCCAAGATGGATGGGCTTGTCTCATATAAACTCTACTGGAGTTGAATTGACACTGGGATTTTTGCTGTGTGATTTCAAAATATTGATCAAAATCTTTCATATGTCATAACTTGATTTGATCACCAGCCTATCCCATATGTTGATATGACCCCTTGAAATTTTCCTAACATGCCAGGGTCTGAAATGTTGGAAAAAAGATGTAAAGCAACAATTGCTACACACAGATAAATTTGCATAGCAATGGCTGAAATTTGTATAACTCTTTTATTTTCAGGTTGTTTGCCCATTTTATACTTTCTTCTATTCTAATGAGCATGTAAGCCTGCCATGCCTGTCATTAATCTGTAGCACTACTTATCATGAGGTGCTTTGTTGTATTCCCAATTGTTGTAACCAGGGCCTGAAATTAAAACCCAACCACACGCCACATGCAGGTAATTTTTGCAATTGGTGGGTGAAACTGACAATCTACCTGCCACGTTGGTGGGCAGCCAATGAGCATTGAGCAATTCATTGGTAATTGTTTGTTTTTAACTCCTGACCAACTTTCAGACAAAGCAAAAATGTTCCGACCACCTTTGGCTCAGTTGAGAAAATGAAAAAAAAAAAAAAAACATGAAATCTGGAATCTCATGATCCAGTCCGATAAAATGCTCTGTTTGCTGCTTTGTCTAATTCATAGATAATCAATGGTCCATTTCAAAGCATTTATCTCGGCTGCAGTCGCGTTACTGCATATTTAAGATGCTTAATAGACAGGACTGATAACTGGTTTGCTAACTGAGCTGTCACAGTTAGTGAAGGTTGTGGCTAGTGAAAGAAATTAAAACCGCAGTTGATATTCAAGTACGTGATGATCAGGGGCGGAAATACCAAAATGAACAATTGCACCCAAGTCCATGAGCGATGGGGCTCCATTTAAACTCTGTGGTGATATGATTGCAATATGCACGTAATTTAAACAAGCAACAAGGAGGATCCACGCAAGCGACTTAACGAGCTGCTTATGGATCACCCTTATTGATGTTCTAGAAAAATAAACATGAGCAAAGACAAATAAATCTCAAAAACAATAAGAAGTACCAGCGCACACCAGGATACTTTTGGCAGCACTTTTATTCAAAAGTTACCTGTAAAAAAGGGAAGTGAATAACACGTTTTCCATCAGCTTCATCAGATTCGCTCTACGCTGATAAACAGCAGGTGCGTCTTTTGACAGGAAACGGAAACAGACTCAATTTCAGAATACATAAATATACAAATACAAAAATACAACACTGCAAAGACAATAATAGGAGACTCAAAAAATATACCAAGAGCCTGGGCACTGTATTTAAGTTCATTTTTGTCATTCATATGTCTAACTCGATTATTCTTCTGTACTTACAGGTGACTTCTTTTGTAGAAAAATACTCAGTCACTGAAACCTTTCCTGGCACAGCCCTTTCCTGCCTCTCCCTTCTGTAGAAAGGTGGATTCTAAATGTTTTTTTTCCTACCTCATGATGACAGTCTTATTTATGGTATCAGCATATCCTCTGCATTATTAAAGATGAAATTTCCAGTATGTAGTGTATCTCTTCGCATTGTGTATCTACTCATCCTCTGTGTATGAGAATTCTATTTATTTTCATTTATTGATAAAACATTTTGATATTATATTTTGTATTCAGTCTCCAGAGGAGAAAGCCTTTTGCACTTTGTATATTTCTTGAGTCTCCTATTAGTGTCTTTGCAGTGTTGTATTTTTGTATTTGTATATTTATGTATTCTGATATTGAGTCTGTTTCCGTTTCCTGTCAGTCGGCACCTGATGACAGTTTAAAAAGACGGACCTGCTGTTTATCAGCGTAGAGCGAATCTGATGAAGCTGATGCTAAACACGTTATTCCCTTCCCTTAATTTTTGAATAAAAGTGCTGCCATGAGTATCCTGGTGTGCGCTGGTACTATGTCTTATTGTTTATGAATTTGCCCTGCCCCAGCCGGCACCCAGGACACTGTGCACGGGGTATCCACAGTTTGTGAAACAAATAAATCTCAGCTGTGGGAATGTAATGGTGGAAATTCGGAGGCCAAATGCAGCGGACTGGTGAGCAAAAGGCCAGCAATAACGAGCACTTAAAATCACCAAAAGGAGGAATAGATGACAGGCAGCAAATTAACTCTCGTGCTTCCCAAAATACAAACTTAACTATCAGAACCCGCAAACAGAGCGAGAGAGGAAACTGGCAGAAACAAAGAAAAGAACCCACATGCAGCGGTGCAGTAAAAGCAACAAAATAAGGTCTCGAGAAAAGTGAATTCCAAAGCACCTTAATTGATGCAGACTTACGAGAATGAGGGAAGAAATCAGAAGGAAATCTCCCTACTAATATATTCCCCAAAAATATCACCACAAAGATGTTTGCAAAAAATCCCTAACTAGAAATATCTTCTGGCTGAAGTGTTAGCTAAAATCAGACACTCTAGCAAAGGAGGTGTGGCGGACTTCCGGCTTATATAGAGTCCGGGGAAGGCGCCGCCCAAGTCCAATCAGCCAGCTGGGTAAAGAATCCGATAGTAAAGGAATTTGATGTCGACCCGCGACGAGAGCCACAGAGAAAGTCCTTAACACACACACTACCTTAAATCATGACAGGACCCCCCCCCAAGGAACAGCTCCATACGTTTCCACAGAACCTCGTGCACGGAACTCAGAGATGAGGCTGGGATCGAGGATATCCCGAGAAGGGACCCAGCACTGCTCTTCAGGTCCATATCCCTCCCAATCCACCGCGACCGACACGCCTCTCAGCCAGGACGCGACGCACGGTGTAAACCGGCCCCCCCTCATCCGTGGCGGCGGTTTGTTGCCCGGTGCCAGAATGCTTTTGCTAACTGGTTTAAGCCAAGAAACGTGAAAAGTAGGGTGATGGGCAAGGATCTAGGGAGCTGTGACTGGATGGTGTCAGGGTTGATCTTCTGCACGATTTTAAAAAGGCCAATGAAACGGGGAGCCAACTTCCGTGACTCCACCCTCAAAGGAAGGTCCTGAGTGGAAAGCCAAACCCTCTGGCCAACCCGATATGATGGCGCCAAACGGCGCCTCCTATCGGTGGCGGTCTTCTGTTTCCGCACTGAGCGTAACAGAGACAACCGAACCCTGGCCCAGAACGACCGACAACGCCGAATGAAACAATTAACCAAAGGAACCTCCGAATCCCTCTCAGCATGAGGAAAAAGTGGCGGCTGATAACCCAGCTGTGCCTCAAACCGGGAAAGGCCTGTGGAGGAGTTGCATAACGAATTGTCGGAGTATTCAGCCCACGCCAAAAAATGACTCCACGATGTAGGGTTACCGGCCACTAGGCACCGAAGTGTATTTTCCAGTGACCGGTTAATTCTCTCTGTCTGCCCATAGGGTGAAAACCAGACGAAAGGCTCACTAAGGCCCCCAGCTGGTTGCAAAATGCACGCCAGAATTTAGCCGTAAACTGCGGGCCACATCCTGAGGCAGACCATGCAGCCGAAACACATGGTCCACAACAACGCGTCTCCCGCGCCGAGGGCAGCTTAGGAAGGGCGATAAAGTGGGTGGCCTTAGAAAAGCGATCGACCACAACCAAAATAAACGTGTTGCCTTCCGAAGCTGGCAGACCTGACACAAAGTCTAACGCAATGTGGCTCCAAGGATGCTTGAGGACGGGCAATGACCGCAACAGACCAAAGGGGGGGATGAGAACCCTTGTTCCGTGCACACACGCCACAGGCCGCCACAAACTCCCGGGTGTCCTTTTCCATACCGGGCCATCAAAAGCGTTGGGCCAAAAACTGCTTGGTCCGGTGAATCCCCGGATGACCAGCCAAGCGGGAAGAGTGACCCCACTGGAGAACTTGAGAACGAGCCGCCACAAGGACAAACAAACAACCAGGCAAACCCCCACCCGGACCAGAATCGGACCGCAAGGCCTCCTGTACCACAGACTCAACATTCCACAGTATCGGGGGCCACAATCTGAGCTGATGGAATTATAGGCTCAAGAATAGGATCGCGGCCCGAATGGTCGTAAATTCGCGACAAAGCGTTAGGCTTCATGTTTTTAGAATCGGGGCGATAAGTCAACGTAAAGTTAAAGCGATTGAAAAATAATGCCCACCGCGCCTGCCGCGAATTACGCCGCTTAGTCTGCTGGATATACTGGAGGTTTTTGTGATCGATCCAGACCACAAACGGGTGTTCAGCCCCCTCCAACCAGTGGCACCACTCTTCCAACGCCAACTTAACTGCCAACAACTCCCAGTCATTAGTGCTGTAATTCCGCTCAGCCGCAGACAACGACCAGGAGAAGTAGGCGCAGGGATGCAATTTATTGTCCCAAGGAGAGCGCTGGGACAAAATGGCACCCACCCCGACCTCCGAAGCGTCCACCTCCACCACAAACTGGAGGGAGGGGTTGGGCATAACAAGGATAGGCTTAGAGATAAATTGTCTCTTCAACTCCTGAAAAGCAGCCTCCGCTGCTGGGGTCCAAGTAAACGATGAGGAGGCATTCTTCCTGGTAAGCGCAATGATCGGGGCAGCCACAACACTAAAATTGCGGATGAACCTCCTATAAAAATTAGCAAAGCCAAAATAACGCTGCACCTCCTTTACATTCTGAGGAACAGGCCAATTCCTGACCGCTGCCACTTTGTCCGGGTCCATACGGACCGACCCTGCTGTAGGTGCAGCAGCTTAAAAAGGGCATTAAATGGCTATCCAATGTAATTAATAACTTAATTATTTATTAATTAAAATTTATTATTTATTAAAACTTTAATAAAAATATTAAAGTTCCTCCCACGAGGCATCAAGATGTGTCTGGGAATATGCCTTTACGATATGTAAAATAACGAGGATGGATAATTCAGTCGTTTCATCCTAATAATCCTTCCTGCAAGATAACCACTTGATTCAGCAGGAAACCTGCAAATTTAGTAACCAGTCTCATAAAATTACTAAAATAACCAAAAATATGGAGTTTTAATTAATAGTTAAAATAACCAATATTAGTGATTGAAGAAAACAAAAATTAAATCAAAGATTTAATTAATAATCTGAAGGAATTTTGGAGTTCTACATAGGCTATTTTGACTCAGACTCCCACATATTACAGCACCAAAACAGACACCAGGTTTAATAAATGAATTTTTAAACAAACAAACACAGAACATACATGGGCTAATTTACGGAAGGACTATATATGAACTAGAGAGGATAACAATGGTGTGTGTGTACGTGCTAGTGTGCACGTGCGTGTGCGCGATTATGGGAGTGGGCAGGCGCGTGTCCGTGCGTGTGGCAGATGCGTGTGTGTGCTTGTGGGCACAAGTTCCTTTGTCTTGGGACAAAGTCTTTCAGCGCGGGGCTGCTTAGAATTTATAAATGTATAGGCGGGCCCATGCGCGGCTGGATAAATCAATTTACCTTCAACAAATTGCGAGAAGAGTTTGCTTCAGCTCATATGCAATTTGTATTACTAATTGAGTAATCATCCATACTAAGGCATGCACGTTAGTTAACTGCAGCATTAGAAAGTTAGCCAGAAAAGATTATGCATGTAAAGACAACCAATCAATGGCTACTTGACTTCATAAAGTATAAAAACGGACACAATGCGATTATGCAATTACATCAGTAATGGACAACTTAAATGCGATACAGTTTAAGTTGAAACCGCTAAACTGTATTACTGCCTGGAATGTTCAGTTAGTCTTAGTGAAGTCCATAGCTTGGGATTCCTCTCCGGGTCCACTGAACAACGCAGTTCTGGCGTGGATGTCCTGCGGGATGCGCAGATCCGACGTCCTGTGTCCACTTGGAGTTGCATGCTGCTCTGCTGTGTCGGTCGCCGTGAGAAATGTCCTTGCTGATTCGGAAAAAGTTATTTTTCGGAGTTGTTCCGTGATCAACTAGCAGTAGCACCGGGCATAAGCTAGTTTAATGAGATTTGCAGTCCTGAACTTAAATGGAGATTCGCAGAGATGTGAGCACTCTGCAGATAGGCCAAATGAAATTGCGCAGGATGCGTGAATTCCAATACAAGTGCTGCCCTTGCGCTTGTAAAGAGCAGGCCAAGGGGAAGTGTGGCTTCCCGGTGGGAATAGAGCCAAGAGGACATGTGCTCTTCAGTTGGAAGTATGCCAAGGGAGAATGAACTGGGTGGGGTCCCTAGTTTTAAAAAGTTCTGTTGCCCGGTTTATTGCTTTTGGGCTCCTCCTATTGGCAAACCTAAAGGAAGGGGGTGGTGCTGTAGAGGACGTTTCCGTTTCCTGTTGACTGCATGGGAAATGTAGTTCTGTGGGCCCTACACTGCCGACACAATGAAACCAAGGAACGACACTGTCTTGGCCTGAAAAATGAATTTCTCAGCCATGACAAAAAGTTTGGCTTCAAGGAGGGCCACAAGCACTTTTCAGACGTGTTGTTTATGCTCCAAGAGAGTTGAAGAAAAAATCAGAATATTGTCAAGGTAGACAAAGAGGAATTTCTCCAACATCTCTCGGAGAACGTCGTGAACAAACGCCTGGAACACAGAGGGGGCGTTAAACAAACCGAACGGCATAACTAAATACTCTTAGTACTCCTCATGGGTATTAAAAGCTGTTTTCCATTTGTCCTCCTCCCGGATCCGGACCAAGTTATATGCGTTACGGAGGTCTAGTTTTGTGAAAAACGACGCCTCCTGCAGGCGTTCAAACGCAAAGTTCATCAAGGGAATAGGGTATCGGTTCTTAATAGTGATATTATTTAGGCCCCTGTAATCAATACAGGGCCTCAAACCGCCATCCTTTTTCCCCACAAAAAAGAACCCCGCTCCAGCAGGAGACGTGGAAGGCTGAATAAATCCATTAGCCAGAGCCTCCTGAAAATACTCTTGCATAGCCTTGCTCCTCTGCACCAACGTGTGCCCAGGCCCTTATCTACCTGCAATCGGCTTTTAATCTTATTCAACATGCTCTGGCAGATCTGAAACTTGTTTTAAATAAGGATAAAACTAAGTTCATGTTTTTTTCGGCTCGGAATGCAATTATGCCAAATGATTTAATTTTCTCGGTGTCTGGTGCTGAAATTGAGCAAGTTCAGTCTTACAAGTATTTGGGTATCTGGCTGGATCATGATTTTTCCTTTAAGACTCGTGTCTAATTTGTCCAAGAAAATCAGAACAAAAATTGGGTTTCTTTACAGAAACAGGTCTTGTTTTTCTTTAGACAGTCGGAAGAGGATTGTCCAGGCAATAATCTTACCTTTATTTGACTATGGGGATATCCTTTACATGCATGCCTCTGACAGTACTTTAAGACCTCTGGACGCTATTTATCACAGCGCTCTGTGTTTTATCACTGGAGATTGTTTCCGCACTCATCACTGTGTGTTATATAGTTCTGTTGGGTGGTTTTCCCTTTATTTTAGAAGGAAGCTCCATTGTATTTTATTTATTTATAAAGCATTGCTTGGCAAGCTTCCTTCATATCTAACTAGGCTTTTGTCCTTCAAAATCCGAAGCCAGCATGTTAGATCGCAAGGGTGGATTTTGTTAGAGTCACCCAGGACTAGGACAAATTTGGGCTGTTCTGCTTTTAGCTCATTCACACCTTATGTCTGGAATAGATGCCAAGACTCTCTGAAGCTTGACTGTCTCATTCCCTATGATTCCTTCAAGAATCGACTGTGGGAGATGTTACTTGAGGAGGCCAGATGTACTTGCCTTTAGTTTTAACCTTGAACTTGTTCTCTGTCCTTTGCACTTGAATGTTTTATTTATTTATTTTTTTTAATTTATTTTAATCGTATTTTAAAGTTTGTTTTCCTTTATTCTGCAGTTGTTGTATGTAATTGTGTGAATCTTACTATGCTCTGTCTGTTACCCACTTTATATTTGTTTTATTGTATTCAGAGCTCCCCTGAAGAAGAGACCTCGGTCTCAGTGGGACTTCCCTGTAATAAAGGAAAATAAATAAATAAATAAATAAATAAATAACGAACCCCTGGGGGGAGTGATACCAGGGTGAAGATTGATCTCACAATCGCACGCGCGATGGGGAGGCAAGGACGAGGCCTATTGCTTGCTAAAACCCTCCGTGAGATCAGCATAGTCATTGGGAACGTTGGGAGGTAAACAAAAGTTCAGAGCAGCCCCCAAACTCCAACCCTGTTTGGAACCGGACGTCTCAATGATTGACTCAGAGTCAGAAAAATCCTCCGAATCTAAATCCACCTCTGGCTGCCGCCAGTCAAATTGAGGGTCCCACTCCAACCCATCCTTCGCCCCATTTTCTAAATCAGGTGTGTTAGGTGAGACAACCTCCTCATCATCACTCCAGGTGTCAGCCTCCCCCATAGGTTGACGTGCCAGACGACACGCCAAAATCTCACTACAGTGAGCCTTACAATTAGCCCCACTAGATGAGAGGATTATTTTGACTGCCCCAAAAAATATGTGGCCTATGTTCGACCAACCAGGAATGTCCTAACACCACAGGAAAAGCCGGGGAGTTGATAAGAAAAAACGGAACTCTTTCCGAATGACCACCAAACAGGATGAACATCGTCAAAAATTCAGTGACTTCGGTAATAAGCCCAGTTCTCAACAGGCGACCATCCAAAGCTTTAACAGTGCGAGAATGCAAGAGAGAGCGGATGGGTATGGAATGTTTTCTAGCCCACCCTGCTTCCATAAAACAATGCACAACCCCTGAGTCCAGAAAGGCCTCAACAAGTCTCTGCTTCCCCACAATCAAGTCCCCAGAAATAAACGTGCGAAAGGGAGATTGAGTCTGTCCCTATAGCGCCCTCCATACCGCTAGAGGGACTTCCCGTTTCCCTTAAGCTCAGGGCAATATGGTCGGATATGTCCCGATCTTTTGCAATTGAAACAAATTATCTGCCTACAAACAGGATTGCGAGCCCAATTGTCATATGAATCATCTACCTAGATAGGCTCACTAAGGGTAGGAAATTCTGTGGGCGGAGCTGGGGCTGTGTGCAGGTTGGGATTAGAATTCAACTTTTTGCTTATTGGTTCGAGTGTAAAGGTTCGAGAGAGAGATCTCGGAATGTGTGCAATTCCCAATCTAAGGGTTAAGGATACAAGAACCTAAACCACTAAATGTCCACGCAGCAAATACAACTGTGGAACACAGCCCAATATGAGGGACTGACAATTTCTAGGAAATAAAGCTCAGACTTAGGAGCAAGCTAGAAGTAAAATGATCCAACTGCTAAATAACTAGCAAACGTAGATCGCAACACAAGGCTAAAAGACCTCTGTTACCAGCGCCGTGCATAGATGACACTAACGCAAAGAGGTGCCGCAATCTTGGGTAATTTATAGGATTCACACACCTGATATTAATCTGCAATTAACCTGTGAAAACCGTTCAGGTGAAGGCCGAAAGAGACCTGATACATGACAGGGCCCCCCCTCAAGGAACAGCATCTGAAGTTCCCTTAGCTCCCCGTTGGCGGAGTGCAGAAATCAATCCGGGGTCCAAAATATCCCTAAAGAGCACCCAGCAATGCTCTTCCGGGCCATAACCCTGCCAGTCTACCAGAAATTGCACCCCCCTGCCCACACGTCTCTCTGCTAGTATGCGTTTAAAAATATAAGCTGGCCCCCCACCAATAATTTGTGGAGGAGGAGCTTGCTTGTCTGGAGGTGCCAACACGCTAGCACTGACTGGTTTAAGACGTGAGACATGGAAGGTAGGGAGAATCTTCATAGACTAAGGAAGTTCCAACCGAACGGTCACTGGATTGATCTTCCTTACGATCTTAAAAGGGCTAACAAAGCGTGGAGCGAGTTTCCGGGATTCGACCCTCAGTGGAAGATCTCTGGTAGAGAGCCACACTCGCTGACCAACGCGATAAGAGGGTGCTTGACGCCGCCTCTTATCCGCCGAATTTTTCTGCCTTATGGAGGACTGCAAAAGCGACAAACGCTCGACATTTCTGAATAAAATGGCTGACCGATGGAACCTCAGTGTCTTTCTCCAATTCCAGAAAAAGCGGAGGTTGATAACTCATCTGAGCCTCAAAAGGTGAGCGACCATTAGAAGCATTACATAAGGAATTATGGGCATTTTAAGCCCAAGGGAGGACCCGGCTCCATGATGCTGGATTGTCGGCCACCAAGCAGCAAAGCGTATTTTCCAAGGACTGATCTGTCCGTTCTGTCTGCCCGTTAGTTTCAGGGTGAAACCCTGACAATAGGCTCACCGACGCCCCCAGTTGCCAGCAGAAAGACTGCCAGAACCGTGCCGTAAACTGGGGTTCTCTATCAGAGACAACATCCAGAAGGATACCATGTAGCCTAAAGACATGATTGATCATCAATTGGGCAGTCTCTCGTGCAGAGGGTAGCTTTGGCAATGCCACAAAATGAGCTGCTTTTGAAAAACGATCCACCATTACTAATATCGCAGAATTACCGTCAGAAATAGGCAACCCAATGATAAAATCTAAAGCCACATGACTCCATGGACATTTAGGGATGGGCAGTGGCCTTAAGAGGCCAGAGGGTGGGAGATGTGAATTTTTGTTGCGTGAACAAACCGAGCACGCTGCAATGAATTCCCTAACATCCCTGTCCATGCCGGGCCACCAAAAACGTCAGTAAAGGAAATCCCTAGTGCGCTGCACGCCAGGATGACCTGTCAACTTGGACGAATGTGCCCACTGCAGGACACGAGACCGAACCCGAACTGGAACAAACAGGCAGTTCCGCGGGCCTCCTCCTGGGCCCGGATCAGTGGCCAAGGCCTTCTGAACCACTGCTTCAATGCCCCACAAAACCGGAGCAACAATCCTTTTCCCTGGGACAACAGATTCCGGAACCACATCACTGTCCAAGTGGTCAAACATGCGAGACAAGGTATCCGGTTTAGTGTATTTAGAACCTGGCCGATACGTCAGGGTGTAATTAAAGCGATTAAAAAACATAGCCCAGCGTGCCTGCCTGGCATTTCGCCTCTTGGTTTGTTGAATGTACAACAGGTTTTTGTGGTCGGTCCAAACCACAAAAGGATGTTCTGCTCCTTCTAACCAGTGGCGCCATTCTTCTAGCGCCAGTTTGATGGCTAACAGCTCACGGTCACCGACATCGTAGTTCCTCTCAGCCGGGGATAACGACCGTGAGAAATAAGCACACGGATGCAAGGACTTGTCAGATTGGGAACACTGAGAGAGAATGGCGCCGACCCCCACCTCAGATGCATCAACCTCCACCACAAATGGGAGGGAGGGGTCGGGATGAACAAGAACTGGTTTCGAGCTGAATCTCTTCTTGAGCTCTTCAAATGCTCTGTTTGCCTGTGGGTTCCAGGTGAAACAAGAATGCCGTTCCTTCTTGGTCAAGGCAATAATAGGAGCTGCAATGGTGCTAAAATTCTGAATAAATCGCAGATAAAAATTGGCAAACCCCAAAAATCGTTGGACCTCCCTGAATGATTGAGGGACCGGCCAATTAAAGACTGCCGATGCCTTGTCAGGGTCCATGTGCACAGAGCCCTCGGAAACAATAAAACCCAAAAATGTAACTATTTTGGCATAAAAAAGGCATTTCTCCTCCTTAACAAATAGTTCAGCATCCAACAGAGCTCGTAAAACCTGCCAAATGTGGGCCTTATGTTCACTGAGAGACGAAGAAAAAATTAAAATGTCGGCCAGATACACAAAGACGCATTTTTCCAACATCTCCCCTAACACGTCATTGACAAATGCTTGGAAGACGGATGGGGTATTAGCAAGGCCGAAAGGCATCACAAGATATTCATAGTGCCCCTCGTGGGTGTTGAATGCTGTTTTCCTTTCATTCCCCTCCCGTATTCTAATAACATTATAAGTGTTCCTGAGGTCCAGTTGGTGAAAAATGACGCCCCTTGAAGGCGTTCGAATGCCGAATTCATTAGCGGAAGTGGGTATCGATTCTTAATAGTGATGCTGTTAAGACCCCTATAATCAATACATGGTCGCAATTCGCCATCTTTCTTATTAACAAAGAGGAACCCTGCGCCAGCTGGGGATGTAGAGGGTCTGATAAAGCCATAGCTTAAAGCCTCCTGGATGTGTTCTCTCATGACTTTTTTTTCAGGGATGGAGAGCAAAAATAAAGCACCTCCAGGGGGCGTGGTACCTGGCTGAAGATCAATGGCGCAATCGTATGTGCGGTGAGGTGGTAAGGTGGTAGCCTTTTGTTTACTGAATACTACGGCCACATCAGAATAGTCTGATGGGACATTAGACGGTAAAACAAAATCCAATGTAGCTCCCATTTTTCAATCATTGGACTCATCCTCCCCTTCTGATGTAATATTGGAAGCAGTGTCCCATCCAAGGCTCTCGCTATCACTGGCCTCACTGATTTCTAGATCCAGGTCACTGCAGAAATCATCTGGACTGACACTGAACCTTGTCTTCTCTTTAGTTAGCCCTTTATTCTCCTTGGAAGAACAGTTTACTGAACTGTTGTCAAAAACCGGCCCCTCTCCATCAAACTGAGGATCCCAGTCCAGACTGTCAATCTCAGAGATTACTGACTGGGGAAATTCAGAATCCTCTCTGTCGTCATTACAATCATAATTATTATTATTATTATCCACCCTGTCCTGATAAAATGGACTGTGAGATAAATTTTGACTGCAATGACTATTACAATTGGGGCCTCACTGCATTATAGGTCTAAACCTGCTCCCCCAATTAATCTGAGGTTTGTGCTTCATCAACCATGCACGCCCCAAGACAATGGGAAATGATGGGGAATCAGCTAAAAAGAATTGAATCTCTTCTGAGTGGCCGCCTTGTTTAATGAACAGAGATAACCCCTCGGTCACTTCCGAAATTAAGCCACGCCCCAAGGGGTGACCATCCAATGCCAGAACCAAGTGCGAATATGGGAGCGAACGAATGGGTAGCCGGTTATTACGGGCCCATTTAATATCAACTAAACAGTCGACAGCTCCGGAATCTAAAAAAGCGTTTATATGTATCCTGCATTTATTCCAAGCCAAAATTGCGGGGATAAATGTTCGAAAGGAAGCTGTCTCCTGCCCCACTGACCCCTTTCGTTCAATCAGTGGGACTGGTCGTTTAACTCCCGACAGTAGGATTTGGTATGACCAGGTTTTTTTGCAGTGCGTGCAAAAGAAACGTTTCCGTTTCGGGGTGGGCGAACCTCTGTCCCATCAACCTGCATAGGTTCAACACAAACTTCCACATCAGATGATGCAGTAGAAACTGGTTGGTATTGTGGAAATTTCAACCGGGTTGGTCCGCTTTTATTCGCTGAACTCTCCTTAGCCCGATTATGCAATCTATTATCGATACAAATAACCTTTTCCACGAGTGCATCGAGTGTCGTGGGAGATCCAACCATAGACAACGCGTCCCTCACTGGGTTGGATAAAGCACGGGTAAATTGTTTCATTAGGGGTTCGTCCGGCCACCCTGTAGATGTAGCAATGGACCTAAACGTAATTGCAAAGTCGGCGACACTTCTCCGCCCCTGTGTTAAATTCAGTAAGTGATCTGCTGCTTCATGTCCTTTAATGTTATGATCGAAAACTGAAATTAATTCCTTCTGGAGCCTATCCAGTGATTCAGTGGCTTCGTCCAAGGGTGGATTATTGGGTAATGGTTGTGATATCGGGTTTGTGGTGTGTGGAAGAGACGTTTGTGCTTGTGTTAACTGGGACATGATTACGGTCATCATATCACCCATCTGGGCAGACAGTTTATCAGCGTTTTCTTTAGTCTGATTACCCAGTTGCTCTAGTGCAGCCTCATTTTCTTTCGTAGTTTTATCTAGCTGGTTAAGTGCTCCAGCCACCTGCCTCACTTCACCACTCAGCTGATCAACTGTGCCAGAAATTTGATTAATTCGAACCTCATTGCTGTTCGTTTGGTTAGCCAGCTGATTAATCAGGCTATCTTGGGCAGACAAACGAGTCACCAAGTCTGCCAGAGTACTGCAAATATCTGCTTCCTGCATACTGACAATATGTCTAAATAATAACAAACTTCCCCAGCTAAATCGATTGAGAAAAGACGCCGAAATCAGGTCGGTGTTAGTGTACTGTAAAGGTTCGAGAGAGAGATCTCGGAATGCGTGCAATTCCTAATCTAAGGGTTAAGGATACGAGAACCTAAACCACTAAATGTCCACGCAGCAAATACAACTGTGGAACACAGCCCAATATGAGGGACTGACAACTTTTAGGAAATAAAGCTCAGACTTAGGAGCAAGCTAGAAGTAAAATAATCCAACTGCTAAATAACTAGCAAACGTACATCACAACACAAGGCTAAAAGACCTCTGTCACCAGCGCTGTGTATAGATGACACTAACGCAAAGAGGTGCCGGAATCTTGGGTAATTTTTAGGATTCACACACCTGATATTAATCTGCAATTAACCTGTGAAAACAGCTCAGGTGAAGGCAGAAAGAGACCTGATACATGACAGCGAGTGCCATTTGTTTCTCTTTATTACGTTCACGGATACAATTATTAATCCTAACCGCCGTACGGACCAACAAATCTGAAGACACACAAGGCTCCAATGTAGCGAGAGCGTCCTTCACCTCTTCCGACAAAGCATGAATAAATACTGTCATAAGAGGCACCTCCGGCCAACCTGTCTCTGTGGCCAAGGAAAGGAATAATATTGAAAACTCCGCGACGCTCTTTCAGAGCCTTGACGCAAATGCATTAGACAAGTAGCCGCGTCCTGACCACACACATCTTGATCGAAAACTGAAATCATTTCTCTCATGAGAATATCTGCCGAACTGACAACAGGCGATCTGGAGCAAATGAGTGGCCCCGCCCAAGTGAGCACTGGACCAGATAACAGAGAGAGAATGAATGAAACCCGTGATTCTTCATTTGAGAATTGCGAAGGTTGTGATCTGAAAAATATTTCACATTGTGCAATGAAATCCTTACATTTCCCTGCTTTGCCTCCATATTTTGGGGGTAATTGAAGTTTGGGTTCTCAGGGGAGGTGCGTGGATTGTGCTTATGTAGCATTCTGTGTGATCTGGACAGTCAAAGCTCTGATACTCTCCGTGAGACTTAATAAAATATTTTTCTGTCTCTGCACGGCGTTTTCTTGCAAACGAACCTTTTCCGCCAATTCTGCTTGCTGATTGCTTAAATTAGCAAGCCCCTTGCCATGACCAGCGAGCACAGATTGTTGATTGGCGACAATCTTATCAAGCGCTGCCACTGCTGGCAACTCCATGCTTAGCTAGAGTGTGCTGTAATGGTGGAAATTCGGAGGCCAAATGCAGCGGACTGGCGAGCAAAAGGCCAGCAATAACGAGCACTTAAAATCACCAAAAGGAGGAATAGATGACAGGCAGAAAATGCGCTTCCCAAAATACAAACTTAACAATCAGAACCCGGAAGCAGAGTGAGACAGGGAAACTGGCAGAAAAAAAGAACAGAACCCGCATGCAGCGGTGCAGTAAAAGAAACAAAATAAGGTCTTGAGAAAAGAGAATTCCAAAGCACCTTAATTGGTGCAGACCTTATGAGAATGAGGGAAGAAATCAAAAGGAAATCTACCTACTAATATATTCCCCAAAAAAATCACCTCGAAGAAGTTCGCAAAAAATCCCTAACTAGAAATATCTTCTGGCTGAAGTGTTAGCAGACACTTTAGCAAAGGAGGCATGGCGGACTTCTGGCTTATATAGAGTCCGGGGAAGGCGCCGCCCAAGTCCAATCAGCCAGCTGGGTTAAGAATCCGATAGTAAAGGAATTCGATGTCGACCCAGGACAAGAGCCACAGAGAAAGTCCTTAACACACACACAACCTAAACCATGACAGGGAAGTAACATTCTTAAGATTTCAATACGATAATTATGTTTTATAATCATGTAAACATTAAGGGGCCTACATTAGACAAGACACTCCGAGTCGCCTTCGACCGCATCGGTGTAGCCCCTGAAAGCCTGCTTCTCCCCTTTTTTGCACATTATTCGGTCAATACTGTGGCCATGGCAACCAAAATCAATAGGTGTTATGAGTGAAGTATATTACATGGCCATACCCAATATGAAAGTAATTGGTCCAAAATTGCAGCCTGTACTGCATCCACAAGGAAATCTCTATGTTTTGCCACTAATGTGCGTATTATGCGGTCATTACTGTCGCCATGGCAACCAAAATAGATAGGTATCGTAAGTGAAGTATGACACATGTACTTTCCAAATATGAAAGTAATTGGTGAAAAATTACAGAGTGTACGTTTCAGCACAAACGTGCACATTATTCGACCAATACTGTCGCCAATGCAACAAGAATTATAAGGTGTCATAAGTGAAGTGTAACACATGTCCATACCAACTATGAAAGTAATCGGTAAAAAATTGCAGCCTTTACTGCGTCCACAAGGAAATCTGTATGTTTTGTCACTAATTTGCATATTATTTTGCCAACACTGTCACCGTGGCAACCAAAATCGATAGGTGTCATAAGTAAAGTGCAACACATGTCCATACCAAATATGAAAGTAATCGGTCAAAAACTGCAGCCATTGCTGCGTCCACAAGGAAATCTGTATGTTTTGTCACTAATTTGCATATTATTTTGCCAACACTGTCACCGTGGCAACCAAAATCGATAGGTGTCATAAGTAAAGTGCAACACATGTCCATACCAAATATGAAAGTAATCGGTCAAAAATACCAGCCATTACTGCGTCCACAATGAAATATCTGTTGTGCAACTAATTTGCATATTATTTGGGCAATACTGTTACCATGGCAACCACAATCAATAGGTGTCATAAGTGAAGTGTAACACATGTCCATACCACACATACATGTCACTCTTTCTCAGGTCAGAAGTGCAGCAGTTAGCATATTCACTGCTAAGAGCTCTGGAGTTCACACTGTTGTACAGCGCACAGAGAGAGAGGGGGGATGGGGGCCGCTATCCATTAGATCTGGATTAATGGCTGAAAGCGTACCGTCAAACCATTCTGAGCAGGCCCTAGCCTACCAGCTACCATCCAGACCCAAGGCTACCAGCTACCATCCAGACCAAGGCTACCAGCTACCATCCATGCCCAAGGCTGCTGAGGCCTGCAGTGGCAACCTGAGGGAGAAGGTCCAGGCCCAGGCTTCCACCAGCAGCCAGGCTACCAGGCCAAGGCTGAGGCTCATCATTCAACCACTCATTCATCCATCAATCTGGAAGACCAAGCTGGAACCAGGGCCCAGTGACAACTTAGCCACTAGGCTAAGCCCAAGAGTCAGGTACCGTGTTTGAATCCTTCCACTCAAAGCCATACAATGCCACCTAAACTAAGAGCAGAGGTGAAATCAGATGAAGAATATGTCTCACTTACACAAGTATCAGAACTGCTACAATAGCAGAAGGAGATGTTCACGGCTTTATTACAACAACAACAAGAAAACTGTAAAGGCTTTGTTAAAATCATAATGGACTCCACTAACACCAGGTTGGAGACATTAACTCGAGAATTACAGGACATAAAAACAAGCCTGCAATTTACCCAAAAGGAGGTGGATGACATTAAGACTGATAATGCTAATCAAGCTGATCGGTGTAAATCCATGCAGACAGATTTCTATAAAGTCTGTGACAGTTTGCTAGTTATTACTGACAAGATGGAGTATCTGGAGGGACAGTCCAGACGAAACAACTTGGTCTTTGAGGGGATAATGGAATCACCTGGAGAGACCTGTTCTGAGACAGAGGAGAAGGTGAAGAAGGCCCTGGCTGAAAAGCTACAGATAAAGAAGGACATGGAGATGGAGAGAGCACATCACACAGGGAAACCTGGAGGTGATATACCCAGGCCCATAGTGGTGAAGTTTCTAAGGTATAAGGACAGATCAACCATTCTTCAACAAACCAAGAACCTGAAGGGAACTAAAATCTACATAAATGAGGATTACACAGATGCTGTAAGGAGGAAGAGGAAAGAACTGATGTCAGATTTGAGAGCTGCGAGAGAAAAGGGTGACATTGCCTATTTACGTCATGACAAACTGATCATTCATCCCCGCAGCAGTACTCCAAAACAATCAAGAGACAAGTAAGCAACCAGCCAACCAGATATGGGTAACCACACATGCTCTTAATGGCAACAAACACAACTCAAACACATCCTGGACTTAATAAGTTAGCACAAAGAATCACTGAGCATGAGGATCTAAAGCTAAATCCTTTTCAATAAACTGAGTACCATCCACAGGACATAGAAAATGACACTGATCCAGAAAACAACTTTTCCCCAACATCTATTACAACTGCTACTATTACACCGAAGGGCAGTTCAACAACACCATCAAAGCTGGAAACAAAATATCAATAATCCACTTTAACAGCAGAAGCTTGTATGCTGACTTTGAAAACATAAAATATTGCCTAAGCCAGTTCACACAGCCTTTCAGTATCATTGCTATTTCAGAAACATGGATAAATAGTGAACGGATCATTGACTTTGAACTGGAAGGACATGAAATGGTTTATATGAACAGACGAAACAAGAATGGTGGTGGTGTTGCTCTGTTTTTGGACAGGGAATTTAATTTTAAGGTTGATGAAAAACTGTCAGTTGTAGAGGATAATATTCTTCAATGTGTTACTGTAGAAATATTATTGGAAAAAAAGAAAAATATCATTGTCAGTTGTATATACAAAACACCAGGTTCAAACATGAACCTTTTCAGGGGCTGGATAGAGGAACATTTCTCAAAAACAAGTCAAAAAGTCATGTTTATCTGTGGTGACTTTAACATTGACTTACTAAATCACAATAAACACAAAATGACGGAAGAATTTATCAACATATTATAGTTTAAGTTTATACCCTAAAATCACCAGACCCAGCCACATTACTTCCCATAGTGCTCATTGATAATATTTTCACAAATCAAATAGACAATAACACAGAGAGTGGACTGTTAGTATGTGATATTAGTGACCATCTGCCTGTTTTCACAATTTACAACAATAACTATAAAAATAACAAACAGGACAACAAACTACAGTACAGAAGGGTTAGGATAGAAGAGTCTATGGATAAATTAAGGAATGATTTGTTAGCACAAGACTGGGGATCAATATATAAAGAAAAGGACATTAATGAAGCATATAATGAGTTTTTAAGAATGTTTAATATATTATAAAATAAAAATTGTCCAATCAAACAATATAGAAAGAAACTAAATTATAGAGATAATCAATGGATCACAAAGGGACTTCAAAATGCTTTTAAAAAGAAAAATACACTATACAGAGAATTTCTAAAACAGAGAACAACAAAAGCTGAAAATAAATATAAGAAATACAAAAATAAGCTAACTAATATAAAGAGAATGCGTAAAAAGGAATATTATAATGAAATATTAGAACATTAAAAAATAATGTTAAAGGTATTTGGAAAATTTTAACAGTATCATAAGGAATGGCGCTAATAAGACAAATTACCCTGAATATTTCAATGATAATGGTTTAAAAATTGATAATATGAAGGAGGTGGCTAATATGTTTAATCATTTCTTTGTAAATGTCAGGCCAAACTTAGCAGAAAAAATCCATGATCCACAAATGACTGGGAGCAACAATGAGGAGGTCATAGATAGGAATCCTTCTTCTATGTTTCTCAGAGCAACAGAAGAAAAAGAAATTATAGACATCATTAATAAAAGTAAAAACAAAACATCAACTGACTGTCATGACATAGATATGATAACAGTAAAAAGAGTCATCTTGGGAATTTCAAAGCCACTCACTCATATCTTCAATCTATCTTTCCAAACCGGGCAATTTCCACATAAAATGAAACTAGCAAAAGTAACACCGCTGTACAAAACTGGGGATGGTCACCACTTCAAAAATTACAGGCCTGTTTCTCTTCTTCCTCAATTCTCAAAAAGTCTAGAAAAAATTTTCAATAACAGATGAGACAATTTCATAGAAAAACACAACTTACTCAGCAACAGTCAATATGGATTCAGATCAAACCACTCAACATCACTGGCTTTAACAGAACTTATTGAAACTATTACAGATTCCATAGATAAAAAACAATATGCAGCAGGAGTATTCATTGATTTAAAAAAAGCATTTGATACCATTAATCATGATATATTGATTTACAAATTGGAACAGTATGGGATCAGGGGGCTAGTTTTGAATTGGGTAAAGAGTTATTTAGGAAACAGGCAACAATATGTGAAAATGGGAGACTGTTCATCAGAATGTTTGGATATTGTGCGTGGTGTCCCACAGGGGCCAGTATTGGGACCTAAACTATTTATCTTATGTATTAATGATATCTGTCAAGTGTCTAGTTAAATGTATATTATTTGCTGATGACACAAACATTTTTTGTTCTAGTGAGAGTTTGCAGCAACTTTTGGAAGTCATCACTTCAGAATTAAGTAAAATAAAAATATGGTTTGACAAAAATAAGTTATCACTAAATCTGAACAAAACAAAAATCATGATATTTGGGAACTATAAAACACACAATCGAGTATGGGTACAGATGGAGGGTGTAAACATTGAAAGAGTAAATGAAAATAAATTCCTGGGAGTGATAATAGATGACAAAATTTGTTGGAAACCTCATATTAAACATATCAAATCCAAACTGTCTCGCAGCATTTCAGTCCTGGCAAAAGCAAAGCATGTTCTAGACCAGAAATCACTCCACATTCTGTATAATTCACTAATTCTTCCATATTTAGAATACTGTACAGAGGCATGAGGAAACATCTACTAAACTTCACTTCAACCACTTTTCATTCTGCAAAAAAGAGCAATCAGAATCATTCATAATGCTGATTTTCGGGTACACACGAATGACTTCTTTTTTAAATCCAAAACTCTAAAATTTTTTGACTTGGTGGAGCACAAAACAGCTCAACTATTATACAAAGCAAGGAATAATCTGCTGCCGAAAAACATTCAGAAAATGTTTTTGAAAGAGAGGGGGGTTATAATTTAAGGGAAAAATTAAATCTAAAGATAAGAAGTGTGCGTACAACATTGAAAAGTTTCTGTATCGCTGTTAGGGGAGTTAAACTGTGGAACAGACTGAGTGCAGAACTAAAACAAATCTCGAGCATACTTCTGTTCAAAAAGAGGCATAAAGAAATGATTTTACAGAGGTATATTGATGAATAGATACCACTAAGTGCTTGCTTGTCAGCTGGATGAAAACTTTGCAGGGAATGGTAAAATACTTTTCTAAAGAAAGTATAGGTATGATTGTAATTTTCTCTGTATGAGTGATACATTGTATGTTCATTGTACATGCTTAAAAATTATTGGTAAACATAAGACAGTGTAATGATTACAGTTAGGAAGTATAGTAAAAATTTAAGGGGGTAGGACTAGATAAGTTTACACTTTTTCCTACTCCTTTTCACTCATGTCAGCTGAGAAGCCTAAGAAGTTAAAGTTTAAAGTTCCTGTCTTGTTTTGTTTTTCATTTTTTTGATTAGCACTTATTGTATTTTTTTTTTTTTAACTGTTTTTTTTCTTTTAAGTTGTCTTCTACATGATCGAAATAAAGATAACAGTCAATACCAAATATGAAAGTAATCGGTCAAAAATTACAGCCTGTAGAGCGTCCACAATAAAGTGTCTACGGACATGGATGCGGCGGTGGCAGCAGCGGAGACGACACACGTGAATCCATAGTAGCTGCCCGACTTTGTCCGGGGGCTATAGTAACTGAATTTTGTCGGCAAATTTTCTGTTTATATTATGGAAAATAACCTCGATGAAACTGACTTTGTTGAAAATGTGGTCATCAAGGAACAAACACAGAAATGGGAGTGAAAGAGTGGAAGATGAGGCGAAGGTAATACTGCCTAAAATAAATCACTATTTTTGTCTCCTTGTGCGATGTTCAGCAATGGAACGCCTAAGGAAAATCAAACGGCATTACCTTAGCTAGCCACGATGCTATCTAGCTGGCTAGCTAGCTAATTAACCTACTCTTGTTTGTTTGCGTGGGACAACATTATTTTACTTGCAGCTGGTGCATTGTTTTCAGCGCGAGCATATTGCCTACACAAGAAAGTCGGCAACTGGACGTGAGTACCTACCAAGCACTAAGATTTTGATGATGATCAAATGGACACTGAGTTGGAGATTATAGAGCTAGGCTACAAGAATGCGTTTAACAAAGAAAATTTTGAGTTTTATGCTTTAAGCAATTAATTTGGGATGGTCTGAGAACGCCAAATAATGGTTATTCAAAAAGATTCTTAGTGTTAAACCTGTTATCAAACTTACTTGGAGTGATTTGTGATGTTGGGCTACACATAAACCGTGCTAGGCATTTCAAAGTCTGATTTGTACTGCCATTAATTGTATGGCTGTCCTCAGAACATAATTAATGTTAGATCACTAGCTAGCTATCTTGCGCGCTATAGCTAGGTAATAAATTACCATATAATGATTGTAACATTTGCTAATAATACAACATACCATTTTCTAATTAAGTAACTTATGAATTGGGAAGTGTACTTCAATTATTCAATATATTTGAATACTGACATAATGTTAAAATAAATCACTACATTTTTTGTACCATAACCATGTCTCTTGATTTAAATTGTAAGTGAAATTCTATAGTGCTTATTTTGCTGATTCGACCCCTCGAATCAATAAATAAATAGATGAACAATTTCTAAATAGTCATTAATTACATTAATTTGGTTAATAACTTGACAGCACTTTAATGTGTTTTCTAAACAAGTTCAAGAACCATGCTCGTGTCTTTCACCTTTATTTTCAGGCCAAAAAAATAAAAACTAGTAAAAAGCCTGCATGGCTAGCGGATTGTAAAATCCACCTGCCAAAGTGGCTGGTGGCTGAAAAAGTTAACTTCAGGCCCTGGTTGTAACACTAACTGCTGTTCTAGTGGTGGTGGTGGTGTGTAATTCTGCCTGGCCTCCAGTAGCTTTGCACCTTTCCTCCTCGTTATAAATGTAACTCAGTTTAGCTTAAGTCTTCTTTTAATCATGACATTCAATATATGTTGTGTTGTGCATGTATATTCACCTGTTCTTAATAGCAGTAGCCCTGCTGCTCAAATAAGCCTAGGGATATACTGATCTATTTGGTTATTAAGTTTCTATCCATCTTGAATCAAGCAAAATTTCATTAGACCACAAAGCCTGTCTGCTGTTAGTGTACAGCTCATCAGTGACGTGGAGACAAAGGTGCAATTTACGGTTTGCCAGCGACCCAAGCCTCTAGAAAAGGGGAGGGCACGCCTACTCTATATTTCGGTAGCTGAAAAAATGGAAAAGGCTGAAAACCATCTGTCAGATGAGATAGGCTGGTAAGGAAACCTGAACCTTGGCTCTATCCCCTAACCCTAAATTTAACTTGTCCCTTACACTATATGTCAATTTTACGGATGGAATTAAGGGAGGACTGTTAAAAATGCAGCCTTCCAAGAAGCAGAAAGTACCGCGACTGGATCCCTTCTGACATCTACCCAATGGCAATGGCAAATACCATACTATATAGCTATACTGTGCACAGTAGAAACTAATGTTAGCTGAGTCTCTGTTGAGGCTACTACTAAAACTAAAATTATAACATAATTTCAGGAAGCAAACGGGAAAAAAGCTACGTTAACCACCTTGACAAATTATTTTTTTTAAAAAAAAAAAGTTATAACGTTACCTGTCAACCAACTACCATTTTCATTATATACACAGGGCTCTCAACTTTCACATATTCTGCTGGAGTTTAAATGACATATTCACGTTCCCGTGCTGCAGTCAGAAATTATTCCATCAGACCGTTTGCAGAGATTCTCAGGTGGAATTAAAGTCCTTGTGCAATGAAGTTTATCAGTTTCACATGTGTTACGGTGGATTTCGCCACCAGTAATATGAGAACAATTATGATTCCGGAATTCTCACACTTTTCTTCACAAAGGGGTTGGAAGCAGTGGAATTGCATAAAAATGTTTCAAATGGTCTTATTTCATTTAAACAATTTGAACGATCGTGAAACACACGCATTTCGTTGATCGAATAATTACTGACTACAGCACGGGAACGTGAATGAAGCGCAAATTCTCATGGCGAATGCGTGAGAGTTGGCAGCCCTTTAGGTTAATCGATTTATCATTATAGCCTAACATGTTACTGGAATGAGATGACGCTAATGGATGACTAGCGTCACATAATTTTTACTTTTATTGAGTTCAATTGCCGTGTCAAAGAGCATCTTTCCCGTCTGCATGAGAGTTGAGGAGGCATGGAACTGGTAAGAGCCGTCAATTTACTGATGTCATACAGGCGACACTGTTGGGTCTCGACAAGAGTTATGGGGAATGAGGTCCAGAAGCGCACCTGCAATTACAGCTTACTGCCAAAGATGTCAGTATAAACAAACAAATTAAAATCTTATGGATTACCATTTTAAACCAAAACAAAATCACTTGATTTGTAACATATCAATGAGTCCATGATGTACCTGAATAATTAAAAAACTTTAAAACAAACACAAAAGGACTCCTCCCACCGCCTACAGAGTGAGGCACTGATCTCTGTAGCCTACAACGAACTTCAAAAATATTCTTTGTGAATGCCTAATAGTGTCATAATAACAAAAACAAAAAGGGAAAGGGTGCTGGCCTATCATCCCACTATTTGCATGCAGTCAAAACTGAGTTATGGATGAAATTTCTTCATGAGGCTGAAGAAGGATGGAAACTAGTCATCAGTCATTCATGTCATTGTCTGAGGGCAACTGCACCACTTGTTTTGCGACAACTCTTGCTCTCTTGTTGACAAAATGAGAAGGTCCAGCCACCTCCTTATTAGGTGGGTCAGACTGGCTCAACAGGCTGCAGGACATTGAATCATTGTCTGACATATCTGAGCTGGAGCTTTCATTGTCACTCTGATTCACACTGGCCTCGCCTGTCCCCCATGATTCTTCAGAAGTCAGGGCAGCAACTTTGGGTTTCCTTTTCCCATATGGTTGCACAGTTGCATGCCTTGATTTCTAAAAAAAACTCGTCACAGTTGCTGTGGGGTCAAATTCAGCCAGGGTAGGTCCTTCAATGCTGATACGTATCAGGTGTTCCAAGGTTTTCTCCAGCAGCCTGTTGCATCAGTCTGTTTTTACATGGCGCATTGTTGAAAAACCTCCTTCTACAGTAGCGTATGACGCTGGGAAGATTTTAATCACATTTACCATATGGTAAAAGTTGGGGTTGTCTGCCTTCATTCGAAAAAAAAAGAAAAAAAGGACAACACATCCAGCTCCTCATGAATGGCAATGTTTGCTAAACAGAAAAGTTTGAACTCGATCATTTCATCTAGGATGACATCTTTGTCTACATCATGGACCTCAAGTAATTTTTGAAAATGGTGCACTGCATTTAACAACTCCTGATTTCCATATTCCTGAAGAGCATCCTTACCCTTTGGCCACAGCCTAACATCAAGAATCTTGACTGCCTTGAAGACATCAAGGGAATGCAAGTCAGCAAAGCTGTTACTCACATACTCCTCCACCTTACTGATGTACAGCACCTTATTCTGCTGATAGTTCATGGCACCACATGAATAAATAAGCTCAATATCTTTAAAAATTGGTTGGCCACCATTTTCCAGGGATTGAAGGAGAGCTGCAAGCTCAGGGGTATGAGCCTTCATGGCCTCTAACTTTTCAGAAAGGTCTTCCAGCAGTGACATGGCCCGGAGAAGATCTTTGTTCTCAACTTGAAGACACTGAGATATTTTAGCTAGTGGCTTCAATAACTCTTGAAAAAATAACAAGTGGATAACACAATTAAGACTCATAAGTTTCTTTATCTTTGCCTGGTCTGCTGTTTCTTCAGTAGCAGCAGCTGTTTCAAGATGATTTACAATAGTTGCATACGATGTAATGACGGACTGACAGGCATTTACCTTGTGCTCCAACCAGCGTGTCCCATGAGCCTTTTCAGGCTTTTGGGCTTGCTCATCCATTATTTCTGCCAACTGTTCCAAAACTCTCAACCTCTTGGGGCTATTTTGATACAAGTAATATAAATTCATCAACAATGTACAGATTTTGGGGCGCCCTGGTGGCTCATCAGTCTAAGCGCGCGCACCATAAAGGCTGTGGCCTTCCTGCGGCGACCTGCATTTTCTCTCTGATGATTGACGTGAATTCCTCCAGCTTTTCTCATGGTTGTAGGTGGAGCCAAGTTTAACCCCATGTTTCTTCTCCAAGGTGACCACTTCTAAGCACTTGGTGAAAGGCATCTCATTTTTTGCCAAAAAGTAGCTGATATCCATTAGCTTGGTGACCTGTAAAGATACAGGATTTTTTTTATTGAGCATAAGCAAGATACAGGATTATTTATTTATTTATTATTAATGAACATAGGCCTACTTAAGAAAAAAAAAGCATCAAGAATAGAAAAAAAACAAGATGAAAACTAACCCTCTCACTCTCTTCCTTGCTGGCATGTGTTAAATCCGGGCTAAGAAGAGTAGCTCTGTAAAGGTTCTCCAGGGTTGTTGGCTTCTTTTCAAGCTGCACTGCCTTTAAATGGCCCTCAACGATGCATGCTTCACAATGTTGTCTTTTTTCAGTGCATGGTCAGTTATCCCAGTCACAAACGTTGCCGAGAAATTGCTGCAGTATTTGATTGAATTTAGGTGCTTTTGGCAAAATTCACAAAATATGGTCGTAACTAATTGTCCTTTTGATTCGTATTTTATCCATTGGTGTACTTTGCACCAGGATTTGACCGTTTGAATAGTCAGCATTTTTCACGCGTAGCTACAATATTGAAATCCCCTTTTCATGAAAAAATGAAATACAGTGCTGTGAAAAAGTATTTGCCCCCTTCCTGATTTCTTTTTCTTTTTTTTTGCATATTTGTCACACTTAACTGCTTCAGATCATCAAACAAATTTTAATATTACACTAAGATAAGCCGAGTAAATACAAAGTGCAGCTTTTAAATGATGATTTCATTTATTTAGGGAAAAAAGCTGTCCAAATCTACCTGGCCCTATGTGAAAAAGTAATTGCCCCCCCCCCCCTTGTTTAATCATGAATTAACTGTGATTAACCACATTTTTTTAGTTCAATTTCACTAGCCACACCCAGGCCTGATTACTGCCAGGCATGTTGCATCAATAAATCACTTATATAGAACCTGTCTGACAAAGTGAAGTAGGCTGAAAGATCTCAAAAGGGAACACATCATGCTGCAATCTATAGAAATTCAAGAAGAGATGAGAAACAAAGTCATTGACATCTATCAGTCTGGAAAGGGTTACAAAGTCATTTCTAAGGCTTTGGGACTCCAGCAAACCACGGTGAAAGCCATTATCCACAAATGGAGAAAACTTGGAACAGTGGTGAACCTTCCCAGGAGTGGCCGGCCTACCAAAATTACTCCAAGAGTGCATCAACGACTCATCCAGGAGGTCACAAAAGAACCCAGAACAACATCTAAAGAACTGCAGACCTCACTTGCCTCAGTTAAAGTCAGTGTTCATGATTCAACTATAAGAAAGAGACTGGGCAAAAATGGCATCCGTGGGAGAGTTCCAAGGCAAAAATCACTGCTGACCAAAAAGAACACAAAGACTAATCTCACATTTTCCAAAAAACATCTTGATGATCCTCGAGACTTTTGGGAAAATATTCTGTGGACTGATGTGACAAAAGTTGAACTTTTTGTAAGGTGTGCGTCCTGTTTAATCTGGCGTAAAACTAACACAGCATTTCATAAAAAGAACATCATACCAACAGTCAAACATGGTGGTGGTAGTGTGATGGTCTGGGGCTGCTTTGCTGCTTCAGGACCTGGATGACTTGCCGTAATTGATGGAACCATGAATTCTGCTCTTTACCAGAAAATCCTGAAGGAGAATGTCCGACCATCAGTTTGTGGCCTCAAGCTCAAGAGCACTTGGGTAATGCAGCAGGACAATGATCTGAAACACACCAGCATTCCAGCTCTGAATGGCTTAAAAAAACAAAATGAAGGTTTCGGAGTGGCCTAGTCAAAGTCAGGACTTAAATTCAATTGAGATGCTGTGGCATGATCACCGCTCTCTGTGCTTATTCAGAAATGACAAAGCTGATTCATTCATTGCCTTGCCCTTCAAGACTTTTGGAATATGTTTAAGTTCGCCAGAATTAATGACAAAGGTATTTGAAATACAATGTTCTGAAAATTCATCACAGTGAGGCAGTATGTAAAAGCTGGGGTATTGAGTTTTCTTGAAAAGAAAAAAAATCCAGAATTTGAAAAAGCAGCCCTCATGCAGCTCTTCCCTCTCTGTCTTAAGCCCCTCCCACCAGATGATCATAAGTAATTGCACGCAGTTCATACGTGCACGCAGCACAAACTAGATCCAAAGGCTAGACCCAATTGACCTATCCACAAATACCATGCGCTTCCTGGGGCATGTTCAAGATGTTCGACCCCGCAAGTTATTGCCTCATGAACAATTAAACAACATTTGGCCTTGCAAAGACAAGCAAGAACATCTGTGAACAGTCTTGCCTTACTTTTCAAGATGACGTCCAGTATTGTCATAGCTTGCTCAATGGAATTCGATGCAAACCTTAAGTGGCAGCCATGTTGGAAAACGTGTAAGAACTTCCGAGTCATTCAAAACATGGGGGTCTTCCCTGGCAAGACCTAGACGTGAGACCTTTCGATCTTGAACTTGCCCCTGGTTGTTATGGATTTTCCCTTTGAAAAATCTCACTACTGTTGACACCCCAAATAAAATGTACCTCCAATTTTAGAGAGCACACAAGTCAACATTAGCATTCACGGAACTCCAAAGCCATAACATTAGTCAGTAGCAATGTACATCCCTGATTTGAGCGCACTATATTTCAAACTAAACTTCCAGAAAAAATGTAAACCTGACAGAGACAAAAGCCTGGAAAAGAAACTAACTAAGTGAGAACCTGCCAGTTAGATGGAAAGCTAGCTAGCTTTTGGAGAATGGTATACTACGAGCTAGCTAGCTCTGGATATCTAGACGAAACATTAACTTAAATTGTATTTTGGTCCGCACGTAGCTAGATAACGTTAACGTTGAATGCACTAAAAATTTGCTTTATTTAATAACTAATCAAATGCTTTTGTGTTGTAATACTCATTCCAAGTGGTTGAAAGTCACACTAGGCGTTTCCTGGTCAGGTACCTATTTAGATACTAAGCACACCATACTGAGATAAGAGACTTACGGCAAACATGGGCATTCAAACTGCTTTTGAATTCCTTTTACATATCAGTACATTTGCTTATGTATGATTTATGAAAACATTATGTTTAATTTATGTAGGCATTATACATGCTGTATAAAGCCTTTATGAGCAACACTTCATCTAAAGTGTGACCCAAAAAATATCATTCGAACGCAGCCTGCAATCCCATCTGACCAATAACAAAAAAAACATGTGCATGATGGGCAAGAGACGCATGATCACATTGTCTAGTGCAAGTGCATTCAAATTCTCCAAGCACCACGGTTGGCCTCCTAAGCTGTTATGAATTCACCTTTATACCGTTCTTCAACCTCATGACATTTTCCATCAAGCTTAAAGAAAATCGGTTTGGAATTAGATGATAAGATATTATTATTTGACTTATTTGACTAGTCGAACACAGCCCCTCTCTCTAAATTAGCCAACTCCCACTGCGCGCCCCCTAATGTTGTTGCTATGACAACCCCGTGCCTTACCGCAAGCCATGATTCTCCACGCTACCGCCGCCATGGTATTAATTGTACAATTCACATTAGTTTTGACACCTTAGAACTGTGAAAACAACTATTATTGAGCCATGCAAGCCTGATTGGTTGTTTACCAGTAGTTAACGAACAACAGGTGACCTAATTTAAAGTTTAGTTGGCCAAGTAAGGCCTAGTTTTGTCTAAGTGAGTGCAGACTCAGCAAATATATCTATCATGACCTTTCAGCCATTTTAATGTATTTCACTCATCACATCTCTCAACGGCTTCATTTTAAATAATAATAATACATTTTTTTTTAATATAGCACCTTTCAAGACACTCAGGGACATTGTAAAACAAGATTAAAAGAAAAGAATGAGATCACAGTAAAATAATCTCACAGTAAACAGGTAAACAAAATATGCCAGTCTCAACAGATGCGTCTTGAGGTGTGATTTGAAGATTTGGATTGAGTCAATGTTTCTGAGACTGGAAGGGAGGGAATTCCAGAGGGAAGGGGTAGAGCGGCTAAAGGCTCTGGAACCAAAGGTTGACAGACAGGCATAGGGAACAGTGAGATGAATCAAAGAAGAAGATCTGAGAGTGCAAGAGGTTGTGTTGATGTGAAGCAGATCAGAGATATATGAGTGAGCAAGGTTGTGAATGGCTTTGAAAGTAAGTAAAAGAATTTTAAAATCAATGCAGTAGCAGATAGGGAGCCAATGGAGATGTTGTAGAGCAGGGATGATGTAATGAGTGGACGGGATTCTGGAAATGATGCAGGCAGCGGCATTCTGGACTTGTTGAAGTTTATGGAAAGATTCATGTGGAAGACCAAAGAGAAGTGAGTTGCAACAATCAAGACGGGAAGTAACGAGAGTGGATAAGAATAGTGGTGGTGTTTAGTGTGAGGGATGGGTGGAGGCAATTAATGTTAGGTAGATGGAAGTACGCAGTTCGGGTAACATTACTGATGTGAGCATGAAGAGATAGAGTTGAACCGAGGATGACACCCAGACTCTTAACCTGAAGGGAAGGGGATATCAAAGACTGATCGATATTAAAGGAAAAAGTACTAGATCTGGATCGGGCAGATATAGAGCCAATAAGTAAAATTTCAGTTTTATAACTGTTAAGTTTGTGAAAGTTGACCGAGAACCAAGATTTATTTTCATGTAGACAGTCACAGAGGGAGGTGGGCGGGAGGGTGGAGTTGGGTTTGGTAGAGAGGTAGAGCTCGGTGTCATTCGCATAGCAATGAAATTCATGTTAAATTAGCGGAAAATAGCGGAACCCTGGGGAACGCTGGAGGTAACTGGACAAGGTGGAGATTTGAAAGAATGGAGTTGAATGAACTGAGTGCGGCCGGAGAGATATGATTTAAACCACTGAAGGGGTGCGTCTGAAATACCAATAGAAGACAGTTAGTCAATGAGAATATTGTGGGAAAAGGTATCAAAGGCTATACTCAGATCAAGAAGCATGAGAAAAGATAACAGTCCAGAATCTCCTACCATATGGAGATCATTAGTGATTTTGACTAGAGCAGTTTCTGTGCTATGGAGGGGACAGAAACCAGACTGAAAGTGTTCGTACAGGTTATTGTCAGATAGGAGAAAATTGAGCAGAGAGGCAACTATGTTTTCAAGAATTTTGGACAGAGAAAGTAGATTAGAAATAGGGCGGACGTTATTGAAATTGTTAGGATCAGTACCAGGTTTTTTGAGAATAGGAGTAGTAGAAGCTGCATTGAAAGAAAAGGGAACAACGCCAGATGAAAGAGAGGGGTGGAAGATAGTGGTAATCAAAGAAGCAAGGGAGGGAAGGCAGGCCTTCACTAGGAAGGAAGGGAGTGGGTCTACATGAAGAGTTGCAGGCTTGGATTTTCTAATGAGGGCTGAGTTTTCTTTTTCAGAGGGAAGATCAAAACATGAAAAAGAGCCAGACAAAGTAGAGGAGTGAGCCAGGGGGTAAGCACTATTAGGAGTGTTCAAGGGCAATTGTTGGTGGATCTTATCCACCTCAGCAACAAAGAAGAACATTAGAGAATTACAGAATGCAGTAGAGGAAAAGTGAGAGGCCAGAGGGTTAGTGGGATGAAGAATCTTCTTGACCAGTGAGAAAAGTGTCCGTGTGTTGCCTTCACCTGATGTTATTAGACCAGAGTAATAAGAGGATATAGCAGAGGAGAGGGCGCCCTTGTACATAAAAATGTCATTAATATACATTTCTTTATGCACTGTAAGTGCAGTTTTTTTTGTGAAGATGTTCCAGGCAGCAATTTCTAGGTGACAGTGTTTTCCAACATCGGTCTTGCCTGCTGGTGGACGTGTACCCTGGACCCCCGAAAGCAATCGCTTCCAAAATCGAGACACTTTATTACCTTATCACACGCAAGGCCCACGCCAAAAATGAAATAAATCAGTTCAATTATGTGGCCTGTAGAGCGTTCACAAGCAAATCTCTACAGTCGTGGCAGCAGACGTGGCATGAGGATCACTGATCTGTAGTATCCCCGACTCGTCACCTGCGGATACTTAACTTCACTAATATAACTCGTAAAGCGATATAATAATGTAATTTTATAAAATAAGATGGCTCGTAACCCAGAAAAACTGGATAAATAGGGAGACAAGCAAAAGAAAAAACTCCCAGAAGTAAAAATGGAGCCTTGTACTTTTTCAAGTTTACAGTCTCTCCTCCAAAAAAGTAGAGTACTTGAAACGATGAGTAAATACAGCAAGGAAATAAATCCGAAGGCTTATTTTTTTTTGATTACAGGGTTTAATAAATGAAGGGATGCAACAGCTCTTATTTAGGCAGAAAGGACCTGCAAACAATGAGTTGAAAGGTAAATCTACAAAGCAACCATTGACTAAGTTGCACTCTCCCCCTTCATCACTCAAGCTATGGTATCTGTAATGTTTTTTTGGCGCTGTGTGTTATCACAGGGCAATAATGACAGCTTTAGTTTTTCCTGACGGGCAAAAAAAACCACCATGTAATGTTGGAAGGAATATACAGGGCTAAATCAATGGATTCAAATAAACAAGGGCTATTCTGAAGATAAATGTTCCAAACATAACCTCAGACTTTATAGCTACTTGATTCTTAAATGTTTATTGCTAATTAGTCTAGTTGTGGCCAACAATTGACTGCCCCGACCAATTTTAGATTACCTTTTTCTTACGGTAGGCTATGCAACATCGCAGAACTGAAGAACAGTTAATTCGGCAATTACACGTGCATTGTGATCCGAATAGTAATTAGTTTAGGATGATGTCTTAAGAAATTACAATATCACAAACAACGAAAATATTTTTTCACCAGATTCTGTGTTTTGCAAATTTTATATGAGTAGTAGTTGTGCAGCAAGCCATGGCTTGGCACAGGCCCAGGGGTTGCCATGGCAACAACACCACTGGGCGCGCAGTGGGAATTGGCTAATTGTCCTTTGATTGGCCAAAGTCTACAACCACAGGCTAGATTTTCTAAAGCCTGAAAACAGAGCCATGAGGGGGTGAGAAAGTAGTTTTCTCCCAGACCACCTGAATTACAATATGTTGAAAGGTTATTATGGAATTTTTTCCAAATAAGGCAAAAGAAAATAGCATACTCCAGTTTTAAGATCCATTGTTCAGAAAATTTTAATATGTTGAAAAAAATGAAGAGCCCAGTTAGATGTGCATTAACTGCAAATTTTGGGATTAAATATATCTTTTTAGAATGATGTTTGTTAATATAAACCTTTTGGTTTTATGTCATGGCAAAATTAACCACTCTCAAGATTTTTAGCCGAAATTGAAGCAGACCAGCCCATGTTTTGCAGACAGGCCTCTCAGTGCTGCTATCTAATCTATTATGAGGCATCAGCCTCAAGGACAGAACGGCCTTTATTTTCATGCCTTAAAAACAGTACACTTGGATCAAAACCTCCGATTATTATCAATCTATTGCCCTTTTAAAAAAAATTTTGCCAGCGTAATTACTAAGGGTTAAGTCCAATACATTATGGGAATGGTATTCTCACATTATGTGTAGGAATTTAACAACTTGCTGGAAGTCAAAGATTGTCCACATGACCAACTCAAGACAAGTATGACCCTTTTTTCGAGAGAGAAAGAGGGAAAGATGCCTTGAAAGATTACTTTTTTAATTATGCATGAGTCTTATTAAATATGCTGTTCAATTTGTAAATAATGGGGTGGGGGGGGCATTATTCCAGTTCTAGTAAGTCTGCCCTCTGTGCCTGTACACTGTCAGAAAGGTGGAAAAATCATATTTTACACACACAAACTGTAATCGATGGGTTGACTTCTAAAAGGTTCCTCTACTCTTCTCAACCAGTCAGTTGTGCTTCCAGATGGAATTTTGATGTTTTCCATTTTACCTCGACTTGCTATCATTCTTGAAAGTCACAGCAGATTTCACATTTGAAAACATGTCAATGTCAGTAATTTATAGAGAACATTTTTCTCTCCTTTAGATGCCATATCTTTCCCAAATAATTTTAATTTTGCTCATTTCTCCTTTCTTTGGCAAATAACTTGGTTTTTTGCATGTACTGCCATGCATGGCTTCTGATGCTAATCACACTGGTAGCTGCAGCAACGTATCCATTGCGAGACATATGCATGTTTACTTTCGGAATATCAGTAATGCCAAAATACATAGATTATTCAGTCTGGAAGGCACTGAATAGCAAGCCGGGAATACATAAATGGGTCAATGACATGACATTGTACAAGTGCACTACTTTGGTTTAAAATAATTTTAAATGATTCATAATAAGCATCATTTTATTCTATAAAACCTCTTTAATTTGAACATATTTCCAGTTTATCAGAAAAATGATATATATTTTATGTTTTGCCATCTTAAACCCTCAAAATGTCAGGTGGTGCAACCGTCCGAGCAAGTTAACAAAATGTGAAATGTATTAAATATGTAATTTAAAATATGAATTAATATAATATTAATATGGGTGGCATAATTTTATATTGAAAACCTTTCAAATAAACAGTTTACTAGTTTATTTGTTCTTAAATTGTTTGGAAAATCAAAATACCCGCCCCCTACAATAAAGAATCCATAAGTTACTTTTAATACCAAGCTCAATTACAAAATAGTAATGTTTTAGGCAGATTAGAAGCTCTCAGGTATACTTACTAAAAAAATCACTTAGAAAAAAAAGAGGGAAGTGTGTTTTTTTTTTTGAGAAACTTCTGGTTGTGCCACCTGACATTTTTTGGCTGGTGAAATTGCAAATACAGTCTAAAACTGTACTATAACCCTGTAAATGTTGTGCAACCATTAAGACTTGTTTAAACACACTCTTCCAACTTCAAATAAATGTATTCTGTACAATTTTAGAGATTTATTTAAAAAAAACATTTTTAAAAGGCTTATTTGTCATTGACCCAAATGTGAATATTTAAATGGTATATAAAGAAGTGCTCTTAAAAGGGTACCTGTCATGCTGTTTGTTTTCAAGTTAAAATACTTTTATGTCCAGAAAGGATGTACACAGACTTTTTAGCAAAACAATCCGTAAAAAAACACATGATTTTCAGGCAATTTTATTTCTGCCATTTGAAAACCCTTTGAAAAACAGGACGTTCTGAGTGGGAGTCCTTGCTATGAAATTCCTTCTGTCCTCATTGGCTAGCGAACAGAACACCATGTAAACAGAAAGCATCAACGCCAAAATCTCCTGGCTACTGGCAAATCTCTAAATACAGATTACTAAATAAGTTATGCAATGAGCATGGAAAGGTAACGTCTGCAGGCTTGGCAGGACGGTCATTAAATTCACAAATAAATGCGTCGTGCAGCAATCATAAAAGCTTAACTACTCTTGGAATTCAGTCCCATAAGAATAAGCCATGGTTAGCATCTGTACTCTGGCAATCGTTAGCTAACATTCCATTTATCATGAATAGCAATGCTATTATAAACGGACTGAATTCCATTAAAAAATGCACCCGTTCTATCTGCTCCAATTAATGTGTCTCCTACAGTGCCTCTGGCTAAACTAGCAATGGCTTCTCAGTTTAAGGTGAACTTACAGGCTACCAAGTAACGATTGGAATTCGGTTTAAATATTAACAGAAGTTGGAAACACCTCACTAGCTAGCCACAGATTCTCCTCGAAAATAAATCCAGGCCGCCATTTTTTGTATCTTCTGAAAAGCATAACTTCTTATGTCCCTTTTAAGGTATATTTTCCTGCCGTTCCTGTCTTGCACTGACCCAGGTTAGTAGTATAAAGCAGCCAAACATAAAATGGATAGCACAAACGTATAGATTTTTGCCGATTGAAGGTGGAGTGTCGCCATAAAAAAAAAGCCGGGGGTGGAGATATTCAAATGAGAGGCGGAACAATTCTTAGGAGCTTGCTTGTGAAGTAGGAAGTCTGAATGGTATGCTGAATGCCGTGTTTTATGAAAAAGGCAGCCCGCATAAAACTGACTGGGTTGTTTGATTTTGCAGTTTGTGGATTGGTAGGCACTCCTGATACCGAAATGTACGCGCACAAGTGCTGAAAAAGTGAGTTTTTCATAATATGTCACCTTTAAGGGAAATCTCGAGTTCAAAAATCTAACAAATGGAGCGTGAGCAGAAGCAGAGACGGGCATGACAGTTGCACTCTTGAAAATAATCTCTTTAATATACAACGTTTAATTGGTATTAAGGACCTCACTGGCTGTTACAGACATTGACATTCAGTTAAAAATATTCTCACTCTAAACTTGCTTTCATCAGTTCATAACAATAATTAGCACATTTAACCCATTTGCACCCAAAAATGATGTTTTGGACTTCAAGAAAAACCAAGAAAGTAACATCTGCACATCAGAAAATTGCTCCAATAGAAGATTTAAAAAAAAATCACCACATATGTGATGTTTCGGGCCTCAGCTCTTCATCAGACATGAACACATAAGGAGACCCACCTCCATATATACAATCCATGGGGTCACCTGACAAATCATGTGATTAAATTGTGAATTTACTTAAACCAAAAATACAAAATTATCCCAAATAATGCTTCTGAGAAGCCGCATATACAAGATTCAAAATACAAAAATACAAAATTGCTAATACAAAATACAAAGTTGCTAAGATATAAAATAATATTCACCGACTCCCCAGCGATGGCAGAACGGGGAGATGGAATGACCTCTGCACTTCCGGCTGGACCTAGGACTTCTTTTAGGGGTAAAAGCACCTTCATCCCTCCTTATAAAAGAAATGCATCAATAGATACTTATTGCAGACTGGTAGAGAAGGATGTTTCTCTCCTGCTGGGCAAAAAGAGAGAACATAAGGTGGCGAATAATTTAACTAAGGAGCAAAGGATGGAATTAATCACTGTAAACAATGACAAGGTGATCCAGAGCGCTGATAAAGGGGGACCTATTGTGATTATGGACCATGCAGTATATGATGGAGTAACAATTGAGTAACACCAACTTTTATAAAAAAAATAAATTATAGTCCCGCACATGATTTCAAACAGTGCGTCAAGGTGAAATTGGATTCCCTTCTTGAAATTGGAGACATCACTAAGCAAGAATATACCTTCATGTCAGTTGATTTTCCCATCATTCCAGTTTTGTGTACTCTTCCCAAAATCCACAAAGCTTACACTGATGTACCTCCTGGACGGCCCATTGTTGCCGCTATTGGATCCTTTACAGAGAAGATATCAGCGTTAGTGGATTTTTTCCTCCAGCTACTTGTCATCTCTCTTCCATCTTACATTAAAGACTCTATGGAGTTTATTAAGATGTTACAGTCAATCCAGCTCAAGGATGAATACTGTTTTCTGGTAACCGTGGACATAGAATCCTTGTACACTAATGTTTCCTTTGAAGGGGGATTACAGGCGGCAGAATTCTTTTTAAATCAGCCTTATAGCTGCATTCCTAGCACTTCCTGCATTATTGATTTGATACACACAGTCCTTGCATCTAATTGCTTTCTTTTTGGCTCTGACTTCTATCTGCAGGTGTCAGGCATAAGCATGGGATCAAAAATGGCCCCGAGTTTTGCCTTCCTATACTGTGGTCTTTTCAAAAATGACGTCATCCTGAATCATCTCAGCAATCCTCTCTTTACTTTCATCTCTAATTGGAGAATGTATATTGATGATGTTTTCTTCATTTGGACAGGTCCTGAGGCCCACTTTAAACTTATTTTTTTTAACTTTATCAATGGGAATAATCGCCATTTGAAATTCACAATGGAATATGATAAGCACAAGATGAATTTTTTAGATATCCTTTTGTTCAGAGACTCCAACAGACTTGGCTCCAACCTGTATCGTAAAAGCACTGATAGAAATTCTATCCTTCATGGACAATCATTTCATCCCATTCCACTCAAGAGAAGTTGGCCTCACTCTCAATTTAGCCGCATTCGCCGCATCTGTACTTCAGATGAAGATTTTCAAGCTCAGGCTTCTGATTTGGTTAAACCTTTTCAACAAAGACAATATAAAAATGTATGGGTTGTACAAGCATATAATCATTTTGAGTACAAATCACAATCTGGATGTCTCAACAGTACGCAACCTATAGCATTGGAGTCCAGAGTTAATTGCATTATTCAATACTCACCTCTTAGTAGAGAATTTCAATCTATTATTCAAAAACACTGGCAAATTATTGACTCTGATCCAACACTTAATGTTTTACTTTGCCACCCCATGTTGTGTATAGAAGACCACCTAACTTAAGGAATTGGTTGGTGAGAGCTCATCTTCCATCATTGACTGCGTCTCATTTTTTACAGTCGATTCCCCTTGGCAATTACAGATGCGGCAATCGCCCTCAAAGAAACTTCACCAACAAAACCACTACTTTTAATCATCCACGTACTGGCAAATCTTATGCTATTAAAGGTGTGATTACATGCAGTACAAATAATGTTATTTATGTGCTTAAGTGCCCATGTGGTTTAGCCTATGTGGACAAAACAACGAGACCACTAAATATAAGAATTTCAGAACACAGATAATCCATAATCCTGACACTCGGAGCCCAGTGGCGGTGTACTTTACCCAAGCCTCCCATAATGTTTCTACTCTGAGATATTGTGGCATTGAATTGGTAAAACAGCCCTTATGTGGAGGTGATATTAATTCCCTGCTTCTTAAAAGAGAAGCCTTTTGGATCTAAACTCTGGACACTCGGGTGCCCAAAGGGTAAAATGAGGAGTTTGATCTGAGACCATTCTTTTTATGCCTCGGTGCGCATGCGCAAGTGAGGTACACGTAGTACAAGTAGTTCGTTTGTGTGTCATTCAGTCATTCATTCAGTAATTCTGTCTGTTACCGGGATAGCTGCTACGCCGGTCAAAATCAAGTCCTAGAATATGGCTCTATGGGTTAAATGCCATGATCTCTAGGATTTAAATTTGCCAGATTTTTCAGATAGAGCTTTGTTTTCAAGTTATGGCATTACTTGATTACCACGATGGGAATGCTGTGACAAATGCGCGTGAACGAGTAGGTTCGGTGTTCTGTTAATATTTGCAACCTATCAAAATATGCTGCCTCGCGGTCTGCGCTTGCTCGACCTAAAATCTTCGTCTCAGTTTCTTCGCTCACGTCTTAAGTAGCCTATCTGCAAAAATCATAAAAAGACTTTTTTTCAGCGCGTCTTTAGACCTGTAAACAAATATACTTGCATGTACATGCTACGATTTTCCTGAAAATGCAGAAATTAGATGGCAACTAGCCCGCTACGCATGGGCTAAATGCGTGTTTTTCGATGCAATGTAGGCAGCCTGGGTTTAAAAGTTCATATAATTTCCTTGTATATAACATTTGTGGTGCTGTTCTGTCTTTGATTGAATTAGCCGGTTTTACTTGCAAAAACGATTTCAAAATGCAGTTTTCACTTCATAACTAAGTTCAAAACCTGGCGCATCATCTTTGTCACACAGTAAAACCGGTGTATTCGGAAAACAGACTCATTATTCACAGTGGTTTTGGAGATGCATGAAACTATGCAAATCGCCAACTCAGTTAATAATATATAGATGGCGTGCGGCATATATCTTAAAACAAGCGTATCCAACTCATTACACCTGCTTATGTTATAATAAGCTAACAAATAGCAAAGTTACCTCTGTAGACTGATTCATATTGCAATATTAAGGCGAAAACAAAGACTTTACGACTTTACGTCAGATCTGCATTTAACCCTAACACAGTTGAAGATTTTATTCGGATCAGTATGGAGGGTCCTCCTCTGAACATATTTGATGCCTCACAGGCAGTGAAGAGATGGATGGAAGGGCAGAGAGCCAGGAGACCCAATTTTAAATCCTGGCCTCCGGATATGGCATAAAGCCAATGTAGTGGAAACCTTTGTTAATCAATGAACTCAAAACATTCATATTGTTTAATAACTTTCATTTGTTGGACACAGTTGTATTGTTAATTTGGAGTGATAAATTGTAGTTTTTTAAACATTAAAAAAAAAAATATATATATATATATATATATATATATATATATATAGGTGCTTCTTAGATTTTGGTGCGTGCTCTCCTAAATTTTGGCTTGCGCTCCTAACTTTTTGAACTTGGGAGCACAGCACTACCAAGCAAAAAAGTTAATTTCGAGCCCTGTGCTGTACTACTTTAGCTGCGTTGGTGGACATGCGCATAATTTATGTGTCAGCACGTGGCTCTCTGAATAGAGTGTTACATTAATGTTCATCAGACTGCCACTGGTGGGTAAATACTTGAGTATGTCAAGCATAGATGCACAGCTAGGGCACTCTGACATGTCCACACCCAATTTTATAGCTTCATTAAGGGACATACTTGTCACTGCTGTAAGCACCGAGGCATCAGCACCTTCAGTGCTTTCATTGTGATTTGTTTTTGTTTTTTTGTTTACAATATTCATGCGGCATGCAATTATTGCGTTTACATTGTTTCCCCAGTTTATGATCTTATTTTGCATGGCATTCTACAATGTACTTGAGTGGCACCGATGACACGGTTTGCATTTTATTGTATGCACGTTATACTATGATTTGTACGGCACATTGCTGTGGTACATTTCAATTACTTGAATATTATCACTACTTTCGATAACTGTAGAGGCGCCTCTGTATATTTTTTCTTTATATTGTATGTCAATGTGAAGGTTTTCTTACCTGTGGTTTTCTGTCATGTGATATTCAGGTTCTAGGCTTTGTAGGCTTTTCACTTGCCCGTTTTATACTTTGCATGTGGATATTATTAGCAACTTTGTATTTTGTATTAGCAATTTTGTATTTTTGTATTTTGTATCTTGTATATGTGGCTTCTCAGAAGCACTATTTGCGATTTTTTTGTATTTTTTGTATTTTTGGCTAATGTAAATTCATGATTGTATCACATGATTTGTCAGGTGAATCCATGGATTGTGTATATGGAGGTGGGTCTCCTGTTCATGTCTGATGAAGGGCTGAGGCCCAAAACGTCACGTACGCGGTGATATATATTAAATCTTCTAATGTAGCAATTTTCTGGTGCGCGGATTTTACTTTCTTGGTTTTGCAGTCATGTTTTTGTCCAGCGCCCAGACTTTATTATTGTTTGGATGCACGTGTTTTTTGTGAATTTGGACTTCAAGAAAACCATAGAATTTGTTCTGATCGGTCTATCATTATGATATTCTGTATTAGAGACTATATGCACAAGTATCTAACCGTAAACATTTGATTTCTCTCAATTGCATTAAAGAATCATACTTCACTTTGAGTAAAAAGTAGGAATTTTGGAAATGTCAGGACATGGAATAAAGTTGTTTATAACTTGCTATCCTTATAAGCTGAAAAATCCCCACCAGATAAATAAGCGTATTTTTGATGTACAGCTTGTGAATTCATAGAAACCAAATATATGATTTTTTTGGCATGTGGTTTCTGATTTTGTGCCATTTTGTAATCATACTAAATTTAGTCTTTGGGCACAAGGGGCGACTTTTTTTTTTCTAAAAATGGTACAAATTGGCCTTACATCACTTTACAAAATCAAGGTTTTTTTTTTCATTTTCCAGTCATGAAAGAGGTTTATACCAATATATTGCAAATAAACAGAAGTTGCTCTGAACTATTAGTAGGCCAGACATTGTGAAAATAATTTGCTTGAGAGACACTCCTTTTTTAGTTTCAATGGAATTTTAATAATCTCTGTTCGGTCCCATATAACTTACAGTACATTTTTGAGATAAATATTGACTCATTTCTCTCTCTGTCTGTCTCTCTCTTTCTCTCTCTCACCCTTTGTCTCTCACACACGCATGCACACACACAAACACACATCATCTCGGACAGAGAGTTAGAAACAGAAAAAGACAGCCACACATACGCACAAATCTAATTTACCAGCATAACAAATGGAAGCGAAAAGACAAATGGAGTAGCTGTTGTTATGTCTGCCACATCTGTTGGAATAACTTAACCAAAATTTTGAACCAGCGCTGGGTAAACTTATCTTGTAGTGCTGAGGGTTAAATTTCAATATTTCTCATCATATTCATCAGTAGATCAATTGCCATGTAGAATAACCATAATCAATAATCAAAATCAATAACCATATTAACCATAACCATATGTAAGCAGCAGTAACACACACACACACACGCACACATAACATAACGCACACACATATAAGTAGTTCACATACGCGTAGGGAGGGGATGAGCGGTGCAAACAACACACACACACACACACACACACACAGGCACACGCACACGTACACATGCACATACACACACAGACACATACACATAAAAAATACACACACATACAAGCAGTTCACACACACATGAGCAGTGTACACAGACACATGCTCACACACATAAACATGCAGCACAAGTGCACATGCACACAGACACACACACATACAAGCAGTTCACACAGTCACACACACATGCAAGCAATTCAATTCACACATGCATAAGCAGCGGGCTTCTGTAGTTTCGATTAGTAAGCAGGCTTCTGCTTAGTTGATTCAAAAACATAATCAGGTGATGTATATGATTTCTGTAGCTTTGATCAATATTTGTTCAGTAAAATCATAAGTTGTTACTGAAAACATAATCAATTGAATCATTTATGTATCTACTTGTATCCTATTCATCTGACTGTGTTTTTCCACTCTTAAACTGTAATTTTCCACACCTTTTAAGTGTATATTCTTTCATTTTTTATGAAACAAATGCTTCTGTGCGCCACCAATATTTCTCACAGAATCCAAAGGAAAGAAAAAAACTTGAGAGATAACCCAAGAATTGTGATTAGAGCAAAGTTGGTTAAAAAAACTTTAGAGATAAACGTGGGTACAATCCATGTATTTTGATTGGAGCAAAGCTGGTTGAGTTTTTCCCATAAATATTGCTCTGTAAAGAACGCTGAGTTAGCACTTCTTGGCCAGGGACTGCTCTCCGGGTTTGGATTATTGCTTGATTCAAGGCTGGAATAAAGATGGCTTCTGAAGATTTTGTCTTTCTCTCCCAATTATTCACGAACAAGGGGACCTCAAAAATATGCAAACATCGAGTTGGGAAGACACAACAAATTTTGTGGGCCAGCCAGGAGTCGGCAAGGTTGGGTACACTCGGAAGGGTGGCCAGTCTTCCGGTGCTCGGAGATGGTGCGAGGAACACACACACACACACCCTAAGCTGCCAGAAACTAAGGATAAGGTGAGCAATTTAATTAATTTGCTTTTATTATCTTGCTCAGATAGATAAGTGGGGGTGTTGTTTTGTGTTGTCCCAACCCTGATCTAAAGCACTGGAAACAGGTGACCTTTCGACTCAAAGAATCAAGACACAAAATTGGCGGAAATTAAAAGGAGAGGGACAGAATCGTTATGTAACTACTAACCACTAACACTGCACACGCAACAACTTACTGTGAGTAATTGTGTGGAACTCAGAGCGCGTTCTGTAATTGGTTTGGTGTATGACTGTTATGTGTGAGGCCTATGCTGGGACCCTATGGCAGGGAATTAACCTGCAGGCTCTCTTGCTTTGAGGTTGAGTTGGGCCTGGATAGTGACCTAAGAGAGGTACCAGGATCCGTTTTATCTTTATGGTGTTGTTTGTCTTGTTGTTTATTATTTTTTTTAAAAAGGGTGTGCAGCACATTTGGCGTATGGAGCTGGCCGATTAGTGGGTCTAGCGAGGACATTGACTGGAAGTGAGGTTTGTTGGGTCCTAAGGGTGGACTGACTGGTAGTGAGGATTGCGGGATCCCAAACAGACATTGACGGAAGTTTGTACTGTGGGGTGCGGCGCCCTTTTGAATGAGTGTAGAGTAGATGTAGAGTAGAAGTGGGTGTGAACAGTGGTTTTGTTGCATATTGCATTAGTTGGGAGTGTTAAGAGTGCACTAAATATAAATATATAACCCCTAGTTTACATGCAATAAGTTAAAATTATATTTAATGATTATTATTGTTAGTAAATTGCATGTATTAAATATTATCTAAGAATTATTATATCTGTCTAAAAGGAAGAGGAGAAATCGCATAAGTGTGTTTATATAGACTTTACTGAGCATACTGAGCAGTGTAACTGGTAAAAGAGACATATTGCAATTTAATATGTGGAGAAAAATAATTTGGCTAAAAGTGATAAAATTTAAATTAATAGATAAATAACAATGGCAATGCAGGTGGAGGAATTAAGAGAGCAATTTCCTACCTTTGAAAATGATATTAAAAAAATGTCAAATAAGTGGGCAAAAAGAACTAAAACCATTAACAAAGTAGCCAGAAGAGGGGACATTTGATCTTGCAATATGTGAAAAAAAATGATGGGTATAATAATAATATATTATGCATCGCGGCAAAAAGGGTTGGAAAAAAAAAGAAAATGAGCTGGCAATTTGAAGTGTGTAGAGAAAGGGGAATGCTAAACATTCAGGATCAGGTGTGAGGTACCGTTCTGGAACCAAATGCGAGACCAGGAAGTTGCAGCAAAAGTGAGCTTTATTGTAGTTGGGGGGTAAACCCCCACAGGGCAGAAAGCAACAGTACAGAGTCCACAATCCAAAAATCACAATCCAGTAGGGCAGAATCAGAGTCGAAAACCAGGGCAGCAATAACAGTACTCGTGGTCGGGCAAAAACAGGTTCGGTACACAGGCACAGGTTTGTCAGAGAAGCAAAAGCCAAAATCCAGTGGGCGTAATCCAAACCGTTAACAGGGCAGCAAACACAAAACTGGATTTTGTCGGGCAAAAAAGGGTTCGTAAACAGATGCAGACAATAGTACCAAAAAAGCAGAGCCAAAAAATCGTAAGTCGGACGGTTCAGTCAGAAGAGTAACACTATGAGTACAAAGGCGAAGACGATAGCAGCACAGGTAAACAAGAGAAACGTTCTGACAGGGATCTGCTGTGAAAAGACTGCTTAAGTACACTCAAGGGAAGTCACATGCTATGATCAGGGACAGGTGATGAGGATCAGACTAATTACGTGGGAGGAAACACAAGGGAGAACCTAACCACATGAAATTGGCAAAAGCCAAAACGCGGACAGGGATCACAAGACAACCTATAGGCAAAACATACAGCTCCGGTTAGGGAGTTCTAATGTGCACAGATAATGAGAGTCAGGACAGAGTAGAGCAGGTGCGGAGGATCCGCTGAATTGCAGCAAAGACTAAGAGAAGGCAAGAGGCGGAGACTAGAACAGGGCGAGTGCTGAGAGCTTGTTAATCAATTAGTAAGTGCAGCTATACAATCCCTAGTGCTCGTTAGTAAGTTAGTATTATATACAATGTTAGTCTTGGTTAGTATCTAAACAAAAATAACAAACTGTTAGTAAGGTTAGTAAAAATAGAAAAGCAAGGCGAAGGAAGCAAACGAGATTAGAAGGAATGTTTGAAACCCAGAAACCATGAAAACATGTGACACGCAGGACTGGGGAGAAGCTGTAGCTTAACAAAAGACCAGACAGGGGAGACAAAGTGCAATGAAGGGCATGAACAAAGACATGGACCGGAAACTAACAGAATAATGGATCTGGCATGGCAATACAAAACATGGCAACAATAAAAACATGGCAGAGCATCTAAATCACAATACAAAATACAAAGCATGGTCAGACAAAGCAGAATTAATAATCAAAACATGGTCAGGCAGGACAGGATCATAACATCAGGATAAACAGTTTGCAAAGCAAAGTAAAGCTGTGTCTCAGTCAAAGCCATCTGAAAAGTTTACTGACAATATTTAACCCACCGCCTTATGCCCCCCGATATTCAGGAACAGCGGGAGAGACAGCAGCTGAAAAACCTGTAGCCAGTAATATCAGATTTGGAAAGCCTAATTTTATGGAAGTAAGGAAAGAAAATTGCCGTTGGCAGTGTGTAAAAGAACTCCTATGAGTTTATTGGGAAGGGATGCAATTTGGGCTTTAGGTTTAAATTTGAATTGTGCAGAAGAAGGAATTGATTTAACGGGGATGTATAGTATACAAATTTAAAAAAGTGAATTAGCAAATGTTTATTGGTTGGGGGATTTAGAAGACCAAATTAAAGAGCAAGTTTGGAGTACCTAGGGAAAATACTGTATGTAGAGGCCCAAATACCCCAAGCTATATGGCCAGAAACTGAATTGCATTGTACAATGATATTCGACCCCACTCAGGACCCAGAATTAGAGAAAAAAAAAATGAGCCCTTAATGTTGATTTGGAACAGGACAGGAAACAATGATTAAGATTATTATTAACTGTCAATTTATAGGAAAAATGAAGCAATTGAAAATTCCTATTGAGGAATCAGAACGTGAACTTAGAGAACAAATTAAGACAGAATTAGACTAATTACCAGAACAACTGTGGTCTCAACATGATACATATGTGGCAGAATGCTATCAGAAAATCCGGTAATATCCTTAAAAATAAGAAACTATAGAGGGAATAAGGAGTTTAGCCATTTTAATGGCTGTGAGTTGTAAAAGGACAAAGTTGGAGAAGTGAAAAGAATAGTTATTCCTTATGAAAAACCAAATTAAAGTCCCTATTTATTGACTAAATAAACATATGCCCTTCTTGAATGATTAGTAACTGTAAACAGAGAGAAGTTTAGAGGAAGTAACAATTGAACATCAATTACACAAACATGGAGAAGTGTTTCTAATGTTGTGGCTAATTGAATTGTTTTGAGTAAAAAGTGAGGATCGGGGAAAATAATTAAAATGAGAAAGAAATACATTGCCAGGTCCTTTAAAATAAAGTGATTACATGTACTGAGAGCTAATATCCTCTATGAGTGTGAAGTAATTACACCATTTGAATTAGTTAAATATTTGTAAAATTCTAAAGAACTAGAAAATCTAAGCAGTTTTCTGTAAATAATTAGACTGTATGAGATTGGTGTGCTAGAAGCATATCTCTGAAAAGAAAATGAAGGAAAAGTAATACTGAGTGACAAGAGGAATAACACAAAGTGTTCAAAATTTGCCAAAGTACTATTAAACACTATATACAGCAAGTATCAAGTCCAATAAACAGTAAATTTAATTGACACAGAGGTTTCTCTATCAAGAATTAGAAAATTTCAATTCCTATTTGAAGGTTGAATAATTAGGGTTGAATGATCAGAAAAGTAGCAGTAAACATAAAATTTAGTGTGAAATTTAATGGTACATATTAGATTTATTAAAGAATAAAAAATCAATTATAAAACGGGTGCTTCCCATCCTTAAATGTGATTGGCTGAGCCACGTTCCATGCCGGTATAAAATCAGTGTAATCCACTGTATTCTGAGGCAGACCACAGTGCAAAATATCCCTGTGCGCCTGGCCTAGCAACCAACAACTCTGCACTCAACTGACTCGTTAGGCTACATTTGTTTCAAGACTTTTAGCTCGCTATTTCAGTGTTGGCGAAGTTTAGCCTTTTAACCCTCTAACCAGTTGGATATCTACCTAGCTAGCTATAGCATTATAGAGTTCGATATCACTTTAGCTTGCTAGTGACGTTGCTAACTAGCTCGCTATTTCAGTATTAGTGATGAATTGTTGATTTTTTTTCTTGTGTGTTTATTTTGTGGGCTATGTGTAGGGTAACCGCATCCATTGTAGTGAACGCTAGCTAGTTGACAAGCTGGCTAGCAAACTAATGCACAATTCAAAATATTTTCCTGGACACCGGCAAGTGTGGAGGACAAAAGTCAATCTAGTTCCCTACTTTCGCAGCTGGTGGTAATGATATGGCCGATTGGCACGAGTTGAGAGCAAGGAAACTCTAAAACTGAAACGAACGTAAAATTATTTAATGGGGCCTTCAGGAGACCGAAGGAGACATTCCAAATAGCCTGGTTTCATAGTATATCTACATAAACGAGCCCAAATAGCCTGATGTGACATGATAATGGCGCTATGAAAAAGCAATCTTAGCGTCTGTGTTGCTTGCCAATCATTCTGTCCACTCGATCTTGCTTGGAGGAAGAACGAATAGTTCTCAATTTTATTGTTGCATTATTACCAATAAATTGTTGATTTTTTTTTCTTGTGTGTTTATTTAATGGGCAATGTGTAGGGTAACCATTTTATAAAAGCAATAAGCCTCTTGAAGCAGTGGGTTACAGTGATTTTATAACGGTGGACGCCCCTCCGCCGTTATAAAATCACAGTAACCCACTGCTTCTCGGGGCTTATTCCTTTAGTGAACTATTGTGGGATTGGGGACTGGATGGGTTTTTGGACAAAGATGCACAGAGTCAAAACAATACCACGAATGGAGCCTTGGTTACCAATAGCAGATAAGGGAACACAGATAGGTGAAAGGTCGACAATGCTGTCAGAGAACAGAAGTGGAGTAATGTAAATGGTCCAATTTTATAATAAATGATGCATTGTGATTTAAAAAAAAAATGACTGAAAGCTTTCCTGACCAAAGAAATTCATTGAATGATTAAAAGATCTTTTCGCTGTTTTGAACAGAAACTAAGTGTTAACCAGTGGTTCTGCATGGCAAAGAGACGGAGTGGCTAATAACCTTTACCCTGTTTATTTAACTTTTACAGGAAAAGATCCAAGCCCAAGTAAGAGGAAAAGCAGCAAAATTATGATGATGGAGTCTTTGTTCACTGTTGAATGCATCTAACTCATTCTCTTGGAACTTTTCCACAGAGTGCGCACTCCAGAAGAGAACAGATTAAAATAACCTTGAGTGAAAATGATAAGCTGGCCAGCTAAAGATTTAACTGCGGGGTTGCAACTTAAAAGTTTACCTTCTAAAATAAATTTGGGTAAATCCAATTCGGAGTATTAACACAAGACTAACACTAAATTCAAAAGGTGGACCACCATATAATTGAAAAAGTCGACTAATAACGTGATCACATTCTAAATTTATTTTTGATTAGGCTGACAAAATATTTTCCCAGACTAGTAGTGAGAAAGACGGGAACTGTGACACTGACAGTGACGGCAACTTGAGTCTTCAGTGTTCAAATAACAGAAACGGACTGAGCTGACCAAATTTGGCATGATTGTTTACCTTTATGTGCTGGGATCCCAATTAAAAAACGGTATCACAGTTGAATATTTACCCATGTTTTTGAATTAAAAAAAAAAAACTGCATATTGTAACACATGGTCTAAAGCAACTCCACTCGGTTCAGCTGATGACATGGAGAATTGTCACAATGGCTGGAGCTAATAAGCCCTGACTGTGCATCTCCTCCATGCTCTTAGCGCAACCCTAGACAGAGGTGGGTTGCTAAATTAAAATTCATTGAAAAAAACACTTTGAAAAGATATTGTTACTGTCCCATCTTTTGACCCAGAATACACTGAAACACAAAATTATGAGTACACTGCCCAAAAATATTGATTTAAAATTGACAGGAGCTCAGTAGTGAGGGAAAGCAATTTAGTAATTATGAATTTTTAAATAATATTAATTTATCAGGGTGGCACATGCACTTTGGTCGACAACTCATTGTATTCCAAATAATTAAGGTGAAATTGATGATTTTGTAAAGCACATTCAGACCGAGGGGACAAAGTACACAAGACAAATTTCTTGAATTGGGACTTATTCGGCTGGGCAAAGAAAGAATCTGAGTGTCAGAACCGTAATTCCATCAACTCTTCTTAGCTGTTTCAAATTGTTATTGATGAGTTGTAACTTTAACTGTTTCGTTTATTATTCCCATAAAGCTGCTGCAATAGCCCCAATTCAACTGGAATAATCTCATAACTATCCCATTATGAGGGGTGAGGAAATCTACCCCCTCATGAGTACAGAGCTCAATGCAGAGCACCTGCGTGTGTTGTCACTCACTCCAGAGACGGGTAAGATCTCCTATTGAGGAGACAACCTAAGGCAGGGGTGAGTCGACCCCCAGGTGACACGCTTCTGTATTTGGCATAAAATGGCAATTGTGAAATCAAAGTTTTTTGGGAGATTATTATTATGGGCTATTGCATGGAGGCGCTATTGTAAGTCCTTGGGAAGGCCTGGATGAAACTATTTTTAAACTGTTCTGGCTCCAAAGTGTCTGCACAGTCTTTGCAGCAAAAATGAATATTATAAAGTCTGGTACATCTAAGACTGAAAGTGAAATTATGCAGGTGTAGATAACTCTCGTTCTGTATGTGCCGAGTGCATAGTGGATCTGCATGTGCCTGTGTCTGTGGTGTCTGTGCCTGTGTTTGTATTTTATTTTCTCACTCCAGTGACGGGCGAGTGGCAGTTTAGCGTACCAGCTGGTCAAGGCCCGCTCCTTCCTGGAGCCTCCCTGAAGTTTTGAACGAATATGCTGAGACAGTGATTCCAGTCATGAAGGCCCGTTCACCAAAACAATCAGATGGAAAAATTGCAAATCAATGTTGAATATGGACTTGGACTTTGGATTAACTTTGGACTGATTACCTGCAATAAGCAACATTACTGGATTCAAGTGGGACATTAGACTGGGACTTTATTTACCGGAGCAATGAAAGGCCTTGAGAAACCTGGACACGAAAACAATCGGGAGTTCACATGCTGGCTTACAAGACAGATTGTTTTTACTCGAAGTCTTACAGTTGGAAAGGGCCCACCAGCCAGATTTTATGTTCGTACTCATAAGAAATTCACTTGTGTGTAATATGGGGTATGGGGGTCATAGACCATGAGAAGACAATGCTGTGCCATTTTTCGACCAGGATTGATGTGAGGCCATGATTGGGATTGCCTCAACGGGAGGAATGTTGAGGATTATATCTCAATATTTCTCATCATATTCATCAGTAGATTAATTGCCATGTTGAATAACCATAATCAATAATCATAATCAATAACCATATTATGTAAGCAGCAGTAACACACACACATATACACACACACATACAAGTAGTTCACATACGCGTAGGGAGGGGATGAGCAGTGCAAACACACACACACGCACAGGCACACGCACACGTACACATGCACATACACACACATACATATAAAACACACACACACATACAAGCAGTTCACTCACACATGAGCAGTGCACACAGACACACACACACACACACACGCATACAGGCAAGCAGTTCACACAGTCAGACACACATGCAAACAATTCAATTCACACATGCATGAGCAGCTCACACACATAAGCAGCGGGCTTCTGTAGCTTCGATTAGTAAGCAGGCTTCTGTTTTGTTGATTCAAAAACATAATCAGGTGATGTATATGATTTCTATAGCTTTGATCAATATTTGTTCAGTAAAATCATAAGTTGTTACTGAAAACATAATCAGTTGAATCATTTATGGATCTACTTGCATCCTATTCATCTGACTGTGTTTTTCCACTCTTAAACTGTAATTTTCCACACCTTTTAAGTGTATATTCTTTCATTTTTTTATGAAACGAATGCTTCTGTGCGCCACCAATATTTCTTAGAGAATCCAAGGGAAAGAAAAAAACTTGAGAGATAACCCAAGAATTGTGATTAGAGCAAAGTTGGTTAAAAAAACTTTAGAGATAAAGGTGGGTACAACCCATGTATTTTGATTGTAGCAAAGTTGGTTGAGTTTTTCCCATAAATATTGCTCTGTAAAGAACACCAAGTTAGTACTTCTTGGCCAGGGACTGCTCTCCGGGTTTGGATTATTGCTTGATTCAAGGCTGGAATAAAGATGGCTTCTGAAGATTTTGTCTCTCTCTCCCAATTATTCACGAACAAGGGGACCTCAAAAATATGCAAACATCTAGTCGGGAAGACACAACAGTAGCAGTTAAGACATCGGGAAGAGGACTGATGGAGAAGAAAAGCGCTTTAACTGCAGATGTCTTCAGTTTCTGCCTTGCTGTTGGGGTGTTTTGCCGTCAGCAAGTGAAATGCATGCTGAATTGAATTTAGGTCATTGATTGACTTTTCTATGGTAAAAAAATTCACATTTTTTGCTTTAAAAAATAGTGGGCTGTTTTTTCAGTATGCTCCCAAGTCACCATCCAGCTGCACTGTAAAGCATTTTTCAATGAGTTCTAATGAATGTGGTTTAATCTACGCATATAATATAGCCAAATACTTTTCAGAATTCACCCTCCAGCTTTTATCAATAATCTCATCACTAGTACCAGCTCAGTTGGCAGCCATATATGTCCATAACCACTCTTCACAGATGAAGAGGCATGCCTCAGATCATGGACGGTTCCTTCCCTGTTCCATATCCTTCTTCTCCTATCTTTCTGCTATAAATTGATTTTTGTCTCATTTGTCTTTTGGATGTTGTTCCCAAACGATATGGGCATTGTTCAAAATTTTTTTTTTCAGGTTTTTTTTAGCCCAACATATAATTTACATGTGAGAAATCAACCCTCTGCCTTAAATCTGGAGAGGTTTTTGACACTGATACACCTACTTCCTAGATAATGTTATTATCTGGCTAACTGTTGTGAAGGGTCTTTTAATGAACCAGGGAAAGAAATCTTCTGTCGCCCACACACTTACCTGTGGTCTTCCTGGCCTTTTTGTGTTCCTAAACTAACCAGTGATTTTTTACCTGCTAAGAATATACCAAAATGTTCAGTTGGCCACACCTAATGGTTTCTCTTTCCATCCCCTGCCACAAAGTCGATGGGGATATAGGAGTGAGTGGTGTCCTTCCAGGTGTCCATCCGTCCACCCATCTGTCCCTCACACTTCTTCTCCGGGCCTGAACTCCTAAACAGTTCTGTATTTCTTTCTAATATTTTATACATGGATACATCTTATTTTATAGATGTGCCTGTTCATACTCCTGTACATCTGTCTGTCCCTCCACTGCGGTTTTTTCCTAGGCTAGAAAAAAATAACTACAAGCGGTAACTATGGGGTCCAGGCACATTAGGTAATCATCAGTTTTGAAGCAGTGAGGGCACAAATTGTATAAGTTTCTCAAACAATTCCCAGTTCATGGCACATAAATGTGCAAACAGTAGAACTCACCTAAACCGTCCTCGTATGAAACGGAAACTCGCTCAAACCGGACAACAGCTCAAGTCCAGATTTTTACCTTCGCCTCCAACAAAGTTGGAGCGCTGAGGTTATGTTTTCATCTCCATTTGTTTGTTGGTTTGTTTGTGAACAGAATAACTCAAAAACTTGGGGTGGATTTGGATGAAACTTAGTGGAAGGGTGAAGTATGGGTCAAGGACAAACTAATTCACTTCTGGTGCTTGTACATCAAAGAACAAGGTCTGGGTGGCTCTTTTTAGTGGATATGTGTAGCTGGCACAGCATTAGGACCCTGGGGTAAGCATGAAAGGATAAAGTGGGCGTGAGTTAATGGCGATCTGCTTGCATTCTATGAGTGGATCGCGTGTGTGGCTTTTAAGTTTTCGGTAGGTTTTTATTCATTTTTAATTTTTGAAATGTACTTGAACGCTACTGTGACTTTTTGGTATTGATTGTAAAATGCTGGTTGACGGAATTCAGGGATATTTTGTTTCTTGTGTATTTTCCTCTCGACACAGTTCCTGGGTTTCCGCAGCCCATTCGTCAACTCAGCAGATGACCAAAATAAATCTGAACTGACGAATAAAAAGCTGTTGCTAATGGATTTGGATGAAATTTGGTGGAAGGAGGAACTATGGGCCCAGCACAAATTGATTAACATAAACATTGTACGATCACAGGTCAAAGTGATGGTGGATGATTCAAGTTTGGCCAATACTGATCGCGCTATTAGCAGAGGTGTGCGCCCTGCTGAGTGTTTTCTAGTTCTGTAATGTTTTTCCTTTAACCCCTTAACTGTCACCTGCATTTTCTCACATTTGGCCCGGCCCTTAAATAAACATCGAATATACCGGATTTTATATTATTGATTTTCGCTTACATCAGACAAAATGTCCAGTCCCTTCAAAAGGCATTTCCCTTAAATAGCACTCGTGTACACTGGACAAGCTGGATTGCACCATGCACATACACAGTTGCAACAGAACAACGAAATGAAGTTCAGCTTTCCCACACTGTTATAAACTGACTGAATTTAACAGTTAAATTAACGCGTTGTCTTTGTGTTATTTTAACTGTAAGTGGAGTCCTGCGCGCATTTAACCGTGGTTTACACTTAACACAGATGGAATTCTGTTTAAACTTATTGTAAAATTACAGTTACAATTAAAGCTGCATGCAGCTGTGATCGGGCCCTCGCACTCACACACGACCGGGGGGGGGCCTGCGGCAGGCAAGTGCCGCAGTGTGAAGCGAGAAGAGAGAAAAAAACTGGAAGGAGCAAAGAAACACAATGTTTCATTCATCCACTAGGTGGCGCTATGAGCGTAACCAGATGTGGGCAGGTGTGTTCGGGGGGGACCCTCATCACACATGTCAAGTTTTGAGCAAATCGGACAATGCGTGATGGATTTATAACGAGTTGATATTCCATGGCGAAGGATTGAAAGTTGCCACCGCCGCCACTGGTAGCCTGCAACATGACACAGCACGTGTGTCACTGTCACTAAAATATGGCATTTCCTGTTTCCACAAGGGGGTGCCATGAGCGAGGGTGACTATAAGCATATGGAGGCGTTCAGGGCGGGGCTCTTGTCATGTACAGAAGTTTTGAAGCAGTTAGGATGAAGTATGTGGGAGAGAGAGCTGTTCGAATATGCATGGCGAATCATCAAAAATGGAGGCGCCATTGCAGCCATGGCCATCGATGAAGAGAAAAGCTTTTAATAACTTTTGATTCTAAAGGTCTTGAAATTATGTTCACCAAATCTGAAGTTGATTGGATAAAATCAGTAGGAGGCGTTCGTTAAAATACACGGTGTGGAATGGCTGCCATAATCAAAAATGAAAATCAAAATGGCAAACTTCCTGTAAGTACTCGCCATTCTTCTTCTTCTTTTTTTAAATTTGGTATCTCAAATCCCACCTGAATCTGGAATACCCAATTGGGGAACTATGTACTAGACTTGCTCATATGCGACCCCTTGCTGCCAACTCAGGAGAGTGAAGACAATTCACGGCTTTCAAGTACTCTCCATTCTTGACATGTGCATCAATTTTCATGAGGTTATGACTTCGTTAAAGCCATGAAAAAGCCTAACGTAATTTGATGGCGAGGGTCAATAGTCGCTACACCGGCAGACAGATGCCATTGCTCCTAGCTTCCCAGCGTTCATAATGTAGCTTCACCGACTTGTTCTGCATGTCTTGGAAGTGGAATAAAGTTGGTGGGGTCAACTATGTTGGATCAGTACATGGTAGAGTAAAAAAAGGTCACTTCCTGTTACCACGGGGGCGGCGCTATGAGTAAGGCGAAATATTAATATATCGGGGCATTCAGTGTGGAGCCATCATCATGTCCATAAAATTTGAAGCTGTTAGGATAAAGTATGTGGGCGTGACAGCCACTGGAAAATGGATGGCGAAATCACAAAAAGTTGCCAAAGTTTGTCACGCCCTAGCAGCCACGCTGTTTGACCTATAGACATTCTTTACGCAACTTTCGATCAGCATGGTCTATAGATGATCTGTACCAAATGGGAAGTCGTTTGAGCGAAATCCCTAGGAGGAGTTTGTTAAAATACGAGGTGAGGAAATCGCCGGTAATCAAAAATTGAAATCAAAATAATAACTAATTGCCCTAATTTGCCCAAATAACTAGCAAAAAAGGTGCAAGCAGAGTGGGGAAAGCTGAGAGAGCCATGAGCTGCATTTCATGTTGACATTGACCCCTTTCTGATCCTAAATGTATCTAAGCTTTTAACTCTCTCAGCTTTCCCCACTCTGCTTGTTAATTAGTTAGCTCATTGTCTAATTTGCTCCCCTGCCCCCTTTCACTCTTCATTGCTCTCCCTCGTCTGCTTTGAGTTTGAGTTAATGACCAGTGACTTGATTTGACTTGAACATGATGACTTGGTCACAACTCTGGTAGATAGTTTACTTATCCTCCAAGTTAACATTCACCTTTTTGTTTGTGGACATGTGTGCGTTTGTGAGAATGTAAGTCGCACTCTATTTTTATCAATTTCATTCTGTGACCGAACGAATTAATAATTTTCGGAACTGTTAGATAATGCTATAATGTGTAGCCACATGCTAACAGAAACGCACGTGAGGCAGCACTCGGCGCTCGTGCAGATTAAGGTTGTTGTTGTTACCGAATTAAGAACTGTGTTCTTGACTGTATATCGTGTAATTAGCGTAGTTAATGTTCCGTTATCTCCAAAGTACGGTTTTAGAAGCACTTGTTCACTACAAACTGTTATGCTTGTGTATATGTGCATATATTGAATTCTCATATTGAGTGAGCATTCTACACAATTCCAGTAGTTTGTTATCCTGATTTGAACCGTTGTAATTTACTTCCCAATTAAGGCACGCAGGAATGTAAATACATTTCGATGTAATATTTCTAAATTGTACCATCTGTGTAACTAGCTATTTAAGTGCATTTAAACTAAGTGCATTTAGCAACTAGAGGGCACCTTCAGTTCACTATGGAGTATTTAGTTGCTTGCCATCAATGTTTATATCATGTGCCATTGTGTAAAAGGAGACTTTTTTTTTGGATTGTTGTTCATTATTCTTTTTGCTTACTTCAGAAACCACACAAATTGAACATGTCAACAAACATCTTGGAATAAATTCTGACAATTACAATGGAATTCAAGTTGTAGGAATCATCTCTTCATTGAAATCAGTTGTCTAGACCAACGGAGGCTAGTAATATCAATTTGTAACACACCAGTGACCGTTCACGCACCGTGTCCACTACAATAATAGTATGGATTCTACTCGACAAGCAAGTACATATATGGGCCCCTCCCACCCTAATGAGCTGGTCAATGGTCATCCTCCTCCACCCCCCCTCCCTCCCTCCCTTCCCTCAGAATATAGCTTCACTTTAAGTGCCAAGCAAGTTAACATGGTATTCACTTCCAGTATAAACTCCTCTTTTTTAATTCTCTTCATCCCAGTCTTTTCTGAAACACCTCCTCTCCGTGCTTAAAAAACTCACCCTTTAGCTACGTGTGAGGGTATATAACAGATGCAAAGTACTTACATAAATAGGAGACGTGTTACACAAACACAGGAAACATGCCCTTATATGAATATACAGACAGAAACACAAACACACACCCACCTATACCTACAGACACACATACAGGCAAACCAAAACACACACAAGCAAGCCCACTCACAAACAACAAACAATAGTAGTACCAACAACCGCAAAACTGATAACCATATCATCAATAACCACAAACAATACAACACAAAAACTACCTCGCACTGGGTCAAGACCTCGCGCTGCGTGAAGAGCTCTCGCTTGATTATCGAGCAGGTTCAATAGAAAATGTAGGCTATTAATTTCCGTGTCCAAAAAGGCGACCGCTATGGCGTCTGACATTCCAATTTCAAACTTCGACTTCCACATGGTAGAATGGAGATAAACCGTTTTTTTCGAGCACTCGGTATTTATCGTAGGCTAGATACCTGGAAATTTACATTTGAAACCTCATGCTTATGAATTTTCCAGGTATCTATTCTACGATAAATACCTCGTGTTCAAAAAAAACTGAAGGTTTATCTCCTAAATAACAATAACATCGATAGTAACCAAGGCAAAGATGGACATTTATTATTACCATAAACGTCATTACTCCCCAAGAATCACTTGAATGTCCAAATAGAAAAAACCCCCAAAAATAAAATAAATAAGTACTTCTGAGTGAGTGTGCCAATAAATATGTGCACCTGATCATACAGGCATACGAGTGTTTAAGCGCACTCAAATGACTAGAAATGAATAATATAAGTCTTGATAACCCGCATGTGTACATTAGTATAAATTAATAATGTTATCCTCTTCTCCAGCCTAGAGAAAAAAAAAAAATTTTCGTCCAACCTCTGCTTCTCATGGTTCCCCTAACGCCAAAAGACAACCCCAATTCCGAAATAGTTGGGACAAAGTGTAAATTGTGAATAAGATCAAAACGCAATGACTTTCAAATCACACCAACCAGTATTTTATTCACAATAGAACAGAGATAACATAGCAAATGTTGAAACTGAGAAATTTTACAATTTTATCCACAAAATGAGCTAATTTCAAATTTGATGGCTGCTACAGGTCTCAAAAAAGTTGGGACAGGGGCCTGTTTACCATGGTGTACCATCCCCTCTTCTTTTTAACACAGAGTGGAGGTGTCTAGGCATTGAGGAGACACGTTTCTTGAAGTTAGCAATTGGAATTAGATCCCACTCTTGTTTAATACAGGCTTCCAGCTGCTGGAGAGTTTTGGGTCTCCTTTGATGGACTTTTTGTTTAATTACGCACCAAATGTTCTCAATCGGTGAAAGATCAGGACTGCAGGCAGGCTAGTTCAGCACATGGACTCTTCTACTATGAAGCCACGCTGTTGTAATAGCTGCATTATGTGGTTTTGCATTGTCCTGCTGAAATACACTAGGCATTCCCTGGAATAGATGTCGTCTGGAGGGGAGCATATGTTGCTCTAAAACCTTTATATACCTTTCAGCATTCATGGTGCTTTTTAAAACATGCAAGTGTCCCGCACCATATGCTCTAATGCATCCCCATACCATCAGAGATGCTGGCTTTTGAACTGAATGCTGATAACAGGAGGGGTGGTCTTTCTCCTCTTTAGCCCAGAGGACATGACACCCATGATTTCCAACAAGAATGTCAAATTAGGACTCGTCTGACCACAGGACACTTTGCCACTTTGCTACAGTCCATTTTAAATGAGTCTTGGCCCACAGAACACGGCAGCGCTTCTGGATCCTGCTCAACAATGGCTTCCTTTTTGCATGATAGAGTTTTAGGTGGCATCTGTGGATTGCACGGTGGACTGTGTTTACAAACAGTGGTTTCTTGAAGTATTCCTGGGCCCAATTAGTAATGTCAATGACAGAATCATGCTGGTAAGTGATGCAGTGGCGTCTGAGGGCCCAAAGATCACATGTCATGGTTTGTGAGACGTGCGTGTGTTTTGAACTTTTCTTTGGTGCTCTCGTCCCGGGATGAGATCGAATTCCTTTTCAATCGGATTCTTTAACCAGCTGGCTGATTGAACTGGGGCGGCGCTTCCCCGGACTCTATATAAGCCGGAAGTCTGCCACGCCTCCTTTGCTAGAGTGTCTGTTTGTAGCTAGTACTATAGCTGAAGATATCTCTAGTCAGTATTTCTGTGACTTTATATCTTCCAGTTATTTTTGGAGTTCCTTCCTCTTTAGGGATTTTCCCTTATCTACTTTTTATCTCTCTCGCATTGCTTCCATTTTTTCGGACTATTATATGTCCTTTGGAAGCGCGAGTACTTTCTGGTGGTCTTTGTGATTCTCTGTGTTTGTATTGTTTCTGTGCTGCTCGTTCTCTCCCTGGCTGCTGCACCAGGCCTCTCTATTTTACCAGCCATTACAGAACACTCTAGCCAAGCATGGAGTCGTCAGCAACGGCTGCGTTAGAGAAAGTTGTGGCTAGTCAACAAGCAGTTCTCTCTGGTTATGGCAAGGGTCTTTCTAGTCTGAACAATCAGCGGGCAGAGTTGGCGGAGAGAGTCCGCCTTCAGGCGAATGCCATTCAGAAACAGGAAAATGTTCTGTTAAGTCTCACTGAGAGTATTAGAGTCTTGTCCACTCAGATCACACAGAATGTTGCACAAGCACAATGCGTACACCTTCCCCGAGAGCCAAAACTCCAGTTACCCCCAAGATATGGAGGCGAGGCAGGAAGATGTAAAGATTTCATTGCCCAATGTGAAATATTTTTTAAAGCGCAGCCTTCACGGTTCGTGAATGAAGAGTCTCGGGTTTCATTTATTTTATCCCTGTTGACCGACACAGCACTCACTTGGGTCGGGCCACTTATTTGATCTAATTCACTGGTCGTGAATACGGTGGAGACTCTCGTTAGAGAAATGGTATCGGTGTTTGATCAGGATGCTTGTGGTCAAGACCTGGCTACGCGTTTAATGCATCTGAGGCAGGGCTCAGAAAGTGTCGCGGAGTTTTCAATCTCATTTCGCTCCTTGGCGACAGAGACAGGCTGGTCAGAAGCGCCTCTTATGACAGTTTTTGTTCACGCTTTGGCTGAGGAGGTTAAGAACGCTCTGGCTACATTGGAGCCTTGTGTTTCTCTGGATTTGTTGGTTCGTACTGCGGTGCGAATTGATAATCGCATCCGTGAACGTAATAGGGAGAAACATACTGCATTGGCTCTTGCTGACAACGGGGTTAATGCTCCTCGCAGCATGCATACATCTCCCATTCTGCCCGCTGAGATTTCCACTCCTGGCGAGCCTATGCAGGTTGATGGCTCATATGAGAGCCGGGCTCGTAAGCCCGTTCGCAGACGTATAATCTGCTATAATTGTAACAAACTGGGACATTTCCGTCCACGCTGCCCTGAGCTTCAGGGAAACAGGAAGTCCCTCTAGCGGTATGGGGGGCGCAAGAGGTACGGACCTAATTTCCCTTCCGAACTTCAATTCCTGTAAAATTGACTGTGGGGAGACAGAGAATATTTATTGAAGCTTTTTTGGACTCTGGTGCCGTGGATTGTTTTATGGATGCGGAGTGGGCTAGGTGACATTCCATTCCCATCCGCCCTCTTTTACATTCACGCACTGTAAGATCTTTGGACGGTCGCCCGCTGGGAACTGGATTTATAACTGAGGTCTCTGAATCATTGACTATGTTCATCCCTTTTGGTGGTCATTCTGAGGAGGTCCGGTTTTTTATGATCAGTTCCCCTGTTTTCCCTGTCGTTTTAGGACACTCTTGGCTACGGGAACATAGGCCTCACATCCTTTGGGGGAGTCAGAATAACCTGGTCATCCAGTGGGGCACTGATTGTAGGTCCCACTGTAGGGAGAGTTTGGCGTGTCATCCCGGGCATCAACCTATGGGGGAGGCTGACGCCTGGAGTGATTCTGAGAATTCTCTCACACAACCCTCCTGATCGAGAGAAAGGGGCGGAGGAGGGGTTGGAATGGGATCCTCAATTTGACTGGCGGCAGCCAGAGGAGGATTGCTATTTGGAGGATTTCTCCGACTCGGAGTCAGACATAGAGATGGCAGGTTCCGAGCAGGGTGAGAATTTGGGGGCTGCTCTGAACTTTTGTCTGCCTCCTAATGTTCCTAACGATTATGTTGATCTCACAGAGGTTTTTAGCAAGCAACGGGCCTCAGCTTTACCTCCTCATCGCACGTACGATTGCGAGATCAATCTCTACCCGGGTACCACTCCCCGCAGGGGTTCATTATACTCGCTGTCAGGGCCTGAGCGAAGGGCCATGCGAGAATATATTCAGGAAGCTTTGGCTAATGGATTTATTTGGCCTTCCACATCTCCTGCGGGAGCGGGGTTCTTTTTTGTGGGCAAAAAAGTTGGCGGCCTGAGACCCTGTATTGATTACAAGGACTTGAATAATATCACCATTAAAAACAGATACCTCCTTCCGTTGATGAACTCCGCATTTGAACGTCTGCAGGAGGCGTCGTTTTTTACCAAGCTAGACCTCCGGAATGCTTATAACTTGGTTCGGATCCGGCAGGGGGACGAGTGTAAAGCGGCATTTACTACGCATGACGGGTACTACGAATATTTGGTCATGCTGTTCGGATTGGTTAATGCCCCTTCTGTGTTCCAGGCACTCGTTAAAGGGGACCTAGGATGCTATATTTCCAAGGTTATATTTTGATCTTGGACTCCCCTATAGTACTCCTGATCGTTCAAAGCCCGAACAGCATCCTTATTTAGCTCATACTGCCATCCTCAAAAAACCCCATTTGTAGTCCATTGTAGTCTCTGCCTGAAATGCCTCATTGGGGTGGCTCTTCTGCTATGGCCCCCACTCCCCTTGTACCCACTTTCTTCTGACTGGCCAGCTCTGTGGAGGGCGAAGTTGGGTGGGACGAGGCTGCAGAACGCAGTTTTCCGGGTCTGGCTCGCCAGAGTGAAACGCGAGACACGTCTGCAATCTGATAAGGAAGCGCCTGGCAAATTCCGCAATCTAACCTTATACTTGAATATAGATCTAATGAAATGAACTTGTACTAACAAACGCAGCAGCGAAAGTGGAGGACGCAGTGCGAAAATCTGGCAGTTCTAGCTGAAATTTGCTATTGGCTACAGTTTGCTACAGCGACAGTGGTGAGTACAGCGGTTTATCTACTTTATAGCAAGGATGCAGGGAAAGCTAGAATCCACCCTATATAGACACATTTGTAGAACAGGTCAACATACCCACGTGTAGACCGGAGACCGTAGAAATCCGGTGGGTCTGAGTTTAGAGGGAAACATAGACAGTGAGGAGCTGCTAAAAGTGGACCAACAGCTTATGGACTGCTTCGGTGTGTATTATAAGGACCTGCTGGTCCGTGTGCATAACTGTGGTGTGTCATTAGCGTGGAGAAACAAACAGCTTCTGCGCTGGTATATGACGGAGGGGCGAAAGCTCCAGGCTAAACGGCCTTTTCAGAAATTGCGGAGCAAGCGAATCAATCACTTTTACAGGAAAGAATTTAATAATTAGTCGCCGAGTTAATATTCAATCGACAGCAATGCAGAGAAATCGTTTGTGATACCAGACACGTTATAGCCTGTGCTTTTCCCTATTGCTTTCACCGGTAGCATCAGAGAGCTTGCCCAGACATTGGAGAAGTATCAGGTTGACCCTGGTCATAGATAAGTAAAGCGATCGTTTCACAAGTACCCAAAAACGCACCCCAAGCTTTGCAAAACCTACGTCTGGTCTAACTGCACCTCTCCGGTTAGCTTCAACTGCAGTGGCTACAATCAGGCAACGTTATGATGAAACTGCCACATTGATGCTTACCGAAGTAACACAAGCATACCGATCAGAATCGCTGCATATAAGTTAACCAGGAGCATTTTTAATTAGCAGAGCACGGAAACTAACATGCAGTAGCTGATAAGCGGTCATGACTTTGAATGTAATCTGTCCCGCGAAAAATTCGTTTTGCGTCCGGTGTGAAAGCGGCTTGACGTGCCCGTATTCGCGTCTTTGCATTGACTTTGAATGTAATCTGTTGCGCGAAAAATTAGTTTCGCGTCCGGTGTGAAAGCTGCTTAACGTGCCCATAAGGCGTGTATTTGCCTCTTTGCATTGACTTTGAATGTAACCTGCCGCGCGAAAAATTAGTTTCGTGTCCGGTGTGAAAGCTGCTTAACGCGCCTATAACGCGTGTATTCGCGTCTCTGCATTGACTTTGAATGTAGGCTAATCTGTACCGCGAAAAATTTCGTAGCTGGTAACCGAGTGATCATAACAACCACAGAGACAAATCCTTGCAATACAGGTTTTACAGACAGCAAGTTCCGTTACCGTGGACAGTTGTACCAAGCATCCAAATTACAAACAAGTGTAAAAAGTTAGCTTCAAATGAGGTTTATGTTCACACACCTTCTGTAGAACTTCCCCTGATATCACTCTTGCATATTTGGGATACAAAAATTAGCAACTGTAACTTGGCTACGTTAGCCGCAGTGCTACAGCCACAATTAACTGGCAATCACGTCAGGTTGGCTTATGCAGTAAAAGCAACTTGCACCTTCTGTGTCTGTGAGTCATGGACAGTCGCGACAGATCCAGGCTTTATCTTCAGATATTTTAGAAAGCCTGCGCTTGAGGCCAGTTGTTAGTGCTAACTATTGTTAGCAGTCCTGCTAGCCAGTAGCCACCCGTAACACGTTAGCTTCACTAACATTATTTGCTCTTATATCGTTACTTACAGCTTGTGGCTCCGAGGGCTTGATCGATGGAACTGCTTCAGGTTTGAGAAGCAGCTGAAATGCTTATCCTGTGTCGAATTATCCTTTATTAACAAAGCTGTCTTTGGTGAAATGCTGAGCACAATCAGCTAACGTTCCCTTTGGCTGTGGCTGTTTGCTGCCAGCAAACAAAAAAAGCTACCCACTGATTTCTGGTGGCATTGTCTTTTGGAAGAGAAGTAGTTGTTTTTCTTTGCGTCCAAAAGTAAACGGACAAGCAGCTTTGGGAGAGATACTGACAAAATTGCACCTCAAATGATCTGCCGTTCTTCTTTTGTATTTCCAAAAGTGTCGACGCTACTAAGGCATAGTATGATCTGCCGTTGTTAGTGCCTGCTAGAATAGTTCCCGGTGTGGGCAGGTCCAGCGCAGTGGTTGGCTCTGGCTAGGTCTGTACTAATTGGACGGCACAACCTGACGTCAGGTTTTGCCCAGATCTCGTGAAGATCTCGGGAGGAGCTGTTCAGAGAGGAAATCACGCTCACTTAAATCACGTTCTTGGATTACGGCAAAACCCCTGTATCTTATGTTTAGAAACTTTTCAGAGGTTGAGCATGGACAACCAACATTATAACATTACTAATATGTATTAAAAGAAGGATCAGCATAATAGGTCCCCTTTAATGACATCCTCTGAGAGATGTTGGAGAAATTCGTCTTTGTCTACCTTGACGATATTCTGATTTTTTCTTCAACTTTCTCGGAGCATAAACAACACGTCAGACAAGTGCTTGAGGCCCTCCTTAAAGCAAAGCTTTTTGTCAAGGCTGAAAAATGCATTTTTCATGTCAAGACAGTCTCGTTTCTTGGCTTCATTGTGTCTGAAGGGTTGGTCCGCATGGATCCTGACAAGGTGGCAGCGGTCAGGCATTGGCCTGCCCCTCAAAACGTCAAGGAGGTTCAGCGGTTTTTGGGCTTTGCTAATTTTTAAAGGAGGTTTATCTGTAATTTTAGCGCGGTAGCTGCCCCCATTATCGCGCTTACTAAGAAGAATACCTCCCCGTCGTTTGCTTGGCCTTCAGCAGCTGAGGCTGCTTTTCAGGAGTTGAAGAAACGATTTAGCTTGGAGCCCATTCTCGTTTTGCCCGACCCCTCCCTCCCATTTGTTGTGGAGGTGGATGCGTCTGAGGTCAGGATGGGTGCTATTTTGTCCCTGCACCCCCTTCGGGACAATAAGTTGCACCCATGCGCCTACTTCTCCCGGTCGTTGTCGGCGGCTGAACGGAATTACAGCATTGGTGACCGGGAATTGTTAGCTGTCAAGTTGGCATTAGAAGAGTGGCGCCATAGGTTGGAGGGGGCTGAACATCCGTTTTTGGTTTGGACGGATCATAAAAATCTCCAATACATCCAAGCGACGTAATTCCCAGCAGGCGCGGTGGTCGTTGTTTTTCAATCGCTTTAACTTTACATTAACTTACCGACCTGGCTCCAAAAACATCAAGCCTGACGCCTTGTTGCGGATTTACGACCGCTCTGGTCGCGATCCGATTCCTGAGCCAGTTATTCCGGCAGCTCAGATTGTGGCTCTTATTCTGTGGGACATTGAGTCAGTTGTGCGGGAATCCTTGAGGTCCGATCCCGGTCCTGGTGGGGAGCCGCCTGGCTGTTTGTTTGTTCCGATAGTGGCACAGTCCTAAGTTCTCCCGTGGGGGCACTCTTCTCGCCTGGCGGGTCACCCGGGGATTCATCGGACCAAGTGGTTCTTGGCTCCACGTTTTTTGTGGCCCAGCATGATTGAGGACATCCGGGAATTTGTGGCGGGGAGGTCCTGTCATGGTTTGTGAGGCGTGCGTTTGTTTTGGACTTTTCTTTGGTGCTCTCGTCCCGGGACGAGATCAAATTCTTTTTAAATCAGATTCTTTAACCAGCTGGCTGATTGAACTGGGGCGCCGCTTCCCCAGACTCTATATAAGCCGGAAGTCCGCCACGCCTTCTTTGCTAGAGTGTCTGTTTGTAGCTAGCACTATAGCTGAAGATATCTCTAGTCAGTATTTGTGTGACTTTATATCTTCCAGTTATTTTTGGAAAGAGTTCTTTCCTCTTTAGGAATTTCCCTTTTCTACTTTTTCTCTCTCTCGCATTGCTTCCGTTTTTTCGGACTATTATACGTCCTTTAGAAGCGCGAGTACTTTCTGGTGGTCTTTGTGATTCTCTGTGTTTGTATTGTTTCTGTGCCGCTCGTTCTTTCCCTGGCTGCTGCACCTGGGCTCTCTATTTTACCAGCCATTACATCATGGGCATCCAGTAAAGGTCTTTGGCCCTGTCCCTTGCGCACAGAGATTTTTCCAGTTTCTCTGAATCTTTTGATGATATGCACTGTCGATGACGAGACCTTCAAAGTCTTTGCAATTTGACGTTGAGGAACATTGTTTTTAAAGTATTCCACAATTTTTTTACGCAAGCCTTCACAGCTTGGAGAGCCTCTGGCCATCTTTACTTCTGAGAGACTCAGCCTCTCTAAGAAATCCCTTTTATAGCCAATCATGTTGCACACCTGATGCCAGTTAACTTAATTACTTGCTAAATGGTCTTTCAGCTGATTGTCTTATATATTAATAGCTTTTTCAGCCCTTTTTTGCCTGTGTCCCAACTTTTTTGAGACCTGTTGCAGCCAGAAAATTTGAAATAAGCTCATTTTTTGGATAAAAATGTAAAATGTCTCAGTTTCAACACTTGAAATGTTATCTATGTTCCATTGTAAATAACATATTGGCTCATGTGATCTGAAAGTCATTGCATTTTGATTTTATTCACAATTTACACTTCGTCCCAACTATTTCAGAATTGGGTTGTATTTCCAAAAGGGGGAACCAATATAGCTTGGGGAACCACAGCAAGGCAGAAAAAGTCTAGTATTTAATATGGACATTCGGTGATGCAGAAGTGTATATTGTGCATGTCCCAGCAACCCGATAAATCCCTAGCAATTTAACCGCCGCGACTAAGTAGTAGCACCATTCACGGCAACACTAAACAAAAAAAAAAAATGTATATAAAGTTAAGCAACATAGCAGCATTAAAGCAGAGGCAGTGAAAATGAAGAATAATATCAATACTCAGCAATAGGTCACAGAAATTCATAGTTTTTGATTGACCACTGAAAGAATTCTTTAATGCAAAAACTTGGTGTCCTGGTGGCTAAGTTTCCTCCATGAGAGTCATGTAAATTGAGAGAGCTAGCTAGCTTGGCAGTCAAGTCAGATGGTCCACTCATACGAGAGACTAGCTGGGCCAAGCTAGCTGATGTAAGATTCCCGAGCAACACTGTCCAATGTAAAAAATAATCCACAAAAGGATTAAGCTAATGAACCTCTTACAGAAAAAGGAGAAAAGTAACAGCCGCCCAGTAGCTAATAATGTTGGCGTAATAAATTTCCACCAGAAAAACAAAGATGTAAATTTAGCCTACATGGTGGCTGAATGAATTACCTCCAACAGGAGAAGCAAGTTTACTTACTCCACAACTGTTAATAGCCAACCCGAGATCGCACAAGAATAAAACACTGAATCCTCATTTCTGATGGTCAGCCACGAAAGTCTCTGCTTCTTCAGGTGATAGTAGTCGTTTTTTGGCCCTGCTAGGCAAAATGATGAGGAGACGAGCTGGGCAGAGCTGGGATGGTTTAAGGCCCAAGCTGTAAAGTTTCGCCATTATGCCACAGTATCTAGAATACTGCTCCAGCACCTCAGGAGTGTAATCTTCAAAAATCTGTTCGAGTGAACCTCTATATGCAAGCTTACCTCTTCATAAACGAGCCTCCCTAACAATGATATCTTTCGTTTGGTAGCTGTGTAATTGGATTATAACAGGTCGTGGCCTCGCCCGTTTGGCGGCTTAGCAGTAGGCAGTCTGTGTGCTCTGTCCAATTCCGGAGGAGAAGAGAGGATTTGTTCACCCAGTACTTCAACCAAAAATTTAGAGAAAAATTCAGTAGGCCAGGAATCTTCAATGGATTCGGGGAGACCGATGATCCTACTGTTATTCCTGCAGCTCCGTGCTTTGAGATCCGCTGCTTTAGCCATGAGCTTAGCTTTAACCTCTTCTAAAACATCACATTGCTTTTCTAACTTACAAATACGTTCGTCCTGTTGATTGGCGTTGGTCTCTAAAGACTCAATATGTTGGCTGTGATCTGCCACTGCAAACTGAATTTTGTCCAGTTTTGCCTCGAAGGCTGCAAAGTTTGTCTCAATCTCTGCTCTGAGGTCAGTTAGCAAACTAACAACTGAGGTCTCAAGTGATTTGTTTCCTGAGAGCATGGCGTTTAGCTCGGTCCTCCTAGTTGATTTTAATGATCTCGCCATTGCATCGAAACGCTAGTAGGCCCAGCACAGATTTAAGGAGCATTAATCATTAGGATGAGATAAAAAGCAACAATCAATACAATTGAAACGAAATAGCCGGAGAGCTTGAGGCCACGCTTCCACTCACATGCTCACCCAGAACCACCGTGTGGTGGCTTTTTGTTGGTACTGTTTTTGTAAAAACCCCAATTCCAATGAAGTTGGCACGTTGTGTGAAACGTATATGAAAACAAAATACAATGGTTTGCAAATCCTTGTAGACCTATATTCAATTGAGTACCTATATGTACCTTTTCAGCATTAATGGTGCCTTCACAGATGTGCAAGTTACCTGTGCCATGGGCACTAACACATCCCCATACTATCACAGATGCTGGCTTTTGAATTTTGCGCTGATAACAATCTGGATGATCCTTTTCCTCTTTGGCATAGAGGAGAGGACATCCATGATTTCCAAAAACAATTTGAAATGTGGACTCGTCAGACCACAGCGCACTTTTCCACTTTGCGTCAGTCCATCTCAAATGAGCATGGGCCCAGAGGAGCCGGCGGCGTTTCTGGGTGTTGGTGATATATGGCTTTCGCTTTGCACAGTAGAGTTTTAACTTGCACTAGTACATGTAGCAACAAACTGTGTTAACTGACAATGGTTTTCCAAAGTGTTCTAATCTGTTCTGTTTCCTGAGCCCAAAAGGTAATATCCTTTACAGAATGATGCCAGTTTCGTGACCAAACTGCACATGCCCAGCTATTGACATAGCCCCTTTAAGGGGACCTATAGCTAAGCAAAATGCCAATTTTGCTTCAAAATTTTAGTTTTGAGGTAAGAACATGAAGTGGTCCTTCAAATAGTCCGTAATATGGAATCGTGTTCCGATGGAAGCATTCGTCACAAACACTGTCTTCAAGGCTGGAACAGCTATGAGTGTGGTGACTTTCAATGATGGCCAACGAGGAATTGCCTCCATTCTTATGAAACTTGGCATAAAGGCAGGGGCACACTCACTGAAAGGCTATCACGAAATGGACGGAAAACGTGAAACAGAGTGAAAAATGCGCACTAGAACTTGAAAAAAAGAAATGAATAGACATATGACAAGCACGTAAAACTAGGGAAGAAACACAGATTGAAGAAGAGGGAGTTACTTATGAGGCTGGTGCCTTTTAAGGAGGTAAAAAAAATTCCTAAAAACAAAATACTAAACTTATTCCTCCTGAGAACATTACTGTAAACTAAAACTAAAGCCAAACTAAAATCACGTTTTTCTAAAAAAACAGATTTTTAACAAGAAAATACAGATTTCTCAGCAACTGTACATCCAATTAACTTCATATTTGGCAGTTTTTTCTCATTTTGTGATGATGTACAGTGCCGCGAAAAAGTATTTGCCCCCTTCCTGATTTCTTACTTTTTTGCATATTTTTCACACTTAAATGTTTCAGATCATCAAACAAATTTTAAAATAAGAAAAAGATAACCCAAGTAAATACAAAATGCAGTTTTTAAGTGATGATTTCATTTATTAAGGGGAAAAAGCTATCCAAACCTACCTGGCCCTACGTGAAAAAGTAATTGCCCCCCTTGTTAAATCATGAATTAACTGTGATTAACCACATTTTTTGAGTCTAGTATCACTAGCCACACCCTGGCCGGATTACTGCCAGACCAGTTGAATCAAAAAATCACTTTAATAGAACCTGTCTGACAAAGTGAAGTAGGCTAAAAGATTTCAAAAAGCAACATGTCATGCCGCGAACTAAAGAAATTCAAGAACAGATGAGAAACAAAGAAATTGACATCTATCGGTCTGGAAAGGGTTGCAAAGCCATTTCTAAGGCTTTGGGACTCCGAGGAATCACGGTGAGAGCCATTATCCACAAATGGAGAAAACTTGGAACAGTGGTGAACCTTCCCAGGAGTGGCCGGCCTACCAAAATTACTCCAAGAGCGCATCAACTACTCATCCAGGAGGTCACAAAAAACCCATAACAACATCTAAAGAACTATGAATTCTGCTCTCTACCGGAAAATCCTGAAGGAGAATGTCCAACCCTCAGATTGTGATCTCGAGCTCAAGCGCACTTGGGTTATGCAGCAGGACAATGATCTGAAACACACCAGCAAGTCCACCTCTGAATGGTGTAAAAAAAACAAAATGAAGATTTTTTTTTTAAAGATTATTTTTTTGGGAATTTTTCCTTTATTCGATAGTTATACAATGTAGAGAGACAGGAAAGTTGGGGAGAAGAATGGGGGAAGACATGCAGCAAATGACCCGAGCCGGATTCGAACCCAGGTTGCTGCGGGAAGGACACAGCCTCTACGGTACGCGCACTCAGACCGATGAGCCACCGGGGAGCCCCAAAATGAAGATTTTGGAGTAGCCTTGTCAAAGTCCAGGCTTAAATCCTATTGAGATGCAGTGGCATGACCTTAAACAGGCTTTTCATGCTCAAAACCCCTCCAATGGGGCTGAATTAAAATAATTCTGCGAAGAAGAGTGGGCTAAAATTCTTCCACAGTGATGTGAAAGGCTCATTGCCAGTTATTGCAAACGTTTGATTGCAGTTGTTGTTGCCGAAGGTGGCACAACCAGTTATTAGGATTTAGGGGGAAATTACTTTTTCACATAGGGCCAAGTAGGTTTGGATAGCTTTTTTCCCTTAATAAATGAACTCATCATTTAAAAACTGCATTTTGTATTTACTCGGGTTGTCTTTGTCTAGTATTAAAATTTGTTTGATGATCTGAAACATTTAAGCATGACAAATATGCAAAAAAAAGAAGAAATCAGGAAGGGGGCAAATACTCGTTCACAGCACTGTATGTCTGTACAGAGCTCTTTTTACTATATATACCTCTGAATATGAGTAAATCAAAATATGCATATTTTATTAGCTGTTTCCCGCCGATATTGATTTAGGGGGGTCAAAATCAATAATTAGAACATAGAAACCTGGAAAAAAAAAGAAGCTCTGTAGTGACATTAGGAATATTCTTTCCTTCACATTACAGCTGAAATTATAACCAAACACTGCTTAGTTATCTCAATAACTGTGTTTCTCGAAGTATCTATATATTCATTAAAACAGCCGTTGCCATGGCAACCACTGATGTGATGCTACAGAAACTCAGTGTTTTGAGTTGCAATTTCTAATAGAATTATTTTGAGAATAATTCTTAGTTTAAAAAGTGAATATCTTGGAAAAATGTTTGCTTATCTTTAAGTCCCCTTAAGTTGAATGGTATGGCTGTATTTGTTCAATGTGCACATTCTAGTTAATGTGAGCATGGTTTATTTTTAAACCCTAATAAATCTTCTCTAAAACATGACTATCAATAAATCATGTGAAGCACAATGATTTTAAATGTCACAGACACATATTTCGAATTTATATGTTCCCCAATCACACATGGAAAATATCCCTATCCTGTTTTTAATAAACTGCCTTGCAAATCTGTAGCTCAAATCCACTTGCAAAGTTAAATGGAGAGACAGCATAACGGCATAACAACTTCCACAGAAATCTGTAGTGTTGTGTCTCAGTGCGACAGAATGTTCTCCTTCTGACCGCTGCCAACCATAAGTTTCACCATCTGACATCAAAGAAAATTGGTTGCATTTCATCAGTAATAACACAACCATGCCAATTTATGAATTTATGACATCCTAATTAGCATATGGTTTGGCAGCACACTGTGATTTCTCAAAATTTATTTTTGTCTTGCGGCAATGTATACTGCATTATTATTGTTACGGTCTACTTGTTAATGATTCGCACATATGCAATGTTTTTAAAAGCGTATTTTTAATTTCTTATGAAAAACTAGTGCCATATGGCTTGCCTTTGCGAGTTGGCAGTAATTACATGATGACGAGCAATGGCACTGAGTTGCCATTGCAGAAAGAGTGTGAGAGTAAATTATATTCTCAGCTGTAGATGTAAAAAAATTCCGTAATTATGCTTCATATGGCCGAATGCATGTCTAAGCTGTGTTTTTGTTTGTCTATGAACCAGAGGCTCCAGCCCCATCTCTGACATGAGAATAGAAATACATCTGAAAGATGCTGTCTCTTCCTGTGGTATTTTCCCCTATTTTCTACTTAAATGATTCTGTCATGAAGTTGTAATGGAGTGGGTGCTTTGTATAAAATGGGAGGATTGGAAGTTTAGGAAATGCAGTCAGGTGAGGCCAAAGTGATGCCACCCTTGATAAGCCTCACAAGATAGGGAGCACGTTATATTAACCCAGCGGTATCCACAATGCCCAGTCAAATGAAAGGACTTGAAGATTGAACCTCTTTGTGCAAACAGTTTTTGAATAACCATATATGCATCTGTGATGGAAAGAAATTGTGGCCTAACTGGAACAATAGTGCAATCTAGCACATATTCAGGCTAAAACAGCAAAACAGATGGTGAGATGTGGACAAATAATAATAATAATAATAATAATAAAAAATAGGGATGTATTGTTTCAGTATATAGCCTGCATCAGTGTCTTTGAGAGCAAACCTGAGGAATAAAGATTGACATTGTGCTTGATGCATGTACTAATGGGTTTTCCTCTAGCTTGGGCAGTGATTCACAAAATATTCTGCATGCCATTTTCATGAGACTAATGGTCATTTAAATTCTCTTTTAACCTTCGTTGCTTTGCATAATTGTATATTTAATCCGAAAGACCTCAGGTAAATTCAGAAATTGCTGAATCTACCATGGTTATCACTCAAATGCCATGCAACCTTACAGCAGTACTGATAAATATCAATGGTATAGAATGTATTTGAATGCATTTGTTTCTTTGCAAGAATTTATGCATCCATAAAACATCCAAGATGTTTTCTTCAGAGAGCTTATTGTTGTTTAATACATTACTATTTATTAATGTTAGATACATGTATCAGAATATGAATTTCATTGAAGTTGGCAATAAATTTGCATTTCATTGATCAGCTGAAATCCCTCTGGGGCTTTTTTGAGTCTATGTCATATCTTTGTCCTTTCTCAGGGCCACTAAACATATTTTATATCATTAAGATTTGCTGCAAAAACTCCCAGGACATTAACTTGTTCAGCAATGTCCTAATACATAAAACAACTCTAATCCGGCCAGCCTAGATATGAAACCGCATAACAGACATTGAACTAGTGCTTGTCTATACAGGCAAAACCTTTTTCAATGACATTGTGAATAACTGCATTTCTAAATGTTAATGCTGGTGTGAGTACCAATAAATTGAAGTATGTTGATGAAACGCATGGAACTGGAATCTTAACTATAACAAGAGTCATCAGAAGATGACATATCCCACCGGTCCCCACATAATTTGTGAGTTACTGATTGCAGGAGAGTTGTATACTTTCTCATCCTTTAGTAATTTAATACTTATATATACTTGAATAGGCAAAGGAAAGGGGATTTGAGCAATGATGATATTTGATGAAAGCACACCGAACACCAAGTGCAGGGAAGATGACAACATCAATCAGAAGTATAATCACCTTTAGCATCTTGCTGTTTATGTTACCAGCACTCACTGCGAGGAAGTAGACTACCTGGAGTGCCGCTGTTGTACTGTTGTTAAAACATTTGAAAGAAAAATGCAAATTATGGAATTTATAGTCTCAGAGAATGAACAATGCAACCCTGCAATGATAAGATGCTTACCAAATATGAAGTTTGTAAGTGGTATAGTATGTAAGTTCTGCTCTGGAAACAAAACAAAAAAGGAAATTTGGACCATTTTTGGTGAAAATTTAAAAAATTTTGGGCCCAATGGAATTGAAACCCCGAAAAGGCACAATGGCACCCTAAGGGGAAGTTGCATACCAAATTTGAAGTTTGTAAGTGGTATAGTTTTTGAGTTCTGCTCCGGAAACGAAACAAAAAGGAAATTTGGGCCGTTTTTGGTGAAAATTTCAAAAATTTTGGGCCCAATGGAATTTCAACCCGCAAAAGGCACAATGGCACCCTAAGGGGAAGTTGCATACCAAATATGAAGTTTGTAAGTGGTATAGTTTTTGAGTTCTGCTCCAGAAACGAAAATGATTACGGACGGACGGACGGACGGACAGACGGACAGGGCGACGACTATATCCCACGGTATACATACCGTTGGGATAAAAATATTTGTTGCTAAAAAACAAAAACACACCATTTTAGTGGTAATGTCACATTTATTACAAGCTGAAAACATTATTGGAGAATGTTCCTGACCACAAAATGAAAATGGCCAGTTTGATCAAGCTTAATGTAAATAAGGTCCTGTTGTAATTTCTCTGGGGAATTAAAGGGATAGTTCACTTTTTTTGAAGTGGGGTTGTATGAGCTACAAATTGCCACAACTTACATTAGATGCAGTAGAAAGTTCTCTGATCTCCGCCAGGTAGCCGCACCAGGGCATAGCGCTGAGTGGAAATTTAGGCGATACACTGTTGTGAAGGGAAAGACAGAAACAGCGTATTTTCGCGGCCGAAAAGAGGTCCTACTTGAAAATAATACACCATTTCAATTGTACGCTATATTTAAAAAAATTACAGCACTTTAGCTGCTTGAAAAAAAACACAGTTGCTATTGAACTAACCAACTGACGTATTCCTGCGCGAGGCGCATCGTAGTTCACTGCGCGCTGTAGCGATCAGCTGTTTGGGTCACAGTAAAGCTGCTAGCACAAACGCGTGTATTCACATCTTCGCACTGACTTTGAATGTAATCTGTGTGCGAAAAACTCGTTTCGCGTCCAGTATGTAAGCGGCTTAACTGCAGTTGCGAGGTCGGACGGCCGTTTAACTTGTGCAAATATTTCGAAAATGGTCCGTGTGTGTCGCTTTCTTGGACGTGAAAGCAAAACTGTATCCTGGTGCACTTACAGCTTCCACCGCAAACCTCTGCGGAATATTGGACTTGTAGCTATGGCTAGTTGCTTCAACACGGATATTGATATGCCACCCGTATCCCTAAAAGAACTCCGTGTTTGCAGTATTCATTTTTCCAAAGAGGATTTTGTGAGGCTACATTCAGGGAAATCTCAACGGTGCACGCTGAAGACCACTGCTGTACCCAAGCATCAGGTAAAAGAGTGAAACACCTGTAAAAAAGTCTAATGTAACATTGCAGCACAAATTGATATCGCATAGGGTCTACGCAGCCACATACTGTGTATCTGCTGTGCTGGTTATTGTAGGATTTTTTTTTTTTTTTTTTAATTTGAGACGTGATTCTATGCCATTGAAAATCCGGCTCTGCCGCAAACTGCTCAGAGTCTGACCCAAACAGCTGATCGCTACTGCGCGCAGTGAAATACGATGCGCCTCACGCAGGAATACTTCAGTTGGTTAGTTCAAGAGCAACTGTGTTTTTTTCCGAGCAGCTAAACTGCTGTAATTTTTTTAAATGTAGCGTACAATTGAAATGGTGTATTATTTTCAGGTAGGACCTCTTTTAGGCCGCGAAAATACGCTGTTTCTGTGTTTCCGTTCACAACAGTGTATTGCCTAAATTTCCACCCAGCACTATGCCCTGGTGCGGCTACCTGGAGTAGATCAGAGAGCTTTCTACTGCATCTAATGTAAGTAGTGGCAATTTGTAGCTCATACAACCCCACTTCAAAAAAAGTGAACTATCCCTTTAATTCGTGGTTTGCGGTAAAATGAAAGAATAAAAGCAAAAATTTCATCAAAGCAAATATTTTCCGCGTAAACCTCTGCTATTGTGCTACTTATATGAAGGAACAGATCATTAGTTCGAAGGTGGTAAGATAAAGTACTTTCATTTTGTGACCATCATATTGACCTTCAAAGGTGAAAACTTGATCTGGTGAAAATTCAATGACTTGCATCACTAAAATGGTCACAGATAGAGCCTAAGTTTGCGTTGTAGACGTCGGAAGTCACATGAATTTTCATTAAGTGAGATTAAACTTGACTGTTGGTGACCTTCGAAAGTCAAACTTAACATACAGTAGTGTGTAGTAGTGTAAGGCCACGCCTTCAGCCGTCCAGCTCACCGGTCTACTAAACCCCAGGTCGCACTTTAGTCATTATCCAATTATCATCAACACCTGTTCATCATTTCCAATGAGTGGTAGGAGTGCGTATTTAAGACTGAGCTTCCCTCAGTCTCTTTGTGTAGTCTGTGTAATCTCATGCCAGTTTGACATAGTAGTCTTGGAAGGCTTATTCTCCGCATTCGCAAACTTATACTAAAACCTAGAAACTGTGCTGTTATTTTTAAGGAAACTTGTATCCAGTTTTGTTTCCTATTTGTAATACAATGTTACCGTAGCGTAGCTTAGACTTTGTATTACTCATAGTGCTCGTATTTAGAGATAGAATTAGATAGATGTTAGCAATGTTGAGGTACTGGAGCCACTTGGGACAAGTGATCACTGTACTGTTAATTTTGATGTGTTACGACACAGAACTGATTGTAAGAAACGAGTACCGAAATAAAATAACACACCAGCAAATTTTATGAATTTACAAACAACTTTAAATAGTCAAAATGACTAATTCTTTACAAGTTATGTTACAATGGACAACAGTGGTCAGGTGCTATTTTACATAGTAGTAGACTGGAATAAGAATACAAGAGTGTATTCACTTCCTCACACAAAAGTACCGATTAAAGTGCTAACATAACCACTAAATTACTCATAAAGTCCAGAAATAACCCCACAAGTTTTCACCGCAAGTCCTGGATGGTAAAATCCCTGGATGGTAAATTCCTCTACGGCACACAGCTCCTCTTCACGAAGTATAATATAGTAAAGGCAAGTGATACATGATCATAGCCTGTAACACAAGTGCAGTAAACGCACAGAAAAATCCCGGTAGAAAAAAGAAAGTCCTGCGACGAAGCAGTAAAAAGCAGAAGGTTAAATCCGATTAGTCCCCTAGGACCGAAACTGGACAAACAGCAAAGTGGCAATTCCATAAAAAATCCCGGCTTCTTCCTGCCTGCAAGGCAAAAAATCCAAGTCTACCGTACCACACTTTTTTGCTTTTTTTTCTACGTGTCAGTCACCCCTCCAGTCCAACCGTCCCGCCAATAAAAAAAAACCTCAAGGAAAAAAAACAACCACGGAAGTCACTCCCATTTTCTTGATATCCCAACTCGACCATTCCAGCAACCAACGTCTCATGCTATTTTTACTTACACGTTACAGATGTTTCCACTCTGTGTTAAAAAGAAGAGGGGATGCTACACCATGGTAAACAGGCCCCTGTCCCAACTTTTTTGAGACCTTTAGCAAACATCAAAATTGGAATGAGCTCATTTTATGGATAAAATTGTAAAATTTCTCAGTTTCAACATTTGCTATGTTATCTCTGTGCTATTGTGAATGAAATACTGGCTGGTGTGATTTGAAAGTCATTGCATTTTGATTTTATTCACAATTTAAACTTTGTCCCAACTATTTCGGAATTGGGGTTGTAAAAAATCGTGACAAGACAGCGAGTTGCAGTTCATATGCAGGAAGTGATTAGCCGGCAAACTGCGTATCAAAATGCTTTTGATTGACCAAATAGTCTGGCGAGCAGTTTCTTTGTTTTACAAAAGGGTAAAAACCCAGCCGTCACCGGCTCCACTACTGAATGATATCACATTAGCTGTAGGCAACAATCGTTATTCAGAGCACGAAAGTACAGTCCCCAAGCTTCACTTTGCATGCTGGAAATCATCAATACACGGAACGAAATAAAGATCTCAGTCAAATCCTTCACAACTGCTGTAGCTGACAAGCTAAATATTTGCCTCAAGAATATAGTCGGCTTAAAGCTGAGGTTTTTACAAAACCTAGGATTACAATTGTGCACCTTTCAATATTTACAAACGCTACTGGTAAACTGGTAAGCCCCTCCACTGCTCAATGTCAACTTGTTCAAAAATGCTGATGTTAGCCTGTGTAACAGCTAAATGTGTGGGTTTCAATATGCATCCTACGTGTGACCGTAGATGGACGCTAATTACATGGCAAACGCTGTTTACTTCGACCGAGGTGTTTCGGCGCTTTTCCACTACATGGCACTGACTCTACTCTACTCGGCACCAGGTACTTTTTTGGGGTTGCTTTTCTACAAGAGGATAGTACCGCCTCCGTGGTACCTGCTCGTCGTTGCGACGCAGCATGTTACTGCTGCGACGGCATCCTCAGTTATATCAAGTTTACTTCTATTCCGTCGATTTTGTTAAATATGTATGTGTTTAGATCAGCGGACGCGCACTATCATCACCACGTTATGGCACTAAAGTCCGCAAGTGTTTAATTGTAATTTCTGTTTGACATTTTCCTGATGCATAGGATAGCAGCTGGTTTTGTGTCCGATTCGGTTGCACATTAAATAACGTACCACCTAAAAACGTAAAGCAACGATATACGTAAAAGGCATAGAGTATTCATATTCAGGCTTCATAAAACATTTCTCTTTGAAATTGAAGGCAAAACTCGGTGCAAATGCGCAAATCACAGGAGGTGGCAGAGTATTAGAATTTATCGCTTTACGATGCGTCATCTCATCTGATACCTTTCCTTAGAACAAAATGCTTCATCAGTATCCGTAAAGTTATTTTCCGCGCAATTTTCGTGAAATAGGGGCAGTACAATAACTTTCTCAAGAGAATTAGGGCAACAGAATGGCCACAACCCTGTTGCTTCTAATTTCGCTACGAGCACGGTCACAGACAAAGAAACGCATTTCATAAATGCAGCTGCTTCGGTGAACAAACGCAACCTTGTTTGAAAGGTAAGGCACCGCACAGTATATTTATCAAGCTGCCTAAAACAACACACGTTTCAAAAACACAATTTGAAGACCTGATTCAATGATGGCAAAGCGATAATGCGGAAGCGAGTTGTCTTTTGCAGAGACGATTCTCTCTGACCAATCAGTGGGCTGCAATATTGCACGTCACATTTTAGAACCTACTAGTACTTGGTCAGCCGTTTTTTGGAACCCCTGGAGAGCAGGTACCAGAAAAAGTACCTATTAGTACCAAGTACCGGGTACTTTTTCCTAATGGGAAAGCCAAAAAGGCGAGTAGAGTAGAGCCGGTACCGTGTAGTGGAAAAGCGCCTACGTCGCCATTTTTTGTGATAGTTCCGCACGTATTCTTGCAATGTGATCTAGGCCAGTGGTTCCCAAACTCGGTCCTGGGGACCCACTGTGTACGCAGGTTTTTGTGTCAACCACAGCTCCAATCTTAGAATGCTAATGAGTTGCTCATTGCTCTTGATTGCACTATTCTTGTTCACGCTGATTATTTATCCTTTTAAACCACATGTCAAAAATGGCCATGATGAAAATCATTTCATAGGGTGCTAAATTGGAAATTACTTCTCTAACATAAAAAAATGGAAATTTGCAACTGATGACATGAATCTATAAATGGGCTTCTAGTAGATAAAATTGTGGACCCAAAGGTCATTAAAGCTAACAATTATTAGGCAATTAAGAATTCAAAGACAAAGCAAACGATGAGTCAAACCTGTTAAATGTCACTTGATTGGTTTCAGGAAAGAACCTGAGCACCTGCATTCAGAACCCTAATCACCAGATTACTGACTGATTGCAGTCTTGCATTTGATCACATGAAACATACTGCCACCTTTGATTGTCGTGCTTACGTGGAATACATCAAAATAAAAAAATATGAATGTTGGGCTTTGAAATTTCATGGAATGCGAGCCATTTCTGTCATAATGTGGTTTAAGGGGTAAAATGTCCCTCGTATGACAAGCAACTGCTAATTAAAAAAATGAACAGCTTGTTCAAACTCTGGGATCGTAATTGTGGTTGGAGCAAAAACCGACATACGCAGTGGGTCCCCAGGACCGACTTTGGGAACCACTGATCTAGGCTACTTGAGGGAAAACAATATAAAGATGAACTGTTGAAGTCAACATTATTTTGTGATGTTGATACTAACTTGAAAATCCTATTTAAGAGATTTAATATTTTTTGAAAACATGTACAAGTGTGTTGTTCCACAGTACTTTTTGAAATATTTTATATTTTGGAAAGATGTTAAATTTTTGTGAAAAGTTGTAAAAGTATACTGATTCGTGATCATCAAGTCAATATTATCTTGTATTGTTAATACTGTATTTGCATGCCTATCAGCATTCTTTTTGAAAGGTGTGATCTTTTGGAAATGCTTAACAACTGCACTGTCCATTACTTTCTTTGAGACCTCAAGAATATTTGTGCAATTAAAAAGTATAAGTGAACTCTACAATGATTCAAGAGATTCAATTTTGGAAGTCAATTAAAAGTTTAAAATGAACCTCTGATTTTGGTCATTGTTGATATGAATGAGTTTGATACCAACAATAGAAAAAAGAATAATCTGACTTTCAAAATGGTTGTTTGAGAGGGGGGAAAATTAAGTGAAAAAGACAAAAAATGCCACAAAATAGCTTATTTGAGACCAAAATTTGTAAAATTTTCTTGGGGGAGGCGCACCCTCCCGTACCCTCCCCGCAAAACTCTGCGCGTTTAGCAAGTGACCACTACATCGTCACATACTCCTCTTTGTCATTTCCAAATGTTGGCATCTCTGCGTCTTGCATATTCTCTGTAGGATCCAATGTTAAAGTACAGCGACCCCACTAGAACCACTTCTGTCAATTCAATTTAAATGGAGTTCGCACTGCACATTGATGGTACCAAGGAAAGTTGATACCCTGATTTAGAAAAAAATTTATCACGCAGTTTTTGTAAAATAATTTTTTAAATTTTCTCAGTCCCATCTTTAACATTGGGGCCAAAATTTCAAGGGCCCATAAAACAAACAAAAATGATTTTATCAAAAATCCAAAAAAAATGTCTGGAGATATGGTCTAGTAGTACAGTGGGGGAAATAAGTATTGAACGCATCAACATTTTTCTCAGTAAATATATTTCTAATCGGGCTATTGACATGAAATTTTCAGATGTCCAGATGTCGGTAACAACCCAAGTAATTCACACATACAAAGAAATCAAAACAAATAAGTCCATAAAATAAGTTCTGTGTAATAAAGTGGAATGACACAGGGAATGCGTATTGAACAAATGAACAAAAGGAGGTGCAAAAAGGAATGGAAAGCAAAGAAACCAGCTGAAATCTGTCAGTATTTAGAAAGCAATCCTGCTCCCTATCAGTGCAAATTAATATCAGCTGGTTTAGTCCTGATTGATGGCCTATAAAAAGGTTTCTCATTTCCAAGGTGTCACACAAGAGCCATCTCATGATGGATAAAAGCAAAGAGCTCTCTCAAGACCTTCGCAACCTTATTGTTACAAAATATACTGATAGCATTGGTTACAGACGCATTTCTAAAGTGCTGAATGTTCCAGTGAGCACTGTTTGGGCCATAATCTGGAAAAGGAAAGAACATCATTTCACCATAAATCGGCCACGATCAGGTGCTCCCTGCAAGATTGCTGACTGAGGAGTCAAAAGAGTTATCAGAACAGTTGTCCAAGAGCCAAGGAGCACGCGCGGAGAGCTTCAGAAAGACCTGGAATTAGCAAGTACAGTTGTTTCTGAGAAAATAATAAGTAATGCACTTAACTGCCGTTGCTTCAATGCACACTCACCATGCAAGACTTCGTTGCTGCATGTTGAAGCTCATTTAAAGTTTGCTGCACAACATTTGGACAAGCCTATGAAATACTGGGAGAATGTAGTCTGGTCAGATAAGATCAAAATTGAACTCTTTGGATGTCAAAGCGCATGCAATGTTTGGAGGACAAATGGCACTGCACATCACCCCCTAAACACCATACCAACAGCAAAGTTTGGAGGTGGGAGCATCATGGTGTGGGGCTGTTTTTCAGCATATGGTACTGGCAGACTTCATATAATTGAAGGAAGGATGAAGGGAGAAATGTACCGAGACATTCTTGATAAGAATCTGCTTCCATCTACCAGGATGCTGAAGATGACTTGAATCCAATTGAAAATCTATGGAAAGAACTGATAATCAGAGTTCATTGAAGAGGTCTCCAGAACCCTCAAGATTTTCAGACAATTTGTGTGGAAGATGTTACATCTTGGTTTTACTGGATGTTTGTCCCATGTAAGTGTGTGGGTGACGCACTTCCTGTGCGCGAAGTTCTTGGAAATAAGTAAACATTAATGGCTGAACTTGTCGTGAGCTCAGTGATTTCAGAGGGATTTACACACATGTAACAGAAGAGTGGGCCAATATCACACCTGAGCAATGCATGCGACTGGTTTCTCCATACAGGAGCCGTCTTGAAGCTAACAAAGGCTTTTCTACTAAGTATTAAATAAATTTCAGTAAGCGTGTTCAATACTTTTTCCGTGTCATTCCGCTTTATGATACATAATTTAATTTAAGGACTTACTTGTTTTGATTTCTTTGTATGTCTGTATTACTTGAGTTGTCACCGTCATCTGGTGAAAATTTCACGCCAATAGCCCCATTAAAAATATACTTACTGAGAAAAATGTTGACGCGTTCAATACTTATTTCCCCCACTGTATGTTATGGCAAATTTACACGAAAATTTATCTGGCCAAAAAAAAGATAAAAATTGTTCCAGGCGACAGACGACGGATGCCACATCACGACAATAGCTTATCCCGGTAAGCTAAAAAGAAGGCCTCCTTTGTCAAGAATTGACCAGCACCATCTTGTCATTTTGAAACCGGATGGGATTCTTTTTTTTATTTTTTTTTAAAGATTATTTTTTGGGAATTTTTTCCTTTATTTGACAGTTATACAGTGTAGAGAGACAGGAAGGTTGGGAGAAGAATGGGGGAAGACATGAGGCAAATGACCTGAGCCGGAATCGAACCCAGGTCGCTGCGGGAGGGACACAGCCTTTATGGTGCGCGCGCTTAGACCGATGAGCCACCGGGGGCGCCCCACCGGATGGGATTCTGATTGGACAAGAGCATGGGTCAAGATCTGGGGGAAGCCAGGGGTCAGATACACGCTCACCTGAATGCTCCTATGACCAGTGTAGTGTTATGATTCTGCCATGCCTGTCCTGATTTTGCCATGTCTGTCATGATTCTGCTTTGCTCTGTTATGTTTTCGCCGTGCCCTGTTATGTTTCTGCCTTGTCTGTTATGTTTTTGCCATGTTCTGTTTAGTTTTTGTTCCTTGCCATGTTTTCGTTTTTGCCATGCCAGATCCACATTTCTGTTACTCTCCGGTCCATGTCTTTGCCCATGCCCTTCATTGCACTTTGTCTCCCCTGTCTGGTCTTTTGAGCTACAGCTTCTCCCCAGTCCTGCGTGTCACACGTTTAGGTGATTTCATGGTTTCTGGGTTTCAAACATTACTTCTAATCTCGGTTGCTTCCTTCGCCTTGCTTTTCTATTTTACTAACCCTTACTAACAGTTTGTTATTTTGTTAAAGTTACTAACCAAGACTAACATTGTATATAATACTAACTTACTAACGAGCACCAGGGATTGTATAGCTGCACTTACTAATTGATTAACAAGCTCTCAGCACTCGCCCTGTTCTAGTCTCCACCTCTTGCCTTCTCTTAGTCTTTGCTGCAATTCAGCAGATCCTCTGCACCTGCTCTACTCTGTCCTGCCTCTCATTATCTGTGCACATTAGAACTCCCTAACCGGAGCTGTATGTTTTGTCTATAGGCTGTCTCGTGATCCCTGTCCGCGTTTTGGCTTTTGCCAATTTCATGTGGTTAGGTTCTCCCTCGTGTTTGCTCCCACGTAATTAGTCTGATCCCATTCACCTGTCCCTGATCATAGCATGTGACTTCCCTTGAGTGTACTTAAGCAGTCTTTTCACAGCAGTTCCCCGTCAGAACGTGTCTCTTGGTTTGCCTGTGCTACGCTTGTTTTTGCCTTGTATTCTCTAGTGATTCTCTTCTGACTGGACCGTCCCTGATTTTTGATTTGGCTCTGTTTTGGATTGCTTGCTATTTCTGTGTATCGAACCTTCTTTTGTCTGACTACGAATTCTATGATTGGTGCCCTGTTTACGACCCGGATTTCGCCCTGTGGATTTTTGATTTTTGGATTGTGGACTTTGTACCGTTGCCTCCTGCTCTGTGGGGGTTCGCCCCCTTTCCAATAAAGATCCCATTTTACTGCAATTCCTGGTTCTCGCGTCTGGTTCCAGATCGTTACCTAACATGTGGTCTCCAACACTGTGTACCATGGAAATATAACTTCAATTACACATGTAACGTGTATGTAGCAAGAGAACTATGTAAAATGTGTCACTAAGGCCCTTTCACATTGTCACTTTAGAAAATAAAATATGTAAAAATTAATATTTGATCACTTTTGAAGGTTACATATGTCCAGTGAGCTACAGTGCCCGTGACACTATTTTTCTGAAATTGTTCCACAATTTTTAGAAGCAGTTTTTCGAGATTGGTGAATCTCATTCCATCTTTAATTCTGAGTGACTCTGCCTCTCTAAAATGCTCTTTTTATACCCAGTCATGTTACTGACCCGTTGCTAATTAACCTAATTAGTTGCAAAATTCTCCTCCAGCTGTTTTTATTAGTACCATTTTGTTGCCCCTCTCCCAACTTTTTTGAGATTTGTTGCTACCATCAGTTTCAAAATGAGCTAATATTCTTCATGAAATGCTAAAATGTCTCACTTTCAACATCTGATATCTTGTCTTTGTTCCACTGTAAATAAATTTTGGTTTTATAGATTTGCAAATCATTGCATTCTGTTTTTATTTACAATTTATGCAGGATCCCAATTTTTTTGGAATTGGGGTTGTATTACTTCTTTATTGCAGGCAATGAGGAAAAAAAAACATTCCCACAGGTATACTGAGGTAAAAATATGTATAGGTAATAAACAAAACGCTGAAAACATAATTTATTTTATAACAATTGAGAGATGTCAAAATTTTTATTTTTTTGATTCTTGTATAGCTTGTATGCCTGTTTGAAGACTCATTCCAAGATTATTGATGCAAAAAAAGTGTTTAAACTGGTTTCATGCAACATTACCTCTGATGGTCAGTCGTTCCAGTATAAAAGGTGACATGAACTTTGAGCAGTTTCACAGTGTTAAACATGATGGCAGTAGAGGTGCAAAACAAAAGTTAAGTGCCTCTGATATTAGTGTATGACAAGGAAAAAAAAATCAGCGGTTGACAGTATGACAACTCCATGATGACATTAATAGTGCCAAAAGTGAAGAGATGAAGGTATCAAGATCTACTATTTCCAGATACCTGTGTGAAAATGGTCTGATTGGTCCCGTTGCTGCCAAGAGCTGGCAACATCAAAAAAGACTTGAGTTTGCGAAGAAATTCAAGGGCTGGACACCAATGGACTGGGAACAAGTCCTTTGGACCGATGAATAAAAATTCTAAATTTTCACATCCAAACGCAAAACTTAAGTGCACTTGGAAGTTGAAGAACGTTATGAAAATGACTGTTAAACCCCTACAGTAAAACATGGAGGACGTAATATTGTGCTTTGGGGTTCAGTCTGCTCAAAAGGAGCTGGTGATCTCATTAAATCTGACAAAATCGTGGATCAAAAGAAGTATCACAGCATCCTTGTCAGGCAAACATTACCATCTGGAAAGAGACTGATTGGTGGGGGATTTTATTTTCAACTAGATACGCGGCCTGCTATCAGATATTCAGAGGGCCTTCAGTGACCTCACCCTGTATTGCTCGATTGTCCTCACGCTATTCTCGTTTAAGTTTGCCTGATTAACAATCAAACAATTTATTGACCGAACAACTAAGATCAAAACATGGCCTATGGTAAGAAATGATAATGAAAAAGTAAATGCCTGTTGCATACATTTATATAATTGAAGATGGCAACATTAATGCAAAAAAACTTTTGCTGACTTCGCAGAATTTATTTTCGCCATCCTTACAATTGTCACTCAGCTGTGAATCTTGCCTAAAAATGCCCTTCAGCCATGACTACATGCAGAATATAGAATAGGTTCTCGTCGCTTATTGAGCCTCGTAAACTAATTTGTGCAAATCTGTGCTGTTTCACAAGCTACGTGAACACATAAATGATAAAGACATTAATATTTTATATCATTTCTGTACAGAAGAAAACACCTCATAATATTGTGGTGAACTGTGTAACAATTATATCGAAAATCAACTGTCCTCGGCTCTTCCAATTACTCTGGGGTGCATTTCCCGAAATCACAGATGCTGACTTACATAGTTGGACCCATTGACAGTGAATGGACAAACTATGCAAGTTGCTTACTTAGTTAGCAACTACGGTTTTGGGAAACGGACACCTGAGCAGCTGTTGCTAATCGGGATTAGTAAACTGTGAGAGATTTAGATTACTAAGCATTGAAAGGTGAGGTTTCCAAAGGCCTTTGTTACTGCCAACGGACCTCTACTGCTCAGTCGGAAAGAAACATCTGGTGACATAAAAGTAATGACTTGGCCTGCTCAAAGTCCAGACTTTAATCCAATTGAGCAAATCTGTTGTAACATCAAAAGAATCTCTTTGGTATGAACTTCAAACCATCTGAAATGGTTTAGTTAGAGAGTGAAAAAGTAAAAAAGTATGCCCGAAAGATTAAATACTGTAATCAAAGCAAAGCGTGACCACACTAGAAATTGACTTTTTCTCTCAAAAAGACAGTATTATTTTTGTTTTTACTACAGTGCTGTAAAAAAAGTATTTACTCCTTCCTGATTTCTTATTTTTTTGCATATTTGTCACACTTAAATGTTTCAGATCATCAAACAAATTTTTATACTAGACAAAGACAGTGGCGATCCATCGGCAGTAACAAATGCCTTCAGAAACCTCACCCTTCAACACTCATTAACCCAAACCTCTCGCAGTTTACTTTTCCCGATCAGAAACAGTTGCCCAGACTAATTGGTAGGACCGGTGACAGTATAATTTATTTTTGATAGCATTGTTATACATTGCACCACAAAATTATCAGGCGTTTTCTACGGTACAAAAATGAAGACGTTTAATGTGATGATGTCTTTTTTTTTTAAGATTTTTTTTTTGGGAAATTTTTCCTTCATTTGATAGTTATGCAGTGTAGAGAGACAGGAAGGTTGGGGAGAAGAATGGGGGAAGACATGCAGCAAATGACCAGAGCCGGATTTGAACCCAGGTCGCTGTGGAAGGACACAGTCTTTATGGTTCGCACGCTTAGACTGATGAGCCACCGGGGGCGCCCCATGTGATGATGTCTTTATAATTTCTGAGCTCTTTCAGCTCGTGAAACAGCGCAGATTTGCTTAGTTTACGAGGCTCATTAAGCAATTAGCCACGAGAATCCGTTCAATATTCTGAATGTGGTCGCACTAAAAGGGCGTTGTTAGGCAGGCTGCACAGCTGAGTGATGGCGAAAATTAATGCTGCAAAGTCCGCGGAGGTTTCGGATTTTTTTGCATTTATGTTGCCTTTGCTGTCCTTACAATGCCATACCAATTATATAAATGTAGACAATAGGCATTCAGTTTTTTCATTATCATTTCTTATTATAGGCCATGGATTGTTCTTGGTTGTTCAGTCGATAAATTGTTCGATTGTTAATAAGGCGAACTTGAACGAGAACAGCTTGAGGGTGAGGTTAATGAAGGCCTTCTGAATATCTGACGGCATGCCGCTGGACAAAGATAACCGGAATAAATACAAAATGCAGTTTTTAAATAATGATTTAATTTATTAAGGGAAAAAAGCTATCTAAACATACCTGGCCCTATGTGAAAAAGTAATTGCCCTTGTCAAATCATGAATTAACTGTGATTAACCAAATTTTTTGAGTTCAATTTCACAAGCCACACCCAGGCCTGATTACTGCCGGACGTGTTGAATCAAGAAATTACTTAAATAGAACCTTTCTGACAAAGTGAAGTAGGCTAAAAGATTTCAAAAAGCAACACATCATGCCGTGATCTAAAGAAATTCAAGAACAGATGAGAAACATATTCATGACATCTATCAGTGTGGCAAGGGTTACAAAGCCATTTCTATGGCTTTGGGACTCCAGCAAACCATGGTGAGAGGCATTATCCACAAATGGAGAAAAATTGGAACAGTGGTGAACCTTCCCAGGTGTGGCCAGCCTTCGAAAATTACTCCAAGAGAGCATCGACGACTCATCCAGGAAGTCACAAAAGAACCCAGAATAACATCTAAAGAACCGCAGGCCTCACATGCCTCAGTTAAAGTCAGTGTTCATGATTCAACAATAAGATAGAGACTGGGCAAAAATAGCATCCATGGGAGAGTGCCAAGGCGAAAACCGCTGCCGACCAAAAAGAGCACAAGGACTCGTCTCACATTTGCCAAAAAACATCTTGATGATCCCCAAGACTTCTGGGGAAATATTCTGTGGAATGACGAGACGAGTTGAACTTTCTGGAAGGTGTGCATCCCCTTACATCTGGCATAAAACTAACACAGCATTTCATAAAAAGGACATCATACCGACAGTCAAACTTGGTGGTGGTAATGTGATGGTTTGGGGCTGCTTTGCTGCTTCAGGACCTGGACGACTTGCCATAATTGATGGAACCATGAATTCTGCTCTCTACCAGAAAATCCTGAAGGAGAATGTCCGACCATCAGTTCGTGAATTCAACCTCAAGCGCACTTGGGTTATGCAGCAACACATTGATCCGAGACACACCAGCAAGTCCACCTCTGAATGGCTTAAACAAAACCAAAAAAAAAAAAGGTTTTGGAGTGGCCTAGTCAAAGTCTGGACTTAAATCCGATTGAGATGCTGTGGCATGACCTTAAAGGGATAGTTCACTTTTTTGGAAGTGGGGTTGTATGAGCTACAAATAGCCTCCATTTACATTACATGCAGTAGAAAGCTCCCTGCTCTCCCCCAGTTAGCTGCACCAGTGCATAGTGCTAGACGGAGATTTACGCAATACACTGTTGCGAACGGTCCCAAAGTAACAGCATATTTTCGCGGCCTAAAAGAGGTCCTACCTGAATACACTGCTTTAATTGTACGCTATATTACAAAAATTTACAGCGCTTCAACTGCTCCGAAAAAAAAAACACAGTCGCTCTTGAACTAACCGACTGACATATTCCACCGGAGTAAACTGCGTGCTGTAGCGATCAGCTGTTTGGGGTCAGACTTAGCGGTTTGTGACAGAGACAGCGTTTCAATGGCAATTACAATTACGTCTCAAATTTTTTTTAAAAATTCCCTATTACGTATAAGCAGCACAGCAGATACACAGTATGTGGCTGCGTAGACCCTATGTGATATCAATTTGTGCTTCAATGTTACATTAGACTTTTTCACAAGTGTTTCACTCTCTTACCTGATGCATGAGAGTAGCAGTGGTCTTCAGCGTGCACCGTTGAGATTTCCCTGAATGTAGCCTCACAAAATCCTCTTTGGAAAAAGGAATAATACAAACACGGAGCTCTTTTAGGGATAAGGGTGGCGTATAAATATCCATGTTGAGCGCAACTAGCCACAGCTGCCGAAGTCCAATATCCCACAAAGGAATGCGGTGGAAGCTGTAAGTGCACCAGGATACAGCCTTGCTTTCATGTCCAGGAAAGCAACACACACGGGCCATTTTCGAAATGTTTGCACAAGTTTAACGACTGTCCGACTTCGCAACTGCAGTTACAGTGACCCAAACAGCTGATCTTCTTCTTCATCTCTCGGTTTAACTGGCAGACCGCCAAACAGCTGATCGCTACAGCGCGCAGGTTACTACGATGCACCGCACGGAGGAATACGTCAGTTGGTTAGTTCAAGAGCAACTGTGTTTTTTCCGAGAAGCTGAAGCGCTGTAATTTTTTTTTAATATAGTGTACAATTGAAATGGTGTATTATTTTCAGGTGGGACCTCTTTTAGGCCGCGAAAATATGCTGTTTCTCTGGGCCTGTTCACAACAGTGTAGGGTCCGTCTCAGAATCTGGAATCTCAATTGTGACATTATTCTTAAAAAATTAATTTTAGAAAAAATAATGTTTTTGGGTATTTATAAATACTTCTAGGGGTCTTCTTTCATGTTTAATAAGAAAAACATAGCATCTTGTTTTATATGACCAGCAATGTGGAAAACATTAACGACATGTTAGCAGATCACTCGCGTAACATGGAAACGAAAATGGAATGAAAAAGTCTATTTAATAACCATTATATAATTTTTATTGTACATATTTTTGTTTCATTGGTAGCAGACATTAAAGTAAAATATATACTTAACATTGTTATCATTATTCTCTTTAAATTTAATCATGAGTTCAGAGGTCCATCAATATTCATCTTTTTTCTCGGGTTTATTTTTTTGTGTGTGCAGATGGTCCTAGAGGTACAATCTTTATTTTGCATTAGATTATAAGTCATAACGATATTGATATATAAACATGTATATTTGAAATTATTATGCAAAGCCAATGTCAATTATTGAGTAATACACTTTTTCATCACTAACGTAACAAAGAAACATCATCAATGTAACATGGAAACATATTTTTCTTTTGACTAGCATTCACATTCTCCATATTCTAAACCGTGTTCTATCTCTGCTTGCTTGTGAATATTCAATAACTGATCTGGGGGTGCCATCTAGTGATCGAGTACTGTAACTGCGTGCTTAAATTTGCGGTTCCATGTCCATGAGCGTCTACATCTGCACAAAGGGGTTAATCTATATTGAAAGTTTCCATTTATGTTGATTCATTTACCTAAAATTCTGGGCAATACCCATCATCCTAATTATTTGTATATTCCGATTATCAAACCCACCCCCACAAAAATTGCTAGCATTTTCCCTAGATAATTCTTTTTATAACCCTCCCCCAATCTCCATTCAGCTGGCAAGAGTTCTGTTTCCCATATTAAACTTAAGACGTTTCCAAATTCTCATTATACATGTATTTTAACAAGCTGATTTATTCTGGGAAAAGTTCTAGTAATGCCTTTTGTCCATTTCAATTATCCCTTTAACCCCCCCAAAAAAAAAAAAAAATTGACAGCATTTCCCCTGTATAATCTCTTTTATAAACCCCCTTCTCCCCTAAGCTTCGTTTGCAAACTGGCAAGACTGTCCCATTCTAACCAAGTTTACATATGTTCACAATCACATGTCCATATGTTATATACTATTCAAAAAAAGTAGGGGATATTTTATTTTGAGATCAAAATTTTCACATATACAAAGGGATACGAAACCATGTTGTATAGTTCCTTACTGAAGAAGCATTTCCAAAGAAATTCATCACCCAAACACATCAATGACACTCTCACGATCTGCACGGGATGCTATTGATGATCAAGGGGGTTGTGCCACAAATTTGCATGACTCTGAATTGGAGGTTAGAGCCACTGTAAAGGAAGATTTTGAAGAGAAAGCATCAGATTATCAGTGGTTGAAGTCGTTAATTAAACAGAGACCATGCGCCGTCTAACACAGGAGGAGAGGTTACGTGCCCTTGGCATGCTACAGGTTGGCACAAGACAGGTCGTTGTGGCAAGGGCAATGAATGTTTCCCAGTCTGTCATCAGCAGATTATGGTCCAGACATCGTGCTACAGGGTCTGTTCAGGATAGACCACGATCCGGTCGACCAAGGGCAACAACTCAGGCTCAGGACAGATTCATCCGCACTATTGTCTTGAGAAATCGTATGGTAACAGCAAATCAGATAAGGTCTCAACTTCAAAGGGATACTGGCTTGGTAGTGAGTGGCCAGACCATCGGGAATCGTCTGCACAGATTTCACTTACACGCCCGACGTCCTCGTGTCATTCCCTGTTTGAGGGATCGTCACATTAGGGCCAGACTCCAATGGTGTCGTCATCATCAACGCTGGGATAATCGCCGATGGAACAACGTAATGTTCTCAGATGAGTCGAGGTTCACTGTGGACTTCCTTGACAGACGCAGGAGGGTTTGGCGCCGACGTAACGACGCGTTTCCATGCGTTAACGTCATTAGACATGATCCATATGGGGGTGGATCTGTAATGGTGTGGGGAGGCATCACTGCTGCCGGCAGAACGGACTTGCATGTTGTTGCTGGACGTGTCACAGGGCAGTACTACCGGGACAACATCTTGGCACCCCATGTTGTGCCGTTTGCACGTCGTTATGGCCGCCGTTTCATTTTCCAAGATGACAATGCCAGATGTCATAGGGCCAGGATCGTTACAGATTACCTCCAGCAGCAGAATATCACCACATTACCATGGCCAGCACTCAGTCCGGACCTTTCCCCCATCGAGCATGTCTGGGACATGCTTGGACAGCGGCTATGCCAATGTCAGCAACCTCCTGCCAATGTCCAAGAACTTCGTGCAGCATTGCAACAGGAATGGAATAACGTTCCCCAAAATGACCTGGGACGTCTCGTTAGGAGTATGCCACGCCGAATTCGAGCTTGTCTAGCCAACCCAGGGGGTTTTACCCGCTACTGACTCTGTTTCACAATGGTGGTAAATTTGCTGTGTGACCTTGTGTTTGTGTCGACCCTAATTCTGGAGAATCTGTCCTTTACTGACTGTACACAGGGTTTCGAATAAATTGACAAATGTTTCCTTAATGTTTTTATGTCATTTGTTTCCTTCCTGACCTCATGATCTGCATTTCATGGTACTTGTAAATCCAATATCCCCTACTTTTTTTGAATAGTATATATTCAAATAATGTTACTCGCAAATTGTCCAGCAAATCCCCTCCGGCTCATCCCAAATATTTATCACTTTAAATTTACTCACAACATTACTGAAATGTATGTTGCTCATGTTGTGCAGTGTCATCAATTTATGTATTTTAATATTTCATGACAATCACTGACTGCTTTGTGTCCATTTCCTCATCACCCGCTTCCTCTGCTCCCCAGTCTATAACATTTAGATCTAGGCTAGTGATCCTTGAAAAAAAAGAGATAAAAAATATTAGATCTAGATCTATATAAAACCTTTTAAAAAAAACTTTATGTAAATCTTCATGATGATTGTCGAAATTGAAATCACAATCATGACATCATGCATTCTCCATTAGACCTATTAAATCTATTTAGACATTTCCATGGTACAAAGTGACAAGATCTAAACCGAAAATTGTGAAGCTGTCATTCTGTGAATCTATCCACATCTAGCAAATATTCAAAACTATTAACAGTTATTAGATAAACTGTAGTAGTCCACTGTGCATGATTATGTAATATAAATTTTCTCCTCACTCAAATTTTATGATAGTTAACACAGTTAGCTCACCTTCGTAACAAGGATTCAATAAAATTGTTGCCATGGACACTTCCGGGTTACGACAGTGATCTAAACTATAGTTCCTGACTTGATTACAAACAAAATTTGAAGTAAGAAGTTCAGTCTAATGTCATTATCTATTAAGTGTAAACAATAAAGTAAAGTTTACCATAAATTTTTAAAAAGTATACATTCTATCTCACATTATATAATATAGGCTCACTATCGTAATGATGGAGGCGTGATTTCTCAATGGTGGCCGTTTCCACGTTACGATGGTGAATTAAAATCACAATTTCCATAATAAGTTCTTAATAAAATTATAAATCTACACATTACTCATAGGTAGGTCTTATGGTCGTTAAACGTTACTTATTAAGGCTTATATTATTTGAAGTGTACTCAATTTAATAGCCAGTGATCTCAAAATCAATCCGACACTGACATAAAACGAACAGCTAGATAGTTTTGACAGTCAAGTCAAATACGTTTTTATTGCGGATATAAATAAGTAAACAATACAAACTTGGAAGCAAAATGAACAAACAAGCACTGTTGTTCCATATATGTAGTGGAAATTTAAAAATAACGAGTGAAAAACTCACCTTTAACGTGTGAATATTGTCGTAGACCAACTTGATAACCGCCAATATCACTCGCGTAACAGCCACCTCACGTGCGGAAACATGCACAAACACGACCTCTCGCGAGGGGAAATTCTAGTCTAGACCCACAGAATGTAAATCGATATCCTTCCGCGCAAAAAAGGGACATCTTACAGTGAGAAATTATCACCTAATAATTATATATCCTTTTTAATATGGGAAAGATGGTCTACTGTCGTAACATAATATCGAGGAAACATGCACGGAACACATACTTTCAGCACCTGCTACAAAAGACAAAATTGCATGATTATTACTGAAATTCCATGAAGCGTAGTGATTTTCAATTACAATTTGGATGACGTATATAATATGACATCGAGGCCTCTCGTTTGCGTAAATAAACTCACATTCGTGGGGTAAGACTGGTCGGAAAATGGCGTTACGAAAGTGATCAAATGTTACGTCGAAGGTTTTAACATTACTCACGTGTTTATGTGGAAACGTCAATATTTCATTGTGTAAAGTAATTGTATAAGATAACTCATATGAAAATTGTGAATGTTATAGTGGACCACAAATATTTCAGGCAACAGAAATGTAATCCATCCTCTTCCTTGTCACGGTACAAGCAGCCATTTTGCAACGAATTTCATTTATTTTTTTTCCAATCACAGAATGTAATATTCACTTAAACTACCCAATTTTGTGTTTACTATCTATTTGATTATCATATTTCAAATGAAAACAAACACCACCATTCAAAACGAAATATTTTATTAACCACAAGTATTTCTAGGGGGGTACCCACCAATGGGCCCAGTTTCTGAGACAGACCCTGTATCGCCTAAATCTCCACCCAGCACTATGTGTTGGTGCGGCTACCTGGAGGAGATCAGAGAGCTTTCTACTGCATCTAATGTAAGTAGCGGCAATTTGTAGCTCATACAACCCCACTTCAAAAAATAGTGAACTGTCCCTTTAAACAGGCCATTCACGCTCGAAAACCCTCCAATGTGGCTGGATTAAAACAATTCTGCAAAGAAGAGTTGGCCAAAATTCCTCCACAGTGATGTGAAAGACTCATTGCCAGTTATCGCAAATGCTTGATTGCAGTTGTTGTCACCGAGGGTGGCACAACCAGTTATTAGGTTTAGTGGGCAATTACTTTTTCACATAGGGCCAGGTAGGTTTGGATAGCTTTTTTCCTTAATAAATGAAATCATCATATAAAAACTGCATTTAGTATTAATTTGGGTTATCTTTGTCTAATATTAAAATTTGTTTGATGATCTGAAACATTTAAGTCTGACAAATATGCAAAAAAAAAAAATCAGGAAGGGGGGCACAGCACTGTATATATTCTACAATTATTGACCTCAGTTGAGGTGAATCCAATTATTTATCTACCTTTTACAAGTGATATACACCAAGATGCAGCAGAGGGACGAAGCAACTCGAAATACGGGCACTGTCAGGAGCTCCTGCGGGGCAGCCTAATCTATTTTTAGCTTTGTTATATTCACCTCTCATGCAGTGAATATCATGGTTTACAGTGACCTTTAGAGCTTGTCTCGACCAATCAGGAGAGAGCGAATCCTTACGTCATATAATAATGTTATTTGTTTACTTCTTTTCATCTATGTAATCCAATATTACATGTAAATACTTGAATAGTACTCAGTTTCTGATATACACTTAACAAAATGAAGATATAACAAGGCACACTCCTGGATGTTTTTAGGAGCATACACGGTGTCACAAATGGAAGGCAGACCACTCTGGTATCACAGAAAATGCTAGAATCTGTCTTCCTGATACCACATGAAAACGTGATATATTAAAGAAAAATTTTTTTTTTACACTTCTTCCCACACTCTGCATGCACTACATCAGTGTTTCCCATACATTGACGAGACTATGGCGACAGAATGAGAATGACCCCCTCTAGACATCAGTCTGCCACCAGCGCCGTCGTATAGGGGGGAAAGGTGATGACAATTCTAATGGCCCACAGTCCATTAGGGCCCACAAAACCCATAGTAGCCGCCATGACAAAATTATTCTGCATAGATTTACCTAATATACATACTAATGCATCAGAGTTTAAACAAAGCCATTAAGGCATGCAATATTGATGAAATACATTTCAGTGACCCCCTTCTTAAAAATGGTTCGATCCATGCTTCGTGCTTGTATTGGAAAATTGTCTGTGCGTTTTTGCTGGCGAGGTCGCGAACTAAGGCAGCAAACAGGGTGCACTGCCCTTGCGAATATGACGTAAAAAAAAAAAAAATTAACAAAAAAAAAACATACACAAATCTGGACAGCAGAAAAGAATAGAGAGAGGACAGCAGGAGCAAAGCAGGGGTCCAGAACATTACAAAATTCTTTTCAAAGAAAGGTGAGAGTATTTAACTAGCTTGCTATGTTAGCTGTTCAGGCTGGCTATCCAGCTGCTAACGTTACGTTAATATAACATGCGGTCAGCTGAGTAAATAATCGCCTGACAAGAATGGCATTACTCAGTTATTAACGGTATCATCCACAGAAAGGATCGTTAAGGTTGTCATTCGCTAGCCATTATAATATGCCGTCAAAAAATCCGGTAGCAGCAGCCTAGGACACGTTCCTCCGTTCTTATTATGAGTGGTTACTGCATCCTTAGCTCTCTCTAGCTGTGAGTGACAGTACAGGCTAGGTTTGGCTAACGAACTATATGCAGTCAGTGTGGTAACCTTAGGTGTAACTTAAATAATCGCTTGACAAGGCTGACATTACTTTTACCTGAAGTGTTTACTAAAACTAAACTGCTAATTTAGCCTGTTGACATAAGTCTTGTTCACGCAGGGGGTCATTTTGCAGAGCTTGCCCTCTTCTTAACAATTGCAAAATGAAGCTGAGTGCTTAGAGCTATGGTACTGAGAAGCCCATTTAGATTTTGTTTATTCCAAGACTCGGTAGGTTAGTTCTTCATCAGTTGTTCCATGGAACATAACTTAAAATGTTTAAGAAAGTAATATGAAATGGAACAATTAAACCTTTATGCACTGCTACTCTGGAATCAGCTGTGGTCACTTCATCTGAACCTGACCCAGCGACAGACCCTCACCACCAGTAGTCTGAATATGTTTTTGATGCTGAGTGAGTGAGTGAATGTGAATAAGACAACTAATAATTCATAATTTACATAATGATATTCTCTTTGTTGAGTGGTTAATTGGAAAAATTGGGTATATTGCATTAGGCACTGTCAAGAACTCTGAGAAACAGAAAAATAAAGAATAACATCATGATACATAGTCGTAAAAAAATGGCAATGCAAAGTCGGGGGCGGGGGCCAACACCGATATTCTGTCAGGGGGCCCAGAATTCCTAGCAACTGCCCTGTCTGCCACCACAAATGTGCCCCCATAGTCTCCAAAAATTCTGTGGGAAACACTGACTACATGCATTCTGAAATGCACACATACATGCACTGGAGCACAGCACACAGATGTAAACACATACAGTGCCCTCCATAATTATTGGCACCCCTGGTTAAGATGTGTTCTTTACCTTCTAATAAATTCAGTTTTTTTCTAAATAATATAGGACCACAATGAAAAAAAGAGGAAAATCCAACCTTTAATTCAAGTGCATTTATTCAGTGGGAAAAAAATCTCACATTAAGAAATAATTCTTTTACATCAAATCATGTGTGCCACGATTATTAGCACCCCTGATGTTAATACTTTGTACAACCCCCTTTTGCCAACAAAACAGCACCTAATCTTCTCCTATAATGTTTCACAAGATGGGAGAATACAGAAAGAGGGATCTTCGACCATTCCTCTTTGCACAATCTCTCTAAATCATCCAGCGACCTGGGTCCTCTCCTCTGCACTCTCCTCTTCAGCTCACTCCACAGGTTTTCAATGGGGTTGAGGTCTGGGGACTGAGATGGCCATGGGAGGAGCTTGATTCTGTGTCTGGTGAACCATTTCTGTGTAGATTTGGCCACATGTTTAGGGTCATTATCTTGCTGAAAGACCCAGTGACGACCCATCTTCAGCTTTTGGGCAGAGGCCACCAGATTTTGATTTAAAATGTCCTGGTATTTCAATGCGTTCATGATGCCATGCACCCTAACAAGGTTCCCAGGGCCTCTGGAAGAGAAACAGGCCCACAGCATCACCGATCCTCCCCCATACTTCTCAGTGGGCATGAGGTGCTTTTCTGCATACTCATCTTTTGTGTTCCGCCAGACCCACTTAGAGTGTTTGTTGCCAAAAAGCTCTATCTTGGTCTCATCTGACCAAAGCACACGGTCCCAGTTGAAGTCCCAGTACCGCTTAGCGAACTCCAGTCGTTTGCGTTTATGATTTATAGGTTTTTTCCGTGCATGCCTCCCAAACAGCTTGTTGGCATGTAGATAGCGCCTGATGGTTGTTTTGGAGACTTTGTGACCCCAAGATGCTACCATTTGTTGCAATTCTTTAACAGTGAGCTTTGGAGAACTTTTTATTTCTCTTACCATCCTCCTCACTGTGCGTGGTGGCAAAATAACCTTGCGTCTTCGTCCAGGCTTGTTTACCACTGTTCCAGTTGTTTTAAACTTCTTAATGATTCTTCTGACAGTAGATATGGGCAGGTTCAGGCGAGTGGCTATTTTCTTGTAGCCATTGCCTGACTTGTGAAGGTCGACACACATCTGGCTTACTTGAATGGTGTGTTCCTTTGTCTTTCCCATGTTGAAGAGTGGATAAGAGAAATGGCCTCTGTGTCACGTCATATTTAGACCCCAGGGAAACAGGAAGTGATGAATTACTAATTAAATGTTCCTAGATACTCTGATCAACTTTGTAAACTACTGTAGAAATAACAGAAATACTTCAATTACATTTATTTCCTAGGAATTGTTAGGGGTGCCAATAATTGTGGAACAGGTGATTTTATGAAAAAAAATTATTTCTTAGTTAGGGATTTTTTTTTTTCCCTTGAAATTCACTTGAGTTGAAGGTTACATTTTTCTACAATTTTCAGTGTGAGAGTGTGCTTCTGCAACAAAAATTGAATTTATTTTAAGGCTTTTAACACATATTAGGGAGGGCGCTGTAGATGTGCAAGCACTTTCCACAAACATACCCACCACTGTATCCATATTTGCTTAATTTTGATTGTGTTGACTCAAAGGATAAAAAAATTGCCATTACAGAGATACCCACTTCACTTCGGGAGACAGACTCAGTCATGGATGAAAGTGTCTCGCATTCTGAAATTAACTCACTTTGAATCAAACTGGTATTACTTTCGTGACTATCACCTTGTTAACTCGAACTTGAGTAAAAATGGTTGTTTTTTCATCCTTCAGCCTGAGTTAAGTTTGCTTTTGATTTTCAATGTGTTGTCCACAAGCTGTCGCGCTGCATACGCAGGAGACAGCATTCAGACTAAACATTGTGACAGGAAATCTAGTCCGCACTGCCTAGACGAGTTAGATGCGACTACTACATCTCATGGAATTAAAGCTTGTTTGTGTGGTGGACACAAGATATACAGTGCAGTGAAAGATTATTTGTCCGCTTCCTGATTTCTTGCCCTTCTTCTTTTCTTTTTTTGCTCATTTGTTACATTTAAATGTTAAAGATCATTCAACAAAATTTAATTTATGAAACAGAAAACGTGAGTCAACGCAAAATGCAGCTTTTGGATGATCACTTCTTTCATTGAAAATAAAGAGTTATTCAAGAGCTATATTACCATATGGAAAAATAATTTCCCCAGCAAACGTATTTACTGGTTGTGCAATACTGGTTATGCGACAAAAACTGTAATGAAATGTGTGCAGTAACTGGCACTGAGTCCTTTACATCGTTGTGAAGGAATTTGGATCAATCGTTGTCAGAATTGTTTTAATTAAGTCAAAGGGGAGGGTTTTCGAGCACGAACTGCCTTCTAAAGGTCATGCCATAGCATCTCCATCAGATTCAAGTTAGGTCTTTGATGAACCTCTCCACAACCTTCACTCAGGGAATGACTTGCTTGTGTGCTTTGGATCATTATCTCTGAATAATCCAACTGCACTTACAATCACAAACTGATGGGCTGATATTTTTCTTCAGGATTTCCTGGTAGGCAGGAGAATTCATGATTCTACTAATCATGGCTTGTTGCCCAGATCCTGAGGCAGCAAAGCAGCCCGACACCATTGCATTACCGCCACTGAGTTTGACTCTTGGTATGATGTTTTTATTGTGGAATGCTATGTTAGCTTTAGTCTAAATGTAAAAGGACACGTTCTCCAAACATATTCCACTTTTGACTTTTCAGTCCAACATTTCGATATTTTTTGGCAAATGTAAGTTAAGCCTTTGCGTTCTTTTTCATCAGCATGGTTTTTGCCCTGCAGCTCTCCCATGCATTCAATTTTTGACCAGTTACTCTGTTATTGTAAAATCATGATCACTCACCTTAACTGATGAAGAAAAGAAGTTTGAGATGCTCTAGGCCACTGCTGATTAGTGGAGCACCCTGATGTCACTGCCTGTGATATAGCCTGATTTTCTCTCATTGGCTGGGAGAAATCGCCAGTGGTCTACTGCCTCACGGAGAGGCATGGGGGTGCCACTTTGGATGCTGACTGAAGTTACCATATATGGTTCCTCGCCCGATAAAGGATTAATCATTTACTGGAGCTTCATCTTTTGTTGGAAAATATTAATCCAAAATATACTCAAATGCATTAACAATCAAGTATTAACTAAAACAATAAATACCTAAGTGATTAAACTATAGCTCTCTTTCTCTTCTCTCTCTGACATTTTCCACTGCTTGCAGCTGAGACTTTCTATTACTGTTATCTAAGGAATACAGAAGCACCAAGTTTAAACAAAAGGTGAAGTAGACTTGAGAAGTTTCGGCCTAACCTCAATCTGACATTTGGAGCAGCAGTTACACCTTGAGTGATGAGGGGGGGAGAGATGATATACGTTGTGTAATGCTATGTATAGTCAAGGTAAAGTAAACAGAACATTTTTTTTTTTGAGGAAGGGGTGCAACTGTAAGTTTTGACAGAAAAATACTGAGCTGGTCAAGATGATGTGTTGCGTAGTGAATGGATGGCTAGAAGCCCACCCAGCAGAATAAGGAAACTATAAAGACTGAAGTGATCAAGAACTCGGGGCTGCTCGCTCATCTGACAGCCCTCTGCACGTCCTGTACAACCAGAGTCCCTACACCCGACGAAGCTTCTTCACCCCTGAATGTCTTCCTTCTGATACTTTGCTGAAAATCATTAACTATATAGGTGACTGTATCATTTGATGGTTTGAAGCCTATTTTTATTTGTCTGTATCTATACACGTTTTTTGCCTTTTGGATTATTATAGTAAAATTCTTAAATTACTGAAAGTCCCTGGGTCCTTCATATTGAAAGGTCAACGTTACCCAGTACGAAATTCTCAACACTTTACATGAGTCCAAAAATGGATGCTAATGCTGGTGATTTAGCTGTGCGCTGACTGTTCCCTAAGCGGGACACCCATAACGTTCGCTCCTCACTGTAAACTGAGAACAGCTCGTTTTGCTGGGTTTTGGCAAAGGTTGATCCCGAGTCAGTGAAATAAGCATCAATATTTGGTATATTAGTTTATAAACTGCATTAAAAGACTTGAATAGCTTATTTGGAAATGGTTTTGTGATATTTACCTCCGACCATCGAAGTTGGAGGAGGTTATGTGATCATTACCATTTGTCTGATGGTTGGTTTGTTTGTAAGCAGGATTACACAAAGAGTTATGGATGGATTTTCCTCAAATGTGGTGGAATGATTAATTATTGTTCAAGGAAGAGGTGATTCGATTTAGGGAAGTCAAGGTCAAAGGTCAAGGTCAAGGGCATGCAAAAGGTCAAAAACACATTAAAAACATATTTGCACGAAGACTACAGGACTGCATAAACACAGGGGTTGCTAGCTATTACTAGCAAAAATAACACTGAGTACATTGTTGGAAGTACTTGTGCTCTCTGAGTGCAGCTCTAGTTCTTTATGTGAACGGTCATGTTTCAGAGATCATAAAGAAACAGCTGCATTTGCACAATGATTCTTTCCCATGGCGGTAACTTCCCCCCCAGACCAGTGGCGGAACCAGCATTGGGAATTGGGGGGGCACAAACATCCCTTTTAAACAATTATTAGTCCTGACTTGTTCTCAGTCATTTTCATAATTAACAATAGTTTCACTCCGAGAACACTCCACAGTATCAGGTTGCTGCTAGTTCGCTCCGTTAGGTAAGATGACAATCATTCATTTGGATGCGTATTTGGTGCATTTAAATCAACGTTATTCAAAATTGCATACCTGTCTGCTCTCATGCATATGGCTTGAGTCTCACGCTTTTTATATTTAATTGCCAAGTCCCACTGTTAAATCAACCCACGCTGTACGCAGAGTGAAAGGTGATATCAGTCATTATTCAATCAATGCGAATTTAAGAGATTCTCGCGCATTATTGATGTCTTTAGGCATGCACGTTTTTCAGTCTTTAAACGATGAATTTAAATGATCACAAAGCACAAGTTGAAACACCTGATGTATGGAAAAGGTCACGCGGAAGCTTCAGAGCAGTTTGTCTTTTGTCAAGCATAGGCCTATTGAAGGGGAAGGCCGTAATCATTGTGCCTCGGAGTCACTGTGATGGTTAAGCGACTTGTTATGGGGAGAATGGGGCTTATCTGCCCGCTCCCTAGCGTATCTTGGCTGAAAATCGACCTTGCAAGATCAGGTCCACCGCCCCGGTGTTTCAAATCTCGTCGCTGGAGGGAGCTATCGCGAGAAATGAACTGCTTTACAGTACGAGACAAAAACACTCCCCGGCTAGTAATAAAAGGAAGACCGCTTCTCTTCACTGGTGTTACGATGGCTGAGCTGGCGAAGTAGAAGAGGTGGCCATTGTCAGAGGAGGCGAGGAAGAGAAAACAAGCGTCCGACCGAGCGAGAAGTCAGACAAGAGTCAATCTTGGTCAAGCTTTTTCAGAATGGAGAGAGATGTAGGAGAAAAAAGCATGCAAATCAGATGCCGACCTGGCGTTGTTGCTGTTGCACTTGTAAGTATCGTTGCGAAAAAATGTATGTATTCCTTGTATTCATATGTCATTGGCCACTCTTCATGTTTGCTGCTGTTTGTAAAGGCCTTTGCACGATTATTGTATGAGTGGTGCTTGATGCTTGTTAGCTAGCAGAGATGTTAGCATAGTTACTGGTAAACACGTTTGTTTGTCACGTAGCTGTTATTTATTTTACTACATCGTCCTGTTTCTGCCCCAGGAGTGCAATTTTACTATGAGCCACATAACCTATCAGCCGAATCTAGGTTTTAGTGAGCTTTGTGCAGTTCGCTATTTAAATTGTGTAGTTCAAGATTCGTTAGAAGAGCTTGTTACGAAAACATTACGTCTGATAAATATCTGTGCTGAGGAAAAAAAAAACTCAGGAAACATAAAAAAGCCGCAGCTATCCTTAGCCTTTTACTTTTTCCCGTAATTGTTTTGTTTATGACAGATATAAACGTAAAACTTGTGATACATATGGTTACAAACCTCGGTAGACATCGCTTAAGGACTGCCTTCTCGCCGGCTTCGTGGTAAACAAATGCACATGGACGGGGGGGTGGAGGAGATTTTTACGACAGTTGTGTGAAATTTGCACACCGGAACTATAGGGGGAGCTGCGGAGAGGGAAAAAAGCACCGAACCAACGAAGAAGCGAGCGATTTCCGACCAACTTACATAGTTCCTCTTTAATAAGTAAATTAGGGCACTTTCACACCAGGATATTCCGGTGGACTCAGTTCGATTGGGCTAGGATTGCCGAAAAATTTCACACCTTCATTTGGTTTGGTTCACTTTCACACCGCACTTGAAAGCGGACCAAAACTGCCTGGACAACGTCATGCAGTTACTGCAGCTGCTCGTTTGGGGCGGTATTGCCTGAAACAAGCACTGACTAAGAAGAAAAAAAGCATGAGGAAGAAGAAAACCCAGCTCATCGATTAGCCAGGACCTCTCTTTGGTTCACTTCCTCTCTTTGGTTCGCTGGATAGTCCGTTTGCATTTCCCACTGTAAAGGCTTGATTCCACCGGGAGCGTCTTGGCCGCGTTACTGCCGCGACGCGGTTCCCGGAATTGATCCGCGGCCATTCTAGACAATGGTTGTGATTCCACCAGCTGCGCCACGGCACGTCTCAGCAGCGTCCAAGAAGCGCCTCTCTGCTGAAAATACGCGGCCGAGTCTATTTCTGCCGCTGGCGAGCCGCAGTCGCGCTGATCTGAATATAGCAGGGATACGTTTCCCATAGTTCGACCATATACATTTATTGGATCCAACTACGTTAGTATTTCTGCTAATGGGAATTGCACACCAGATTGTGCCAAGCAGGAAGTAACTATTAAGGGGAATACGCTTTTAACAAAAAGAAACCAGCCACAAATCTTTGATATAAAATTAGTTTATAACTTACTTTTCAAAGCTGTGATTTTGTTTTAACTAAAACACAGCCACAGTTGTTTTTTTTAATCTATGGTGTAAATCTATGGCTGGACCATAGAAGGTTCTACTGCACAACAAAGACGGAAATGACATTAAATGCAATTAAAGCAGAAAAAATAACAAAGCATATAAGGTCGTTGCACAAATTTGCCGGTAAAAATGACGAAATGTGCAAAATCTGAGCTAGTCGATTAGATCAGCTGGCAGGACGCTGCGCTGACGTTCCGCGTTCAGTGGAACATGAAGTCGCGTACAAGACGCAGCAAAATAGCGTCACTCACGTCACGCTGCAAATACGCGTCCGGTGGAATCTAGGGGTAAGCGAACCGCACCAGGATTCACTTGCAAGCGAACCGAGACCCACGTTTTCAGGTGGAGCAGAGTTTGCTTGTTTACTCCGCACCAGAGTTCGGATGAGCTTTCTCACCTGCCCAAACAAAGCAGACTGTCCGTGGAAACAAACTCTGGTCCATTTAAAGTGGACTAAACCGCTCTGATGTAAAAGCGCCCTTATTTTTCTGTACTGAATCTAGTTTGTTGCTGTTAGATTGCATCGGTAGAGAAGCCGAGCCAATGGATTATTACTATAATACGAGAATGTGTCAATGAAGGAAAATGCCCCCTCAATTGTGGCACCCCTCTGCCCCAGACACTCAACACTCAACACGGAGTATTTCAGGATCTCTGTCCGACAGTCGCTAAATTCGTCATAAATTCACAAAGTCCCGCGCCAATGTCGACTCACTTTATTGAGCAGAGCTTAAACAGAAACATTGATTGAAATTCTCGGTACTCATCTTGAAGAACTGAGCCCTCTTATCAAAACATTCACATTTAATATCTAAAAGATTCAGTGGATTTGAAGACATTAAAAACAGTAATCGACTGTCGGACATGGAGTTCTATTGAAACCATACGACTATCGGACACGGAGTTGTATTAAAACCCTGTCCGACTTTCAGACACGTAGACACTGCGTTCCAGTAAAGTATTCACACCGCAACATTTGAATGTTTTGGTTGACTGAACGTACCCCGGTACCATTGAATCACAATTTATCGCCAGTCTTGAGTGTGGAATGTGTTAAAGCATCTTATTGAACTTGATGAAAAGTGTAAGCATATAGCGGAAGATTGACGATCGGTAAAGATATAATCTCGAAACTGGAGATTTGGTAGGATTTTTTTAGTGGACGTGAAAACTGTCGTTTAATAGGCATGTACCTTACAATATACTTCTAAATTCTGCAGGATGGGAGACGGGGAATTTTTTTCTCGTAAGAAGGAAATATTTATGCATGTTGGTGTAAATTTTGCGAAGTGGAGAGCAGATTCATTTTATAACGCGAGAGAGGGTAGCTGCGTTCGTTTTAGGATTCCGTCCGGTCAAAAATCAACGCATGCTTGTTCATTTTTTTACGCAAAATGAACGCATGCTCGTTCATTTTTGAACACTCTCGTTCATTTTTTAGCTGAACACGAACAGAGACTTGTTCATTTTTGAACGCCTGTTCAAATTTGAATGCATTCAGTATATTGACAAGCTCCCTAAGTGAATGGAAGAGGCATATATGTGATTTAATTTGCTTAGATACCTTGCTTTGGATTCCCAGTGACTTTGCAATTGGTTGCAACCAGCTCAAGAGCCAGAATGTCACTGCTTACATGATATTAGAAAAGGTGGACATCTCTGTCCTGTATGTCACGTATTGCTGTTTGCCTGAAACATTTCAAATATTGTTGTTTAAGGCTTTTGATCTTTTAAGGTTTGATCATGTTATTCTTTCAATATAGTGTCATTAGTTGATGTGGTGCTGATGTGTCCAATTTAAATTTCACTTCATTTGTAAATTGGTGAATTAAGTAAAATTTTAAGTGTAAAAATGACATTATAGGACATTTACAGACTGAAAATCACTACACAAGTAGATCTTCGGATAGTGTCCAAGAAGTCATGCTTCTATGTCCCATAAGTCATACTATTCTTGCAAGCATTAGCAAAAAAAGGAATTTAGCTTCTTTCCTAAACATGGCCCCTGTAACAAGATACTGCAAGTAGCGAAACTTTGGGCAACAAACTGATTCTATATCCTTACAACTGAGACAGATTTTCAACTTTCTTTAAACCCATACATAAAACCGTGGTCCGTAAATGTCCCAATAGTCACAGAACGACATTTTGTCCCATCCAGTGATGACACTTCAACCTGACATAAAGCTTTTGTGAGTTTCATGGAGAGTTAAGTCTTCTTAAAAAACATACTCAAGAGCTTACAGGCAGGAAATGAGACTCCCCAGCCTAAGACTGCTGAGCGGAACATTGAGGCCTCATCTGCACCTACCTGGATATTTTTCTCCCTGTTTTAGAAAAAAAAACTGTCCACACAACCCCATTTGAGAAAATATCACCGTCCATTGAAAATGCAAAAACGGCAATAAACACTCAAATCAAGTATTCCCAGGCCAGTAGGTGGCGATAAGGTCTACATTTAATAGTGTAATACCAGAGAAGAACATCACACAACGAAACAGTGGGCTTGTGCCACATGATGTATGACATCACCGTCTTGCAAAAGCTCCGTTTTACACACTGAAAAAAATAAATTCAAGCGCATGTAAATGTAACATAATTAAAACTGTGATAATTACAGTGAAATCTAAGTTTGTATCTTTACATGAAAATATTTAGTTTTGAATTATTCTGCATTTGTTTAAACCATAAGATATTGCAAGTTTTTTTACCTAACTAGATAAATTTACATAATCTCTGCCCATCTTCTTCCGTTCACCCACTCAACAAGGAATGAACTTGTTATATTTACTCTGTTCCAGTGTTATTGGCAAAAGCCAAACCACGGAATTTGAAGCTCAGTGATTGGCTGCAGCTTGGGGCAATGCACGATGGGATACACAGTTAACTTATCTTCTGTTCTTATGTGCACAATCCTGTACCTTATAGGCTATAATGAACCTGAATTATGTCAAGGCTGTTGCTAATTGTCTATGCTTAAAGTAATATTTCAACAAGATAAGTTTCATACCCATCCACGTGTTGAAAATGCTGAAACATCTAGTCACATAACACCCACCCTTCTTTTTAACTTAAAATCTGCTGTTAGGTGGTCATATCCAAAACATTGTAGTGACTCTGAATCTGGGAAGTTTATGATATGATCTCACTGAAGAATCACTGGTGCTGTAGAACAGAAGCTTTAACTTCAGATTCATATGTCTTACGATGTTTCCAACCAGCATTGAGGATGACATCACAAAGTGACAGAATCCATTTGTTACTAACAAAAAATTAAATGGTGTATACACTGAAAAAATAAATCCGAGCACATGTAAATGTAACATAATTAAAGCTGTGATAATTACAGTGAAATCTAAGTTTGTATCTTTACATGAAAATATTTAGTTTTGAATTATTCTGCATTTGTTTAAACCATAACACATTGTGTTTTACCTAAATAGATAAATTTACGTAATCTCTGCCCATCTTCTTACCTTCACCCACTCAAAAAAAGAATGAACTTGCTATATTTACTCTGTTCCAGTAATATTGGCAAAAGCCAAACCACGAAATTTGAAGCTCAGTCATTGGCTGCAGCTTGGGGCAATGCATGAAACACCAATAACTTATCTTCTGTTCTTACGTGCACAATCCTGTACCTTATAGGCTATAATGAACCTGAATTATTTCAAGGCTGTTGCTAATTGTTTATAAAGTAATATTTCAACTAGAAAAGTTTCATACCCATCCATGTGTTGAAAATGCTGAAAGATCCAGTCACATAACACCTTCCTTTCTCAATATTTTTTATTTCTGCTGCCCAGTGGTCTCATTCAAAACATTGTTATGACTCTGAATCATGGAAGTTTGTGGTATGATACCACCAAAGATTTACTAGTTTTGTGAAATATAAGCTGTAACTGCACATACATATTACTTACCCTGTTCCCAACCAGCATTGAGGATGACATGACAAAGTGACACAATCTATTTGTTACACATAAAAAATTCAATGGTGTATATGAAATTTAGTCTTGCTTGATCTACATAATAAAACCAAGTTGACTTTTCTTGCAAAATTATATGTAGCATACAAATTGTTAAGTAGTTTATACAAAGCTCAGTCTTGTTTGGTCTACTTAAAAATATCTTTGCAACTTTTTGCATAACATTATTAAGTAGATCAAGCAGGATTTTTTTATCAGTGTATGAAATTTAGTCTTGCTTGATCTACATAATAAAACCAAGTTGACTTTTCTTGCAAAAGTATATGTAGCATACAAATTGTTAAGTAGTTTATACAAAGCTCAGTCTTGTTTGGTCTACTTAAAAATATCTTTGTAACTTTTTGCTTAAGATTATTAAGTTGATCAAGCAGGATTTTTTTTATCACTGTATGAAATTTAGTCTTGCTTGATCTACATAATAAAACCAAGTTGACTTTACTTGCAAAAGTATTTGTAGCATACAAATTGTTAGGTAGTTTATACAAAGCTCAATCTTGTTTGGTCGACTTAAAAAAAATCTTTGCAACTTTTTGCATAAGATTATTAAGTTGATCAAGCAGGATTTTTTTAACAGTGTATGAAATTTAGTTTTGCTTGATCTACATAATAGAACCAAGTTGACTTTACTTGCAAAAGTATTTGTAGCATACAAATTGTGAAGTAGTTTATACAAAGCTCAATCTCGTTTGGTCAACTTAAAAAAAATCTTTGCAACTTTTTGCATAAGATTATTAAGTAGATCAAGCAGGATTTTCATCAGTGCATGTCCTTACGGATACACACGAAAGGCATTTTAGAAAATCTTCACTTTAGAATGCATTTTAAAAAATCTCAGTTTTAGTGACCAAAAACGGCGTTTACACGTGGATGATAAGCCAAAACGCATAGAAAAATATCAGTTTTCAAACATATCCGGGTACGTGTGGACGGGACCTGAGTATAATAAGGAGAAAATGGTTCGGAGATTTTCTGACATGAAGCCAAGACTGATGAAACTGTAAAGACAATGGACAATCTTGTTTACAGTTCATCAATACCTGTTCTTTGAATTAAATTGACAATCATGCTTAACCGTGGCCCACAGACTAGCCTACCTGTCTGCACTTCCTCAAAAATCAGCAAGCAAAATGTCAGCTTGGCAAGGGGCCTATTTTTTGTGTTGCGCACTTGTTCTGGATTGTTTTACTGTACAAAATCTGTTGATGCTTGAACTAAAGGTTTGTGAAGGGATTGCCAGCGGAGCTAATGCATTGCTTCCCATCCTTGGAAATCAACTATTTTAGATGTTTGTCATTGCATTAATGATTTTGCGTTTGCTGGTGGTGTGTAACTGTTTTACCTACAATTATTGGCTCAACTTGACTGTGAATTCCTATTTGATTGCTGTGGTTGCATTTTCTGTGATTGATTGATTGTTTTGTCCTGCACATTATTGATTTATGGCAGTTAAATATTGCTTACAGCAGTAATTTTAATTGTAGTGGTTGTCTTTTGTTTGTTATGGATAAGCTACGTTGTACATCTGTTAACACAATTGGCCTGTTACTGCATTGGCCGAGTTCACATTTGTAGCATGCCAAAATATATCAGGTAACAGAGTGAAAACCAAAGCGCTGAGCATGGGTGTGTTTAAGACTGTAAGTTTAAATGTTGCGTTTTGATGTGTATTAAGTTGCTTTTATTTTTCTGTTCCTCCAACATTTGCCGGGCAATCATACATATCATTGTAATTTGAAAATAATACCCCGTCTGCACTTTCCTGCCTTACTCTTGACTTTTATGTCACTCTTCTGGGGCTGCTAGGACTTTTATTGATTTCCTCACACGTATGCCTGTAATTACACTCAATGTGACCTATGAAATGTTGAACAGTAAGTAAAAGTTTTCTATTCATTACTTGCAAATTGTCATACTACTGAATTAATTAAAATGTGCCATTTTAATTTGGGAGCAATGCACTGGCTTCACTGACTGAAACAAAGACTCATATTGTGTAATGTGTAGGTTTGACAATTTTATCAGACTCAACAGATGTGTTGTGTATTGTGCTTATAAGTGAATAAGTTTAATTTAACTTGATTATGCTGTCTTGTACTGTGAGCACTTTTATGCCCCAAAACAAATAAAAACCACCCAACAATGTGACAGAAATGAAGGTAGCTGCGAATGTGTTTGTGAGCATGCATCAAAAGAATGCAAAATTTCTAAGCAGTTAACATAACAAATAAAGCAGGAATTAATATGAATATCTTTGTAAAAAAATGTCCTAAATTAAATCCAAGAAAGGCTTATCATCACAAAACAGCCATGCTATGCAATAATTACTGTTTCCATTCAATTCCCGTCTATATTTGTAAAATGTAAACAAGAAAAAAAATGACTGAATGCTCAAGCTTTGCTAAAAAGCTGAAATGTTAATTGACTATGTGGTGCATCATATGAAATGCTCCATCTCTCATGTTTTTTTTTTTTTTTGGAAAGTGTACTTACCAAAATGACTAATCAAAAACAAATTTTTCCTTTGTCATCAATTCTGTCATTTTAATTTCCTCTGCTGTTGTTCTTTCTTTTAGTTTGGAACTTAACTTACAAACATGATTAAACTACTGACAGCCGCAGGTAGAAAGTATATCAAAAGGGCTTCTAAATCACAGCACTTAATCAAATGCAAGACCCAAGTATAATTATTCCAGTGGATCACTCTTTGGGAAATGGGAATCCATGTTCAAAACGCGATAATGATGTGCTCTCAGATTAAATGAAGTGGAAGAGAACCGGGTCAGAAGTGAAATGGGATGAAAGTAAAAAGTTCTGCATCTTGGAGCTAGAAAGTAAATTAAACTGAATTTATTAGGAATTTAACAACACAACAACTCAAAAGAGTATCACGACACAAAAATCCCAGAGGATAGCACTTAAGAGCATCACTAAAAACACTTCTTTCAAAAGTGGTCTTTGATGGAAACAAACAAAACACAGGACATAGACAACAGGAAAGTTAAGCCTTTTTGCAGTTTTAGATAAAATTGTAACTGCCATTTCCTCCCTGGAGACAAGTTGTTCAAGAGAGACTCCAAGGTACTTGACACTAGTTTCCAAGGTACTAGTGACACTTGACACCGTAACGCCCATATACATTGGGGTTTACAAGTCCCCCCCAATGTTCAGCATGCCCCAAACGTCATACATCTGCTTGTTTACAGTTTTACTGAAGTACATGCTCCGTTCGCTAAACACATTTCTGCATGTGGCCCCCATGTGGCCCCCCATTTAAGATATTGAAGTAAAGAAATAGTATCGCGCGCCCTCCCCCTGCTCGACAAAATTAAGACAACCCCCCCACCGGTCAACAAAATAAACGAATGCCCCCCCCTTTCCCCAGTCAACAAAATAAAGGAACACCGCCCCCCAGTCAACAAAATAAACGAATGCCACTGCCCCCCCGGTCAACAAAATAAAGAACGCCAACCCCCCCGCAACAAAATAAACGAATGCCACCACCCTCCCCCCCTCTGAACGAGACACAAACTTTGGTTCGTGCCCCCTCACCAAACTGTTGTGCCTCCCTTGTGCACCCCCAGAATAAAAGGTCTGGTGACGCCACTGCAGTCGGGTCATTTACGTGAATCATGCAGAACAGGGGAGTTTTTCAAGAAAAGAGGGGGGTGGTGTTGGCGTCAGGGGAGACGGGAGAGTTCACTCCGGGCCCACATGACCCGTAGCGAAGAAGGGCTGGACCCATATAATCAAAGCTCATAGAGCGCCACGTGACTGGATTTCTCTTCGATGGCGGCAAGTTGCAACTTTTTGACGAAGGTCTGCTACGTTACCATAGTAGCCTACTTCAGTACTAAACGCATTAGATCTGAGGTAATTCTCGTTATCTGTCAGCAATATAATATACTGTTTAAATTGTAGTTATGTATCTAGACATCTACTTGCTAAAGCAAGGAGTTCCTACATGTGTTGTGATCCGTTTCTCATGTTTAACGTAATTGTAAATAGCTCGTCTGAATTGTGTTAACGTTAGCCACCTAGATAGATACAATGCTAGTGATTTTCAAAAGACTATCTCCACTGCATCCAAATTGTTATGTGGTTTAATGTATGCCGTTGTTGTTAGATCACGGAAATGAAAACGGACCGGTAAGGAATCAAAATACATCCGTTTCTCCTGTAGGCTAGAATTATTTAGTGATTTTACCCAAACACCTGTTCCAGTCCAGCGGATTATGTGATGTTAACGTGGACGATGCAGTTGGGTTAACATACAATGCAGGGCTGGCGATAAGCGGTATCGCATCGCAAAATGCAATCAGTTTTTTTGAAATGCGCCAATCTGTGACGGGCTTTTGAAATCCCCATCGCATATTTTGCTATACAGTCTAAGGATAATGTGAAAAGAAGTTTTCGTCCAGTTTTGAACAAAGACGGGCTCCTACAGTTTCTTTATATCGTCCTGTTTGGCCTCCGAAACCGCACAATTGATAGCCTAACGGCGCGACTCTGAAACCATGGTAGCGAGTGGAATGACTCCATTTTCCGACAATGTCATTGGCTGAATCAACCGCAAAACGTGAGACGCGTCTGCCATCTTGTGTAAGGAATCGGCGGGGGAATTGCGCAATCAAACGCTGTACGTGTATATGCAAGTAGATGAGATGAAATGAAAAACACTGGACTGGTGACACGCATCAGCCTACAAGAATGACCATTATTTAATTAATTATTATTTTGTTTACAGGTGTTTGTTGTCAAGGAAATTCTTAATCGTTAGTTAAAATTCAAAAACATTAAATTTAAATAACTTGGAAATACATAGACAAAAAAGAAGTTGTATATTTATGTCTAAGGAATGCTGTTTTGATATTTTGAACATGTATTTGTGCCTTGAATTCCTGTAGTGCTCTATATTCTACATCATGGCAATTTATATTTTAATATTTAAATGTTCATCTTGGTTCATAATAATTACCAGTATTAATTTCTTTCACAGTAAAAATATTATGCATGATAAAAATCAGTTCTGAATATTCACTCATACACAGCCTGAGCCAGGTGAGTGGCTTAGGTAGAACCAACTAAAACTTAATTTAATTTCTGTTCAGTCGCCAAGTTACTACGTGTTAGCTGTAAGTGGAACCCATTTGTTAAGTCCAAACAGTTTTAGCACTGTAATTGCTTACAAACCACAGCTTTAGTGGTGTTAATAAATGTTTTCTTTCTTTTTTTTTACTTGAAGCAATTGCTGTCTTTTCTCTTAATTTTCTTCTCAGAGTACGCCAGAATGCTAAATTTATGTGTTTAAATCACAATTTTTTTTTCTGGAATTCCCCCAGACCCCCCCTACAGGGGTTTAGTTTATCATCCTTTTTCATCCATCTTGAGTTTGTAGGTATGGACTTAACAGATGATTTGTTTGATCTTTTTTTTAGGCCTAAAAAGGTCTTAAATTTCAGTGAGGTGCTAGATATTCAGATTGCACCAGATTGCTGCATTTCGATTTACAATGTTCAAAAATTTTTGACCCCAGGACATTTTGTCCCCCCTCAATGCTAGAAAGGTGGTTACAGCCTTGAGTTTTAGACTCATATCACTGAATCATAGTTGTTTTGCTTTTCTTTATGGGCATGTAAACCCTGTTTCACCAGTCTGATTTTACCTCATGGATCAATTAAAAGGTCTTCCAAAGTAATGTTGGTGATAAACATTTCATTGATAATGTGCCACATCCTCGTCAAAGAAATTTCAATTTTAGTCATTTTCCTGGATGCTGACAGCCTTTCCAGAAATTTCATCTGGACGGATGTGATGTCATTTCTGGCTCCTTTCATTTTCCGATGGTTGATGCCTCTATCTAACCATAAGAGCCAATAGAATCAACCCCCAAAATCACATTGACAGCATCAAAAGCCAATCACTCGGAGGAAAATATGTTGCTCACAAGAGGAACCGAGGCATAACCACATTATAAGCACTGCCCCGGGAATAAAAATATGTGAGAACTGCAGACTGGTTTCGAAATAACACAGACTTATTGGACTAACTATGACTAGTGCTAATTTACCCTCAAACTCAGTTTTTTTTGTTTCAAAATAGCAAAGGTTGGGCTGCCGGGTTAGCTCACTCGGTTAAGGCGCCGCATTTGCGGAGCAGTAGTGACTATTACGGTGCGGGTTCGATCCCCGGTCGTACTAACCAGCAGTGGTCGGCAGCTTTTTCAGAACAGCGCACAATTGGCTAAAGCCCTGTAGGGATGCAAATTGGGAAAGGATCGCTGGGAAGGGCAATTAAAAATGATTGCCTTGTTATATAAATATATACATACAATATTTTTATTGTATGACATTCTATTCATAAATTGCTTTGCCTTTTTTGTTTTTATTTCATCAGGTGCACTTGGTCACCTTTGGAAAGGATCTGAAAACTCAAAGACATGGGGTACATCTTAAATATCTTATTTGATGCTTCCTTGCTCCTCATTTGAACCAGAAGTTGTCATTGATCAGTCATCTTGCAGGTCATATCAAAGCTCTCATTTCTGCTGCGAGGAGAGAGCTCTTAGGAGCCATGAGTGAGTATTCGCAAGGGCAGCATTCCTGGAAGACTTCAGCAGAAAACCATGCGGTCAGTCCGAAATGATAGACACTGGCAGCAGATCCAGGTGTGTGCCATCTTCAGAAATGGACGTGGATTCATTTGATTCTTCAGAGGAAAGGATTCCTCGTGTCTTCACTCCTCGCATAGTTTCCTTGCATCTCTCCATGGTGGGAAGGACTGAGACGCTAGGAAAAGACTAGTGAGGGAAACATGGATGCTATTTAAGAGAATTGAGATGTACCCATGATGTCGCATCTTATCCGCTCTGGACCCCTTTTGGAAAGTCAGTTCAGTGCTGACAAGCCATCATTAATCTTTGCTGTAAGCGGCTGTGGTCGAAGGCCAATTATTGATGCTGTTGCAGTCAAGTTGTCCTTGTTAGGCAGTGTTCCTGAAACATTTGTGTGTGAAGTTTATAGTTTTGCAAATATGCAGATTTGGGATAGTTACTTCTGTATACACGGTAGTGTTGAATGCACAGTATTTGTACCTGAAGCTTGAGAATTGGGCACTACAAGTGCATCAGCTGGCTCTGAAGCAATCCCCTAACAAAGTACATTTTTTTTTCAAATAAAATCGGTTTTATTAAAATTTTTCATTTTCATTCATCTTTGTCCGGTAATGACTTGAGTTACTCCCTTTTTTTTCATGAGCATGGGGCCTGTGCCAAACCTGTTGTACGCTCATGTAAGCAGCAGCAGGGACATATTTGAAATCAAGGGTGCTGTAATGGGCTATGATGTAGACTTTGTTTGACATCTTAATTTCACAAATCCTGGAGATTCATTGAGTACACCTGGGGTAAATTTAATAAATAAGGTGGCCAGACTTCTTAAGGCTCAGACTAGAATACCTGGCAGTTTATGAGTGCCACCCAGTTGGGCTTGCTTAGCCTACTCATGGATTTCACCAACAATAATGATATTATAGTTACGATTTCATTCATTCACTGCTGTTAGATGTCTGGATGTGAAAAACCCATGGGTGTTCAATTTCCTGGATGGGGCATTTATTTCAGTATTTCCCACATGTGATAACTGACCATAAAAAAAAACACACATCACATGAGCAAAATAAGATTTACTCTTGATCGACATTTCTGATACATAAAGGGTAGTAAAAACGAAATTTGGCTTTTCATTTGTGCAGTATACAGTATTTGTAGTCTATATTAAATCAATTACATATTTACCATGGAAGCAATGAAAATCATTATTACCGTGTTGTTCCGAATATAAGAGGATCCTGGATATCAGACTATCCCCCCTTTCTCAAGACAGATTTTTGGAATAATGGGGGTTTTCACGACATGTTGTTTTAATCACAAAATAATAATCACGAATATATATATTTGAAAATACTGATAAAACCTTGAGAAAAACCAATATAAAACAAAGCAGACTGTTGTTCGGCACCATCTACTGTTGTCAACGTATATTGACTATAGACTATAAACTACACACAGAATCACTGATTTTCACTAAAAAGCCGAGTCCCCGGAAATAAGATGAACCCACTTTTTCAAAGGGGATTTCCCGGGAAGAAACATCGTTTTATATTCAGAACAGTACGGGTAAATTTTTTATCTATTTATTTTTATTCAAAACTACACCTTAACCAACTCTGCGCGGGTATGGTCTATATTAATTTTGTTGATAATCGGTGCCTTGAAGGAAAACTGCATTTTCACCTTTTTGGGAATACTGCTTCTGGAGGAAGAAGCGTTGAGTTGGCGAAGGTTACTGGGCTTTCACTGGCTAACCCAGACGGAATGCCGTGATGACTGTTGAAAACTCAAGTTGCAGCAGCTGCAGTGATCAAAAAGAAACGTCAGGTAATTGTGGTCATTAGCCAGCATGCATTTGCAATATCTTAATTTACTAGCTAGCTAGCCATCTAATGTGAAGCAAGTTAAATTTAGCCAGGCTTTCTTTGCATAAGCTGGCAGGGCAAACCTCAAGCTCCCTATCGGATACCATTGCTAAGCGTTCTAGCCTGGATAAAACCGAGCTATGTTCATGGCAAAAAAAAAAAGAATATGGCTTCAGGCCCAACACAACTCACCTAGCTAGCAAACCCCCTGATCTCGCCTCGTTGGAGCTACAACCTTGGTACAATTAGCTAGCTTCTCAAGCTTTCTCAATGACTTGATGATATAACATCCAACCCTATAGTGACCACTTTCCTTGCAATGTCTGAAAGTAGACACATCTGGGTAAAGTAAAAAAAAAAACATACAAACAGCGAACACAGGCATTTATTAAGTCATAAAGTCATATGCTAGCTAATATTTTTACAGGCAAGCTAGCCAAATTAGCTGAAATGTCAGCTATCATGAGCCATACATATACAATCAAAAACAAATTCAAAGAAAAGGCTAACCTAAAAACCTTAAACAAATTTATACCTCCTCACGCTCCCCAGTAATTCCAAAATACGGACCACAACTGTAATCATCTTAAAGCAAAGAAAGAGAAGATTGCGAGAAGACAAATTAACAGTACATGCCTCTAAGCTTCTGTCGTGTTAGCCACAGGAAGTGTTTTTACCTGCCTTCCAGTAGATGTGGCCATCTTGTGAAATAGGCCTATTAGGTAGCCTTGATGTAGTTATTTTACAAATGATGCCAACTAATCAAAAAAGAAGAAAAACAAGTAAGAAGCAGGCATTACATTACTGAACCACTGTAGCATGAGAGGATGGTAAAACCATATTTGGAAGAAATTTCCTGTGATGAAGGTATAAAGATTGGGGATAAAAAACAGAATGTCAGTTCTTCTTCCGCAACGAGAGCTCGGCTTTGTACTGGTTCATATACCCGAATAAAGTCTAATTATCTGAAGAGTCTGTCTCTCATCAATTGAGCATGCTAGTGCTAAAGGGGGTCAAGTGCCATCAGTGACATTTTGAGAAAATGAGCAAAAACACTTTTTTTCACCTATGTGGGGAAACTGCTCAATGCATGGTCATTTTCATGGTCATGCTGCTAGCTCAATGAGACTTACAGGGAAGATGCAGAGAGATATCTAGTGTTAAAAAATGGCACTAACTCAAATTTCATCAAAATAGCACTTGACCCCCTTTTAGCACTAGCATCCTCAATTATTTGAAGATAAGGGAACCTCGAAAATTTGAAAGCATGTCTGAATGGTAACTGCAACATCAGATGTTAAGAAGACAGACTAAAACTTGAAAAATATTTTGTGTTTGAGAAGATCCTCTTCCAGTTGATTGTATACTAATCAAGACTTCAGACAGTAGGTGTAGGATTAAAACTGGCCTTTAATCGCTTACCTGGGTTTTACTGTCTTTTTAATCCAGAGGAATGATTCTGGCTGACTTTAGATCATATGGGAACTTCCCAGTGCGCATAGAAAGATCCACAATATGCATCAAAATTCTTGATGTTATGCAGGCACTATCTTTTACAAATCTAGCTGGCAAATGGTCAAGTGGCTTTATTAAAATAAATTTGCAAAGCAGATTAAAAACATTGCTCTCGGGTACAATTTCCCACTCAAAAATGTTGTTTGCAACGTTAAACATTTGATACACATAATTTTGTGGTCCATACAGCACACACATCTCTTTGACAGAAATCTTGCCGCTACGTCCATCCTTCTTTTATTTACTACCAAAAATGTTTTTTTGACCCGAGTGATTAAAAATCTACTCGCAGTTGTATTTTTAAATTATAATTTTGTACTTATCTTTTAATGTTCCAGTTTTATCTACATTCAGTTTTATGTATTTGTTGCTTTTCGTAACCTTCGAATAAAAATTTGCATGTTTCCTTAAAGGACATGTTTGACTACCTGAAATGGCGAAAGTCAGTGTTGGGGCGAAAGCAACATTGGGTTACTTTTGCCACTCAGCCAATGCAAGGATGCTCACTTTTTAATTGTGCTTACCTAAATATGCTTGTGTTCCATCACATTTACCAAATGCCAAGAATTAAAGTGAGGATAATGCAAAAACAGGCTTATCCTGATGTTGTCTAAAGATGGCCAGTAAACCGCGCATCATAACTTCAAGAATTGAGTTGATTTTTTTATTATTTTGACATCCACATAAATAGTAAAGACTTAAAGAATGTAAAAATCTGTCCATAAACTATAAACGCAAGGAAAGTAGTAAGGCAAGCAATAAAAATAAACAACATTTGAGAATATGCATTTTCTACCCATGTTACTTTTGCCCTCAACAACTGTTACTTTCAACCAGATGGGCAGGGTCAAAATTAACATTGCTCATTTTCAGGTCCCAGTTTCAATCAGTTTAGTGCAACCCATTTGACACAGATTTGTAAATATGACTGTACTTAATATGAGACAGATACAGGGAGTATGACACAAAATGGGTATTTCTGCCTATTATGATTTCTCAGTTAATTACTGTAGAGTGGAAAATCATACTTCCGACCCGGCACTCCAATATTTTAACTACGCCTAACAAAATAAACATAAGATTTAAGACATTTATTTTTTCAATGAATCGGTTGTACTCCAAGAGTATACTTATAATAATAAGTTTGTCACAACCTTTGTGTGAATCTCTTTCATGTACTCATGTACCCATCCACCAGCTTACGTGACTTTTAGATAAATTGTCTCCTTTGATTGGTTTGATGTGCTGTGTGCCTCCCTGTGTTTCCAATTCCCGTACATGTGCTTTGGCGTATATATGCCCCTTACTTTGAGAGTGCAAGCTGGATTGTCATTAAATATATGCCCTTCAGGAACCAGTCAGAATCTTCCTATTAATTTTTTTGTCTTCGGAAATTTGTGATCTTTAATGATGGTTAAATATGGAAGTATGCCTCTCGCTAATAGGGACAAACTACCAGTCTTTCTCTTGGTCTCCAGGATTGGGACTGCATTTCTTTCGATCAATCTTCAGTCTGTTCCTCTGTCCAGTTAATTAGGAACACCTCCCAATTCTTCTGCAGTCATCGGGATTGGGACTGTGCCCCTGCTAAACTCCCTGGTCTTGCCATCCGAGAGTTCTGCTCTGGCAAGAATGTTCTTAAACTGGCTACTGCCCCAGGACGCCACTGGCTGGGTGCAGACACGCTCCAACACTCAAGATCACTCCATCTGAACTGTGTCATTCTGCTCTGGGCTTCGTCCCTTACAGTCATTTCCATATAACTATTAATAATCCCTACTATTGGATTGTACTCTCTCTCTGCATCTGGTCCCTTGTCTGGACCATAATAGTACAATCCAGCTTAAAAAGTGGAGCCAGCGAAGATGCCAGGCCCAGGCGACACCCTGAAGTACCAGGGTACGCAGATTAGTCAACAGAAGGAAGAACTTCACAAGCTTTGCCAACCCCTTGGAGCTCTTTCCAATCAATTTGTGAGTATCGTAAATATTTTCCAGGACTCAAGCAACCAGCTGTACTCTGCCACAGACCCTCCCCCAGGTGCTTGCCCATCAGGAACCCAACCCAGCGGTGCTTGATCCCCACGACTGCAATTTCTCCACCTGCCACCGTTACTTGGCCCAGTGTTTGATGGTCTCCCAACAAACGTCTTCATCACAGAACACTGTAGAGTGGCTTTTGTCATCACTCGCCTCTCTGGACGTGCTAGGGACTGGGCTGCCACCAACTGGGAGGTAGGAAATCCTGCTGTGCAACCCTGTGCTGCTTTTGCTGAGGAGATAAAGAAAGTGTTTTTGATTGGTCCTGCTCCAGCCACGTCACCACCCTGAAGTTGCACCAGCTCCATCAAAGCAGTTTATCAGTATCGGAATACTCCATCGACTTCCAAACTCTGGTTTCCTCTATGTGCTGGGAATCCCAGGCACACTATGACACCTATTTATTCAGCTTGACAGAGCAAGTCTAGGTCAAACTAATAACCTGTATCCTTCTCCCAGACTTGGACAGCCCCATCGACTTGGTGCTCAGTATAGACGTCCAGCTGCAACAGAGGCAGCTGGATTGGTGGGCGAGATCATGAGTACCTGCCCTGCCTGCATCCTAAGATGCTCTACCTGAAGCCATATCCGACCTGGCTCCCTCGGTACCCATGGCTGTTGATTAAGCCCAGCTTCATAAGCAGCCCCCTACAGAACAGCTGTGCCGAATTAAACAGGTTCAGAATCTGAGAGAGAGGTGCTGCCTGGCGCTGCCGTCTTGTCTTCTCATCCTCTCTCTCCTATTAGCCGGACCTGGCACGGTCGTCTTACCTCCATTCAAGCCTTACTCGACTCAGGGGCAGACAGGAACTTTATCCATCCTGGCCTTGTGCGCCGCCTGAGAGCCCTGACTAAACCACTGCCAGCAGCCCTTCAGTCCTAAGGTCGCACAAGGATTGCCCATCCTGACGTCACAGAGGTAACCAGGCTGGCACCCATGCTGACCTCCAGTAACCACTCGGAAGGGCTAGCATTTCTAATCATGGAGTCACCGTATGCCTCGTTGGTGTGGGGAATACCCTGGATTGTCACAATCCTCGTGTGGATTGGCCCTCAGGATTCATCCAAGAGTGGAGTTTGTCATGTTTTCAGTCCTGCGTTTGTTCAAATTTCGGTCCCACTGCACATCTTTCCTCTGACTACTAGGAGGAGCCGCCAGACCTAAAGGGAGTTCCCTTGATTTACAGTGATCTCCATCTGGCATTCAGCAAAGTTCAAGCAACGTCACTTGTTCTACACAGACCCTATGATTGTGCTATCAACTTGTCATTGAGAACATAGCCCCTCCAGAGGTCAGTTGTACTCCTTAACCATACAGGAGTCTGTACACTATGGAAAAGTACCTAAATCAACCCCTGGCTTCCAGAATCATTTGAACTTCTTCGTTGCTAGCCAGAGCTGGTTTTTACTTTGTAGCCAAAAAAGGTCTCTATGTTTCTGCATTGATTAATGGGGACTTAACTCAATAACTATCAAGAATACTCTGCATTCTCCAACCTCCAGGGTTGTCGTTATCTCACTAAGCTGGACCTGCGCAACACTGAGCACCTTGTGTACATGTAGGAAGTAGATGACTGAAAGACCGCTTTTAAACATTACTAATACCCGGTGATGCCCTTCATGCTCGCTCATGCCCCCGCTGCATTCCAGAATCTCATTACTGACATCCTCTGAGAAATAGTCCCCTAGTTTATCTATGTTTACACAGACGTTATCTTAGTATTCTCTCCAATCCTGAACAATCATACCCGCCATGTCCACCTGGTCATTCAAAGGCTGATGGAGAATCAACACTATTTGAAACTACCAAAGTACAAATTCAGTTGCACCACAGTCTCCTTCCTGGACTTCACTGTGATGCAGGGTGCCTTGAAGATGGATCGTCAGAAAGTACTGGTAGTGCTGTGATTGGCCATACCCCCAGGATGGTAAGGAGCAGTAGAATTCCCGCAGTTTGCCAGTTTCTACCAGCGATCATTCCAAGGTAGTACACAGTAGCTGATCCAAACTTGACTAAGCTACCCACAGCTATGGAGACGGCCGTGCTCCTATAACATCACATAGTCCACCTCCACAGCGTATCTCAGGAGGTGGTCTCTGACCTTGGTCCCCAATTTGCCAGCTGCCTCTGGAAGGCTCTCTGTGCCCTGGAGGGTGCTACCCCTTGTCCTCGGTTTCCACCCAGAGACTAACAGCCAGGTGGAGAGGCTGAACTAGGAGCTGGGCAAAACTCTACAGTGCGTGACGGAAGATAACCCCATCAGGTGGTCCCGTCTTTTAACTTGGGGAGAACCGTTACCAGTTGCCAGTCTGGGCATGTCTCCTTTTTCAATGTTGTCTGCATTACCAACTCCCTTTATTCCAGCTTGAGGAGTGGCAGTATGCTCTGCTCTGGTCCTGGTTCATTACGCCCTCTGAGGACAGAGAAGAGCCTGTGCCTTACTACACTAGGACGTGTCTGCCTTCCAGAAGCAAGGGAATTGTCGGTGCCAACCAGCTCCTGCCTACCAAGTTGGATAGAAAGTCGAGTCGCCGCAAAGGATATCTAACTCCAGGAAATGCGGAAGAAGCTCACCCTTCCAGTTCATTAGCCCATTCACCATATCTAGAGGATGATCCTGTCAGGCTCCCCCTTCCTCATTGTCTTAGTAATTTTCATCCTGTATTCCATGTCTGGAGAATTAAACCCATGTCTTTGTCTCCCTACATTTCTCCATCTCGCTCCCTGCCTCCCCCCCAGGCTCATCAAAGATCTAACAGAGCATGAATGTAAAAGAGGGCGGATAGGAATGGAATGTCTCCTAGCCCACTCTGCATCCATAAAACAATCCACGGCGCCAGAGTCCACAAAAGCTTTGATAAATATTCTCTGTCTCCCCACAGTCAATTCTACAGGGATTAAAGTTCGGAAGGGAAATTGGGTCTGTCCCTCTAGCGCCCCCCATACCGCTAGAGGGACTTCCCGTTTCCCTGAAGCTCAGGGCAGTGTGGACGGATATGTCCCGGTTTGTTACAATTATAGCAGATTATACGTCTGTGAACGGGCTTACGAGCCCGGCTCTCATATGAGCCATCAACCTGCATAGGCTCGCCAGGAGTGGAAATCTCAGTGGGCAGAATGGGAGATGTATGCACGCTGCGAGGAGCATTAACCCCATTGTCAGCAAGAGCCAATGCAGTACGTTTCTCCCTGTTATGTTCGTGGATGCGATTATCAATTCACACCGCAGTGCGAACCAACAAATCAAGAGACAAACAAGGCTCCAATGTAGCCAGAGTGTCCTTAACCTCCTCAGCCAGAGTGTGAATAAACACTGTGATTAGAGGTGCTTCTGGCCAGCCTGTCTCTGTTGCCAAGGAGTGAAATGTGATTGAAAAGGCAGCGACACTCTCAGAACCCTGCCTTAGATGCATTAAATGTGTAGCCGCATCCTGATCACAAACATCCTGATCAAACACCGATACCATTTTTCTAACGAGAGTCTCCACAGTATTCACTACCGGTGAATTAGATCAAATAAGTGGGCCGACCCAAGTGAGTGCTGTGTTGGTTAACAGGGATAAAATAAATGAAACCCGAGAGTCTTCATTGACGAACCGTGAAGGCTGCGTTTTAAAAAATATCTCACATTGGGCAATGAAATCTTTACATCTTCCTGCCTCGCCTCCATATCTTGGGGGTAACTGAAGCTTTGGCTCTCGGGGAAGATGAAAGGATTGTGCTTGTGCAACATTTTGTGTGATCTGCGTGGACAAGGATCTAATACTCTCAGTGAGAGTTAACCTAACGTTCTCCTGTCTCAAAATGGCATTCGCCTGAAGGCGGACTCTCTCCGCCAACTCTGCCTGTTGATTGTTCAGGCTAGAAAGACCCTTGCCATAACCAGAGCTTGTTGGTTAGCCACAACTTTCTCAAACGCAGCCGTTGCTGACGACTCCATGTTGGCTAGAGTGTTCTGTAATGGCCGGTACGATATGGAGGCCAAGTGCAACGACCAGAGAGAAAGAGAGTAGCTCAGACACAGTACAAACACAGAGAATAATATAGACCAAACGAAAGTACTCGCTCTTCCAAAGGACATATAATAGTTCGATCCACGGATGCGAAGCGAGATTGAAAAAGGGAGAAGAAACTCCAATAATTAGAAGATAGAAAGTCATACAAAACCTGACTACAGATATCTTCGGCTATAGTGTGAAGCTAAAAACAGACACTCTAGTGAAGGAGGCGTGCTGGACTTCCTGCTTATATAGATTCTGGGAAAGAGCCGCCCCAGCTCAATCAGCCAGCTGGGTAAAGAATTCAATAGTCCAGGAATTCGATATCGTCCCGGGACAAGAGCCGCAAAGAAAAGTCCAAACAACACGCACACCTCACAAAGCATGACACAAGGAGACATTCAACAAAAGTGTGTGAACAGAAACTCATAGGAGCAAGTGCTTAAGCCTTTCTCTCGGTCTCCAGGATTGGGACGACATTTCTGTTAATCAATCCTCAGTCTGTTCCTCCACCTGGTTCATAAGGAACACCCAAGCCTTCTACGAGCTAAAGCTAAACTCCCCCATCGTGCCATCCAAGGACATAGGTTTATTCTGAGTGTTGGTAGGGACATATGTAATGTGAGCTTCGAGCTGGAAAATATTTTTGCAATAATTTGAATGCAAATATTTCCTTCTCCATCAAAGGAGAATACATTGTGTTTCTTTTATGTTTTCAATGGTGCTTCGCGGGATGCCTCTGTAATTTTCATAGATAGATGCCATATTCAAATACTTGTTTTTCTATTTTGTATCCAAATACTTTTGATTAGGTTACTGGATACGACTTAAAAACTTAATTAATGCTTCAAACATTTCTGACGAAGCTTAATACAACCCCAATTCCAAAATAGTTGGGACGAAGTGTAAATTGTGAATAAAATCAAAATGCAATGACTTTAAGATCACATGAGCCAATATGTTGTTTAGAATAGAACATAGATAACATTTCAAATGTTCAAACTGAGAGATTTTACATTTTAACCGCAAAATGAGCTCATTTCAAATTTTCTGGCTGCAACAGGTCTCAAAAAAGTTGGGACACAGGGAAAAAAGGGCTGAAAAAGCTATTAATATATAAGAGAATCAGCTGAAAGAACATTTAGCAAGTAATTACATTGACTGGTATCAGGTGTGTAACATGATTGGCTAGAAAAGGGATGTCTTAGAGAGGCTGAGTCTCTCATAAGTGAAAATGGCCAGAGGTTCTCCAACCTGTGAAGCCTTGCATAAAAAAAAAAAAAAAAAATTGTGGAATACTTTCAAAACAATGTTCCTCAACGTCAAACTGCAAAGGCTTTGAAGGTCTCATCATCGACATTACATAACATCATCAAAAGATTCAGAGAAACTGGAAAAATCTCTGTGCGTTAGGGACAAGGCCGAAGACCTTTACTGGACACCCCTGATCTTCGGGCTCTCAGACGCCACTGCATCACTCAACGGCATGATTCTGTCACTGACATTACTAAATGGGCCCCGAAATACGTAAAGAAACCACTGTCTGTAAACACAGTCCGCCGTGCCATCCACAGATGCCACCTAAAACTCTATCATGCAAAAAGGAAGCCATTGTTGAGCAGACCCAGAAGCACCACCGTGTTCAGTGGGCCAAGGCTCATTTAAAATGGACTGTAGCAAAGTGGCAAAGTGTCCTGTGGTCAGACAAGTCCAAATTTGACATTCTTGTTGGAAATCATGGGTGTCGTGTCCTCCAGGCAAAAGAGGAGAAAGACTACCCCTCCTTTTATCAGCATTCAGTTCAAGAGCCAGCATCTCTGATGTTATGGGGATACATTAGTGCATATGGTGCGGGACACTTGCATGTTTTAAAAAGCACCATGAATGCTGAAAGGTATATAAAGGTTTAAGAGCAATATATGCTCCCCTCCAGACAACATCTATTCCAAGGAAGGCCTTGTGTATTTCGCAGGACAATGCAAAACCACATACTGCAGCTATTACAACAGCATGGCTTCATAGTAGAAGAGTCCGTGTGCGGAACTAGCCTGCCTGCAGTCCTGATCTTTCACCGATTGAGAACATTTGGCGCATAATTAAACGAAAAGTCCGTCAAAGGAGACCCAAAACTCTCCAGCAGCTGGAAGCCTGTATTAAACAAGAGTGGGATCAAATTCCAATGGCTAAACTCAAGAAACTTGTCTCCTCAATGCCCAGACGCCTCCACTCTGTGTTAAAAAGAAGAGGGGATGCTACACCATGGTAAACAGGCCCCTGTCCCAACTTTTTTGAGACCTGTAGCAGCCATCAAATTTGAAATGAGCTCACTTTGTGCATAAAATATTGTAAAATTTCTCAGTTTCAACCTTTGCTATGTTATCTCTGTTCTATTGTGAATAAAATACTGGCTGGTGTGATTTGAAAGTCATTGAGTTTTGATTTTATTCACAATTTACACTTTGTCCCAACTATTTCAGAATTGGAGTTGTAATATTGAACAATTAATAAAACTTTTAACAATTCATAAGTAACTTAATTACATGATATTATGTTGTATAATTAGCCACTGTTACAATCATTATACAGACTGAGGTCAGCCAAACAATTGATGCAAGTACAAATCAGACTTGGAAATGCCTCGCTCAGTTTCTAGGATGCTCAAAATCCTGCTCAGTTCCCACATAAGTTAACAGTTAAAACAAAGATTTTTTGAAGAACTGTTTTCTGAACCCTCCCAAATTTATAGCACAGCAAAGCTTGAATTTTCCTATTATTAAACGCTTTCTTGCAAATGTAAAATCTCCAAGTCAGTGTCGACTCTATCTTAGAACAAAAACAGGCTGCTAGGTAGGAACTCACGTCCAGTTGCCGACTGTCTTCGTTAGCAAAATGGTCGACTTGGAAACAATAAATCAGTGGAATGCAGCCCAAAAAAAGTCATTGTGCTGCACATCGCACATTAAGACAAAGATGGTCCTCAGCTTTTGGCAGTTTTACCCTTGTCTCATCTTACTCTCTACTTTTACTTCCATTTGTGTGCAGTGATGTTAAGACACTGAGAAAGGCTGCTATAAGCTAAAGAAAATAGCCTTGGACATTTGATCAGTCATATTTTCCCCCATATATCTCAACAAAAAGAAAGCAAGATATTTCTCAACCCATCAAGAGAAAGTATGCAGCCTAACCAACAATTACAATAAAACAATTCAATCATCTAACATGGGTCTAAGGGAGGCTTGACATATTTACATGATTATTAAACATTGATGGTTTAACATCTAATGAATGTTACTTACTATGACTGAGATTTGTTTAGCTTTTCTTTCGTTCATATTGCCAGAGAACTTCCCTTTCAACTGTGCAAAATACAATGCTAGAACATTAAATCATCCCTGTTCAGGTGTTACTGTTTTTCTTTCTTTAGATTTGGGCAATTGCACCGATTATTTCGCCACAGCCTCGGATCCAATTTGCCCACGAATACCCAGCACACACTGGCTCAGGTGCAACTGCACCCTCGGTGTTTCCATCTCTAGTGGGCAAGCTTTTCAATGACAGCTAATGTTTAAAATTTGTTAACTTTCAACAGCCTTCACTGACCGCATCAAATAACCACCGCGCACTCACAAAACCGGCCCAGTTCTGCTAGAGTGGACAGTGTAACTAATTGTGTGTAAATGTTGGCTAGCAAGCCAGTTTTCAATCTTGTCTATTCTGTGCCCTGTACTGTTTTCTTGAAACAATAGTTACTGTATGTGACTACAGCCGAGATAAACACTTAAGATTAAACCATTGACTGTCTACGAATTGTAACAAGCCGCCAACTGTGGATGCACTAAATTACATTGGACTGGGACATTTTAAATTCACAATGTCGCATTTCTTTCGTTTTCCCTGTTGATTGAAAGTTGGTTAAGATATTCTTGACATGTCCCGGCCATCCCTACTGAAATCTACGCCTATGCTGCCGTCTGATACAGAAGTTCTGCTCTGGCGAGAGTGTACTCCATCTGGCTACTGCCCCAGGACACCACTGGCTGGGTGCGGACACACCCCCACACTCAAGTCCACTCCATCTGAACTGACCTGTGCCATTCTGCTCTATGCTCCGTCCTGCATAGTCATAACTGTATGACTATTAACAAACCCAACTTTTGGATTGTTCTCTGTCTCTGAGTCTTCTTTCTTGTTTTGATCATAGCAGTGTTATCCTAATTCTGGCTTCAAAAGTTTTTGTTGCCAATTTTAGCTTGTTTTCATTCAAATTATCTAACAATGGCACTTCCAGAGGCATGCATTTTTAAATGTGTATTTACCTATACTGCATGCCATAGGCATAGTTTTGATTTCAAAGGTGGGGGGGACACATTTCTGGTGCAAATTCTCAAAAGGGCTTTAGTTCTGAAGTAGAACAAAATAACCATGTTTTTTGATCGTTAAATAAAATAAATTTAATGCAAAATACATCAGAAAGTAATGAAATTGATCAAAATATTGGCGCACCCCATAAGGTGGAAAAGAGCGCAGTAAAAACCACCCTGGAAATGAGGTGGGTGGGGGGTTATGGGGGTGACCACTTAATCTCATGTAATTTTTCACTCATTGCTGAAATTGAGTTAGAATTTGCTATAACGGTACTCTGATAGCTGCCATTAAAGCAAGATGAATATCAAAATATGTATTTACCTTTGAACCTGAGCCCAGCGGCTTTTAAAGCCACATTATGTGGGAATTGGAATTTTTTCAAAACTGCGCCCCCTCAGGTTCTGCGTGCAAGACCACTGTTGTGAATACAAGTCACAAGCCTAACCTCTAAACCCCCCAGGAAAACAGTAAATGCCAGAGTAATAACTGTTGAAGCTTGGTAGTGAACTAAGGGCAAAAACCACATCACATGGCTTAAATATGAGGATTATTTTCAAAGATTTTTCTTAACTAACATTAGCTAGCTAGCTAGATGGCTATATAATCTCAACATGTACTTCGCAATTGTATACAGAACAACATAAGGCAGCTAATGATAATGTCTCGAGCCAAAGTGCATGCTTGCTGTGTTCAGCTAACAAGTAGCTGTTAGAGGTTGTGTGGGCGTGATCACGTTGAAAGCAACCAATCATAAGAGGGCTAGTGCCTCCCCCTAGCAGTGTGTTTGCCCTCCCGAGAAGCTTATTGCCTGCAAAGCCGGTTTTAACTTGTTTTCAGCCAATCAGAGTTGTCAAAACTTCTCCCCTACCTATCTCGTTTGGGAATCACACATTCGAGCTTCGGTGCAGGTTAAACGTTCAGCAATCAGTGGTTCTAAAACTCAGTTCTGGCACCCCTCTGTGTATGCTGGTTTTTGTTCCAACCATAATTGCAATCTTATGGTTTTAAAAAGCTGTTGATTTGTCTTAATTAGGTGCAGTTATCTTTAGAGCAGTTATTTATCCTCTTCAGCCACATTTGACAAATCTATAAATGCCATGAAGAATAAAAATTCCATATCCAAGTTAAGATTAAAAACTAGTACAAATAACTGCTGAGGGAAACAATTTAACCAAACATTTAATCAATGTGAACAACTGGTTAATCAACAAACGATAGGTTTCTCATCGGCGAAGCACATGGTTGCAAGCACTAATTATTTATTGGCAAACAATAGAGTCGCACCAGTTTTGTGTCATGTTTATTAAGTTCAGGCAAATTATTTTAAGAGAACTCAAAATAAGCACTGTCAGCAACCTAATTTGGAGCTTACTGATTTTGTCAGTCTAATTTGATCTGTTTAATAATGTTTTCACCTGAAAATCCTCACCATATAGAAAATAAGCACAATATGTTCGAGGGTTTTTATTCTTCATGGCACAATGGATATGTCCATGAAAAAGTGGGTTAAGATGGTAAATAACTGCTCTCAACATAGAATGCAGCTAATTAAGACAAATAAACAGATAGTTAAAATCCTACAACTGCAATTGTGGTTGGAACAAAAACCAGCATACACAGTGGGGCGCCAGGACCGAGTTCGAGAACCACTGGCATAGGTCAACATGCTGATTTACCCCGGTAAGAAATGAACCACTTAAGTGGTCCTGAAAACCAGATTAAACTTCAAGTTACCTCGAAAATATCAAATCCTGCTGTAGTGCAGTCCCAGCTCAGATCTGAACAGAGATGTGCGCTCAGGGAAGGCAGTTACTTCTCCTTTTTATCGCTAGATTTTGTCAACCTGTTTCCACGTACTATGCCTGATTGACAATCAGTCAATTTCAACTTTTTTTTTGACCAAACAATTAAGACCTAGCCTAGGCTATGTAGCCTGTAATGATTAAGAGGTGATAGCGGCAAAAAGATTCATTTACGTTTACGCTTTGATTCGAGACTGCAAGTATGTAAATCTTAATAATTAATTAGAAAAAAAACTCCCTCGGTAAATCCATGTATCGTTTTGACCTATTGTTTATCAGTTTATGAAAGAAGACTGGAAATAAACTCCCTATTTTTACTTCACCCCACGGAGTGGGCGTGAAGTACTGTTTTTAGCGGCTCTGTGTGTTTGTTCGTTTGTTTTTCTGTCTGTTTGTGTTTCCGCACTTGCCAATATTTGCGTGAATGGGTGAAGTCTGCCATCTAGTGGCTCTGCGTGTTTATTTGTCTTTCCACACTTGCCAATATTTGCGTGAATGGGGTGAAGTCTGCCATCTCTGATTGCCTTGTTTTGAATGGCATTAAAAACTACGTATTTAAGGGGGAAAACATTATCGTGAACATATTGACCACACACTGAACACGGCATAAGAAAGGTTTTAATGTTTGTAAATGGCATTGCGTTAGCTTCCTGTAAGCAAATATGAACAAATTTGCTGTCTCGTGAGCACTTTAAGTTTGACGCACTGAGCACTAATCTCGTGGATGAAATTGGCACGCCATTCTGCCGTTTAGTCTGAGTAAATTAGTTGATCAATCCTCTGATTCCTAATCAAGCAAAGTAATAGTGAGTTATCATTTGTTTAACGGTGAGGATTCAGCCTCCCCTCACTGACCTCCGACGGCATCTCACTGGATCTGAACTGTCATGACCGGGGATGAAACAATATTGACTATTTAATCAGTATTTGTTTGCTAAGTTGCTCACTTTAACAATCAATCGCCCAACTCAACTACGTCGTTTAAGGAAGTTCCTAATACTGTTTATCTACATAGCTAGCTGCATACGAGGAAAGAAAGCAGTTCCCCGCAAAATATACGTTCGTAAATTGGGTTTCATGTGACTCGCACAGTTTTTTCTTCATGTGAAATCTTATGTAATCCGTCTTCGGTGGTTAGGGGGTTTAGACATTGCGATTCGCTAGCGTTTTTTCTTACATGCTGGCAAAGCCTACTATCTGTTTGAATGAAAGATGGGACTTGGAGAGAAGATGGGAGGGAAAGTTGAAAAGGATTAGCCACTGGCAGCTTGAGCGGGTGTTATTTCCTCGAGGTCTTAGTGCGTGCAGTTTTTTTTTTTTTTTGAACATTAGTTTTAAGACTGTGAAAAGTGGGGGGGGCCCAATGCTGCCTTTTGAAAAAGTGCAAGGGGACATGTCCCCCGTGTCCCCCCCGTAAATTACGCCCCTGCTGCATGCTGCATATTCGAATAGGTTGCATGTCTCTGTGGATTTTGCCTGTTCTCACCATTTTTGTGCGGGTTTCTTCCAGGCACTCAAGAACAAGCATGCCAGGTTTTTGGAGACTGTAAATTGCTTATTGACCAGGAATTAAAGGGTTAGATCAGGAATATTGGATAGATGGGATTTTTTTGCAAAAAACACAATTCTTTTATCTTGCAACAAGTTACTTTTTTCCACATTTGGTACCAAAATATTTATTTATTCTTTTGCATAATGTGCTCAAAGTATGCATAAACAGAAAATGTGGAATTTTTATCAATCCCTAGAACTCAAGTCATTTCCTTTGCAACAACATGTCTCATAAACTATTCTGACAGCCTAATAAACTATAAAAATCTTTGCTAAAAAACTGTCTCTGAATGTTATGGGCATACAAAATGGAAACTGCAAGAGAAAACATCCATCACTGGGATTATTATCACAGTTGCCATGGTAACTTGGTTGCAATGGCAATATTTCCTTGGCCCTGCTGTTTGTTATCATCCTTCTTGATTTTACATCATTGAAACTACAGTAATTGCAGTCAGCACATGAAAAATGCATGCCGTCATGGTAACAACATAAAATATTCTTAATCATTTTACCTCTTCAATCTCAAATGTTATTATCTGCCAGCAAAATAGGGATTGCAGGATGCTTGTACAGAATTGCCTAAGTATTCAGAGAAAAATGTGTGCCCATACTGTGATCAATATTTGATGGCAATGGTGAGATTATTTGTGAGCACATGTATAAATAATTCTTATTTAGGCAGCATTTTTATTAATCAAAACAGACATTCAAAAGATGAGGCAAAAATGGTGCATTGGAATATGATTAGTTTTCTATTTTGTCGTTTCCATTGTCTTCTGATGAGCATACTGGCAGGATGGAATGCCATTATTCATAAAGAAAGTGTTCTTTAGCATACCATAGGCAACAGCTGTAGGCAATTTGTCTTTAGCTTCTGTTGCAATGTGGCTCAGGGAGGTACTCATTTTAAGCTTGCTGGAAAAAACTGGTTTCTTACATTTAAAAACTGGCCCAATTCCAACATCTGGACTTATATTCAAATAAAAATTTGGCCAACTTTCACACAGGTCTGACAGTTCCAGATCCTTACATTTTTCAAGAAAATCTGTGTATGCATCTGTTATGCCTGAGCATTACCCATCAGCGCTTGGCAGCTACGTGATACACGAGTGGACCTATATTCTACTTGCTCACGGAACTGGCTATGTGTGAAAAGATAGGTCATAGCACATCTATGTAGATTTTCATTTGAACTCCTTCAGAGAGTGATAGCTCCTTCTACATTCTGCAGTTTGCAACTGATGCAAAATCTTGTTTTACAGTTAGTACTGTTCTAGCATTTAGCTAATAACTAAAGATGATAAGCTGTTCATTTACCTGATTAATAGGTCTTTTCCACCAGCATGAAAGAAAATGTTCTACTTAGCCATTTTGAAAAATCCTCCATTTGGACAGCTGCATGCGCAAACAACAGAAACCTAAGATTCTAAGACATTTATAACCCCTCAGAGGGGTGATAAGGGTGATAAGGTTTGTTATTTAAGTGAATGTGCAGTTGTGGTTATCCGCCATTAGAAGATGAAGGAAAGGTGCTAAATTTGGGGCTTCCATTGATGGGAATTCTAATTCTAAAATACAGCTAATCAGCAGAAAACAATCTCGAATAACAAAAGAAGAGGAACATATTGGAAGGAAGGACTGATTTGTTTTATTTTGTGGACATTTTTTGACATCAAACCGATTTTATCACACACAGAACCTGGGCTACTATGACACTCAAAGCAGCCAACCAGGGCATACGTCCTACCAGCAGTGGCAGTTGCTAATTCTGTCACTATGCACTGGCAAACCTTGGCTTGGGTTTCTTTAATGCACTATTATCACACTGCTTCCTGCGACTTTTGTCAGTCCATACAATTTACATGCCACCAGCACCAATATTTTGACTTGAATTAGTGTTCATACACATTGACACTGTCAGTCATAGTTCTGATTCTGTGACATGCTGAATGAAATTGTGTCCATAATACTTCTTTGTATAACTGTGAGCTTAGTATTTTGAATTAATTAAGGTACATATTTAAGGCAGGCAAAATTAATGAGTATTACATCTGGATGGCCTTTGTGGTCTATTGATTCTGGAATATAGACTATGAAGATGGACAATGTGTCTCCACTTCCTAACACTGTACAAGAATGGAGCCAAAATATCTTTCATACAGATGCTGCCATCTTACACATTTGGAGCCAGAGTCTGTGTGTTCTTGATCAGGGGGTTGAGCCGCAATCTCAAGATCCCACCAATACACCCACCCTACTCAGTCACAAGCACATTCCCTGAACTTTTTAGCTTGGCTGGCTGCTTCAGTGTTAGGCAAGACTGGGAGTGTGTTCAGTTACATCAAAAATTATTATTAGCCTAATATACTCTATTGCCTTGTTAGGAAATGTAACCAAATCTAAGGCCTGTTAAAAGCCCCGTTCTATCATGACTGAAAGCTTGTAAAAGGGTTAGCTATGTTGGATGTCCATGCCGATGTGCGGTGCTCCTGCTAGCCTCTACAAACTCACTCCGACTGCTTGCTATCTCCTTGCGAGCTGGCTAATAGATTGACAATTGTTCAGTTACAGCATACTTCCCTTCAAAAAAAGTTGCTAAATACAGCCTGTGAGTAAATGCACTCCCTGCGATTATGCGTTTCAACGCTTGTTAAAACTACCTCACTAGCTAGCTAGGTAATTAGGTAACCTGTTTCTGAATCACGATTTACTAGTTAGCTAGCTGGCGACATAACCGTGACCTGTTGCAGTACCTTGCTTAACTAACTTGCTAGAGAGCGAACTGGCTTTACTTATCAGCAATTGCACTGCTGCAAAGAGTACATAACGCAATGTTCAGCACAACGACTGTTTTATATCAATTTTCATTTCAAAATCACTATGGGTTATGTTCAGTTGTACTGGGACCTAGCAATGTATGCATGTGTAATGTTAAAGGATCCATTACCTGGTATTTACACTCGTTAAAAATAAGTGAAATGGGTCTAAAACATAGTGTTTTGTGGTAATTTGCAAAAATTACGCAACATTCATATTTATTTTGCCCTTTCGATGAAGCCAATCTTGCTCTCGCAAGAAAACCCAGAAGATAAGAGGCATGGCTGGGCAGAGGGGTGGTGTGAGGGAAGAGGGTGGGAGGAGGGAGGAGTGGCTTGAAAACACAGCCATAGTTACGCGTGCATAGTAACACAACGTGTGACCTCACCGTGGCATCAGGCCAAAAAAAAGATAAAGAAATGTTATGGACGACGGACGCCACACCACGACAATAGCTTATCGGCCCATAGGGCCGGTAAGCTAAAAAGGCATGATACCTGTGGCTCAGATAGTTCGTCGGTTCATTGCATCATTACATAAGTTTTTTCATTTGAATCAGTGGCGTCGCCAGAACTTAAAACTGGGTGGGCGCTAAACATCTCTTTAAAACAATTGTTAGTTCTGACTCGATCACAATCATTTTTTCTTAATAACTATATTCAATCCGAAAACACTCCACACTATCAGGTGTTGCTCGTTCACCACATTAAGGCAAAACAACAATCATTCATTTGGACGCGTAATTTTGTGCATTTCAAATCAGTGACGTAGCCAGAACTGGATCCACCCATCACTGTAGTACAAGTACAATTATTAGTTCAAACTTGTTCGGTCATTTTTCTTTATTAAGAGAATTTCCATTTATACGAATAATCAGTTCTTTCATGATGTGAGCTAAGGGTGATGAATCAATAGGCATAATTCAGTTCAGAAAAATAACTTCCTCATAAGTTGGCTTATAGGCTACTTTTGGAGAGTTTAACCCCTTTGCGCAGAAGCCAAATCTGGCTATTTATGCGTTACCTCATTTAAAGCTTTATAATTGAAGACTGCAGCTTCACAGAGAGGAAGGGAATGGCTCCACTGAGTCAAGACACTTGAAGCGTTTAGAATTACATCGTATTTCAGTTTATTTTCATGATTTTGGTAGAGAAAAAGGGCTGCAAACAAAAAAAAATCTTCAGGAAAATTCAGCATTGAAGTTGTAAAAAAATAATACTGAGAATTGAAAAATGGCTGAGGGTTAAAACTACACATTTCTGGGATCATAAACTCCTTGACCACAAGTATAATTCATCTGAGCATTACATTCTAAATTACCTTTTCTCTAGGAGTCAAATAAGACAGCTATCCAGGTGGATCCCCGAACTCTAAGATCCCTCAAAATGGTGCAAAGTCAAATCATAAAATAATCATATATTTAACACAGATCAACTTTTAACGCATGAAATTCCATATGAATTTATGAATTTCTGGTTAAATTTAGAATAAGTTTATCAATATAGGTACAGTTGGACATCAGTGGTCACCAGTAAGCTCTCCAAACACAAAACATGCCTTTTCTCCATGATAAAGTTTAGAATTTTTTCAATTTTTCTTCAGTGTCCCATAAGCCAACACACATATTCATTAAAGAAACTGGTTATTAAATAGTCAGAACATTCACCCTGCAGCTGGCCGTTTCCTCTTCTGAGCTTGCGACCTTATATAAGCACTTTCCACACCTTATAAGGAACAAGTGTAACTCACCAATGCAGTAATATCTGAAGTATACCTCATTATAACAAAACAGACATTCCACGATCAGGAAAAATCAGGCAATATTCTACCCTAGATTGAGCAGGGTTTCCCCCAGTGTATTACAGGCCTCGTCGGCCGCCAGGCCTAACTTGCCCCCCGCCAGGCTAAGCATCGTTTATTTATACATTTATTTATTTTTCAATAGGTTTTTAAATTTCAGTCACGCTAGTCCAGTTAATGACGGGGAACATACTCAGTTGGAAAGCGCAATGGCGACATCTTTCGGTCAACACGTGAATACATGCTTGCTGTTTGCTTTAAAGGAGGAGACCTCACCTCGGCAAAGTATATTTCAGCGGAAAATAGAATTCTTGAAGTGTCTAAAAGACATAATTTAATTTGGTTATTATCCAGTGCAATGCATTTTAAAACCAGCGAGCCTTCAAATTGGCGTCAATATCACAGGGCAGACATTTTGACTTGGGTAATTGTCTGATTTTGAATTAGATCTTTGGAAACCTCACCTTTAAATGCTTAATAACCTAAACCTCTCGCAATTTACATCTCCCAATTAGCCAGTTACTCAGACTAATTGGTAAAAACAGATCACCATCTCATTTATTTTCGATGGCATTATAACGCATTGCACCCCAAAATTATGAGGCATGTTCTTCTGCGCATAAATGATGACATAAAATATCAATATGTTATTACAATTTCTGCGCTCGTGTAGCAGCACAGATTTGCGTAAATTAATTTGCATGGTTCATTAAGCAATAACTCATGAGAATCCGTTCTATATTCTGAATGTATTCGCAGCTAAAGGGCGTTGAAGGTACGTTGCAGAGCTGAGTGACAATCGTAAGGATGGCGAAAATAAATGCTGCCAAGTCAGCGAAAGTTTTGGATTTTTGCATTTATTTGGCCATCCTTACAATGCCATATCAATCATAAAAATGTAGGCAATAAGCATTCTCAATTTCATTACCATTTCTAATTTTGGTCATGTATTGTTCTTGGTTGCTCAGTCGATAAATCGTTTGATTGTTAATCAGGCCAGCTTAAATAAAAACAGCTTGCGGGCAGTCAAGCTGTAAAGGGTGAGCTTACTGAAGGTCCTCTGAACAACTACATGGCTGAGATGGAAAGAAAGACGACAACTGATGTCATGAAAGAGAATAACTGATGCCACAACCACAGCGGCACTGGCATTTGATTGGATAAAGTTTTTTTGGCTGCGTTCGAAATGCACACTCACCCACTATTTACGGCACTATGTAGTGAATGTTCTACATTGAAAACAATATAAAGAGAGTGAGTGAGCGAGTGGACAATTGTGCATTCCAAACGCAGCCTTAGATTCCCCAAGTAAAAATGTCTGCCCCCTGATATTGACGCCGATTTGAAGACTCGCTGGTTTTAAAATGTGTCGCACGGGATGATTACCAAGTTAAAATTTATAGAACTATGCGTTTCAGATGCTTCAAGAATTCTACTTTCTGCTGAAATATACTTTAAAATATACCTTTTAGGTGCAGTCTCCTCCTTTAAGATTCAGTTACTGTCAGGACTTTTTTCAAGTTTATTGGTGAAAACACACGATATTATCCATTGTAATTGTATTTAAGAACCTGCCGTAGTTGATGTTTATATGTTGAATAAATGTCTTAAAACATGATTACGTAGGCATATTTTCAGGTTTCCGTTCAAATTCTAATATTGATTCAATGAAGGGCTCTATGGAATCTCACCCTCTAAATTCTACTATTCCATTAAAGAATCGGTTACCTATAGGGGCCTGCCATCAGTTAGTTGCTGGCCTGTGTCGGGCCCCCATAAAAAAAAAAAAACGACACTTGTTGGCCGCTGGTGAGGTGCCGGTGGGCCGCTGGCCCCCTTCAAAAGATACTTGCCACCGGGCCTAACAACTTTTCTGGGGTAAACCCTGGAATGGTGCAATGAACATACCAGGGGGTATACCAAAGTCCTTGTTGCTGTTGGCAAAATAAACAAGCCAAAACATCGGCATTCAATTTAGTTCAATTCAGTTTGAATTCAAATACAAAAATCCAGATTGAGCAAAATGCAACCACAGTAGCAGTAGCAGTATTTCTTCATTTAATCCCTCCTCCAGAGACAGATGTATCTGGCAGAAGGAAGCCTCCAGTCCTGTTTCATTCTTAATAATTCCCATTGACCATGTCTGTACCTCATTTAAATCCTGAATGTAACTGAACACTTCTGGCCGGTTTCAGAAGTCTATTTTTCTTTAAATTGCATCATTTTCAGCTGCGCAACTGTGCCAAACATTAACAGAATACAACCTACCTTACTCTTACGCAAAGGCTTTTACACTCTTCTCATTGTCCAATCATTGTCTTTCAGTTTCTGTGGAACGTTTATACACTCTGGCATTGGATAAGAAATGAGTCAATTACGACATCATTACCAGGGAAGCTTCAAGTGGGCATGAACTATAAGTGTGCAGTAACGCAGATGAGCTTAAGTAAATAATTGAGTGATTGGCTATCAACACGGGTACTTAGGAGGATATAAAGGGGTGTTGAATTTGCCCATTGAGGAGTCTACAGGTAAATACCCGGTAGGGAATGACGTGTTTTTGATATGTGATGACTGTAATTAACAGTAGAATGACAAAATAGCAATACCATGTCAAATTTATGCTTCAGAAAACTTACTTTTCTTAACTGCTAATTGAGATACCATTGGCTCACTGTAGCTGAAGTGCTTGCTACAGAGGACAACGATTTTTCCTGTCCCAAGAGATCATTTTTTGAACTGCTGGATAAATACTATGGGCAAGTATATTGAGCAGTTTGCACATCAGGCTATATAACTCCTGAAAAACTGAGATGGGACTGAACTCGTCCATATTCTACACCGTGTTCGAGCTTAGCTTGCTTGTGAATATTCAATAATTGATCCGGGTGTGCCATCCATTTATAGAATATTGTAACTGCATGGGTAAATTTGCAGCTCCATGTCCGCTGGCGGACACATCTGCACATAGGGGTTAACTGCTCGGGAACCTTTTTGGCACATCAGGTGATCTAACCTGTGCTTCATGATCGATTTAATTGTTTAAATTGAATCAAAGACAGAGATTTGAAATTCCCAAAATTGCGCATCCAACTGAATGATTGTCGTTTTGTCTTAACGAGGTGAACAATCAACACCTGATAGTGCGGAGTGTTTTTGGATTGAATGTATATTTAATTAGAAAAAATAATTGCGATCACACTGACTAAATACACGTGCTGACTTTGCTGACCTATTATACGCCACATTATGCATTAAATTGACCGCAATTTAATCTTATATTGGCGTCAGGTATATGAGAACAATGGTGCAACGATGTCGTTAGTTGCGATTTGGTTAAAATCACTCTACGATGGCTTCGGCAAAAGCCGGGCATACACTGTACGATATCGGCCCGTTTTTGACCCGATTTTCGAGACGCACGACTTGTATTGAAGTCGGGCCGACTTCCACCTTCATTGCACATAGTTTGTTGTGCAGTGTACAGGGGAGACGGAGGGCTGATATGCTGCTCCTGACACACGATTTGATGATCGGATGAATTTCTGACACGTTTGAAATTTTGATTGGTTCTCAGGAGTCACTCGGACAGTTGACGCAGAGCCGCGAGCTGACTCGCTAATATCAGAGCCTTTTTTCTCACTGCGCTTGCGTGAAGTTACACAGAGTGTCAAGTGGATATAGCAAAGACTTAGTAGCGTTAAAAAGTTTTGTGGGACTTTGATGCAGATTTTTGTTTTAGCTTGATATGTGTTGCCTATATACTGTAGGCTGTGCGCAGCAAATGTTGCAGATTTGAATTAAAGTCGCTTGCTCACTCCATCTTCTACTTCTTCTGGTGTTTTTCTTCGTCGCCTTCTTCTGCGCCTCCGTGCCTTCAAAGGAAACTTTATTTACAAATGTCAATAGTCAGAACAGTCCACCGGGACTGACTAGACGTGCAGTGTGAGCACTCAGATCGTGGCAGACAGTCGGACCGTACAGCGTGAGCACCTCATCGTGAGTCTTGGCTTCACAAGGCAGACAATTTACTCACACAGTATGAGGTGGAATTAACAACACGATTTTTAAATTCGCGCTCTGCATGCCCGGCTTAACTGTAGTTGTTCTTCTCGTTAGGATCTCGGTAAGCGCTCTAATGATATCGTAAACCGCAACTTTTACGATGGCCGCAGGAACATGGGCCCTGAATTGTTGAACAGTCATGCTCAGGCCGTGGTTCGCTGACGTACTCAGTCAAACAGAATCGCTAGCGAGTTAAGAGGCGGGTCACGTGAAAATGCCTAAATTCCATGCTTTATGCCTGCTCAAACAGTAATGGCTGATATTGTGATGTTCGTAATAATCACCGGTGAGCATAATGTCAGAAAGTTGATAGCGTTCTACATGGTTCTTTGCTGCAGATGGATGTTTGATGACAAACCGTTCACAGGGTATATGGGCGACAATGTAGGATAATTGAAATACTGCTAGGGACTGCTGTCAATTCCTAAATTCCTCCATTTTCCTGAACAAATGGTATTTAAAAAAAAACCCCACAGATCTCCAGTTCCCAAGATGTACAGGTGCAATGGATTAAAAGTACATGTAATCCATTCCGAAGGGTACCTTAATAACTGTAATTTGTAAATTGTATATTATCATGTGTTGACTGCTGTGTGTCTGTGGATCCTTCATAATGTGTTGTGATTGCAGCTGTCTCAGTTGCACTGTGTCCAAAACAAATTTCTTTTTGAAGACAATAAAGTTCATCCTGATCCTGATATGAACTGGAGATGATCAGCGGTTGTGAAGAACGTTATTACACTACTGGTGGAATGGGAATACCCAACTCATAGGTTCAATTATATGCAACATTTTGTGGTCCGCTGTTTTTGTTTTAGCCGTCGAATGCGAACGCTTACAGGAATTAACTAAGTTGTGGGCAATAATTTGCCCTTGTAAATGAGTATTGAGCACGAATGGTCGTATCCGCCAAATGGTTTGTTCAGCACAAGAAAACATTAAAATGACTTAGTGGGTATTAGCTATTTCTGCGGTTCCCGCCACATTATAACCTTCTTGCAGTAAAACAATTGGCATCATGGTTAGTTCAGTATTCTTTCATTAAGCGTTTGCGCATCGCTCATGTTTGCTGCAGCCAGCTTCGTCTGGTTCGATGTACTGTTAAGACTTACAAACACTACCGGTCAAAGGTTTTAGGACACCCCAATTTTTCCAGTTTTTTAATAGAAAATTATGCAGTTTAATTTCTCATTGTATGAAATGCATCGAATGAAAGCATCGACATAATAGAACAAATTAACAATCGAAATTAAAAAACAAATCATGGAATCAATCTATAAACCAAAATGTGTTTTAAACTTTTGACTCAAGTTGCCACCTTTGGCAGATATAACAGCTGAACACAGTCGTGGCATTCTTTCTGCAATGGAAATCAAATATTCTTGATAATAATCCAGCAAAACAGCCCCAGACCATCACGCTTCCTCCTCCATGTTTGACAGTTGATGTCACACACTGAGGAACCATCCTTTCACCTACTCGACGGCGTACAAAAAACCTGGGTAACCTTACCTTTTGTTTAAAACTTCTGACAGTTCACCACTTACCTTTGTACCATTTCAAGCTATTCGTTGGACTGGAACTGCATAATTTAAAAAAAAACTGGAAAAATTGGGGAGTCTGAAAATTTTTGCTGGTAGTGTACCTGTAACTTTAATCAAGGCAGCATTAAACGTTTGCTTACAATATTGGTTTTAAATATAAAAACCAAAGTTCATGAATAGTAATGTGTATTACAGTACAATATGCATTTCCGATTTTCCTGTTTACTGAGCTGCCTCCAAAATTCGCGAATGGACTGCTCTTTGAAGTAATGTAGCGCAACTGTGAACGTGACATCCAATCCAGCTTCATTTCACCTGGCAAAGCTCTAATAGTGTAAGTAACTTTTGAAGCGAAAGCATGATATATATCTGACTGCAAAGGGATGCGTTAACAGCAATTGCTTTTCTATATCAGGTTGTCAACAATCATTTGCTCAATACTTTATACAGCAAAGCACCATGAATTGTTGCGAGCAGATCATCCCAGTGGTTGCTTAGGCCTAATCACATTAATATAGATGGCCTGCACTACAGAATTGGCTGGCTCTTAAAGTTTCTTTCTCATTTTGTTATAAGGCGCAGTTTAATTGAGTTTAGTCAATCGGTTATTAGCATTATTTTCTGTTGGTTTTTATGTCATTACTTCACATAGCTGAAATTTATGCAGGTGCAGCTTGTCAAGTTTCTGTTAAATTTATTTCACGTAGATGGCTCATCGGTTAAGTGCGTGTACCATATTAAGGCGAAGTGTTTCCCGCCGCAGCCTGGGTTGGGATCTGGCCTAGGCAATTTACTGCATGTCTTCCCCATTCTTCTCCCCACCTTTCCTGTTTATCTCCACTGCACTGTCAAATTGATGGGAGAATAACCTAGCATTCAAACATTGCTGTCAAAAAAAATAAATTGTTTCGCATGATTTGCTTTACTATCGTGTGCATTAACGAGTAATCTGTACAAGTGAGCAGCTCACTGGTTCTGACCATAAGAAGCAGCTACCACATAATGGCCGTTCTGTAGTTTTGTTTAACAGTTTAATTTGTCGTTTAACCCAGACATGCAAGTAATGTCGACCTAAAGGCTGTGTACATACCAGGTCTATAAAACAATGCTCGTCGGCCTGCTGATAAAACCTTGTATCTTCAAAATGATAAACTTTACAGGAGAGCATTAAAAATGTTTAATTTTGCATGTAAGAATGCAGTTGAGCTGTGTTCGGGTAGGATGACTATTTTTCATCCAAAAATGTATTTTGTATTTTGCAGTGTTTAAGTTGTTATCGTGGACATACGAGTTTTTGTTTTTTATCAAATTTGGAGATACGAGGTTTTATCACCAGGCTGACGTGCTGCAGATATGCCTTCACATTTTCATCATACCTCAAGACCAGACCCCCCTAATATGAAGGTTCCTTTGGGTGCCGGAAATCCCTGAAAATGCCCAAATGTAAGGTGATGTCAGCGTGCTTAGATTTAGATTAGTGCTTGAAATGACTCAAAATTAATGTTAATTGCATGTCTTCATAGTAAATCAACATCCTGATTCTGCTTTGAATTGACTATCCTCAAGAGGCAATGCTCTTGATCCAGAGGTGGGCAATGAAAGCCGTATCTGTCCCTGGTTTTCACTCCAATTACTGGCCTTTAATTAGTTAACTGCCTTAATTGGTTAAAGCATTTATAAAATCTGACATTTCTGCGGCATCTCTTTAAATTCTCATGATTGACCAACAAACACTGTACTTGTCTCCCTAAATGAAACATTTTTTCTCTATCTACTGCATGAGCAAATCCATGTTTCTGTATATAACCCCTTTGTTCAATTTGTCATTGCATTTTGAAGAAATAAAAACTTGCATACACACCGGCCCTCCAGGACCAAAATTGCCGAACCCTGCCTTTTGTATGCCACTACTAGATGTCAGGAATTAGCCAATTTCACAAGATGGCCGCGCCTACCGGAAAGCAGGTAAAAACACTTCTTGTGGCTAACATGACAGTAGCGTAGAGGCATGTACTGTCAATTTGTCTTCTCGCAATCTCCACTTTCTTTGTCTTAAGAGAGGATTACAGTTGTGGACCGTATTTTGGAATTACAGGGGAGCGTGAGGAGGTATAAATTTGTCTAAGGTTATTAGGTTAGCCTTTTCTTTTAATTCTTTTTTGATTGTACAGGTATGGCTTATGATTGCTGGCATTTCAGCTCATTTGGCTAACTTGTCTGTAAAAATGTTAGCTAGCATAGGAATTTGACTTAATAAATGCCTGTGTTTGTAAAACTCGGTTTGTATGTTTTTTTTTTTGTTGTTGTTTTTTTTTATTTTACCAGCTATGTCTTCTCTCAGACACTGCATAGGGGTCACAAGGGTTGGAGGTTATAGCGTTCAGTCACTGAGGAAGCTTGAAGCTAGCTATTGTACCAAGGCTGTAGCTCCAGCAAGGTGAGATTGGGGGTTCGCTAGCTAGGTGAGTTGTGTTGGGCTTGAAGTCATATTTTATTTTTTGTCGCGAACATAGCTCGGTTTTATCCAGGCTAGAACGCTTAGCAATGGTATCTGATAGGGAGCTTGAGGTTTTCCCCGCCAGCTTATGCAAATAAAGTCTGGCTAAATGTAACTTGCTTCGCAGTAGATGGCTATCTAGCTAGCTAGTAAATTAAGATATTGCAAATGCATGCTGGCTAATGACCACCATTACTTGACGTTTCTTTTTGATTACAGCAGCTGCTGCGAATTGCGTTCTCAACAGACACCATGGCATTCCGTCTGGGGTAGCTAGTGAAAGCCCAGTAACCATTGCCAACTCAACGCTTTCTCCTCAAGGAGCAGTTTTCCCAAAAAGGCGAAAATGCAGTTTTCCACCGATTATCAACAAAATTAATATAGACCATACCTGCGCAGAGTTGGTTAAAGTGTAGCCTTGAACCAAAAAAATAAATAAAAATTTTTACCCGTACCGTTCTGAATATAAAACGATGTTTCTTCCCGGGAAATCCCCTTTGAAAAAGTGGGTTTGTCTTATTTTCGGGGACTCGGCTTTTTAGTCAAAATCAGTGATTCTGTGTATTTTAGAGTCTATAGTCAATATACGTTGACAACAGTAGATGGCGCCGAACAACAGTCTGCCTTGTTTTATATTGGTTTTTCTCAAGGTTTTATTAGTATTTTCAAATATATATATTCGTGATTAAGACAAGATGTCATGAAAACCCCCTTTTTTCCAAAAATTTGCCTTGAGAAAGGGGGGTCGTCTTACATCCAAAATCCTCTTATATTCGGAACAACACGGTGATGATGAGTTTTATTGCTTCTTGGTAAATATGTAATTGATGTACGTTGTAATATAGACTACAGAGACACTGCAAAAATGAAAAGCAAAATTAGTTTTACTACCCTTTATGTATAAGAAATGTCAATCAAAAGTAAATCTTATTTTGCTCATGTGATGGTTTTTTTTTTTATAGTCAGTTATCTACGGTGGCCCTGAAGGGCAATAGTAATAAATGTTTCAGAAGTGCAAAAGACATTTCACAAAAGACAAAAACATTTCACAGAACAAAAATAAATCTCACAAAACACAAATTTCGCAGAACACAAATACATTTCACAGAACAAAAGTAAATTTCACAAAACACAAATAAATTTCACAGAACAAAAATAAATTACACAGAACACAAATACATTTCACAGAACAAAAGTAAATTTCACAGAACAGAAATAAATTTCACAGAACAAAAATAAATTTCAGAGAACACAAATACATTTCACAAAACACAAAAACATTTCTCAGATCACAAAATATATTTCACGAAACCGGAAAGGGTAGGACCATGGTACTTGTTTGTGATTGGCTAAACCCAAGTCTGTCCGGTATCGGTCATTTATTATCTCCTGTTTACACTGGATACCGCAATAGCAGAGCCAGGGCGAAATAGACCCTTTCGGTTTAAGGACGTGAAAAAGCAAGATTTGGAGTGCGCATGCTCTTTGCAGACTATGTGGGGCAGAAGATGCACAAATCCTATTTAAAAGGTGGGGAATTAGAAGTTCTTTCGCATTCCCCATGGTAAAAGGCAGTTTACAGCGTGGATTCGGACTATAAATAGGAATATTTTTCATTCGGGAGCATTCTAGGGTGTGCAGCGTACATTTTGTGTCTGGATGGCGAGATTAAGAATTCTGTATTCAACCTACTCCAAATATCGATTGATGTTTGGGTACCCAGAGAAACATTAGGCTATGAAAACACGTCAAGCGTACGCCCAGTTAAGGAAATTTAGAGTTTAGTTTCAAGTGCTGCTATTCGTGTCAGTTGCATGTCGTTAATGGCGGCTGTCATGTCACTGATGACACACTGGGTTGCTAGGGCAGGCGCAGCATATGCATTCGCGATATTAAATATTAATGTTAAATTCTAAACCCCCGTTCTCACCGATAAAACTCCACTAAAAACATATCGGCGCCCCCCTTATAAATCGTTCTGGCAAATAAAAAGCCGGAAAAAAGTGGAGGCTGGAAATTCTTTTACCCCTGACGATATAGCTAGACTAAGCTCTATTAGTTTTCACCTACAAACTGAAAGCATTGACTTTTTCAGCGCAACAGAGACTTGAGAGACTATATCGGCGAGATACTGTCAAGGCAAGTCCTTGACATTGTTATTTTCAGGACAGATGAAAATCCGAAATCAAATGCGTAGCGTTCAGTCAAACAGTAATGATATGGCCTTGTATTTTACATGTGTACCTGCGCACTTATCCATGTTAAGAGGCGATTAGGATCAGGTGTGCTAGCCGGTTATTTTGAACAATGCGAATTCGTCGCAAGAACACTGTAGCCATTAGCTGACTTAAGGCGTGGGACCCAATCATAGTGGTGTTCATGACATTATTTCACGTCCGCAAAACTAACTGGCAAGCAAATGCCACTTTGTTGGCTATATATAGCAAGTAATTATGAAATTGAAATCACAAGGAAACCAAATTATTATTGCAAGCAGCGAAATGAAAACCACACCTACACTTAGCTCTGAGGGACTAGGTTCTGTAATGTGAGCCCTTCAGAGCTTACCTAGACTGAAAACGTCGTATGGCGCTAACATTCCCCCTTTGGCTTGATTTTTTTTGTGTAGAGTTTAACATCTAGCTACTTAAAGTGGTATATAGCCTATAGGATCGAACAAAGCCAGTCCCTTTTCAAAATGTGGATACAAAAACTGGACACTGCAAAACAATAACACCTTGAAACAACAAAAGATTAAACAATTATTTGACGATTAGTGGGCCAACCTAAATAACTTATCATATCAAGCAGTACCTTAACTATATTTCTCCGATCAGATCGCTCTTTACTTTTAACTTGCGTCGGTGTGAGATCCTTTCGTTTGTAGGGAAACACAGAACGAAGCCAACATTATTTGGGTCAACGAAGTCGGGCCAGCCCTGACAAAATGAGTACTGCAGACTCTCGTGTGATCATTCGGGACAAAGTTCTTCCGATTTATAGCTCGAATTCACGCCTGTCGTTGTCTCTTGCCACAAGGAACACGAAAAAACCTTATGTCCCCGTCCTTATGATACCGGTTTATGCACCCCTCTACGCAACAAAAAGGCACTATATTTCCTTTTGCCCCACGTCAGCTATATTGGGCATGCGCGGACTTCCGGCCTTAAACCGAACTGGTCTATTTCAAGTGTTTACCAGGATGGAAGAGGAGCTTGAGTCGATAGCGCAATACTTCAACAAGGGACATACATACAGTGTGATTCTTGAAATGAGAAACAACACCCTGTGGAAGCCCATGCAGCCGGAACACATGGTTAACCACAAGAAGGGCTGTCTCCCGCGCAGAAGGCAGCTTGGGTAGCGCGACAAAATGAGCGGCCTTGGAAAAACGGTCAACCACGACCAAGATGACCGTGTTGCCCTCAGACATAGGCAGTCCCGTAATAAAATCCAAAGCAATATGTGTCCAAGGACGCCTGGGGACAGGCAATAGTCGCAATAGACCAGAGGGAGGGAAAAGGGAAGTTTTGTTCCTGGAGCAGATGCCACAGGCAGCAACAAATTCCCGAATGTCCCTCATCATACTCGGCCACCAAAAACGTTGGGCTATGAACTGCTTGGTCCGATGGGCCCCCGGGTGCCCCGCCAAGCGGGAAGAGTGTCCCCACTGGAGGACCTGTGGCCTAACTCTAGGCGGGACAAACAAACAGCCAGGAGGCTCCCCCCCAGGACCGGGATTGGTCTTCAAAGCCTCCTGAACCACCGCTCAACCTCCCATTGAATGGGCGCCACAATCTGAGCAGCCGGAATGACTGGCTCCGGGGTAGGATCACGATCAGAGCAGTTGTAAATCCGCGACAAGGCGTCAGGCTTAATGTTTTTAGACCCAGGACGGTAGGTTAGCGTAAAATTAAAACGGTTAAAGAACAATGACCACCGTGCCTGCCAGGAATTACGTCGCTTGGTCTGCTGAATATACTGGAGGTTTTTATGATCTGTCCATACCACAAAAGGGTGTTCAGCCCCCTCCAGCCAGTGGCGCCACTCTTCAAGGGCCAACTTGACCGCTAATAACTCCCGGTCACCAATGCTGTAATTCCGTTCCACGGCGGACAAAGACCGGGAGAAGTATGCACATGGGTGTAGCTTATTGTCCCAAGGGGGGCGCTGGGACAAAATAGCATCCACTCCAACCTCTGAAGCATCCACCTCCACCACAAGAGGGAGGAGGGATCGGGCAAAACCAGAATGGGCTCTGAGCAAAAACGTTTCTTTAATTCCTGAAAGGCAGCCTCAGCTGCTGGAGACCAAAAAAACGCTGAGGAGGTATTCTTTCTGGTGAGCGCAATAATGGGGGCAGCAACCGCGCTAAAATTACGAATAAACCTCCTGTAAAAATTAGCAAAGCCCAAGAAGCGTTGGACCTCCTTAACACTTTGAGGAGCAGGCCAATTTTTGACCGCAGCCACCTTTTCAGGGTCCATGCGGACCGATCCCTTGGAGACAACAAAGCCAAGAAATGAGACAGTTTGGGCATGAAAGACACATTTCTCAGCCTTGACAAAAAGCTTTGCATTAAGGAGGGCCTCAAGCACACGTCTGACATGTTCTTTATGCTCTGAGAGCGTTGGAGAAAAAATCAAAATAGCGTCAAGATAAATGAAGATGAATTTCTCGTACATCTCTCGGAGGACGTCTTTAACGAGCGCCTGAAACACCAAGGGGGCGTTAACCAATCCGAACGATAAGACCAAATATTCGTAGTGCCCGTCATGCGTATTAAACTCTGTCTTCCATTCGTCCCCCTCCCGAATGCGAACTAAGTTATAAGCATTACGGAGATCTAGCTTGGTAAAAAATGACGCCTCCTGCAGACACTCAAACTTGGAATTCATTAACGGCAGGGGGTATCGGTTTTTAATGGTGATCTTATTCAAACCCCTATAATCAATACAGGGTCTGACCGCCATCTTTCTTTCCCTCCTCAGAATGGCCACCAAAAGAAATGAACATATTAAGTGGTTCAGAAACTTCGGTTATAACTCCTGTTCCAAGCGGGCGACCGTTCAAAGTTCTCACAGAGTGTGGCTGTGAGAGAGAACAGGTGGGAACGGAGTGCCTCCTAGCCCACTCAACATCCATAAAACAATTTACAGCGCCCGAACCCACGAACGCTTCGATAATAACTCTCTTGCTCCCCACAGTCAGTTCAACAGGGATTAGAGTTCAGAAGGGAAATTGGGTCTGCCCCTCCCGTTTCCCTGAAGCTTTGGGCAACGTGGGCGGATATGACCTGGTTTATTACAAGTAAAGCAGATTATTCTTCTGCGAGCAGGTTTATGAGTCCGGCTCTCAAATGAGCCAGCTACCTGCATGGACTCAATCGGAGTGGAATTTTCAGTGGATGGAATAGGAGCCACACACTCGCCACTAGCAACCTTGGCCCCGTTGTCCACCAGCGGCAATCTGTTTAGTTTCTTCCTGCTACGTTCGCGGATTCGATCGTCAATTCTCACAACCGTGCAAACCAAAGAATCTAAGGTTGAACAGGGCTCCAATGTAGCAAACGCGTCTTTTATCTCCTCAGAGGGGGCATGACTAAACACAGTCATAAGAGGAGACTCTGGCCAGCCTGTCTCTGTCGCTAGGGAGCGAAATACAATTGAAAACTCCGCAGCAGTTTCTTTGCCCTGTTTCAGATGCATCAAACACGTAGCCGCGTCCTGACCACAAACATCCTGATCAAACACTGACATCATCTCCCTAACAAGAGCCTCCACAGAATTTACGACCGGTGAATTAGATTTGATTAGTGGGCCGACCCAAGTGAGTGCTGTGCCAGCCAGCAGGGATAATATAAATGCCACCCTAGAATCTTCGTTAACAAAACGTGACGGCTGAGCCTTAAAAAATATCTCACATTGGGCGATGAAATCTTTACATTTCCCGGCCTCGCACCTATATCTTTGGGGCAAATGTAACTTCGGTTCTCAGGGAAGGTGTGGTGCTTCTGCAATGTTTTGTGAAACTTATGTAGACAGGGCTCTGATACTCTCGGTCAAGCTTAATAGACCGCTCTCCTGTTTCTGCAACAAATTCTCCAGAAGGCGGAGTCTCTCAGCCAAACCAGCCTGATGGTTACCCAGGCTGGAAAGCCCTTTGCCGAAACCAGACAGCATAGCTTGCTGGCTGGTAACAACCCTTTCGATCTCGGCCACAGCTGATGTCACCATGTTTGGCTAGAGTGTACTGTGATGGTCGGATTTATGAGACGCCAAATGCTGTGGCCGGAACGAAATGAAGGATGACAAAATAAGAGACAAACACTGACAGAAATCAGAGAGGGAGACTCGCGCTTCCAAAGGACCTAGATCCAGTCCGTGAAACAATAAGGAAGCAAAGCGAGTACAACAGAACAAATTGAAAGGGAAAAAATCTCGGAAACCGAGATAAAAAGAATTAGCACCAGACAGTGCCCAGAAAGAAGGAAAAACAGGAAGATTCCCTTGCTATCTAGCACTTCCCTCTTTTGCAGCTAATACCTCAACAACTTTCTCACTAGAGACCTTACCGGCTAAAGTGCAAACAAAACACTGACACTCTAGCAAGGGCAGCGAGGCGGAACTTGGGCTTAAATAGAATCCGGGCGATGCCCCCAATTAATGCCAGCTGGCCCAAGAATTCGATTGTGGGCAAACCAATATCGTCCCAGACGAGAGCAACCAAGAAAGCTCTCGAAGCCACCACCAGCCTCCAAAACCATGACACTCGGTCATCCGTTAATATCGATGCAACTGATGCTTGCAGTAGGCGTTTAAAAGTGTTTGGAGTTTGACGCGACGCTTCGCGGCCAGTGGGTGTTGGGCTTAAGAGTTATCAACATTGTTCGGGATCCAAATAGTTATTGGGGGGTATACTACGAAGCTGGCTTTGTGATTAAGCCTGATTTTAAGCTTTAAGTAAAAACTGGAAAAGCACTTTTTACATTAGTCCATGTTCCAGATTTGAAGAGTTTCCTAGTTTTACTAAGTGCTGAAGTCAGGCTTAATCACAAAGCCAGCTTCGTAGTATATCCCCCAGGTCCCAGCAGCTCTGATGATATTGCCCTCCTAATGACATTCAATGAAGAATATCCGACCCTTCTCTGTCGTGCGAGGTCTTTTAAGCATTTAAGGGTTCCAATTGATATGTGTATTTCATGATACAAGGAGAGCATTTCAAGAATGACACTATATGTATGTCCCTTGTTGGAGTATTGCGCTATCAACTCAAGCTCCTCTTCCATCCTGGTAAACACTTGAAATTTCGCGCTGGCTCTGCTGTATCCGGTGTAAACAGGAAATGATAAATGACTGATGCCGGACAGACTTCGGTTTAGCCAATCACAAACAAATACCATGGTCCTACCCTTTCCGGTTACGTGAAATGTATTTTGTGATCTGTAAATGTTTTTGTGTTTTGTGAAATTTATTTGTGTTCTCTGAAATTTATTTTTGTTCTGTGAAATGTATTTTTGTTCTGTTAAATTTATTTGTGTTTTGTGAAATTTATTTTTGTTCTGTGAAATGTATGTGTTTTGTGAAATGCATTTGTGTTCTGTGAAATTTATTTTTGTTCTGTGAAATGTATTTGTGCTCTGTGAAATGCATTTGTGTTTTGTGAAATGTTTTTGTGTTTTGTGAAATGTATTTGTGTTTTGTGAAATATATTTTGCACTTTTTAAATATTTATTACTATTGCCCTTCAGGGCCACCGTAGTTATCAAATGTGGGACATACTGAAATAAAAATGCCCTATCAAGGAAATTGAACACCCATGGGTTTTTCACATTCAGACATCTAACAGCAGTGAATGAATGAAATCGTAGCTATAATATCAGTATTGTTGGTAAAATCCATGAGTAAGCTAAGCAAGCCCAACTGGGTGGCATGCATTAACTTCCAGGTGTCCCAGTCTGAGACTTAGACATTTAAAATGATTCCCTGTAGTCTTGTAGTTTTTCTGTGCTGCCTAATTTTTCCACACTTGGTATCCAGTGTCCTAAAGAAGTGATCTTGAGAAGGGAGAAATGGTTTCCCCCTTCTTGCCTTTATTTTGAACATTTTTCTTTCTAGGACCTCATTTGAACTTTCGCTGCCTTTAGGGTTTTTTGTAGAATGGGAAATCATTACTTGCTCATGTGCCTTAATCCTATGAATGATCAAAGCCCATTTAATAAAATTATAAATTATCACTTATTCACCAAATTTAAATTGATAGGCTCGGAAAGGGAATGGTACTCCTGTCATTTTCTAACTGCAATATACTTTTCTTTCTTTTCCATGTCACATTATCTGCTGTTATAACGCCTATCTGCATCTCCCATGCGCCCTGGTTCACATCTGATGCTGAGAACCCCATGTCCAGCTTTCATTTTTAAAAAACAGATCGGTCAACAAAATGGCTGCCTTCTGATCTCTGTACTGCTTGAATCGCTGCTGATAGCAAGCCAGCTATCAAAGCTGCAGTTGCCATGCTCTCTGCAGAAGTTTACATGTGTTTAATCAACCAAGCAGGGGGTTGCTGGGTACTGACAGCAATATTAGTATGTCCACTTCTGATTCCTTGTTCTCTAAGTACAGGGATATCGTTTTGGACTTCCTGTTTTCAGGAAATGGGAGGTGCTCTGCCGTACAAATATTTATTACACAATCACATAATGGTAGCATGGCCATCATCTGATCCAGGATCACAAAAGTGTTCCATCTCTGTGTTGGAGGGATATCGGTATGGTCTTCCCATCTTTTGGGATCGGCAGGTGCTCTGTAGTACACATAGTTATTACACAATCACATAATGGTTGCATGGCCATCGTCTGATCCAGGATCACAAAAGTGTTCCGTCTCCGTGTTGGAGGGATATCGGTATGGTCTACCCATCTTTTGGGAAACGGCAGGTGCTCTGTCGTAGTTCTTCATTCCTTTCTCCATTCTCAAGGGCTTACCCGAGGCAGATGGGTTTCCCCTTCTAGAGCCAGGTTCTGCCCAAGGTTTCTTTCTAGTGGGGAGTTTTTCCTTGCCACTGTCGCCTTTGGCTTGCTACTCGGGGACTCGGGCCCAATCTGGTAGAAAAAACTTTGGCCATTCTCAATGCGAAAGTGCCAACATATGATTAAAGAGTTTGACACTGAATTGATGCTGTTTTAGGGATTTGGTGTCTTGTTCATTGGTAGATATTAATTCTCCCTGTATTCAGGTTAGTGCACATATTGTGCACTGAGTACCCAAAGCAGGCCTGTTCACTGCCAAACTAATCTAACTTCTACATCATACTCAATAAATGGATTTAATTTTAAAATGCAAGTTGTCCTGACTGAAATGAGCACCGCACATGAAATGCCAGCTGCAGTTCAGTCAGGGAACTCTTTGCAGCTGCTGCATCACAGAATTTGGACATCACATATCCTCTCATTACCCAATCACGTCTGCACACATCACTTCAGTAATGCAGCGCACTCTTCAAAAATGGCTAATCAAGCTAATGGTTTGCAGCTATTCACACTGGCGCTTTGTCTGCAACAGTCACCTGATGTGCAGCTTGCATTTGCACCTAATCGCTGTCATTGCAATTTATTATGCTGCTGTTTTGTTTTCTGCTCACCCACCACCACCCCAGCTTCCACCTGTCTGTTTAGATCTACTTGTGTACTTTGGATTCGGTGTCTTGTTCATAGGTAGATATTACTTCTGTATTCAGTACCCAAAGCAAGTCTATTCACGGCCAAACTAAGCTAAAATCTACATCATGCTCAATAAATGAAATCCTTTTTGATTCGTGACTCATCCTTACTGAAATGGGAGAAAGCACAGTATGAAAATGACAATCTGAGTGGACCTATGATGCTGTGGAATTAGCAACCACATTTCTTAAATAGTAATGAAACAAAAGGGAACTAATGACCCCATTCTTGCACATTGCAACAGAAATTTCAGCTTTTACGAAGCAACACAAGTCTACAGAGGCGAAAGCAAATGGTCCACACGTAAATACAATTTTTGGCTGAAAATACAAAAAGTGCTTACCTAAGCGTGAGTGTCACAACCGTGGTAGAAGTGCAATAAACAACTCAGTACCAGTGATCATACAAAAATAATTGCACGCTTAAGTGATTAAAGCATTAAAACACTTAGCTGTGCAATAGAGGGTATCGCCAATACGAAAAAAATGCCTGGATGTAGCGCTTTAGGCAAAATATCTTGCTACATCTGGAACTCACTCACTTCCGGTACATTGCTGAGATCACATTTATCGTTTACCGTGAGCTAGTTACAATTAAGCAATGTACGCACACATACGGTCATTGTGCGTATAAGTCTCTCATCCAGGGGTATTTCTGAAGTTTTTTCCCGCTTATTTTCGTTCGACGAACACATGGAAGCTTCACAGTAACGAGCCGTGGACTTAATGACTACAGTTCAGTTACTGTTGGGCTCTGCAGAGACCGGAAGCAACTGGGTCACCGAACTATCCCATAATGCATCTGAAACGGGGCACGAATGCAACATCCGGGCTTTTTTTTCGTATTGGCAATACCCTCTATTATTTTTGTATAATGATAGGCATGTCTTGTTTATTGCTTAGTGAACTTATAGAATTCTAGAATTTATTTTGATCGTGGCTTAGTGGACAGCTTATTGAGACCTTCAGGCCAATTTCAAATGACTGTAAAGTAGTGTTTAAATGAATAAGTTTAGATTCAGCATGGCTTGCAGTAATCAAGCTGGAGTGTGTATAGTCTAATTTCACTCAATTATCATTGAATTTGGCCAAGTAACTAAGGGGGCAATTACTTTTACACAGAGAGCCAGTTGGTGTTGGATAACTTTTCCTTCAATAGCCTCAACATGAAACAAATAAAAAATGATCTGGAAAAACTGTATGTTGTGTACTCAGGCAGTAATATTAATTTTTTGTTGAAGATCTGAAATAAGTGACACAACTATGCAAACTTAATTAATTAGGAGGGGATCGAATACTTCTTCATGCACTGTATCTCCATTCAAAAGCCTCCATTAGATCTATAGACAAAGTTTATACAAACTTTGACCACCCAGGAAGGAATTGGAGCAAACTAGAAAGCACTTGTAATTTCTGATACCAAAGCTTGATACATCTAAATGTACCAAGGTAATCAATTAGTAAGAAATATAGAAGTGATTTTGTATAGTGGGTTGCTGAAAGTTTTTGCTTTTGCTCAGAAGATAAATGGCAACGTAGATTGGATGCTGTTGACCATATATTCAATGAAATGCACACTTCTATGCTGTGGATTAAAACATGAGTTCATTGAGCACGTTTGGTTTACAGCATCCTCTCATTTTTATTATTGCTTAATTATTTTAGTAGTTTAATATGTCTACTCTGTAAATATATAATTGTCCCCTGCTGCCGCGGTAGCGAGTGGAGCGGGGGAAATAGTATTCGACTCCATCCGTCCGTCCGTCCGTCATGTCCTGTTTGTTGTGAACGCGATATCTCAAGAACGGTTTGACCGATTTCATTCATCTTTGGCTTCAATGTGTATTAGTGTGATATGCCGACACCAGTTGATTTCCGTGACCTGGCGGGGAACATGGCCACGTTTAATGGCAACACATGTGTTCATCAAACTCTTTCTCAACATGACATCAACAAAAACCCTGCTCAGTATTGTAAGAACATAATGTCATCATTCATTATGTCGTGTGTTTAATTGCTCGCCCTTATATTTTACACATTTATTTGTGAATTTTGCTAGATTTTAATATCTTTGTTTGCATTACAATCATAAATCTGAGTGATAATTACCAAATATTATTTATTACCTATAAGACTAGGAGAACACAACAAGCTTTTTAGCTCCGCTGTGATGACAGTCACAGTCAGCGGCGCTTTTCTAATGCCGAATCGTCCGGCGGCCGTCCGGCCGTCAGTCAGTCTGTCTGTCTGTCTGTCCAACGTCAACTTCTCACTTCAAATCTGAATATCTCAAAAACTGTCTGATAACTTTTTTCCTAATTTGGTTTGAGCCTTCCTTATGATATTCTGAATATTCACTGTGAAAATTAGAAAATTCTACGTCCCGGTTTTTGAGAAATTCACCATTTTGTACATAGAAAATCAGTGTTTGTGCTCATTTTTTCAGTCCTTCATTAATATCTCAAAAACTATCTAATAACTTTTTGTCTTATTTGTTGTGAGCCTTCCTTATGATGTTCTGATGATCCCCTAAGAAAATTTGAAAATTCTACGTCCCGGTTTTTGAGAAATTCAGCATTTTGGACTTAGAAAATCAGTGTTTGTTCTCATTTTTTAGCCCGCTTGGCCGACAGGCCCAAGGGGCTTATGCTGTGCTTAGGGTCATTAGTGGTGGTCTGTTGTGCGTGCGTGCGTGCATGCCGTTTCAGCGCAATACAGCTTTCAGTTTTCCACGGATCCTTTTCATATCTTATATGCATGTATGTGGGCCCAAGATCTAGCCCGAGTCCGATTTTGGGCATGCTACCATTCTTGGTTTGGCCACCAGGTGGCTTTTTCTGCAAAAATTCAAACAGCACTAGCTCCCTAATTCTACAAGCTAAGATGCTCAAATTTTTACTGTAGGGTGTTCTCCCAAGGGTTCATCATATATACAATGGGCTTTTGATTTGACCTAATTTTAAAGGTTAAATAGGTCAAAGGTCATAAATTGTGCCGATTTCGTTTCAGCGCCATAGCGCCCTCAGTTCTCAACGTATCCTTTTCCTATTTTATATACGCATGAATATGGGCCCAAGATCTAGCCCGAGTTCGCTTTTGGTCATGCTGCGATTCTTAATTTGGCCCCCAGGGGGCTTTTTTTTGCAAAACTTCAAACAGCTCTAGCTCCCTTATTCTACGAGCTAAGATGCTCAAATTTTTACTGTAGGGTGTTCTGCCAAGGGTTCATCATATATGTCATGGGTTTTTGATTTGACATAATTTTAAAGGTTATATAGGTCAAAGGTCATAAAATGTGCCAGTTTTGTGTCAGTGCCATAGCGCCCTCAGTTCTCAACGGATCCTTTTCCTATTTTATATCAAGGTTATGAAGGTCAAAGGGCGTAAAATGCACAGATTTTCTTTCAGTGCAATAGTGCCGTCAGTTTTCAACGGATCTTTTTCATATTTCATATGCATGTATATGGGCCCAAGATCTAGCCCCGGTTCAATTTTGAGCATGCTGCGATTCTCGGTTTGGCCACCAGGGGGCTTTTTCTACAAAACTTCAAACAGCTCTAGCTCCCTTATGCTACAAGGTAAGATGCTCCAATTTTTTGCCCGCTTGGCCAAAATGCCCAAGGGGCTTATGCTTTGCTTGGGGTCTTCAGTGGTGGTATGTCGTGCGTCTGTGCGCGCGTGCGTAAACTTTTGGCTTGTCTGCGCTCTAGCGTCTTCAGTTTTTCACCGATCCTTTTCATATTTCATGTGTGTATATAGCGTCTTAAGGTCCAGACCAAGTTCGATTTTCAGCCCAATCGGACTGATATTTTTCCCAATAGGGGGCGTTCCATTTTGGCCACGTTTGGCCAAGCGGGCGCAGTGGCTTTGCCACTGTTTTTCAGTCTTTCATTCATATCTCAAAAACTGTCTGATAACTTTTTTGCTCTGCTGTGACCATAGTCAGCAGTCAGCGGAGCTTTTCTAATGCCGAGTCATCCGGTGTTCGTCTGTATGTCCGTCCAGCATCAACTTTTCACTTCAAATTTGAATATCTCCAAAACTGTGTGATAACTTTTTTCCTAATTTGGTTTGAGCCTTCCTTATGATATTCTGAATATTCACTGTGAAAATGAGAAAATTCTACGTCCCGGTTTTTGAAAATTCAGCATTTTGTCTATAGAAAAGCAGTGTTCTTGCTCATTTTTTCAGACTTGCGTTAGTATCTCAAAAAACTGTCAGATAACTTTTTGTCTAATTTGTTGTGAGCCTTCCTTGTGATGTGATGATCCCCTGCGAAAATTAAAAAATTCTACGCCCCGATTTTTGAGAAATTCATCATTTTGGACTTACAACCCCAATTCCGAAATAGTTGGGACAAAGTGTAAATTGTGAATAGAATCAAAACGCAATGACTTTCAAATCACACCAGACAGTGTTTTATTCACAATAGAACAAAGAAAACATAGCAAATGTTGAAACTGAGAAATTTTACAATTTTATCCACAAAATGAGCTCATTTCAAATTTGATGGCTGCTACAGGTCTCAAAAAAGTTGGGACAGGGGCCTGTTTACCATGTTGTAGCATCCCCTCTTCTTTTTAATACAGAGTGTAGGCGCCTGGGCATTGAGGAGACAAGTTTCTTGAGTTTAGTAATTGGAATTTGATCCCACTCTTGTTTCATACAGGCATCCAGCTGCTGGAGAGTTTTGGGTCTCCTTTGACAGACTTTTCGTTTAATTATGCGCCAAATGTTCTCAATCGGCGAAAGATCAGGACTGCAGGCAGGCCAGTTCCGCACACAGACTCTTCTACTACGAAGCCATGCTGTTGTTATAGCTGCAGTATGTGGTTTTGCATTGTCCTGCAGAAATACACAAGGCCTTCCCTGGAATAGATGTCATCTGGAGGAGAGCAAATGTTGCTCTTAAACCTTTATATACCTTTCAGCATTCATGGCACTTTTTAAAACATGCAAGTGTCCCACACCATATGCACTAATGCATCCCCATATCATCAGAGATGCTGGCTTTTGAACTGAACGCTGATAACAGGAGGGGTGGTCTTTCTCCTCTTTAGCCCAGAGGACACGACGCCCATGATTTCCAACAAGATTGTCAAATTTGTACTCGTCTGACCACAGGACACTTTGCTACTTTGCTACAGTCCATTTTAAATGAGCCTTGGCCCACAGAACACGGCGGCGCTTCTGGATCATGCTCAACAATGGCTTCCTTTTTGCATGATAGAGTTTTAGGTGGCATCTGTGGATGGCACGGCGGACTGTGTTTACAGACAGTGGTTTCATGAAATATTCCTGGGCCAGGCATCCACTAAAGGTCTTTGGCCTTATCCCTTGAACACAGAGATCTTTTCCAGTTTCTCTGAATCTTTTGATGATGTTATGCTCTGTCGATGATGAGACCTTCAAAGCCTTTGCAATTTGACGTTGAGGAACATTGTTTTTAAAGTATTTCACAATTTTTTTACACAAGCCCTCACAGGCTGGAGAGCCTCTGGCCATCTTTACTTCTGAGAGACTCAGCCTCTCTAAGACGTCTCTTTTATAGCCAATCAGGTTACATACCTGATGCCAGTTAACTTAATTACTTGCTAAATGTTCTTTCAGCTGATTCTCTTATATATTAATTGCTTTTTCAGCCCTTTTTTGCCGGTGTCCCAACTTTTTTGAGACCTGTAGCAACCAGAAAATTTGAAATAAGCTCATTTTGTGGATAAAAACGTTAAATGTCTCAGTTTTAACATTTGAAATGTTATCTATGTTCTATTGTAAATAACATATCGGCTCATGTGATCTGAAAGTCATTGCATTTTGATGTTATTCACAATTTACACTTCGTCCCAACTATTTCGGAATTGGGGTTGAAGAAAATCAGTGTTTGTGCTCATTTTTTCAGCATTTCATTAATATCTCAAAATTTGTCCGGTAACTTTTTGTCTAATTTGTTGTGAGCCTTTCTTATGATGTTCTGAATATCCCTTGCGAAAATGAGAAAATTATACATCCCGGTTTTTGAGAAATCCAGCATTTTGGACTTAGAAAATCAGTGTTTATGCGCATTTTTCAGTCTGTCATTAATGTGTCATATGTGTTAATATTGCAATAGTTTTCAAGGATTTCTGAAATTAAGTTATGACATGGACATTTCAGTCACCTCAGTGGAGCTCTCTAGGCCGACAGACCTGTTGTTTTACATACTGTGAATCGTAATCATTGACTGAGCTATGCTTAAGGCAGAGCAAGGCAATCAGTTGGACTCTCATTTGCACTCGAGATTCTATTTAAAGTTGATCTCTGGGAATAAGGTTGGGCAGCGCTGGCATGCTGAAACCAAGAGATATAAACATTCAGTTGGCAGGCATCTGTAATACAAAGATTGATGCACTAAGGTTGGCCATGCATTTACATGGAGAGAGTATCATGTAAAACTATTAAAATAGAGTACTCTCTACATATTTTTGACATTAAAGTGATTGAAAAAAACATTTGAACTTTGGAGAAAAAAACAACATATTGATCTGCATAAAAAACTGCAACAGCAGAGACTTCAGGTGCCCTCAGAGACACTAGCCCCAATGAATGTCAGACTATTATTTTTGTGGAGAAGTTATTTTTTCCATTTGAGGATTTTCTATTCCATCTATTCTTCACAGGTAGATTATATGAGGCCTGCAAAGTTGTCAGCCAAAGAAATTGGATTATTCAGGGACCACCTGCTCTTTTTCATTTACTTTGAGTGCTGCTCAATATTCTACTCAGGGAGTACAATTTTTCAAAAATGAAATGGTGAAAATGAATAGGTAATAAATGCTCACATGCTTCAGATATACACTGTGTCCTGTGCCCCAGAATGATTCTGAGACATTGGTGAAAGACATTCTATGCATTGTTTATGATAGTGGTCTTACATGAGGGATAACTCTTACATTGACCAACTAATCAGCAAAAGATGAGGGAAGACAAAGCTTCTGTTTAACATCAGTCTAAATTTACTTTTCAAAATATGGGCAGTGCAGCCACCCCTTTACACTGAATTCCAAACACATTGTCATAATATGCATAATTCGGCAGAGATCTTACAAGTGTTACTTATACTGAAATAGCTCGAAAGTGATCATCTTAGTGTCAACTGGAACAGTTTCTGTGGAGATATTTTTGTGTGTGATTCCAAAATGGGAAAAAAGAATACTCTGACAGTCCTTAATACTACATAAGTTTGCTACAGGACAAACGTTTCACACTGATGGAATGTTTGAAGTGACCTGCTAATTTCATATTCAAGTAATATGTGATAGCACGCATAGAAGGATAATGCTGCTAAAACTAGCTATGAAATAACAAGTCTCAGGCCGAACTGTCAGTTTGCTCTTTAGGTAGTAGAAGCTGGTAATCAATGGTGAAAGAGGTAGTGTGCGTGCGATGGCGTTGAAAGTTGACAAATCAGAGCTGTAAGAACTTCTCCAATAGGTATCATAGCTACCATAGGTTCACTAGCTAGTGAGCTGTACCTAAGCGATTGCATTTAAACTCACTAGCAAGCTAGCTAACGTGTCAGAAATCTGCAAGCACACTTGGGTTGCACAACACTGCGGTGAAACCACGGATAAGTTCATACATATTACAGCTAGCTAAGTTAGTAAAGTTGGGGCAGAAACCAAATCATATAGCTTTAATGTGATGATCATTTACAAAGACTTTCCTTAGGTAACGTTAGCTAGCATATTAGCTGCCTATGTGGGCATCTCCAAAGAGCACCGTAACTTCATACGCGATGGCTCACATTACAAAGCAGCCTAGCCATCATGACATTGTCAGTGAACCCCCGTGCATACATACGCTACCCAGAAGCTGATTGGTTGGTATGCAAATGAGGAACATCAATTTAGTTTGCGCCCCAAATGAGTGACGTCCTAGTTGAAAACCCGCCTTGATGAGATGCTGACAGATTGCATTTTAATTTTCATTGTGTCCCAAAAAGAGCGTGGTGACATGTATTTGTAAATGCAATGGACTGGGAGGCGCTGTTTCCCTTACTGCGTTTGAATATTGTCCCATGTATTGCAGGATAAGTCTTTGAAAATGAAATGTCAAATTCCGTCATCATTATTATAACATTATTATTTCCAAGTGATTAGAAAACAGCATTTTCATTTTCATGTTGACCCTAAAAGAGCGTGATGACTTGTTTATGTAAATGCGATAGTCTGGGAGTGCTGTTTGGCTGATTGCATTTAAATATTGTCCACAGTAGAGCAGGTTTAGTCTTTGCAAATTAAATGTTGAATGCCGTTTTCAATCTCATTTTCAAAGAGTCAGAAAATAGCATTTACATTTTCATGATGATCCTAAAAGAGCTTGGTGACATGTAAATGTAAATATGCAGTAGGCTGGGGGTGCTGTTTTACTTATTGCATTGGAATATTGTCCACTGTATTGCGGGGCATGACTTTGAAAATTAAATGTCAAACAGCTTTTCATTATCATTTGAATATAGTCATAGATTTCCCATATGAGTATGTGAAATGAAAGTGATAATTGGATTAATGCATTTTCATTTTAATTTTGTCTCAACTAACTCATTCATAAGTGGAAAATTATAATGCAGTAGTGGAATTACATTTTCATTTTAATGTTGTCCCCTATGGGCTTCCATATCCGGCCATATGCTGCAATACAGTATTCAGGCAACACAACCAATTTGCGACTTCAACTTCAAAGACACCAAGCTGAAAAGTTATCAGCGCCACCTCCACAGAAACCTGTGGACCTGAGGCAAACAACTGTAGACAACGTTCCCTATAAGCTTCCATCTACCTCAGCTTGTGTACAGAAAGTTATGGAGTCGGTGTATTTCATCTGCCAAGATCTGCGCCCATATAGCGTTGTTGAAAACCCAGACTTGAAGCGTATGGTGAACACGATGGAACCACATTATGTTATCCCAACTCGCAGACACATAACGGACATAGCAGTGCCCAGGATGTACGGAGGGAAAAAATACGGTTTTATCGGTGATACGTTTTTGTTAAAACACTATTGAATTAACCAACAAAAGCAAAAATGAGTATACAAACAGGCCACATTAAAATGAATTATGCAAAAAACATGTAGGATTTAATTCAAAGAATAAACAACATATGATCACAAATCAATGAAATAAAAAGAACATTTCAAATTATATGTTTAAAAAGACAATTAAAATAACGAATCAAAAGGGAAACTAAACTAAATGCAATCAATACAACCAAGGTTAATAAAGAAAGACAAGAAACACCTCCTAAATAATCAACGTAATACAATATTCAGTGGGGACAAAGTAAAACGGATGAATTTCAATACAGATATAACTAATTCAAATTTTTGTTCCCAAAGTGAGGTGCATTTTAGTTGCAAAGAACATAGCAAAGAACATTAACTAACAGAACACAAAACAATCAATCTCTAAAAATGTAATGAAAAATAGGAGGAATACAGGAGAAAGGCTGTTATGGCCTGTGGAAGCGTTCTCAGGTTTAACTCGAGCAGGTGTCCCTCAAGTAAGGGGGTGGACTGAAGTAGTTGGCAAATTCTTTAAGCTGTGAGTCAGTGACCACTGACCAGTGAGTCCAGTTTGTGAGAATGGAAACCTTTTTTTATTTATTTTTTTTTTTTTCTGGGAGCATCAAACACTAAATTTCTGTTCAGTAACAAGACTTGAACAAAAGTGACTGGAATCTTCTGCACATGAACTGAGGCTTACGGCACTTTTTTCATGTTTATAGTGAATATGAACGTAAAAATGATCCTTACATGCACTTTATTTTATTGTTATTCAGTGTTCAATATAGTGGGGAAATAATTTTTTCTCCTTAGCTGCTGCAGTTTAAATTGCTGAATTGGCATGCACTTTATTTTCATGTTTACAGAAAATATGAATGTAATGTTCATAGTTAATGAGAAATATACACTTTATCTTAAATTGGAACATCAAAAATTAATCAAAATAGTTTGTTGACTTGGTTACCAAGATAATGAGATGTGCCTGGGGTGTCAAACTGGTGCCATTGAGGGCCAAGAGGCTGCAGGTTTCCATTCTGACCAGAAACTCCACCAGGTGACTTCACTGATTAGTCCCTTCTCTCTGCTTGAAGGTGAGGTAATCAGTAAAATCACCTCGTGGAGGTTTTGGTTGGAATGAAAACCTGCACTCTTGGCCCTCCATGGCACTAGTTTGACACAGGTGACCTAGGGGCTACACAGCAAGTTGTATTTTCAACACTATTAGTAAATGATGTTGAGTATTGCAACATATGGCATTATATATCATTATTGTATCGGTATCGTATCGTTGTCGAATTGTATCACACTGCTGTGTATCGAGGTACGTATCATCGTGACGTCCTTGACGATACCCAGCCCTACTCAAAGGTAAGCAAGTGAATTTTTTTTTGTCATTTCACCTTCACTAGTTAATTACCAACAATCTATGCATGTTTTTTGCCGAGAAGAATTATACTAACGGCATCATTGATGTATACTAGGGGTATCACGGTTTTGGTGTCACGGTTTTCGGTTCGGTATTTTTTTTTTTGTACAGCAGGAGGGGAGGCATTGTCAATTTCAACACACTTTTCATTTATTTGGCAAAAAAAGTTCACGACAAACAAAATTCTGGCTAAGAACATAAGGAACATAAACACTAGACAAGACACACATTGAATTTCCAAATGTTTTGCTTCTCTGGAATAATTTTCTGCAGTCTCAAGGGGCGGATCCAGGAATTTTGGATAGGGGGGGCGCAGCCCCCATATGAGCGCCGCAGGCGGGAAGCCCTGAGGGGGGGTCTGGGGCCCTCCCGCAGAAAATTTTGAAAGTTAAAGTGCCAAATACGCGTTTTCTTGGCATCTGGGAACACAATTCAAGGTCTTATAGTTAGCTGAAAAAAGCATTTTTTTTCATTAACAATTATCTCTATTTAAGGTATAAGTTTGCACTTGACTCTGCAAAGACAATCAAAACAAAGAGCCTTAGGTCCTATTCCGATAGAAACGGACGAACTGTGAAAATGATCAAAGCATCCATCAGGAGACATCATGGATTGAACATTTAAAACACAACACTAAAGTTTTTTCTTTCATGGAGAATGGTATTTAATTCACTTTGAAGTGAATTTCCTACTTGCACATCAGGCATGTTCAGTAGGCATGCAGAGCTACAAAATCATCTTCTGGAAATTCTTAATTCTCACTGAATGGGTTGATGAAGAGCATTCTTCGGGGGTATCTACGGGCGTACATATCGATCACTTTGTCATAATCAGGTTTGATGTCCCAGTGGATGAACAGCAGTACAAGCGCATTGAAACAGTCCTCTGTCATCATACTTCAAAAGTCGTTCTTACACAAACGTTACTCTAAGATATAGCGCTGTTATCACTACTTAAACAAACGTTATAGCTCGTCTTATTGTTAATCCATATAGGACTGCATACAACAGACAGTGTACAGTTGTCAGAGTTGAATAGTCACTTGCTATATTACACATTCAGCTATAGAAATCATCAGTATTGAAGAGGCCTACTGTAGTTGTCCCGTGTTAAAATGTAGCATTTAAACTGTAGTGCAATAAATACTCAGAGGATTAACTTAACTAAAAGTGTCAATATCACTATGTAAATGCTTTAATAAAAATAGAAATCCTGCATTTAAATTAGGAGTTAACTCATCCATAAAACCGCGTTTCAGCTTGGCTTGCTTGTGAATATTCAATATTGGTGTGCCATCTAGTGATAGAATATTGTAACTGTGTGCATAAATTTGCAGCTTCATGTCCGCTGGCATCAACATCTGTACAAAGATACCCTGCCGAGCACCGTTGTTCTCGAATGTGCCAAATCCAGATAATCCTTATGATGAATTACATTCATAATTTAATTGGTAACGAGTAACGAAGAGGCCAGTGTCAACGTAACAAAGTGAAAGTATACTTTTTATCTTTTAAATGTAGTAAAGTAAAAGTCAAAACTCAAGTAAAGTACAAATCCTCAAAAAAAAAAAAAAAACTACTTAAGTAGGCTACTGTAACTATACACCTCCGACCATCACAAAGTGCGTTAGGACGCGTTTTTTTTTTGGCCCCCCGGTAATTTCATTTTTCCAGCATGGCAATTCTTCGAGCTTTAAGCCCTGTGTGTAATGAGCGAAAAAGGCTGTCTTCGAAAAGTCAGTCTGCAGAAATAAACCCGCCTCTGGTCTCCATGACACAAATATTGAGGTATACAGCCTTAAATAGGCTCATGCACAACAGGAAAAATTGGCGTTATTTGTAATCTGCACAAAGGGGCTAAATGTTAAGAAAAGGTGTCTCTGTGCTTCTTAATTTTCTTCCTTTAGCAAAGGGTACAGAAAATCATTCTTTTCGAAAAGAAAGGAGATAACGCTATCCCACAGTTCCGTGTGGCAGCAATATTTAAAGCGACTGCCATTCAGATTAAACAATAGATTCACTCCGAGAACACTCCACACTATCAGGTACTGCTAGTTCTCCGTGTTTAGGTAAGGTTTCTTCTGGACCGTATTTGCTACATTTAAAGGACCAGTGTGTAAGATTTAGAATGACAATCTGGCTGAATAACTGGCAGGAATGGTATATAATATTCAAAAGTACATTTTCATCAGTGAATTATTTCCTGAAAATAAGAATCATAGTGTTTTCTTTTATCCAGAATGAGCCCTTTATATCAACAGAGAGAGTGGGTCCTCTTCCACAGAGCTCGCCATTTTGCACCGCCATGTTTCAACGGTAGCCCAGAATGGAAAAAAGTAATTAAATAAAGCACTGACACGAGAGCGCGCCTTTCGCGTTTTTTGCAAGTTTCGCAGCCACCATAGGTTCTCTAAGAAAGGGAATGATCATTTGGTTGCAGTCTATAATCCCACCACTTGATGGCTCTAGATCTCACATACTGGTCCTTTAAATCAGCGTTATTCAAAATCGCATACCTGTCAGCTCTCACACATATGGTTTGAGTCTCACGCTTTTTATATTTAATTGCTGAGTCCCACTTCTAAAGCAACCCACGCTGTACCGAGAATGAAAGGCGATATTTCATTTGAACGCGGATCAGTCATTGCTCAATCAACGCGAGTTTCAGAGATTCTCACTTGGAATTGAAGTCATTATGCATGGAAATTTTTCCGTTTTTAAAGGGAGTTCCTGATAACGTAGGTTAATGAACAGGGCCACTCCCAATGCGCCTTCCTATTCGTCCTTACGCCTATATATACCTCCTACAGTCCCACAATCCCCGCTCGTCTCATTTTTACATCCCTCCCACCCTTCCCCTCTCCAAGAATGAAGCAAGAAACAGCCACCACCTGACACCCCAAGGGGCTTGGGAGCCACATGGACTCCGACAAGAGATGCGAGCCCCACCCTGAGTCTTGCCACCCGGGGGCGCCCAACATCCACACAATCACAGACTAAGTCCAATACCACACCCGCCCCGATCTCCTATCCGCCCGATCTTTGATCCGCAATCCCACCTAATACTCTCCTCTACTTTAGGAGTGGTCCAGAATTCATTAAGCGAGGAATTTAAACGATCTCGAAGCGCAAGTTAAATCGCCTGATGTGAAGTTTCAGAGCAGTTTGTCCTTCATAAAGCATAGGCCTATTATAAGTAACTTATTTTTCTTTACTGAATTTAGCCAATCGCCGTTAGATCGAATGGTGAGAGAAACCGTGTCTTCAATTGCCAATGGATTATTACTATAATTGGAAAACGCGTCAATAAGGGAAAATGATTGAGAACTAGCTAGGACTAATTGTTGTCATGAAGGCATGCATCTTTGACTGCCTGCCCCCCCCCCCCACCCCCAGTTCTGGGGCCGCCACTGAAGGGGTTGGGAATTGGTGAACAGGACGTATTTTTTACTATTCGGAACCAGCCTAGGTTTCAAGTGTCACTTGTTATGGCCCCAATTTGTTATGGCGTCACGGACAGCAAGGGATGACAGACAAAATCCTTTAAGTTCAACAGATTTAATTAAACACACACATAGAACTAATCTACACCCTACACTACTGACCAAGATTGAAAAGAAAATAAAAAAAAAAGATATTTACAATTCCCTGTAATGGAGATGGGCTGCTATGTTGTGATGTCCTGGGACAGGAAAATGCTCCAACACAGGCAGAAATCCACAAAAAGCTTAACAGGTCTTGAAAAGAGTGACAGGTCTGGTCAAATGTATCCTTCTTGCAATTTCTCCTACTGGAGTCTTCACAATGTAATTGAGATCATTGAGTTTTGTCAGATTTTCATAAGGACCATGAAATCTAGCCTGCAATGGATTGGACTGCAAGGGAAATAACACAAGTGCCTTGTCTCCTGGTTTAAACTCACGGCTTCTAGCCTTATGATCATACCAAGTTTTCATTTTTCCCTGACTTGATTTCAAGTTCTCTTTGGCTAGGTCACAAGCTGCACGCAGTCTTTCCTTGAACTTGCTAACATAGTCTAACAGACTGATATGCGGCTCTTTCTCTTGCCATTGTTCACTCAACAATAGCAAAGGTCCTCTCACTTCATGGCTAAACACAAGCTCAAACGGACTGAATCCAGTAGACTCCTGCACTGCTTCTCTAGCTGCATACAACAGCAAATGAACACCTTCATCCCAGTCTTTCTCATGGTCATAACAATAAGTCCTCATCATTGTCTTGAGAGTGGAATGAAACCGCTCTAAGGCTCCCTGACTCTCTGGATGATAGGCACTGGAAAGAATCTGCTTCGCACCTAGTTCATACACAACCTGCTGAAACAATCCGGAAGTGAAATTGCTACCTTGATCTGTCTGAATTTCCCTGGGAAGGCCAAACAACGTGAAGAACTTTATCAAAGCCTTCGAAATTGCAGTTGCCTTGATGTTGCGTAGAGGGATGGCTTCAGGGAATCTGGTAGATGCACACATGCTTGTCAACAAGTACTGATTTCCAGATCTAGTCTTGGGTAATGGACCAACACAATCAACAATGACCTTGGAGAAGGGCTCCCCAAATGCTGGGATAGGTTGCAATGGAGCTACAGGTGGGTCTAACTGGTGTTTTCCAACTACCTGACAAGTGTGACAGGTTTTGCAAAAGTTGGAAACATCTTTCCGAAGTCCAGGCCAGAAGAAGTGTTTCATGATCTTGTCAACAGTCTTGTTAACACCAAGATGACCTCCTAAAGGCAAACTATGAGCCATTGTTAAGATCTCATTCCTGTAGACCTTCGAACAACAATTTGCTTGACCACTGCCCAATCTGCATTGGCAGGGATATCAGGAGGGCGCCACTTCCGCATCAACACTCCATCCTTGAGATAATACCCAACTGGAACTCGTCTATTTCTTCATCAGGAAGGGCTCTCTTTTTTAGTACACAAATTTCAGGATCATTGGTTTGCTCCTGAATCAACCGCTTTCTGGACAGAGACAAGTCTCCAGACACATCAGAATCACCAGACCCATCTGGCTGGCTGAATAGAGAACTGATAAAAGTGTCTGATAAGTCCTCAAACGGAGAAACCATAGTAGGCTGAACAGAGTCATGAGGCGAACCACCTGAGTCATGACTATTCAAGGTGCTGGACGGCACCACATCATCTTCTTCTTGAGCCTTCTTGGCCATAGCACGAGTCACTGCACAGGAAGGATACAGAGATGGGTCTTCATCACCATCTTCAGTGCTCGGCTGCGAAGTAAGATGAACAGGGGGAACTACATTGCCCCCAGCCAGGTCATTGCCTAGCAACAGAGAAACACCCTTGATAGGTAGACTTGACATAAGTCCCACCTTTACCTGTCCTGTAACTAAATCTGACTTCAAGAATACAGAGCACAGGGGTACAGATACAGTCCTCCCTTCAATACACTTAAATAAAAATGCAGCGTTACTGGCGCCTATTGCACATTTTGTCATTTTCGGCACAAAAATACTGAACTGAACTCGTGAATACTGCACTCGACACTCATATGCGCCAACTGATAAGTTTCTCTTTCATTTCCGCAGATGCCTTGAACCGAACAATACATACATGAACCGAACCGTGACTAGTGAACGGAACGGTTCGGATTTTTTACTTGAACCGTTCCATCCCTGATGTATACGTTAACCTAGTATTGTTTTTCTCCACGGGACTTCTGCAGGCAATACCAGATGTAGCTACAAACGAGTAGCTATTCTGCTTAGAACATGATTCCTTCATGCCACCTAGCACAGTCACTCGCAACACTAGATAGTATAAAACATGTGGCCAGATGGTGAAGGATTTTGTAATGGCATGATGTAATCTGCTTAGAAACTTTAACGTGAGAAAAGCTGGCTAGGTAGCTAACCAGCTAACTAGCTGCAGTCGGATTCTGAGTGTCAGTCGCTTAGCCGAAATGAGTAAAGTTAGCTTGTCATCGAAATTGGTTTGGAGGAAAACATAATGAACGTTGGACTAATAACTCACAAAAGGTCCCCTATTGTGCTGTATTTAGTTGTTTAAAATATGTCCAATGGGTCTTTAAAATAATGTTGAGAATTCAGTTACTAAAAAAGCCACACACATCCAGGCCTAGTAAGACCTCTTCTCTCACCCCGCCTGTGCATGAAACACGAGCCCTTTTGAGTGGGCAGGGAGGCTATGCTAATGAGGCGCTGTTCTGATTGGCTGCCTGGCTGCTTCGACTCCGGGGGAGGGTGCAGACCTGAAAAACCAGGAAACCAAGATGGCAGGTATATTAAGACAGCTTTCTGCGGCATCTATTGCTGTAAGACCATACTTGTTTGATCTGGAATCCGACCTCGAACGGGGGAAGAAGCAATTGAAGTATTGCAGCAATGTTTGCAGCAAGATGTCGATGAGTGGCAAGTTGAAATTTTTTTTGTTTTGCTTCACCCATGTGATTGTAGTTGTAAAGTTATATAGTAATGTTATATAACCACTTAGCTATCCGGAGGAAAATTTGCTAAAAGCTCCTGTTAACCATTTCTACCAAAACGAAACACATTTTCGACACCAAGCTGCTAAATGAGTTCGTAGCAAAAACACACAAACGGTGTAAGCGTTGCATATGTGGAGCTAGCAAATCGATAACTTCTACAGGAAATCCGAATCCGACCTCCACTTCTATTTCGGCTTTTTATTAGCCAGAACAATGTTCAAAGGTGGATGAAATTCCGCCACGGAAATGTAGAGAAATTATTTGTTATATCCGGCACGTTATAGTGCATTTCGCGATTGCTTTCACTGCGGTAGGATCAGAGAGCTAGCCCACACCATGGCAAAGTACCCGGCTGACTCCGGTCATGGATAAGTAAAACGATCGTTCCACAGCAGCAGTAAACAAACACAAACATGTAACCTAAGCTCCGCAAAGCATATGTCTGGTTTAACTGCAGCCTTATCGGCCCAACTTTGCAGACACATACAACACCTTTCCAGTTCAACTGTAGTGGCTACAATCAGGTCGTAAGCCCGGTGTTAACGGGCTGTAAGGGGGGGGGTGGAGCTGGTCGGAGTTAGTCGGAAAGGTCCATTGAGTTTAGTGTCGCTTTTTGACGCTCTCCTGCAGGTTTTCCAGAGTTTTCGCTTGAGCTTTCAGCTTTTCCTTTTTCTCTGCTACATTTTTGCAGAAGGCATTTGATTTTGACAGTCACCTGAAGTCCTGTTTTTCCCTGCCCCTGACTGCCATTTCGTCTGCCTCTTTCTGCATCATCTCTCTGCTTTGTTTTGCTTTGACATTTGCTATTTCTTGGTGGAGCTCCTTTCTTTTCCTCTCATTGGCAGTTTGCTCTTTTTTCTTCTTTTCATCCTCTAGGTACTGCACATATTGCACCTTTGCAGTGTTAAATAAGGTCTTTTGGCAGGGCTTCTTTTACTAAATGCCCAGCCATTGCATCCTGGACCAAGCGCAATGTCGCTAGACTCCTTCAGGTTTTCTACAAGCATATCCTTTTGAATTTTTCTACTGTTGCTTATCCATGAGACAATGTTAGGAGACATTTCATCAGGTCCCCCAGTGAGGCATACTCTGCTCATTAAGCCTGCCGCTGTAAATAATCTTTGGAACTTTGCTTTATGGTTTGCACTGACATGCAATGAAAACGTCTTATGTTGAGCAAGGACCGTCACACTCGGAAGCAGTGCACCATCCTGCATTGAGGAGAACTTAAGAGTTTTTCAAGCACTGCTATTGCACTTTCAGCTTCTGTCAGCACGTTCGCAGGGTTGAGGGAGCTCATGTGCTGCACTGCTGGATATATAAGAGGATTTCTGTCCATTATTTTCTTGCAGGTCACAGCAAGGAAGGAGGCACATTTTTTCTTAAACACCTTTATATTCGCTGAATTTTGCTGGAGCTTTTCAGATGCCTTCTCCAAAGCTTCCTTTGTGGCAAATCCCATGTCCAGCTGTTTGAGTGGCACATGGATTGCTTATACCCTGTTTACACCAAACCGCGACCCTGATATGACCCTGATACGACCAGCGAAATCGTGAACTTTTGGTCACTCTCACAAGTCGCTGCCGTTCCCTACTTTGATCGCTTATTTGCGGTTACACCAAACCTCAATTGCGACCGAATCGTGACTTTCTTTACACTTTGAACCATGATGCGGTCGCAATACTCATACTTGTCGTGTGTACTCGTAGAAAGCGTGTCGGCGAGTGATGGAGGGAGCAGTGGCCCTCTGTTTATATAGACAATGTGTTGTGGTAGTAAGTTGCGTCGCCACCGGTCGCGGGAAGCCTCGACATTTATCGGATTTCGATCCCTTTTAACGCAAATATGGTCTCAGCGCGGTCACAAATTCGGTTGCATTTAAAATGTGTGCAATTGTCGGTCATTATGGGGTTGCAATAGGCTCGCATTAAGCTCGCCATAGTTTGCGAGTGAAAAGTTCCTAAAATTTGCGATCATCGATGCAACCGCATGCTGAGCCGCTTGCGAGTCTATTATGACCTCTGATGCTGAGTTGTGCAACCTTATTACGACTCCCTCATGTGTTTTTCTCTGGTCGCACAACCTTTGCGAGTGTTTTGAACAGTGTCATACACTCGCAAACCTCTATGAGACCGATGGAGAGTGTTATAGACTAAGAGAGATGGTTTTGGAGACCGCATAGAGACCAGCTTGCAACCCCAGTGCGAGTGAGGGTGAGCAGAGGCCATTTTTTGGTCGCAACTCGGTGTAAACGGGGTGTTAGTCTTGTGGGTCCAGTTGTAGCAGCTGGAGAAGTGTCCATCTGCTCCAGTTCTTCTCTTTTGATAAAGCATGACAGCAAGCCTTTGAGGATGGACTGGAACACCAGTGGGGCATCTGTCTGGAATGCCACCAAAAAACCCCTTCAGCTGCCTCATGAAAAATACAAAAAAAAAAAAAAAAAACAGTGGAGCTTAGCCTGAAAAAGAGGGTCATCAGTGGCCTGTTTTACTGTACAGTAGGATGCAGATGATGTCACTTGGCTTTTCAGGAGTTTTTGTGGCTGTTGATGCTGGCCACACTATTGCCCGCTCAGCAACTGCTTAGCCTTCTATCCATCTATGGACCCAGAACTACAGACAAAATGTTGTTGTGTTGGTCACTTGAATGAAGTTCTCTTGTCTTGCTGGTGATTCGTGGAACAACTGCCAAAGAGCTCTCAGTATATCAATCACCTTCCAACCTTTATCTCTATTTTGAAAAATTCCATGCACAACATTCAACCATGGGCTTACAGGGGAAAGAGACTCAATTGTCAAGGCTGGTAAAAGAACAAAGTTTTATAAATTAAAACAAAACAGCTGACAACAAAAACCAGGGAGCAGCACAGATTCACACTTGGCAAAGTGAATGCATAGGCAACTTGGGACTGGCAACTGCCAGCCCTATATACTCTGCAATCACCTCCACCTTAACAGGCTGCACCTGTTGCCTGTCAAGGTGGAGGTGAAAGAATGTGACAGGGGAGGGGCTGTAAGGCCGAAACCCTTATAGCACCCTCCCTAAGGCATGACTCCTGGCGTGCCAAGGAACATGGACCGGACCACTGCTCTCCGCCAGCCCCCTGGACCGGACCGCTGCTCTCCGCCGGCCCCCTGGACCGGACCGCTGCTCCCTGCCGGCCCCCTGGACCGGACCGCTGCTCCCTACTGGCCCCATGGACTGGACCACAGCTCTCCGCCAGCCCCATGGACCGGACCGCAGCTCTCCGCTGGCCCCATGAACCGGTTTCCGCAGGTCCCATGGACCGGACCGCTGCTCCCCACCGGTCCCATGGGCTGGACCACTGCACTCCACCAGCCTGGCTCAGTCTCAGAATTGGTCTCTGCATTCTCTCAGGAAGTGTGCCCTGCTGGATGCCAAATGCAACAGGGCAGGCACTAGGACCATGGGCCTAGAGAAGAGAGACTCAAATGCCAAGGCTGGTGAAAGAACAAAGCTTAATATAAATTAAAACAAGCCAGAGCTGACAACAAAACCCAGAGAGCAGCGCAGATTCACACTTGGCAAAGTAAATGCAGAGACAACTTGGGACTGGCGGCTGCCAGCCCTATATACTCTGCAATCACCTCCACCTTAACGGGCTGCACCTGTTGCCTGTCAAGGTGGGGGTGAAAGAATGTGACAGAGGAGGGCCTGTAAGGCCCAAACCCTTACAGTTTTACAGCCACCTTCCCTTCACATTGACTCTAGTACCACACAACAATATCCATCTATTCTGTCTGTGTCATCTTATTTAGGCATTCATCCAAAGACACAACAAAACACTATGCTTTTTATCTTTGATCAGCGGCTCTTACAGTTGTGTGCAGTGATTATACATCACCACGTTTGTCTAAAAGGGGTCCTAATACATTACTTTGCAATAGTTTTTGTTGAAAATGAATTGAAAAATACTATTGTAGGCAATGAGACCAAAAATACATAATTCCCACAAGCATATTGAGGTAAAAATATGCAAAGATGGCAATTTTCCGCGGATCCACTGATTTCCACGGATTTGGAGACTGAAACAGTCACTGCTGTGTATCGTCAAAATTCAATTGATGCTTTTTTTGGGGGGGGGGGTTAGTAGGTGCATAAGTGCCTACCTCTTGTTATCGACAGCCATTATTTCCATTTGCTTGCGGAACACGAAGAGTTAAATCCCATATGACAGGGGAATGTTAAATCCATTATCATTGGTTTGGATATGGTGCCAATCTTTTTGACAACATTTGGGTCTCGGCGTAGTTAGCTCTCAAAAATGGTGAAACAGTTGAACAAAGAAGATGAATCTCGTGTTTAGGAAATCAACAAGTCGGTTATAAATAGGTTCAGGTGGGACTGGCCGGAAAAACTGCGACGGTTAATGTAAAAATTGGGAAGAATACAGAAGATTTGATTGAGAGTTTGGCAAACTTTGTGAAGATGGTAGAAGTTCTTGGAAAAGCTCTTTGTGTATATTGCAGTAACTTGATGAGTTACAGAGCGCGAGGATGCATTTCCCTAATGGAACATTCGAAAATTATGAAGCATAGAGAGAAAGTGTCCCTGAGACGATCAAATCATTCGTTGGGACCTGCCTTCTTCAAGCCTCCACGGAAAGTAGCACTACAGCCAAGGATACTGGGGTACTTTGGTGAAACCTAGCAATGGAACGAATGAAGAATTTGTGCCTCTTACTCCCATTGCTGATAGACAAGTTCATTCAGAGGTAATAATTTTCTGAAATTTTGTAGATATCGTGTTATTGATTTGTTTCTTAGATTTTTTTTTTTTTTTTTTTTTTTTTTTTTACAAATCGTCAAATGTGAGAACTTAATAATGCTGGATCTAATAGTAATAGTTGTAATAAGTTACTAGGCATTTTTTTTGCATCAGTTTCATTTTTATTTCGCAAAATGTAGGAATTTAAATAACCTTCTTGTCATGGTTTGTGAGGTGTGCGTGTTGTCTGGACTTTTCTTTGCGGCTCTCCTCCTGGGATGATATCGAATTCCGGGGCTATCGAATTCTTTATCCAGCTGGCTGACTGAGCTGGGGCAACGCCTTCCCAGACTCTATATAAGCAGGAAGCCCGGCATGCCTCCTTCGCTAGAGTGTCTGTTTTTAGCTTCGCACTATAACCTAAGATATCTGTAGTCAGGTTTTGTATGACTTTCTAATCTTCTGATATTTGGAGTTTCTTCTCCCTTTTTCTGTCTGGCTTTGCTTCCGTGGTTCAGGCTATTATGCGTCCTCTGGAAGCGCAAGTACTTTCGTTTGGTCTGTATTATTCTCTGTGTTTGTACTGTGTCCGTGCTTCCCTCTTTCTCTCTGGTCGTTGCTCTTGGCCTCCTAATTCTACCGGCCATTACACTTCTGTGGAATTTGCATGTATGTTTTGCATACTTTTTCATCTGCAGGCACAAGACATATGGTTTGTTTTATATTATATTTCCTCTTGTCTATCATGTCTATCTTTCCATGTTGTTGGCGTCGTCGGACTATCCTTAACCCAAGAGCAGTATTTGTTTTTTACCTCCCTATGGAGGTGATGTTTTCGTCAGCGTTCATTAGTTAGTGCGTTCATTAGTTAGATAATGGGAAAGCACAAAAAGTAATGTGTGGATCATGACAAAACTTCTTGTACCAGTACACACTGTACCCACAAAGAATTGATTAAATTTTTGTTACGATCTGTCTCGTATTGTGGACACATGGTCCAAAGGAACATTTCTAGTGGTATCAGCCATTGCTGGCCTAATTGCTTTTTCACAATCAGGAGTTGTGCGAGTTAAGGAAATTGAGATTTTGACTTGAATCGCAAGGTGAAACGCAGGTTTTGCAGAGGTAAATTCACTCTCTGAGTGCCTTCTAGATATAGCTTTGCTTTGGTTGTGGAGAGTTTTGAGAAGACGTCCTATTTTAATTGCTGGAATATTCTTTTTTTTTTTTGGAGTTTTCCCTTTATTAGACAGTAGTCAGTAGAGAGAGACAAGAAAAGTGGGACAAGAATATTGGTGACACGCTGCAAACATGCCGGAGCCGGAATCGAACCCGGGCCGCCACAGGAAGGACTCAGCCCCTTGTGGTGTGCGCGCTCAGACCGATGCACCACCAAGGCGCCCACTTGCTGGAATATTCTGTCCCTATTCAGACCAAACATTGCCACAATAAGCTATTTATTACATGCATTATTTCTAACTTCTCCTATACCAACTTTGTAATACGTTTTATGTCGGTTTACTTTTCATATTTTGAGATAGACAGAAACATTTCAAAGATTAAAATCTTTTTACATGTATAATCTTCATTTTTTAAAAACAAAGTAGGAACTCTGTAACGCCATGCCTCCAGCCCTCCAATTCACCAGTCAATTAAGACCCGGACCGCATTCCACAGTCCATTTAATTGTCGACTGCTGTTCCCCATTGTGTGCATACAATAGTGTTCTCTTTGTAAGAGAGACTCTTGCGCTCATTCGGTTTGAATTCTCGTAAAATGCATAAGCCTCTGTCGTAGAACCAAGAGATTACAGCCGATAGTCCTTTATAAAGTTTATGTACTGGTAAAATTGTGAAAAAGTGGTGAACCATACCAATGAAAATCAACTGCTGAAGTCTGTGGCTCTGTCTGGTACCAGCACAGCAAGAGACCTTAAAGATGGAGGCCCAGAAATTTATGCTGAAACAAGGTGGGCTGTTATTTCAGTAAAGATTGAACTGATTGGATACAAAAGGAAAAATGGCAGAGAAAACCAATGAAGAATCAACAGAGGGGGGTAGGAGGGACATTCAAAAGATAACAATGGGAGTGGATTGGTTGAATAGCCAGGTACAGACAGAATGATGGGTAAGGGGGAGAAGAGTGCCTCCTTCCGCCACACCTCACACGCCTGTTGTTACACCATAGTCTTGTTTAGACTTTACTCCCACAATTCACATGTGTATTTGTAAATCTCTAATTAAGCGCTTTTCCTTTTCTGATTCGGTCAGTGCTTCTTTTGTAATCCAGGAACCTTGTTTCCCAATTCTTTATATTTGTAATACATAGTACTGTTGTCTAAGTCCCAGTTGCATGTAGTACCTACATTACTATTTCCTGATCTCTGTGCACAAAACTGGTGCTCAGTGATCAGCCCTTACAGACTCCCTTATATTTATATACACAGTCGCGCCCAAAATTATTCATACCCCTACCAATTTTTGTTTTTTTTCAAGATATTTTTTGACAAATCAAATTTATTCTTGCACAAATGACACAGTTTGTTGACATAAGGCTGTAAGAAGTACAGTAAACAATTTTTCAAGAAATACATTACTTTTTGGTATTTTATTTGACAGATTTACAAAAAACGCCATGTCCAGAATTATTCATACCCCTTTCTCAGTAATTGATGGCAAAGCCTTTATTCACGATTACAGCCTCCAAACACGTCCTGTGGTTGATCACAAGGTTTATACACGTTTCCACAGGGATTTTGGCCCACTCCTCTTTGGCGAACCTCCAGGTCCTTAAGATTTGAGGGTTTCCTTGCCATGACCTTGGTCTTCAGTTCCCTCCACAGATTTTTGATAGGATTGAGGTTGGTGCTCTGGCTTGGCCACTCCAAAACGTTCACTTTGTTGTCCACTAACCATTTCTTGACTGATTTGGCTGTGTGTTAAGGATCATTATCCTGTTGGAAGATCTATTCCTGCCCAAGATCAAGTTTTTCAGCAGATTGCTTGATGTTTTCACTGAGGATCTGGATATACTAGTCCTGTTTCATAATGCCATTCACTTTAAAAAGGTTTCCAGGCCCATTCGCTGAAAAGCAACCCCAGGGCATGATACTCCCGCCACCGTGTTTGACCGTTGGGACAGTTTTTCTCGGGTTGAACACTTCACCTTTCTCAAGCCACTTACACTTCTCCAACCCAAACACACAAGAGCTCATCTAGCCTTCGCAAAACTCACCTGGATGAAGATACAAGCTTCTGGCTGTAAATGTTATGGATGGATGAAACAAAGATGGAGCTGTTTAGGCACAGAAATGGGGCTTTTGTTTGGCGTAAGAAAGGTGAAGCGTTCAAGCTGAAAAACGCGGTCCCAATGGTCAAACACAGTGGCGTGAGTATAATGCTCTGGGGTTGCTTTTCAGCGAATGGGCCTGGAAACCTTGTTAAAGTGAATGGCATCATGGTGAACAGGACCAGTATATCCAGATCCTCAGTAAAAACATCAAGCAATCCGCCGCAAAACTTGGTCTTGGGCAGGAATAGATCTTCCAACAGGATAATGATCCTTAACACACAGCCAAATCCATCAAGAAATGGTTAGTTGACAACAAAGTGAACATTTTGGAGTGGCTAAGCCAGAGCACCAACCTCAATCCTATCGAGAATCTGTGGAGGGAACTGAAGACCAAGGTCATGGCAAGGAAACCCTCAAACCTTAAGGACCTGGAGAAGTTCGCCAAAGAGGAGGGGCAAAATCCTCAAGAGAAAACGTAGAAACCTTGTGATTAACCACAGGACGCGTTTGGAGGCTGTAATCGTGAATGAAGGCTTTGCCATCAATTACTGAGAAAAGGGTATGAATAATTCTGGACATAGCATTTTCTGTAAATCTGTCAAATAAAATACCAAAAAGTATTGTACCTCTTGAAAAATTGTTTACTGTACTTCCTACAGCCTTATGTCAACTTACTGTGTCATTAGTGCAAGAATAAATTTGTCAAAAAATAATATTGAAAAAAAAAACAAAAATTGGTAGGGGTATGAATAATTTTGGGCGCGATTGTATATAAACCTTTCATGTAGGAAATGAGATCGATAAATCTAATCGTAACAAATGGTTTGCATTTTCACTAATGCCTTGAACATAATCTTCCTATTACATGGTAGATATTTGTCATATAATGTGAACCAATTTTGTGTTGAAATAATTGGAGGAATTTGACAGACTGCTGATGTAGACCTAGAAACATTCTTTTTGTGTGTTCTTCCAGTGATGGGATTTTACTTTCCATGTATGTGTTGATTAAAATTCTCCAAATGATTGGATCACCCTATGTTCTTTTTCAGTAGAATATGATCAATCTAATGCTATTTTAGAGGGTTATACTTTACTAAAACCCAGGAGCCTCTTGACCCCAAGGGCATTCAGTTCTTTTGGCTGCCTGCCTTCATTCAATTACCCAATTACCCTCTCTGTGCTCCCCTAATTAGTACACCTGGTTTTCATTAGCTTAGTGTCATTCCTTTATCTATTTACGCTTCAGTTTTCCCCTTCACTGGCAGGTAGCCTTAGTTTGTGACACCTTTTAGTCATGAGCACTCCCTTTTTGTTATACCCATTTGGTTTTGTGTTTGAGTTATTCGGTCACTTTCTTTATTAAAATCATGTTCTTGCACTTGGGTCCTCCTTTCCCATCACTCTCCTTGTGCCCTTTCAACATCTTTGCGTGCCAAAGCAGTACAAAAAGTGATACAAATTTAATTTTTTTGACTCTTGCAAAGCCTGAATGCTCATTTGCAGGCTCATTCCATGAATATTGATGCTTTAAAAAATTGTTTAAACTGGTTTGAGGCAACATTATTCTGCAAAATGTCCAGCTCACCGGTCTATTAAGACCAGGACCACATTTTTCAGTTCACTCATCATTCTTTGCATCTGTGTGTAATAGGGCTGCACGATTAACCGAATCGCAATTATTTTAAGCGCAATAAAAGTAACTGTCACTATGAGGCAGACAGACGAGCTTGCTTATTACCTTTTCTATGACACTTACCTAATGCGGTCATTTGAAATGCTTCCGGGAAGAAAACTGTGATTTGAAGTCCACTAATTACCAGCGAGGATGGACAGCCTCAATCGCCTTTGCATAATTAGCTTACCTTAAGCTAGATTATTTCTAGTTTTACGTTTGGCCGCGCTGTGTGCGAATGCAATAACAATTTACGTCACGTTTGATATGCTTAAACAAAATGTATTCCACCTTCACTGTCGGCTATTTAGATGCTCAAAAGTAACCAAAATCAAGAGCTTGCATATTTTTGAACATGTAAAACTTATTTTGTGCCCATGTTAGTTTTGAACATCATCAAGTATGTGACACCATGAAATTTAAGTCTTGCTCCAGCTCCATGCTATAAATACCTAGTAGACCAGGTTTTATAAAGGGGAATGTACACCAACCAAGCCTATCGGTTGTACTGTAACTACATGAATGTAAATATGGGGGCTTAAGGAAAAAAAACATTTCTATAAGATCTCTGCATGCCGGGCCCTCATTGGTCGCGGGCCCTAATGCGATGGCATTACCTGCATATATGCTAGTTACGCCTCTGCCAATAACCAAATGGTAAGGTTGGCTGATCCAACAAGAGCACTAGTGTTTCCTGTGTGCATCAGTCCATTTCAGTTGATCTCAAGCCTAGAAAAGACTTTCTGGATGTTTTTGGCATATGGTTTCCCTGGTGCACACAGTCTTCACTTGCAATTGTGGATGCAATAATGAATAATGTTAATTGATAAAGGTTTTAAAAATGAGTCCCAGCCCATGTGGTTATATTTTTAACAGAAACACGGCAGTTTTCAATACAGTGCCATGTGAAGGATTGAAGATCAGGGACCTTCTATGCTGATTTTCAATTGTATCCTTTGCACAGATATGTCTCCAGTTTCCCTGAATCTTTTAATAACATAATGCTCTAAAGAGGGTGTTGTTAGGTATTTACAACTGTTTGATTACACAATCACAAAGATTTTTGCAAACTGGCAAGCCTCAACCACTCATTGATTGCAAACAAATGGGTCTTTTATGGATGCTCCATTTAGATCCAAGCATGATAGCATCATGTGTTCAACACCTGCACACTCGGTTTTTTTGCATTCAAGTCTAATATTGCCCCTTCACCAAATTTTGAAATGTGTTCCAGGTGTCAAATTTAGAATGAACATGTATTTCCAAAAAACAAATTTAAAAACTTCTCACTCAATTTAATACCGATCAAAGATAATGAACAAACCACTGCTTTTTGAAACTTGCATTTTCCATACCATCCCATACTATTCACTTGAAGGCCCAATTAAGTCATAACTGAGGAAAAAAAAATCAATATGTAGTTCATCATCCTTCATTCATCCTTCACATCAACTCACTCATACATAATGCATGCATTCATTTGCTATCATGCATGCTCACACTCACACACAAATAGTGCATAAAACATTTGCACTGACACACAAAAGCACACACGCACAAACACACACGCACGAACACACGCGCGCGCGCACACACACACACACGCATCTCTTATAACAACAACAAAGGCCTGTATCAGCAGCAATGCACTGTGCGTGAATAAACCATATTTCCTGTTGTTTCTCAAAAGAAATCACAGGTGACATACTAACCTTTGTTCGAGTTCTTCAGGTGCCATCAATTACAGTATGGCAATGAGCTGGAGCTGCTAGTCAGAATACCAGAAATAATGGTGACTACATGCAAAGAAATGTTGTTTTATTAATGCGATACTGTCAATGTGATGAAAAATTCTCTCTTTTCTATGAAATAAAGGAATACTGAAAAATAATTTGCATTGATAAATTATTGAGTATGCTCAGGATACGGATGCTTTTTCTCCATCGTTTCCCCCTTATTCAGGAGATATTGAATTGAATGCTTTTAATGCAGTCTGCATTTTATTCAGCTGAAATCACAGTTATAACAAAAAATAAGGCAGGCATGCTTTTCTTTATATTCTTGGTAATGAAATTTGTCTTTTAAATTGGATATTAATTTTGTCAGCAGTTCTTGCTAATCTATTTTCCACAGTTTTAATGTGCTATTTCAATTCAGATAGATGTTGTGTTTGGCACTTTGTTACCTAAGAATGATTCTTTCAAGTGTGAGATAAGTGGTTATTCACCCAATTAAAAAGTACATTAAAATAGTGAGCTGATATGGAAATGACTGCTGTCTGCCTGTTAAAATGTTCAACAGAGAGCATTGTTCCAAATTATCTATAACATATGTTGTATTTCTCCATGATAGTGCTCAACTTTATTGTGACTGTGAAGCATGCACACATCATATGAAATTTTCAATACACAAAAAGGAATTCAATGAGGTAGCCATCTTAAGAGGCAGCTTAAAGGCCGAGTCTGGAGTTTTGTCCGTTGCTGTTTGTAAACACAATATTCAAACGTAGCCCCTCCTCTCGGGCTCAACGATGCACGCCCCCTGCCGCTGCCAGCCTTGCCAATACACACCCACCCAGCCCAGCACCTGGCTTGCTGTATCGTAATGAATCAGAATCTGTACACCATGCTACCTGCAGGAATGAGTGACGAGGTATCTTGCAAATATAGTATCAAACGTTTTATCGTGCCCACATGATATTGTTTATGCATTTGAATAAACAGCTATACTAATAATAATGCTAATTATTGACTGCAGTGGTTTAGATGTTCAGTCTAGCTTGCTAACAGACAGTTTGCAAATGCTAATACTCTCTATTAGCAGTGCTAATAGACAGTATTTGTGCTCTGAACGACGCTCAGACAGCGGTTAGCAGCGCAAATGTAAAGGTGTTTGCAATGTTTGATACTCGGACTTAGTGTGTACATAAACTGCTTATACCTCCACGACAAGCTACGCAGCACGTCGCTAAATAAGCAGGCTAACATCCAGTGTTTGGCACGTACCTGTCCAACAGTAAGCAGGCCAACTCCGCGTCGCTATTCAGCTTCAGCCTCTCCTTCAGGGCTTGGAAGCGGATGAAAGCCACGCCGATATTCACTCTGGTGTTCGAGCGTACTTTGTCTGCTGCACGTTTCGTCTCTGTGTATTTTCTTTTTTTGGCAGTGTCCGCCATTGCTTTGACAGTGACTGCTCCAGTCGCTATGCTCTATGCAGGCCCACAGAGCGACACGCCCTGAGCTCTCTCATTGGCTGGAGAGAACACACCGACTCTCCGCCCAGAAACGTCCACGTCCACAACAAAACAAAGTAAAAGACCAAAATACAGGCAGGCGGAGGGGGCGCTGCAGACATAGTCACCACCACACAGGACTAGAAGCCCACAGGAGATGATTAAGCCGGATTTCATTTTTATAAGTCTAGTGTTTATTTTTGAGCAAAAAACTCCAGACCCTACTTTTAAAGAAAAGGCGGTTGAAGTGGAGGCGAAGACAGCAGAAGGGGGAGGGACTGCAAGGCAAAACCATTACACCTGTGCTCACAGCCCAGCACCATGCAGCTGGATTTTGGCGCCCCATTCTCTTCACAGATGAGAGCAGGTTCACACTGAGCGCATCTGACAGGCATGAAGTCTGGACATGCTGCGGCGAACGTTATGCTGCCTGTAACATGATCCAGTATGACTGATTTGGCAGTGCGTCAGTAATGGTCTGGGGAAGCATATCCTTGGAGGGTCGCCCAGACCTCCATTTCATAGCCAGCAGTACCCGGACTGCTGTTAGGTACCCTGATGAAACCCATAGAGCGATTGTCAGACCTTATGCTCGAACAGTGGATCCTGGGTTCTTCTTTGTGCTGGACAATGCCCAGTCTCATGTGGCCAGAGTGTGTAGGCAGTTCCTGGACGACAAAGGCATTGATGCCATTGACTGGCCCTCTTGTTAGCCATATTGAGCACCATTATTTATCGGTGCATCCGACGCCAGCAAGGACCACCATAAACTGTGCTGGAGCTCACTGATGCCCTGATCCAGGTCTGGGAGAAGATCCCCCAGGACATCATCTGCCAACTCATCAGGAGCATGCCCAGATGTTGTCAGGAGTGCATATTGGCAGGCAGGCACCATACACTCTACTGAGTCTCACTATGAGTTGCTGTGATAGAATTTGCACAAGTTTGATAAGGCTGTGATTTCAGTTTTTAGCTTACCGGCCCTATGGGCCGATAAGCTATTGTCGTGTGGCGTCCGTCGTCCGTCGTCCGTCGTCCGGAAAATTTTATATCTTTTTTTTTTGGCCTGATGAATTTTCATGTAAATTTGCCATAATATACTATGAGCAGGGGCGTAGTTTACGGGGGGGACACGGGGGACATGTCCCCTGCACTTTTTGAAAAGGCAGCATTGGACCCCCCCCCCCCACTTTTCACAGTCTTAAAACTAATGTAAAAAAAAAAGAAAGAAAAAAACACTGCACGCATTAAGACCTCGGGGAAATAATACCCGCTTTAGCTGCCAGTGGCCAATCCTGTTCAACTTTTTCTCCCTTCTTCTCTCCAAGTCCTGCCTTTTATTCAAACAGATAATCAGACTTTGCCAGCATGTAAGAAAAAACGCTGGCGAATCGCATTGTGTAAACCCCCTAGCCACCGAAGACCGATTACATAAGATTTTATATAAAGAAAAAACTGTGCGAGTCACATTAAACCCAATTTACGAACCTATATTTTGCGGGGAACTGCTTGTTTTCCTCTTTTATAGCTAGCTACGTTGATAAACAGTATTCGGAACTTCCTTAAACGACGTAGTTGAGTTGGGCAATTGATTGTTAAAGTGAGCAGCTTAGCAAAAAAATACCAATATTGTTTCATCCCCAGTCATGACATGACAATTCAGATCCAGTGAGATGCCGTTGGAGGTCAGTTAGGGGAGGCAGAATCCTCACCATTAAACTAACTCACTATTACTTTGCTTGATTAGCAATCTGAGGATTGACTAACTAATTTACGAGACTAAACAGCAGAATGGCGTGCCCGTTCCATCCACGACATTATTGCTCAGTGCACCGAACTTAAAATGCTCACGAGACAGCAAATTTGTTCATATTTGCTTTCAGGAAGCTAACGCGATGCCATTAACCATGGCCGGATCTAGGGGGGTGCAGGGGTGGGCTACGCCCCCCCAGATTTTTACCCCGCCCCCCCAGCACCTCCTGACTTATTAACGTATATTTTAGAACAATTAAAAGGAGTGCGTAATGCGAATTCAATGAGAATGAAACGCAATTTCCACCCCCCCAGTCAAAAAAATGAAATGCGATCTCTCGCCCCCCCCGTCAACAAAACTTCTCTACCCCCCAGCAATTTTCATTGCACCACCAGTCGAAGCAGGCTGCAGCCAGCCCTGCCATTAATAAATATTAAAACCTTTCTTATGCAGCGTTCAATGTGTGGTCAGTAGCCTATGTTTATGCAGGGCTGGCGATAAGCGGTATCGCATCGCAAAATGCAATCAGTTTTTTTGAAATGCGCCAATCTGCGACGGGCTTTTGAAATCCCCCTTGTATATTTTGCAATACAGTCTTTGGATAATGTGGTTAAAGTTTTAGTCCAGTTTTGAACAAAAATGGGCTCCTACAGTCTCTTAAATATCGTTCCAATCGCCCTCCGCAACTGCACTATGGATAACCTCACGGCGCGACTCACACGGCGCGTCCGCCACCCTTTGTAAAGCGGCGGGGGAATCGCGCAATCAAATGCTGTAGGCTTCATGTGTATATGCGACTAGATAAAATGAAATTAAAAACACTGGACTGGAGACACACATCAGGTGTCATCTAACACAGGTATTAAATATAAAAATAACGACGACAACAACGGTTTCCAGATGTGCTAATTGCATTTTTAAAAACCGCAAATTATTGTGTGATGTTCGAGATCCGGACCGTCCCGTGTTGGAATTAGAGGATCGGCCGACGTTAGACTGAACGACCAGAACATTGCTGACAATTTCAGAATCTAAAAAGAATGAGTGATTCAGAGTAAGTTAGAGAATCGTCTCAATTCTTAAGCGATGTATGGACTTTAACCCATCATTACGAAAGGATTTTGGCACATTGTTGTATTTTTGTATCGCTGTATCGTGTACCGTTTTGCAAATATTAGGCAGTGGTCAAGCACGTGAGCACTGACAACATCGATTCTAACCCAAGAAATCAACAAACCTGCATTTTAGATCATGTAAGTACTTGGTTAGGGATTTCCCTTTGTGCAAGGTACTGAAGAGCTTTGAAATTAAAAGTTATCGTTTGCTATTAATTATGAAGACAAAGTTACTTTCTGTTTTACTGAAGGGCTTCATCTGTGTCTTACGTTTATTGGCATGACTGGTTATTAATTAGTATTAGAATATAATGGGAGTTAAATTGGCATTGGTATGAGTTGCAGTTGTAAAAATTAGCATGCTAATCGCACTTAAGACCCCTCGGCTGTGTATGTAAGCCCCTGGTGGGCAAAGTAAGAGTCAAAATTGGCTGGAATTCGATAGGTAAGTGAAGGATCCATAGACGTACCACCCACCCAAAAATGAGAAACCTAGAAGCAAACCTGAAGGCGCTAGAGTGGTAACGTTGTTGAATTTTAAGATCGGCAGCATTTACGGTATTTGACCTAGAAAACGGTAAAAAATAGGTCAAATTAAAGACGCATCTGATATGTGATGAAGGGTGATCCCATGTACCTTCAGTAAAAATTTGAGCGTCCTAGCTGAAATAATAAGGAAGTTATGGCAATTTTTCATTTTGCACAATAAGCCACCTGGTGGCCAAAGTAAGAGCCGAAAATGGGAAGAATTCGATAGGTAAGTTAACGTTCATAGACATACCACCCAACCAAAAATGAGAAACCTAGAAGCAAAGCTGAAGGCGCTAGAGCGGTAACGTTGTTGAATTTAAAGATCGGCGGCATTTACGCAGAAAACGGAGGAAAATAGGTGAAATCAAAAATGCGTCTAATATGTGATAAAGGGTGATCCCATGTACGTTCAGTGAAAATTTGAGCGGTAACGTCGTCGATGAACAGACGTACGGACGGACAGACGATCGGACAGACGGACACTGCAGGGCACGACAATATGTCGGCATGTCGGCTGGCCGAGGGGTAAAAACCAACTAAAAAAATATTTGAGATACAGATATCTTATTGGTGCTGTACATTTAAAGAAAAAAAGGCTGTCTAGTAAAAGATTGGGAGGACTAGTAAACCTGGGTCATTAGCCTTCTAGTCCGGATGTCTAGTGGGAAAAAAAAAAAAAATTCTATCCCTGATACACAAAAAAAGAGTGGTATATCTATGTCAAAGGAATGCTGTTTTCATATTTTGGAGACATATATCTGTACCTTGAATTCCTACAGTGCTCTTTATTCTAGATTATGGCAATTTTATTTTAATATTTAAATGTTCATCTTGGTTCATACTTGCCAGAATTAATTTTTCACGGTAAAAATATTATATGTATGATAAAACTGAATAGTCACTCATTCACAGCCTGAGCCAGCTGAGTGGCTTAGGTAGAACCAACTAAAACTTAGTAATTCCTATTCAGTTACCAAGTTATTACATATTAGCTGTAAGTGGGTCCCAATTGGTAAGTCCAAGTAGTTTTAACACTGCAATGCTACTGTAACTCAACTGCCTTAGTCTTCATTAGGCGATGTTAATTAGTGTTAGTATTGTTAGCTAAGTGTTCTCAGAGATGAAATTAAAAGGTCCCCACTGAGTATGCTGGTTTTTGTTCCAAACACAATTGCAATCGTAAGATTTTAACTATCTGTTTATTTGTCTTAATTTGATGCATTCCATGTTAAGAGCAGTTATTTACCATCTTAATCTGCGTTTTCATGGACATATCCATTGTGCCATGAAGAATAAAAACCCTTGAACATATTGTGCTTATTTTCTATAATGTGAGGATTTTCAGGTGAAAACATTATTAAACAGATCAAATTAGACTGATAAAATCTGTAAGCTCCAAATTAGGTTGCTCACAGTGGTGTTTTGAGTTCTCTTAAAATAATTTGCCTGAACTTAATAAACATGACACAAAACTGGTGCGACTCTATTGTTTGCCAGTAAATAATTAGTGTTTGCAACCATGAGTCAACAGCTTCACCGATGAGAACCTATTGTTTGTTGATTAACCAATTGTTTACATTGATTAAATGAATGGTTAAATTGTTTCTGTCAGCAGTTATTTGTACTAGTTTTTAATATATCTCAACTTGGATTTGGAATTTTTTTTCTTCATGGCATGTATTGATTTGTCAAATGTGGATGAAGAGGATGAAGAACTGCTGTAAACATAAATGCACCTAACTAAGACAAATCAACAGCTTTTTAAAATCGTAAGATTGCAATTATGGTTGGAACAAAAACCAGCATACATAGTGGGGCGCCAGGACCGAGTTTGAGAACCACTGATTGCTGAACGTTTAACCGGCACTGAAGCTTGAATGTGTGGTTCCCAAACAAGATAGGTAGGGGAGAAGTTTTGACAACTCTGATTGGCTGAAAACAAGTTAAAGCCGACTTTGCAGGCAGTAAGCTTCTCGGGAGGGCATACACACTGGTAGGCGGAGGCACTTGCCCTCTTATGATTGGTTGCTTTCAACGCGATCATGCCCACACAACCTCTAACAGCTTTTTGTTAGCTGAACACAGCAAGCATGCACTTTGGCTAGAGACATTATCATTAGCTGCCTTATGTTGTTCCGTATACAAATGCGAATTACGTTGTTGTTGAGATTATATAGCCATCTAGCTAGCTAGCTAACGTTAGTCAAGAAAAATCTTTGAAAATAATCGTCATATTTAAGCAATGTGATGTAATTTTTGCCCTAACTAGCAAGCTTCAACAGTTATTACTGTGGCGTTTACTGTTTTCCTGGGGGGTTTGGAGGTGAAGCGTGTGACTTACAACAGTGGTCTAGTACGCAGAACCTGAGGAGGCGCAGTTTTGAAAAAATTCCAATTCCCACAGAATGTGGCTTTAAAAGCCGCTGGACTCAGGTTCTAAGATAAATACATATTTTGATATTCATATTGCTTTGATGGCAGCTATCAGAGTACTGTTATTGCAACTCTTACTAAATTTCAGCAATGGGTGAAAAATTACGTGAGATTAAGTAGTCACACCCATAACCCTGCACCCACCTCGATCCAGGGTGGTTTTACTGCGCTCTTTTCCACCTTATGGGGTACGCCAATATTTTGATCACTTTCATTACTCTCTAATGTATTGCATTAAATTTATTTTATTTAACAATCAAAAAACATGGTTATTTTGTTCTACTTCAAAACTAAAGCCCTTTTGAGAATTTGCGCCGGAAATGTGTCCTCCCCCCACCTTTAAAATCAAAACTATGCCCAAGACTACGAGACCATATTTCTGGACTGTTTTTTTCGGATTTCTGATTGTATTGTATTGTATGTATTGAACACCTATAGGATGTCATATATGAACTTTCATTTGGTGGCCTAGAACACTTCGGTGACCTTCGAAGGTCAAACTTCCCATGGTGAAATTTCAATTACTTCTATCACCAAAACTATTACAGAAATAGCTAAGGTTTCTATTGTGGGCACATAAGAAGTCATGTATTAACTTTTATTTGGCAACCTTGAACTTGATCTTCAGTGACCTTCAACAGCCAAATTTTACAATGAAATTTCAGTGACTTATATCAGCAAAATCATAGCAGATAGAGTGTAGGTTTGTATTGGAGACGTTTAGGAAGTCATACATGAACTTTCATTTGGTGACCTTCATATTGACCTTCGAAGATCAAGCTTGACCAAGTAAAAATTCAATGACTTCTATCACTAAAAAGGTCACAGATAGAGCCTAAGCTTGTATCACAGACTTAAAGGAAGTCACACATGAACTTTCATTTGGTGATATTCAACTTAACTGTTGGTGACCTTTGAAGGTCAAACTTGACATCATACAATGACTTGTATTGCCAAAATGGTCATAGATGGAGCCTAGGTTTGTTTAGAGACTTATAGGAAGTCATATATGAAGTCCATTTGCTGACCTCAACTTGACCTTCTGTGACCTTTAGAGTTCACAATTGACATATTGAATTTTCAATGACATGTATCACCAAAACTGCTTCAGAGCTTAGGATTGTACAAAGTATTACAGGAGGTCTTATAAATGTATGTGAACTTTTATTTAGTAACCTTGACATTGACCTTCAATGATTTGAAGGTCAAATATCACATTAAATTTTCATAACTTGTATCATCACTATAAGATTGCTTGCTGGCAAGCTACAGGACCCTTGGTCCTATTTTTTACTTTCATTTTCAGGTTGATTTTTAATTCAGCCCTAAGTAGTGGGTTGATGATTTCTGTTTCCACTGACCGTTTTTCATTTTCAACTTGAAAAATTTATTCTTCAAGATCTGATACGTGATTATACAGCAGTGTGCATGATTAAGCACCACCACCACTTTCGTCTAACGAGGGACCTCATATATTACTTCTCTTTAATTTTTTGGCAAAAATTTATTGAAAATACTATTGTAGGCAATGAGAACAAAAAAAAATCATTCCCATAAGTATACTGAGGAAATGAAAACATCCATTTTTCATAACAACAATAACAATTGAAAGGTGTCAAAATTTATTTTTTTTTGACTCTTACATAGCCTGAATGCATGTTTGAAGGCTCATTTAATGATTATTGATGCTAAAAAATTTGTCTAAACTGGTATGAGGCAAAATTATTCAGCAAAATTACCTCTGATGGTCAGTTGTTCCAGTATATAATGTTTCGCGAACTTTGAGCAGTGTCACAGTGTTAAACGCGATGGCACGACGGAAGGAGCTCTCCGAGATTGTTCATAGCTGCATTGTGGCCTTACATGATGTTGGTTCGTCACTCAGAAAAATTTCTTAAGACGATAAATGCTGCCATGGCATAGAAAGAAACACCATCAAACGTTTCAAAGAGACAGGTTCACTGAAGACTACTGACAATAGAAGTGAAAAATAGAAGTTAAGTGCCTCTGATGTTCGGTATCTGTGTATGACAAGTAAAACTAGAAAATTTATGTCCTTGGACACGGATGCCCCTGCCACTGAGAGTTTATGATGCTCCTAAAATTGTGAAATTCTCCAATTTTGTAAAACAAAATATGAGATGCATACCTTCGATCTATCTAAGCATTGACTTAAGAGCGTAGGTTTAATGTGAGAATTGGTAGGGTCGCATATGCAATGTGAGCGCGCGTAGCTCGCGAGCTGGAAAATTTGTGTCAATCTGAATGCAGATACTGCCTTTCCTATATACAGAGATTATCCCAATGAGTGTTTCTTTGTTTTTTTATGATGCTAAGCAAGGCGCCTCCATAATCTTCATAGATAGATGCCACATACATAAACTTCTGTTTCTATTTTGTTGCCATCCAAATACTTTTGATTGGATTTTTGAATACAAGTTTACAACTGTTACTAATGTTATGAACATTTATTATGAAGGTTAGCAATATCGAAAAATTGAAATACTCTTACCAATTCAGAAATGACTTAATTACATAATAGTATGTTTTATAATTAGAGAATTTTAAAATCATTATTGGCAATTTATGTCTATCAAGCATCTCTCTGTGCGGTAGCGCGACTGCAGCAGAGATAAACACTTCAAAATGGACCACTGACTGTGAATTGGACAAGCTGCGAACCGAGTGTTTTATCAGACTGGATCATGTTAGATTTACGACTTACGATTACTTGTTTCGTTCCTTTTCCCCACTGAGGCAAAGTTGGTCGGGACATTTTGACTTTCAAAAGTTATATTTGCTGAACATCATGAGACTAACTTTAATGCTTTCCCTATAATTCCATACTATAATTCATAATTAGGACCTCACCTGAAGCTCTGATACGCCTGTATCCTCCACAGTTTGCTGCTGTGGTTCCTGCATACAAAATAATACATCAATAATGGCACCATCGCGGGATTTTTAGACTGAAATTTACCTCATAATTTAATATATCCACCCGCGTTATGTCCACTACAACTAGCAACCTGACTACTAGCCAACACGAGACAGAAACCGGGTAGTTGAAACTAGCCTGCCACAGTGCTAAGCCACATCGATTCAAGTTCCCAACATTACACTTGGCATTCAGTTTGGCTGAATATTAACAGCATTACATAGCACAATATTTTTTCTCACGCTCTCACAATTAAATTTCCGCAAAAGTGATACGTACCCAAGGTAATATCAAATATATGTCATGTGCTGGGCCATGGGAAAAGTTCTATAGTTACGTGATGAAGAAAAATCTGGAACAAATGCCAAATTACGGTTCCCTTCAACGGGCAAGCCATTGCAAACACCTTGTAATCAAAGCCGGCGATCCAGTTGCACGTTTCCAGCCCCGCTTTGGACAAAAATAAATATTCATGAATAGAGAGGTCAATTTACACTTGACTTTTAGCCTTCAGGTAGCCCCTCCCTTTCAACCAATAAAACGCTAGAATGCGTAAATGGGTTGTCTTGGAGACGTAGCCTCCCTAACTGGACGTAATATGGCTTATCTGGAAAGATAATAAGAATGAGTTCGCTGAAATATTGGTAGGGACAATCCGGCTTCCAAAAATATTGGTAGGGACATGTCCCTACCGTCCATGCGCAAACCGACGCCCTTGCATTGACCTAACCTTGTTGAATTCTGTCCAGTAGCTTTTGAGGAGAAGCAGATGGACAACATTCCCTATACCAGTAGTTCCCAATCTCTGTCCTGGGGCACCCCCGTGTATGCTGGTCATTGTTCCAACCACGATTGCATTGCAGGAGTTTAATAAGCTGTTAATTTGTCCTAATTAGGTGCATTTCACATTTGAAGCAGTTATGTACCATCTAAAGCCACATTTTGACAGAAAAATGCATGATTGCCATAAAGCATTAGAGATCCTTGAACAAACTGTGTCTATTTTACCATATTGCAAGCAATTTCAGTGGACAACTTTTTTAAACAGATCAAATTAGACACTGTGAAAATCAGTCAGCTCCAAATTCGGCTGCTTAAGACAGGTGTTTCACTTTCTTTCTAAATAATTTGCTTGAACTTCAACTTAACGACATTAACATGACACAAAGCAGGTTTGATGCTATCATTGGCTTGCTTAATAAGTTGTTAGTCTTCACTGCCATGTGTCCACGGTTTCACTAATTCGGAACCCATTGATTGTTCACTTTGATGGGCTCAATTTTTTTCCTTCTTTTTATGCAGTTGTTTCTAATATATCACAATGTGGAAATGGATTTCTTTCCTCTTCATGGTATGTATAGATATCCATTCAAATGAGGCTACATAGGATAAATAACTGAGCTGAACATACATGCTCCTGGTTAAGATTAACTGACAGGTTGTTAAAATCCAATGATTGCAATTGTGGTTGGAACAAAAACCAGAATACACAGGGTTGGCCCAGAACCGAGATTGGGAACCACTGCCTTATACAATCTCGAATGTACGTACGAACGGACAGAGGACAAGGGTTGCCCTGTATATCCCTGCCATATACGGAGGGGGCATAAAGAAAATGTGAGTCTTTGAACACAGATGCCTCCGCCGCTGACAGTTAGTGAATCGCCTAAAATTGTGAAACTATCCAATTTTGTCAAACAAAATATGAGATGCACATCTTCGATCTATCTTGAAAGCACTTAACAAAGCTTGTTGAATTCTGTCCAGTAGTTTTGAGAAGAGGATAGACAACATCCCTTATACAATGCCGTACGGACAGACGTACGGATGGTCCAGGGTAACTTTATATACAGTACCCCTGCCATATACACTACTAGTCAAAAGTTTTTGCACACCTCAATATTTTTTGTAATTGTTACAATTTTTCTATTTTTTCTTGAGTAATAGTCTCATATTGGTTGTATAACAGAAAGGTTAGAAAACGGAAGCCTAATGCAAAAACCATGTATATAACTAAACAAATTAAGAAAAGCCAGGATCAGTCATTTCGTCAGTATTTAAGCAGATCAGTAACGATGGCCTAATCCAGTGCTTCTCAAACCTCTCCTGGAGTACCAACTGTCCTGCATGTTTTAGATCTCTCCCTGCTCCAGCACAGGGGATTCAAATGATCTACTCATAATCAAACAGCTTCAGGGGGTTGATAGCGATTTGATCAATTGGATCACCTGTGCTGGATTCCTTGTGGATTTTTCTTGTAAATTTATTATTTGTAATAAACAAGTATTGGGTTCCAATAATTTCTTTGTTGAAAACATACATGTAAGATAAAGACTTGACAAGATCTTAGGATGTGCAAAAACTTTTGAGTGGTAGTGTATGGTGGGGGCATGAAGAAAATTTGTTTCCTTGGAGGAGATGCACTCCTTTAGTCTATCTAGTAAGCATTTACCAAAGCTTGCTGAATTCTGTCCAGTGGTTTTTGAGGAGAAGCGAATAGAAAACATCCCCTATACAATGCCGTACGGACAAACTGACGTACGGGTAACTCTATGTAACCCTGCCATTCATGGCGAGGGCATAAATAATCAGTCGCTGACGGTACGACAACAACTCTGCGATGATATGTATAGCTCCAGAAGTAAAGAGATGAAAGTTTCAAGATCTACTATTTCCAGACACTTGTGTGAAAATGATCTGATTGGTCACTTTGCTGCCAAGAGCTGGCAACATAAAAAAAAGATTTGAGCTTGCCACGGAACTCATGGATTGGACACCAACAGCCTGGGATATAGTTCTTTAGACTGATGAATCAAAATTTGAAATTTTCTCATCCAAACGCCGAACTTATGTGTGCCGTAGAGTTAGACGTTTCAAAAATCAGTGTTTAGTGATCACTCGAAACGAGCCGGTGATCTCATAAAAATCAACGAAACCATGGATAAAAAGAAGTATCACTTTCTCTTTATGAGGCATGCACTGCCATCTGGAATGAGACTGCTTGGTCGGGGATTTTATTTTCAACAAAATAATGACCCAAAACGCTCTAAGTTGTGCAAGAATTATCTCAGTCAGAAAGAATCATCTGGTGACATAATTTATGACTTGGCCTGCTCAAAATTCAGACCTTAATCCGATTGTGCAAATCTGGGATTTGCTTGATACCAAGATAAACAAATCCGTTGTAACATCGAAAGAATCTCTTAGGAATGAACTTCAAACCATATGGAATGGTTTAGCAAGTGAGGCAATAAAAAAAAAAAGTGAAAAACTATGCCTGAAAGATTAAACGCTGCAATCAAAGCAAAGGGTGGCTTCACTAGATATTGATTTTTCTCTCAAAGACGTTTTTAACGGTTAATCTTTATCTACTTAATTATTTTCATCTATATGATCCAATATTGCATAAAATAAATACTTGAATAGTCGTGTTAGAAAAGGTCGGGTGGACACCAGATCCAAAAGTGTTTATTGAAATACCAAACACTAAGGAGAAAATAGGCACACAGGCCAGAAACAAAACACCGTGCACATGCACTGAACAAATGGGAGAAACTAAGATACACTGCCCAAGGCAGGGGGAAACAGAAATACGCGCTCCAAGAGTGAATAAACTAGAAAAACAAAAACTGGACCTAACTAAACTGGCGGACACACTGGGAGACTTAGACACAGATGTAATGTGGGGGAAAAAAAAAAAAAAGCCACTAGATGGCAGTATTGACAATTTTTTTTTGTTAAGCCCAGTCTGGAGCTAGGTTGGGCATGTCCTGGGCATGCCTCAGAGGGGGCTGGAAAAGAGTATATAAGGAGAAAAATTGAGAGAGTGAAGAGTAGTTGGAGAAATTGCAAGGAGAAATTGTGGAAGGATACATTTGACCAGACCTGTCACTCTTTTCAAGACCTGTGAAGCTTTTCGTGGATTTTTGCCTGTGTTGGAGCATTTTCCTGTCCCAGGACATCGCAACATAGCAGCCCATCTCAATTACCAAGGGACTGTAACTATCTTTTTTTTTTTATTTCAATCTTGGTCAGTAGGGTAGAGTGTAGATTAGTTCTAAGCGTTCGTTTAATTAAATCTGTTGAAGTTTAAGAATTTTGTCTGTCATCCCTTGCTGTCCGTGACGTCATAACAAATTGACGCCATAACAAATTGGGGGCATAACACAGGGCAGACAAGACGTGGGCGCAGCAAAACAAAAGGCTCGGGAATCATACAAAGGAAATACTCGGGAAGGAGCAGAGATTTCACAGTGTACAGCAAAGCCAATACAAAGTTCCGTCTGATGTCGCTTCTCACTTTGCCACAGATATAGCCACGAGAGGAGGCGGGGACTCGGAATGCAATCTCGAATGGAACAGAAACATATGGGATTAATAAAACAATTACACGAGAACCGGGTTAACAATAATGACTCGAGACAAGACTCTAAGACAATCAATCAAGCTGGACAGTTTAGATTGAGGTAATCTAAACGTGACGAGTAAAAAGCACCACGAGAGAAGCAAAGGAAAGCACAGCTTTAAACGCAGTTAATCAGGGAAAGCTTAGCCAGGAATTACAAAAGCTAGAAACACTCACACTCGCTAATAAGTTCATTAAGGTTAATACTACGTGACAAAATATTTACAAACACCCTCAAATAAGTGCTGGTTAGTACGGGTTAGTAATTATCCTATCAGAGAACGCAAGACCCAGAATTAAGCACAGGTGGAAGCAATGAATGAAATACCACAGCCGAAACCGAAAGGGGAAACGTGATTGGACAACAAGACTCAGGCATGCTGAAGGCTGTCACACGACATCACTGGAGTTTGGGCAAAGAGAGAATCGAACATCAGACGGCGGGAATGAAAGCTGAAAAAATAAAATGAAAGTAAAGCACAAGCACAAATAAGCACAAAGACAACACACGAGGCAGAACCATAACAAGTAGTTTGTACTTGGCTTCTGATTTATCTTAATTTTGTTAAGTGTATAATCATCACTGCATAGTACTGTATGTGTGTGTGTGAGTGTGTGTATGTGTCTTTCCACGATACTGGGTAACAAAAGCGTGACCATGAAACAAGCAAGAAAACGCTGATTCATATTGATTTTCGAAAGTCGTCATCACTGCTTACAGGTAACGTCAACTGTGCAATTAATTCTCGTGATATTTTATTGGACAACGTTATTCTGGAACTTTTATCACGATGGATTACAGTGGACAAGAAATATGTACGAATCCATCACTGCATGATAATAAATCGTGTTATAATCCTAAAATATGAAATAAATAACGCAAATTACATTTGAATATGGAAAAGTCATGAAAATAGCAGTCAGTAACGTCTTACCTTGTAGGAGGATAGCCAATTGCTGAACGATGATCAAGAATCAGGATGGGAGGCGCCCTGGTGGCTCATCAGTCTAAGCGCGTGTACCATAAAGGCTGTGTCCTTCCCGCAGCGACCTGGGTTCGATTCCAGCACAGGTCATTTGCTACATATCTTTCCCCATTCTTCTCCTCAACCTTCCTGTCTCTCTACACTGTATAACTGTCAAATAAAGGAAAAGTTCCCAAAAAATAATCTTTAAAAAAAAAAAAAAAAGAACAAGGATGGATTCAGACGATGTTTATCACAATTCCCTTTTCACTTTACAGCCGTTGCTGCATACAAAATTGCGGACACGAAAGGTATGGTCGCAGAAATCAGCCAAATCACAGCAGCACACGGGAAAACTTTCTTGGAAAATGTGTGCACAGAGTCATTTCATAAGCCATGAAAAATCAATAAATGGATGCGCATAATCAAAGAATAAAAATCAAGAATTGTCTTTGGTAACGGTCGTGGACATGACGTGATTTTCAGTATTTGAGTTAATATTTTTCAAAATCAAATTAGCGGTCAAGAAGTTGGTTTATCAGCGGAAAAAAAGGAAGGAAAAAGCAGGAAAGTCAGTTCTTCTGTAGGTTAGCAGTACATTCGAGCAGCGCCACTTACTCAAGACCTGCCTGCCATGGTAACAGCTGTTAGCACAGCAGACACGTCGGGCAATGACTGTAACCCGATAATTTCAGTTTGATATCGTTCTATGTTCTTACCAGAAAAGATTTGCAACAAAGTGGAATTTATTCACTGGACTATGAGCAAATAACTTATGGCCCAATGCACATCATATATACTAATTTTATTTTCCCACATTCTGTATGACAAAAACTTTTTTTTCATGGCGCATTTTGGTGTCCTTATTTGAGCAAAATATAATTTTTATTATTTTTTTTTTTTTTTTTTTAAACTACTTGGGTTCAAGTTGTAGTTTTATCCTCACTATATCCCTAATGTGTGCTGAACAAAATGAACATGAATTAGATGCATCTATCGTTATCTGCTGAAAATAAAACAATGAACAACAACTATCCCTGAAATCTCTCCGGTATTGGTATTGTGAAAAGACCCCCCCACACACACACACACACACACACACAAACACAAAACCATTGGAGGAACAACCACTGCTTGACTATCAAGGTTTTAATCAACTAATTCAGCTAAATCTTTAATATTCCTTGTCGGTTCTGTATCAATGGATAGGTCATAGTAGACATGTGTAGAAGGAATTTGTATCATTTGTGAAGTGTTCTGAGCAATATTTTTCATCACAGCCCAAAGACATGTTTTTGTTACAGTGAGTGAGCCTAGCTCTGCTATTTCAGTATGATTGAAATACCCTGCTTTCCAAGTTGAGTTTCACTAAAATGTCAGACTATTGTTGATATACATAGATCAGTCCTTTGTTGACAGTTTTCAGGGGTAGTAATTGACAGTCACTCAAATGTTTTTCTCTGACTGGAAAGAAATGAGGGCATGCAGCCACTGTGGCTGAAATAGATATTTGTCAGGACTTGCCAGCGATAAAGAACACAACTAATATAAAATGACAAAAACATGGCTTCAAAGAAAAAATAATTTTAACAAGTTCTCAGGAGCTCCTTTTCTCATATTTTATGAGCTCCTAGTTAACATTCCACAGAGAAAGTGCTTCACTGAGGTGCTGTTCTGTATGTATTCTCTTTTATGCTTTGAAAATGCATAGAAGCGCCTGAATGTTCAACTAGCTTATTCATTGTTTTGCTGAAGTGATGTCAGAAGTTTGCGATTGATGTCACTGGATAATGGTGGAAGTTTGTTATTACAGCGCATGAATTAGCATTTTCTATTGTTCTATAACATGGTCTATTGTTGCACATAAGAACAGTATTTACTTTTTGCCTGGAGATAGGTATGCTTAATGTTCAATGCTCGAACTAATGTTGACTAATAACATTGTAAGATTCACGTTTAGTTTGTAAAAGCATTATATTAACGTGAGGTCTTTTCTCACACAGGGAATCAGAGCAAAGTGTTACAATTTATCCAGATATTAGAATATCTCATCTTGGAATCATTTCCATTTCAAATAACTGTCAAATCCTATCGAGCTTTGTCACTGCCATAACATGGTTTTAATGACCTTGGCTACACAGCACAATTTAATGTGGGCTCATTGCTTGTCTTAACGAATATGATTTACAGACCAGGACTCCACTAATAAATGAATTCTGACATATCCCCTGGAGGGAAATGTCATGAAAGTGCTATGATGTGTGTAGAACTGGAAGCAGGAACGTACATCAGCACTGATATTTATTATATTGATTTTTTTAATCCTTTCATGGTACTTGAATTTCTTTTTAATTTACGCAACCACTCATCAAACACATTGGGCAGCATGTACATTTTATGCATGAAGCGATAGACAAAGCATTATTTGAGACATCAAAAGGGACATGCATGCAACAATGGATCAATCACTCAAGTACATATTAATACTGTAGTTTGTCTCATGACTAAAATTAGAATAATCCTCTGATTCACAGAACATCATTCCTTGTAGGCAGTGGCAATAGTGAGGGGGACACATACATGGTATTTTTATTGAGGGCTTCTGTTTTTCTCTAATACTTGTCACACTGACAGTTACATCCTGCTTTAAGAGGATGATGTATTCATCCTTGCCTATTTGAAAGCGAAAGTCTCTTGCCTTTTGTTTAGGTCTTGAGGATAACCTCTCCTTGGCCCATCTCAAGATACTTTCATGAGGCCGTCTCCTCTTCATTCATCATTGGCACACCAGCCTTCGCTTGAATGCACCAACATAACATTTACATTTCTCAATGGTTCAACGGGGATTATGAAAAAATTGTTTTAGAAAACAAATAAAAAGTATAAATTTTGAGTGGGCTTCTTGCTTCCATGTCTTTTTGGAGGTGCAACGGATACTCAACATTCACTCTGAGGAACAAGTGAAAACATGTATCTTCTTTTTTCGGGGGAGGGACAGTTTCCCACCTTTTTTCCCCATCCTAAACACAGCCGTACTGCTCAGTCCTCAACAGCTCCCGTCGACTCGAGAGGATGAAACTGTGGCATGTGATTTTTCCGACTCTCGTGACAAGTAGCCCTCTTACACTATACAGTTGGACCGCCTGTCACACTCTCCCTGTGCAGTCAGACGATAATACAGTCAACATACAATTTTCCCGTACTGTTACATGCACCTGCCGAACTAGAAGTTGCTGCAAAAGGGTAATGAGACTAACTAATGTTAACTGGCTTGACCCCTATCAACCCGGGCGAGGCTAAGCCAATTGTTTTCTTGCCTATGTTGACCCTGGGCCACAGCCGGTGTCGTGGTTCCCATTCAGAAATATTTTCATATTTCCGAGGTTCCCCCATCCTCAATCAATTGGAGAGAGACACTCTTCGGAAAATTAGGCTTTATTCAGGCATAAGAACCAGTACAAAGCTGAGTTCTTGTTGCGCAAGAACTGACATTCTACTTTTCACACCCAATTTTTATACCTTCATCACAGGAAATTTCTTCCAAATATGGTTTTTCCATTCTGTCACGTTACAATGGTTCAATAACATAATGTCTGATCCTTACTTTTTTCAATGGTACAATAATGTAATGTCTGCATCTTGCTTGTTTTTCTCTTTTCTCATTGGTTGGCATCCTCTGCAAAATAACTACTTCAAGGGTACTTCATTGTTTAAGAGGACTTTTAAATGAGTCATAGGTCGTTCCAGAGGCAGGAAAGCCAAAATACAGCCTTCTTGCCCTGAAAACTACAACCAAAAAATTACTACCCTCTTACAGTTGAATATTGGTTGTACTATTTCTCATTCATATAACACATATAGTGGTGCTACTATAATCAAAATACTAACATGAAGCAAGCATGCATAACTATATGGTTTCTGATGAATGATGGTGAATAATGCTGATGAAAGATATTGCCTGAATCAGCTGAACAGATATTGATTGAATCAAGTGAACTGATATTAATCAATGCTATGGAAATCAATTGCTTATGTGTCTGTAAACTGCTTATGTGAGCGGGGTGTGTGTGTGTGTGTGTGTGTGTCACTGCTGCTTACATAAGTAATATGGTTACTGATTATGATAATTGGTTTACTGGTGAATACGATGAGTAATACCGAAATATAATCCTCAACACCAGTAATGGCGTGGGAGGGATTCAAACACCCAATAACGGCTCGCAGAAGAAGGTTGTAGCGGTGAGCCCCTTGGAGACTGCAAGTAAAATACTTTACATTTACATTTAAATACTGACATTTAACATGTTTTTCTTCAGGACGCAGGTGCAATGTAATTTTCCACAAGCTTTTATCCAATAAGTAATATTCACTGAACATAATACTTCACTATTTGACCAAGCAATATGACACGCATTTATTTACTGCTCGCTGCCAAAGACATAAAGCAGCCGTTTTCAAGCTGTGCTTGAACTTGGAGTGCTTTGTGATGATACAAGTCCAAAACATTTCTAATTGGCAGGTTTCGTGGCAAGTCACCACTACAACACCAGTATTTAATAAGCAATGACATACAAAAACTTCACAAGGCACAGTCACACCTCTTTATTGAAGTTTTAATAGCTGACATGCCAGTCTTCAACCCCACTGTACAGTTGTTTCAAAGAAAACAATAAGTAATGCACTCAACCACTATGGCCTCTATGCACGCTGACCATGCAAGACTCCATTGCTGAAAGCATGCTGAAGCTCGTTTACAGTTTGCTGCACAACATTTGGACAAGCCTATGAAATACTGGGAGAATATAGTCTGATTAGATGAGACCAAAATTGTACTTTTTGGATGTCATAGCACTCACCATGTTTGGAGGAAAAATGGCACTGCACTTCACCCCCAAAATCACCCACCACATCAACAGTGAAGTTTCGA